>CAWUFW010011342.1:0-622315 GCA_963921515.1 Calotriton arnoldi | reverse complement strand
TGTGCTGCGTCTTCAACCAACTATCTAAAATTATGCGGCATCATTCAACTATACCTTTATACAGACTAAAAAACAAGCCTAATTAATAACATCTTATATGAACATCAGTAATCCATCTTAAAAAATACACATATTACTGTACAGACTCTTTTTTAAACAACATTTAAGTACAATAAAGCAAACTACAATATACATCTCTACATTTAATAATATATTTCAAACAACACAGTTTTTGAATAATGTTAAAAGTTTAAAAATAAACCTCACAAATTTATAACTCACCTTGCAAATAAATGTGTTGAATTTAAAATCTCACAAACTCTGACAGGATTTTCTTTTACACACAATCAATATAATGCACCAGACTCAGCAAGGTAAAACCAGTAATGTAAAAGTTTCCCTCTCTTTCTCCACACAAATACATATAACTAACAAATCACATTGCTTCCTAGATTTTTTCAAATTGTAAAACACATTTCTAATGGTTACACATAATAACCCTTAGCAACTGACTTCTAAAGGTGCCCAAACTGTTTCTACATTTTTTTTTTAAGTCGCGACCCCATTGTGCACCACCGCAATGGAGTCGCAAATTCATACGGGAGTTCAAAAAGATATAACAAATAAATTCAACACCATTTTTTAATTAAACACCACTTCTAAATGTTAGTACGAACTTGGGAAATATCATTTAAAAAAAATATTACTTATATATAAATTACAATTTCACATTTTAAAACCACAGATAAATTTCAAGCTTTCCCCCATTCTGCTTCATGCCAGTTTCCATAGTAACAGTTCATGGAACATTCAACTGAACTCACAGGTCACAAGTTCACCATATTTTCAAGTTCACCACACAATGTTGCAAATGCAAACAGCAGGTGTGGTTGACTTGGAAAAATATGATCTTATCCTTTCTATTGTACCTTTCAAACATTTTTTACTAACCAATAAGAAATATGCTTTTAAAAAATAGCAAAATGCACCCTATTTTTGAATATAGAATGTTCTTAAACAGCCAATCAATTGTCTAATTTTTTTTAAATTGCATCTTGTCCACCATTTTACATACCTCTCATTCTACCAACTGACTACCTCAGCTACAGACATCTCTTCATTACTTACAGACATCCCTTCAAGATGCTTACAGTGTGGATTGTTGGGCACAGCTATGTTTTCTGGTGAAATGAAATTTGTACTTGTAAAGCGCACCCATACCCCCAAAGGGGTGTCCAGGCGCTGTACGCATACCGCTGTGGAACCCTTCCTGGCTTTTCCCTGTGAAATGTCCACTCCTGGGCACCCCCAGGGTGAAGCCAGGCATCCCAGCACTGTTGGGGCCGTTGTGGAGATTAAGCAAGCTATTGCCCAGAGTTGCAGAGTGGGACCCATGATTAGAATAGGCACCGAGGCGAGAATTATCAGGTCCGAGGAAATTGAGCCCAAGACCCGCCGAGGCGGGAATTGAACCCTGGTCCCGGGCCAGATCTCTGAATCAGGGTCTGCCGCTCTAACCATTGAGCCACACTTCTCCACTGGTGCAAAAGGTATGCTGAACGCAGAGGTATTGACAAAGACCTAGCTTTGCAAAATGTGGACATTAAATGGATTGGACAGAGAGGATTAAAGTGGCACCAATTGATGCCTTTGGTTAAAACCTTTTTGCATCTCCAACCCCCTAACCTCATGATTGTGCACTGTGGTGGCAATGACCTAGGGACATTGACTGGGGTAGGTCTGGAAATGCTAATGAAGGACACCTTTGCACAATTGATGTTGCTTTTACCTCAAACTGTCTTTGTATACTCTAACATATGCCAAAGACAAAAATGGAAGTGGTCAAATCAATTTTGTCCACAGATTGAGAAGGCTAGAAAAAATGTCAATAAAGCTGTTTCTGCTTACCTCAGAGACCATAGCATGGGCTCAATATATAACAACAATCTACGTTTTGATATGGATGACATCTACAGGAGTGATGGAGTACATTTCACAGATCAGAGAAACAGAGTCTTTCTCAACAACCTAAAGCTCTGCATCGGCACTTTCATGTAGCTACAACAAAGTCACAATGAAAACAAGGGCTCTTTTTAGAGCCACCCTATAACATAATAAAGATTTTTTTTTTTTTAAATTTAACATATTTTTTTTTTTAGGATTTGCGCACCCAGCGCGAAGTGACAAAACAAAACCACAAACTCAATGTACTACAACACAACACACTTTTCAACTTTAAATATTAATTTTTTTTATATATATTTTTAACAACTCTATCAATTGTAATCTTGTCATTAACTTCAAGCACAATACCTCTTTAAAACATCTTCATACACACAACACTATCTTCTATATTATATACTACTTAATTATTTATTTTAGGTGAATTCACGATGCCATCGCGATTACACAGGGGGCCGCGCTGAGCGCCGCGCTGGAGTTGCGACTCCAAACTTGATCGAAAAAAAAATTGATTCATTTCCATCATTTCGTATTTGCCCCGGGGACCCCATCCCCCGGGGCATAACCATACTTCTTTTTTTATCATATATTTTTGGAGGGGGGCAGCATGGCCCCCCACCTTAGGCCAATTATGGCCCCGGGGACCCCATCCCCCGGGGCCTAGCCTCTCCGTTGGGGACCGTGGGGGGAGCCCCAATGCCCCCACAGTCCCAGCCGGCTCCCCGCCTCCTGCGGGAGCCGGCATTGCTTTTGCACAAGGGGAGCTGCTGACATGCAGCTCCCCTTGTGCAAAAGCAATTCTGCTTTGGTTTTTGGAAGCGAGAGCAGGTTTCCAAAAACCCTGGGCACCCCGGGACATTGCAGGAGCCGGCCCTGGTGGGTGGCAGTCCCCAGGGCCATCAAGGGCTCCAGGAGAGGGGCCAGGCGGCCCCCCTCACATTGTTCCACATAGCCCCGGGGAGGTGGTGGTCCCCAGGGCTGCGGGGGGACTGCAAGCCCCCCGCAAATGAACTTTGAAGCCCCGGGGAGGTGGCGGTCCCCGGGGCTGCGGGGGTCCCAGCGGGCCCCTGCTATATAAATTGGGATTGCCCCCGGGACCTGGCCCACCCGAGGGCTTAAAAATAACGAAGCACGGGACCTGCGCTTCTTATTCTTTTTCTTTTCTCGGCATTATTCGCGCACCGTGCGCGACTTCATCCGTGTTTTTTTTTTAATGCTCTTTTGGGCCCTGGGGGGTCCCTCTGGGACCCCCTCAGCATACCTAGGGGGTCACTCTTTAAAACAACTTCACACACAACACTACCTTCTATATTATATACTACTTAATTATTTATTTCAGGTGAATTTGTGACGCCATCGCGATTACATGGGGGGGCCATGCTGAGCGCCGCGCTGGAGTCGCGACTCCAAACTTGATAGAAAAAAAATCGATCCATTTCCATCATTTTGTATTTGCCCCGGCGACCCCATCCCCCGGGGCCTGGCCAAACTTCTTTTTTTCCTTTAACTAACTTTGGAGGGGGGCCGCATGGCCCCCCTCCTTAGGCCAATTATGGCCCTGGGGACCCCATCCCCCGGGGCCTAGCCTCTCCGTTGGGGACCGTGGGGGGAGCCCCAATGCCCCCATGTTTGCAGCCGGCTCCCCACCTCCTGCGGGAGCCGGCATTGCTTTTGCACAAGGGGAGCTGCTGACATGCAGCTCCCCTTGTGCAAAATCAATTCTGCTTCGGTTTTTAGAAGCGAGAGCAGGTTTCCTGCTCTCGCTCCAAAAACCGAAGCAGAGTTTGCTATGACAGGGTGGGAGCCGTCCTCCAGCCCTGCCTTAGCAAACAGCAATGTCCCGGGGTGGGCACCCCGGGACATTGCAGGAGCCGGCCCTGAGGGGTGGCGGTCCCCAGGGCCATCAAGGGCTCCAGGAGGGGGGCCGTGCGGCCCCCCTCACATCGTTCCACATAGCTCCGGGGAGGAGGTGGTCCCCGGGGCTGCGGGGGGACTGCGAGCCCCCGCAAATTAACATTGAAGCCCCGGGGAGGTGGCGGTCCCCAGGGCTGCTGGGGGGGCCCCCACCGGCCCCCGCTATATAAATTGGGATTGCCCCCGGGACCTGGCCCACCCGGGGGCTTAACAATAACGAAGCGCGGGAGGCCGCGCTTTGTTTTTTTTAATTTTCTCGGCGGTATTCGCGCACCCTGCTTTTTTTGCTCAGCAGGTCTAGGGGGTCAGGTGTTTCTACCCTGCCCCCTTTTCTTATTTTTTAACCTCTTTTTCACTGTTTTCTTGTGACTCGGTTCTACCGAGTCACAAGATGGCTGCCAACACTTTCTGGTTTGGAGTGTTGGCAGCCAATCAGAGTGAAGCTCGTGCCCGGAAGGAGTCGCGAGCCCTCCTTGGTGCTCAGATATCTATATTTTTCTTTTTCTAATTTCTCAGGAACTACTGAACGGATTTACACCATTTAACAAAAAGGGCTCTTTCTGAACCAAGACCTACCTTTTTGCCAAATTTGGTGTAATTCCGTTCAGCAGTTCGGGCTGTAGCTTTGTCTAAAGTTTCCTATGGAAATTAACATGGGGAAAACGTGTTTTGGGACCCCCCTTTTTTCTCAGCCCCTGCTGCATGAATCACCCCAAAACTTTCAAGACAGGAGCTGACCGGAGCGCCCCACCAGTTTTGAAAATTTCACGAAGATTCGTCAAACGGCGCCAAAGATATTGGCAAAAGAAAAAACACTATTTGAATAGAAACAAAGTCCTAACTATAACTACCTACTGGCGACCGCCAGTAGGTCATATATATATATATATGATTTAATTATGCTAACAGCTAAACAACCAGAATTCATCAATTATTTTGTTTATGTCCACGCTTTGCTTTACTTTGCACATAAGGCACTTGTCACTTTAATATGAAAAGAGTAAAAAGACTATGAGTAAAAAAACATGGGAAAAGGAAAGATATAGAAAAAAAGTTGTATATAAACCGGCCTTACACTGTTGAGCACGTTATGTGATCAAGGCTCTTCGGAGCTGAAGCGCGTTATGCTGCTGGTGCTTGTGTGATCCAATAAAAAGAAAATCTGCACCTACTTGTGGTCCGTGCTCCTGTGTTTTGCTTGGCCAAGTGAAGAAACGGAGTGACACGAGTGTAATTAGCTGGTTCTGACTCCTCCAGCTACAACACGGACCCCCTTCATGAATGGGCTGGTTGCTGACAAAGGAGCCGATGCTTGGCAACAAGTGGAAGGAGACAAATCCGGGAGGATTATCGACAGCTCAGCCCCTCAGCATTTCTGACTAGACGGCACTGGAAATCTCTGTGACAGCAACAAGGTAGGAGAACACGCGTCGGAGGACACGTTGGGCGCCTGTTTGTGGGTTGTCGACAAGGGGATACAGCCATAAATTCAATTTTGCTGCGTTGAAGGTGTGCAGTGATCGCAGTGCGAGGTAAAAATCCAGGGGCCCGATCCCTCTCGCAGTGCGCTCTGAACTGAACAAAGTATTTTCACACAAGCGCTATGTCAGCTGATGCGCTCAAGGAAAGGGCGGCGGCGGAGATGTTTAATGATGACAATGTAACTGAACAGAACTCAGTTCCCCAACATGCATCAGTGGGGTTACGCAGCACCAATTTTAGAGACAAAATGAAACAGCTCGAGAAACTAATGAAGTCAGAACAAAATAAATGGTGGGAAGCGAAGTCCCTTCAGCGTTACTTGGACGAAGGAAGAGTACCTAGGGGGTTAAGAATCCTAACAGCCCCCAGTTACGAAAATCCAGATATAGACATGATGAAAGAATGGGCAGAAACAAATTTGGATTCATCCAAACGACTAATAGTCATCTTAGTCAAATATGCTGAAAAGGATCGGATCAAATTGCAAGATCAAATTGAAGCCCTCAATGTTGAAATAGAATTATTGGCAAATAAAGATGAAATTCTTAAACTTAAAGATGAAATGATTAAAAGATTAAAAAAGGAGGAAGATAAAATCCGTGAGAGGAAAGCTTTCAAATTTCATCGTGATCGTACCGATTACGAAACAGGACGTATATTCACTTTCGCTAAAAAGTATGAGGCCTTGAAAGTATCAAAATACGGGGGAATAGGTGCAGGCAGAGCAACTATGGAAACCCATCAAACAGGACCAAGTACATCTTCCAATTCAGAATATAGCTCTGCCATGGAAAGTGAAACCGAGCCCAGTAACTCTAATCAATCGAATAAACTAATACCGGCCAAAATATCTTTAGCGGAAGAGGTGGATTTTTTAGTGCACGAAAGGCGCAACACATTGCGCCCAAGAGCTCAACCAGTGAAACCACAAAAAGCCGATCAGTCAAACGCAGGGAAAGGCGAAAAACAAAATCAAGAAGAACCGAAAAGACAAACTCGGCAAGCCAGACGCAATTGGAGACGCCAATAGTTACAACCAATAATGGCAGTCAAACTGTTATTAATCTTACAGATGTTGACCTAAATAAAGCAGAAGAGCAGTTACTGGCATTAGGACTCTCCTACTGTCCTGTAAGTTCATTTGACTATGCTACTACCAGAATAGACGTCTTCAAAAGTATAAGAAAATTAAAACTAAAAAAGTATTTCTGGCAAAACCAGTCAATTCCAACAGAAGATCCAATCCAACTATCGGATCTTCAATCAACTAGTCCCCCTTTTTTCAATTTGACACAATCAGATGTGCCATTGCTAAATGATCTACCACAACTAGTGAATGAAAACTATAACATAAGTACAACTACCCATCTAGAAAGTGGCAATAAAATTGATCTTACCACTCCTTTCAAACCAAAATCCAAATTTAATCCTATTAGTCCAAGGGACTCAATTGATATTTTTCAAGAACAAGTAATCAAGGGAATTAAACGATTAAATCATAAAGTGCAAAGAGCAAATAAACGCAAAAATAACAAAAAAGAACTACAATATCACACTTTGATGAAAAAATTGAAATCGAACAATGACATAATTATTCGAAACTCAGACAAGGGTGGGAACCTTGTTTTGTGGAAAAAGAAGCCAAGTGAAGAAACGGAGTGACGCGAATATATATATATATATATATATTCACTGAAAAAACCATAGGTTTTAGGGACAGTTATAGTTAGTTGGACATTTCACTCGTACAAAACCATAGAAATTCTCCTGTTATAGTTAGTTCAGCTAACTATAACTCGCGCCCACAATGCACTGCTGATGACGTCACATATTACATCACTCATGACATGGTCAGTGACATCACTGATGACATCTCAAATGACATCACTGATGACATCACTGATGACATCATCCAGTGACTGTGTGTTTCTGTAAAGTTTAAATATGTTTAATATATATAGGGAAAGGCGTATTGAAGAATGAGTGGGTGTATAAGTGTCTGAATGGATGATTTAGTACGTGAGTGACTGACTCTACAAGTGAGTGATTAAATGTATCTTACTGAATGCATGGGTTAGTGACTAAACTGTGTGAATGTCTGTATCCGTCTGTCTGTTGGTTTGTAAGCGGCTGCATGGCTTTCTGAATAGCTACATGAGTGTCTACATGGGTTATTGATTGATTGTCTGAGTATCTGTATGGGTGCCTGAGTGTTTGTGTGGGTGGGGTGTGTGTGACTCTGTACATAGATGTGTGAGTTGGTGATTCACTGGGTGCGTGGTTTCAAGAGTGCATCTGTGATGGACTGTATGGGTGGGTGAGTGTGTGTATGGGTGTGTTAGTGATTGAATGTATATCTCAGTGGTACATGTGTGAGTAACTACATATGTGAAAGGGAGTATATATGTGTGTTGGAGTATATAAATGGCTATAAGTGAGAGTGTGTGATTGTGAGAGTGGCTGTATGGATGAGTGTGTACTTGTATCAGTGATTGTATAAGAGCATAAGAATGTGCTACTATTTGTATGAGTAAGTGAGCTGGTGTGTGTATAACTGTATAGGTGAGTAAATGGGTGTGTGATTAAGTTTTTTGCATGACTGACTAGGTGTGTGAGTACCTCTATGGATGAGTGGCGGTGTGTGAGTGTTTATATAGGTGTATGAGTGCATATGATAGTCCTGTACTGTTCGGGCAGTGTAGGGGGTCGTGCTGGGGGTGGTGTTTCAGGGTTTGGGGCAGTGCAGTGCTGTTCGAGCAGTAAAGGGGGTCGTGCTGGGGGTGGTGTTTCAGGGTATAGGGCAGTGCAGTGGTGTTCGGGCAGTGTAGGGGCGGTGCAGGGGGTGGTGTTTCAGGGTTTAGGGCAGTGCAGTGGTGTTCGGGCAGTGTAGGGGGTCATGCAGGGGTGGTGTTTCAGGGTTTAGGGCAGTGCAGTGGTGTTCGGGCAGTGTAGGGGGTCATGCTGGGGCTGGTGTTTCAGGGTTTAGGGCAGTACAGTGGTGTTCGGGCAGTGTAGGGGGTCGTGCTGGGGCTGGTGTTTCAGGGTTTAGGGCAGTGCAGTGGTGTTCGGGCAGTGTAGGGGGTCGTGCTGGGGCTGGTGTTTCAGGGTTTAGGGCAGTGCAGTGGTGTTCGGGCAGTGTAGGTGGTCGTGCTGGGGCTTGTGTTTCAGGGTTTAGGGCAGTGCAGTGGTGTTCGGGCAGTGTAGGGGGTCATGCTGGGGCTGGTGTTTCAGGGTTTAGGGCAGTGCAGTGGTGTTCGGGCAGTGTAGGGGGTCTTGCTGGGGCTGGTGTTTCAGAGTCTAGGGCAGTGCAGTGGTGTTCGGGCAGTGTAGGGGTCTTGCTGGGGCTGGTGTTTCAGGGTTTAGGGCAGTGCAGTGGTGTTCGGGCAGTGTAGGGGGTCGTGCTGGGGGTGGTGTTACAGGGTTTAGGGCAGTGCAGTGGTGTTTGGGCAGTGTAGGGGGTCATGCTGGGGCTAGTGTTTCAGGATTTAGGGCAGAGCAATGGTGTTCAGGCAGTGTAGGGGGTTTTGCTGGAGGTGGTGTTTCAGGGTTTAGGGCAGTGCAGTGGTGTTCGTGCAGTGTAGGGGGTGGTGTTTCAGGGTTTAGGGCAGTGGTGTTCAGGCAGTGTAGGGGGTCTTGCTGGGGTTGATGTTTCAGGGTTTAGGGCAGTGCAGTGGTGTTCGGGCAGTGTAGGGGGTGGTGTTTCAGGGTTTAGGGCAGTGCAGTGGTGTTTCGGCAGTGTAGGAGGTCGTGCAGGGGGTGGTGTTTCAGGGTTTAGGGCAGTGCAGTGGTGTTCGGGCAGTGTAGGGGGTCATGCTGGGGGTGGTGTTTCAGGGTTTAGGGCAGTGCAGTGGTGTTCGGGCAGTGTAGGGTGTCGTGCTGAGGGGTGGTGTTTCAGGGTTTAGGGCAGTGCAGTGGTGTTCGGGCAGTGTAGGGGGTCGTGCAGGGGGTGGTGTTTCAGGGTTTAGGGCAGTGCAGTGGTGTTCGGGCAGTGTAGGGGGTCGTGCTGGGGGTGGTGTTTCAGGGTTTAGGGCAGTGCAGTGGTGTTCGGGCAGTGTAGGGTGTCGTGCTGAGGGGTGGTGTTTCAGGGTTTAGGGCAGTGCAGTGGTGTTCGGGCAGTGTAGGGGGTCGTGCAGGGGGTGGTGTTTCAGGGTTTAGGGCAGTGCAGTGGTGTTTGGGCAGTGTAGGGGGTCGTGCAGGGGTGGTGTTTCAGGGTTTAGGGCAGTGCAGTGGTGTTCGGCCAGTGTAGGTGGTCTTGCTGGGGGTGGTGTTTCAGGCTTTAGTGCAGTGGTGTTCGGGCAGTGTAGGGGGTCTTGCTGGGGGTGGTGTTTCAGGGTTTGGGGCAGTGCAGTGGTGTTCGGGCAGTGTAGGGGGTCTTGCTGGCGCTGGTGTTTCAGGGTTTAGGGCAGTGCAGTGGTGTTCGGGCAGTGTAGGGGGTCGTGCTGGGGCTGGTGTTAGAGGGTTTAGGGTAGTGCAGTGGTGTTCGGGCAGTGTAGGCGGTCGTGCTGGGGCTGGTGTTTCAGGGTTTAGGGCAGTGCAGTGGTTTTCGGGCAGTGTAGGCGGTCGTGCTGGGGCTGGTGTTTCAGGGTTTAGGGCAGTGCAGTGGTGTTCGGGCAGTGTACGGGGTTGTGCTGGGGCTGGTGTTTCAGGGTTTAGGGCAGTGCAGTGGTGTTTGGGCAGTGTAGGGGGTCGTGCTGGGGGTGGTGTTTCAGGGTTTAGGGCAGTGCAGTGGTGTTTGGGCAGTGTAGGGGGTCGTGCTGGGGCTGGTGTTTCATGGTTTAGGGCAGTGCAGTGGTGTTCGGGCAGTGTAGGGGGTCATGCTGGGGGTGGTGTTTCAGGGTTTAGGGCAGTGCAGTGGTGTACGGGCAGTGTAGGGGGTCTTGCTGGGGGTGGTGTTTCAGGGTTTAGGGCAGTGGTGTTTGGGCAGTGTAGGGGGTCTTGCTGGGGGTAGTGTTTCGGGGTTTAGGGCAGTGCAGTGGTGGTCGTGCAGTGTATGGGGTCATGCTGGGGGTGGTGTTTCAGGGTTTAGGGCAGTGCAGTGGTGTTCGGGCAGTGTAGGGGTCGTGCTGGGGCTGGTGTTTCAGGGTTTAGGGCAGTGCAGTGGTGTTCGGGCAGTGTAGGGGGTCTTACTGGGGGTGGTGTTTCAGGGTTTAGGGCAGTGGTGTTCGGGCAGTGTAGGGGGTCTTGCTGGGGGTGATGTTTCAGGGTTTAGGGCAGTGCAGTGGTTTCAGGCAGTGTAGGAGGTCTTGCTGGGGGTAGTGTTTCAGGGTTTAGGGCAGTGCAGTGGTGTTCGGGCAGTGTAGGGGTCATGCTGGGGGTGGTGTTTCAGGGTTTAGGGCAGTGCAGTGGTGTTCGGGCAGTGTAGGGGGTCGTGAAGGGGATGGTGTTTCAGGGTTTAGGGCAGTGCAGTGGTGTTCGGGCAGTGTAGGGGGTCGTGCTAGGGTATGTGTTTCAGGGTTTAGGGCAGTGCAGTGGTGTTCGGGCAGTGTAGGGGGTCGTGCAGGGGCTGGTGTTTCAGGGTTTAGGGCAGTGCAGTGGTGTTCGGGCAGTGTAGGGGGTCTTGCTGGGGGTAGTGTTTCAGGGTTTAGGGCAGTGCAGCGGTGTTCGTGCAGTGTAGGGGGTCGTGCTGGGGATGGTGTTTCAGGGTTTAGGGCAGTGCAGTAGTGTTCGGGCAGTGTAGGGGGCCGTGCAGGGGGGTGGTGTTTCAGGTTTTAGGGCAGTGGTGTTCGGGCAGTGTAGGGGGTCTTGCTGGGGGTGGTGTTTCAGGGTTTAGGGCAGTGCAGTGGTGTTCGGGCAGTGTAGGGGGTCTTGCTGGGGGTAGTGTTTCAGGGTTTAGGGCAGTGCAGTGGTGTTCGTGCAGTGTAGGGGTCGTGCTGGGGATGGTGTTTCAGGGTTTAGGGCAGTGCAGTAGTGTTCGGGCAGTGTAGGGGGTCGTGCAGGGGGTGGTGTTTCAGGGTTTAGGGCAGTGCAGTTGTGTTCGGGCAGTGTAGGGGGTCGTGCTGGGGTGGTGTTTTAGGGTTTAGGGCAGTGAAGTGATGTTCGAGCAGTGTAGGGGGTCGTGCTGGGGGTGGTGTTTCAGGGTTTAGGGCAGTGGTGTTCGGGCAGGTAGGGGGTCTTGCTGGGGGTGATGTTTCAGGGTTTAGGGCAGTGCAGTGGTGTTCGGGCAGTGTAGAAGGTCTTGCTGGGGGTAGTGTTTCAGGGTTTAGGGCAGTGCAGTGGTGTTCGGGCAGTGTAGGGGTCATGCTGGGGGTGGTGTTTCAGGGTTTAGGGCAGTGCAGTGGTGTTTGGGCAGTGTAGGGGGTCGTGAAGGGGTGGTGTTTCAGGGTTTAGGGCAGTGCAGTGGTGTTCGGGCAGTGTAGGGGGTCGTGCTAGGGTATGTGTTTCAGGGTTTAGGGCAGTGCAGTGGTGTTCGGGCAGTGTAGGGGGTCGTGCAGGGGCTGGTGTTTCAGGGTTTAGGGCAGTGCAGTGGTGTTCGGGCAGTGTAGGGGGTCGTGCTGGGGGTAGTGTTTTAGGGTTTAGGGTAGTGCAGTGGTGCTTGTGTAGTGTAGGGGGTCGTGCTGGGGGTAGTGTTTTAGGGTTTAGGGTAGTGCAGTGGTGTTTGTGTAGTGTAGGGGGTCATGTTTTAGGGTAGTGCAGTGGTGTTTGGGTAGTGTAGGGGGTCGTGCTGGGGGTGGTGTTTTAGGATTTAGGTTAGTGCAGTGGTGTTTGGGTAGTGTAGGGGGTCGTGCTGGGGGTAGTGTTTTAGGGTTTAAGGTAGTGCAGTGGTGTTTGTGTAGTGTAGGGGGTCGTGCTGGGGTTAGTGTTTTAGGTTTTAGGGTAGTGCAGTGGTGCTTGTGTAGTGTAGGGGGTCGTGCTGGGGGTAGTGTTTTAGGGTTTAGGGTAGTGCAGTGGTGTTTGTGTAGTGTAGGGGGTCATGTTTTAGGGTAGTGCAGTGGTGTTTGGGTAGTGTAGGGGGTCGTTCTGGGGGTAGTGTTTTAGGATTTAGGTTAGTGCAGTGGTGTTGGGGTAGTGTTTTAGGGTTTAGGGTAGTGCAGTGGTGTTTGTGTAGTGTAGGGGGTCATGCTGGGGGTAGTGTTTTAGGGTTTAGGATAGTGCAGTGGTGCTTGTGTAGTGTAGGGGGTCGTGCTGGGGTAGTGTTTTAGGGTTTAGGGTAGTGCAGTGGTGTTTTTGTAGTGTAGGGGGTCATGTTTTAAGATGCAACGCTCCAATACCTGACCAGTCTGCACTACATAAACTGCAAAAAAACTAAAAATAAAAAGTGTTTTGCACACTTTTGTCATTGAGCTATATGTGGGCTACATCTGGGTAATATTTGTGCTACATTTGGGCTCTTTTTTCACTAGTGGCCATCTTGGAAGACTTCTTTGTTATGAAGTTTCCTAATTTCCTCATTTACTGCAGTCTCCTCAGTAGGAAATGCTTTCAGTTTGTTACTTTGATTCCATCAAGAAGGCATTCAGATGTGTCACACATTTGCCATAAATTCAGAATGTTATTACTCTAGTTGTTCATTAGATCACTGTAGTAAAGCTACTGCTCACCAAGGAGTTAACTGGAAGTCTACTGCTGGTATTGAAAGTGATTGTTTCAGTCTGCATGTCAGAATTTTCTAATGAAATAGAAGAGGATTTGAGATCTCACTTAAAACATGCACTAAATTTTCTTTTTGCAGCACTAACCATAATTTCTATGGCAAAATGAACCCCCTCATTTTGTTCCTTTTTAAATTAAATGTTTTAAGTGTTACCAGTTTATTCCAATCAAGATGGCTTCAGGTGTGCCATACTTTTGTCATAAGTAAGGCTGTTAGCACTCTAGTTGTTCTTTAGAACACTCTGGGAAGCTGCAGTAGAACACAAAGGCATCAACTGACAGGCTGCTCCTGTTGAAATATAACAGGAAGATATTTGAGATCTCACTTAAAACATGTCCTAATTTTTCTTTCTACAGCACTAACCATAATTTCTATGGCAAAATGAACCCCCTCATTTTGTTCCTTTTTAAATTAAATGTTTTAAGTGTTACCAGTTTATTCCAATCAAGATGGCTTCAGGTGTGCCATACTTTTGTCATAAGTAAGACTGTTAGCGCTCTAGTTGTTCTTTAGAACACTCTGGGAAGCTGCAGTAGAACACAAAGGCATCAACTGACAGGCTGCTCCTGTTGAAATATAACAGGAAGATATTTGAGATCACACTTGAAACATGTCCTAATTTTTCTTTCTACAGCACTAACCATAATTGCTATGACAAAATGAACCCCATCATTTTGTTCCTTTTTAAATTAAATGTTTTAAGTGTTACCAGTTTATTCCAATCAAGATGGCTTCAGGTGTGCCATACTTTTGTCATAAGTAAGGCTGTTAGCACTCTAGTTGTTCTTTAGAACACTCTGGGAAGCTGCAGTAGAACACAAAGGCATCAACTGACAGGCTGCTCCTGTTGAAATATAACAGGAAGATATTTGAGATCACACTTGAAACATGTCCTAATTTTTCTTTCCAGAGCACTAACCATAATTTCTATGACAAGATGAACCCCATCATTTTGTTCCTTTTTAAATTAAATGTTTTAAGTGTTACCAGTTTATTCCAATCAAGATGGCTTCAGGTGTGCCATACTTTTGTCATAAGTAAGGCTGTTAGCACTCTAGTTGTTCTTTAGAACACTCTGGGAAGCTGCAGTAGAACACAAAGGAATCAACTGACAGTCTCTGCCCTTGTTGGATGTACATGTTTTACTGAGAATGTCAGACTTCATTCTCACATGACTGAGAAAGATAATGTGAATTTACTGAAAATATGCTCTCATTTTAGCTTCTGGGGCACCTTCCAAAACTGTATGGGACAAGCATGTGAAAATAGTTTTCTCTCAAACATGATTCATGATATCCCAGCAGAAGGTTTTTCACAGGGTAAAATCACCTTAGAACACACCACAATTCCTGAAATTAGTATGGTATCATCAACAAATGAATTCTAATGTAACTAAAGTCTGTTATCACCCTTTATAGTTCTCCTTTTGGTAACCCTCAAAATCTTCGATTCACTACAATGCATTTCCATGGGGTACTATCATTTATATTGGTCCCAAGATGGCTGCCAGCAATTCCAGGATGAAGTGCTGACAGCCAATCAGATCTCACGATGACATGTGTGGTTAGGCTCCGCCCAGATATATATGTGTTTTTACTTTTGATTTTCTCAGCAACTACTGAACGGATTTACACCATTTAACAAAAGGGTTCTTTTTGAACTAAGAACTACCTCTTTGCCAAATTTGGTGTAATTCCGTTCAGCAGTTCGGGCTGTAGCCTTGCATAAAGTTTCCTATGGGAAATTGATTTTTTGACTCTTATTTTTTAATTTCTCCGCAACTACTGAATGGATTTACACCATTTAACAAAAGGGTTCTTTCTGAACCAAGAACTACCTCTTTGCCAAATTTGGTGTAATTCCGTTCAGCAGTTCGGGCTGTAGCCGTGTCTAAAGTTTCCTATGGGAAAATGAATGGGGAAAACACGTTTTGGGACCCCCTTTTTTCTCGGCCCCCGCTTCACGAATCACCCTGAGACTTTCAGGGTAGGAGCGGACCGGAGCGGGCCATAAAGTTTGAAAATTTCGCGAAGATTCGTCAACCGATGCAAGAGTTATTTCAAATAGAATGTCGCGGATTTCCTATGGAAAATAGGTCCTAACTATAACTATCTACTGGCGACCGCCAGTAGATAATATATATATATATATATATATATATATATATATATATATATATATATATATATATATATATTCCAAAACCGGACTCCACACTGCTCTCAGCAAGAATCCCACAGCACCGGAGAAATGACGATCCACAGGTCAGTTTTTAACCATTAAAGTGCATTTATTTAGTACAACTACTGTGCAAGTGTGGACGGTCTACGCGTTTCGGCTCCTGCCTTCAACTGGACCATAGAGTCCCGCCGTCCAGAACATCTATTTAAAGTGACAGAGTGCAATGTGATCCCTCATTTATTTCTAAAAATGTACAAGACTGCTAACCCTCATAAAACATTCTTTAGTATTTATAGTTTTTAGTAACTGCCATTTTCAGTATATATTCATCGTTCTATTTGTAAAGTACTCATAGCAGTGTAATTCAGAGGCAAGGTTATCACACGTGCAATATTAATCTTGTTATTACTCGAGATTGTTTTTTTAAAAAAGATAAACCAAAAATATGCAACATTTCATCTATATATAAAAGAATTCAGTCAGATATTTAAGACATTATGATCTAAAAACACGGACTAAATAATGAACATATATCTGTAAAGTACACAAAAGTTAATTACATTATAGTCCATCATTTTTAAAGTGCTTAGTGCGAGATCTTTGTGCAAAATTGGATATTCAATTTAGTTTCTTCTACAGTATTTCCAATAATTAATGAGATCATTTCATATCTAAGAAAGTGTGTGTATGTATATATAGCTGCCATATGAAAAAAGTTCTTTATATTGTGCATTCATGTTGTACATCATCTTCTTCTTTCATTTCTGTTCCATCTAAAGTAGAATATATAAATGTAGAGCAGAATAATATAAATATTTTTCACTAAAAGATCTTAAAAAAAGGGTCTCATATACGGGAATATTATTGCACCCGATCCATTATTGCACTAGTTTCTTGTTTTAGATTCAAAGTCCTTCATATCTCTTCTTTTCTTTAGAATCTTTTCTGTTACAACTCCTTTCTTTTTTTCTTTGGCACGTTTTATTGGATATATTTCATTGTGTCCACTTCGTTCCTTAGAGATGTACGTGCAATTCAGCATCCAGGTTATGACCAAATGGTTTTTCTGTCCCTATGGCTAATATGCATCTTGATTCAACTCAGCTCCAGGGTTCTATCCCCTCCTCGTTCTTTCATTTTTATCATTTTGATGCCAAAATATATCAGAGACTGATTGTCTCCTGAGTGTGATTCTGCAAAATGTTTCGCCATGGGATATGAAAGGTCCTTATTTTTTATTGCTCTCAGATGCTGTAATATTCTTAGTTTTAATTTATTGATGGTGCTTCCAACATATTGTTTCTTGCACGGACATTCTAGGATGTATATCACATATTTTGATTCACATGTGATGTGATCAGTGATTTGTTCCACTTTTCCATTTTGGAGATGATAAGTTTGAGTGTTCCGACCGTGTTCACATGCCCTGCATTTTGGGCACCTCCAAAATCCAGGTGTGTTTAGCCACGATGTACTTACTGTATTCTTGTTCTCCAAGTGACTGTGTGTCAGGAGGTCACCCAATGATGCTGTTTTTCTATAGGTGATTTTAGGGACAGAGGGCAACTTCATCTTCAAAGTCTCATCAAGCATTAAAATACTCCAATTCTTCTTTATGATGTTCTTCAAAATTTTGTTTTCAACATTAAAATCCATGATCAGGCGTATTAATTCATTATCTTCTGCATTTTCATTTGTTGCAAGTATGTCTGATCTTGTTTTAACACTTACTTTAGCTCTGGTGCTTTTAATCACTTCCAACAGATAGCCCCTCTCCAAAAAGCGTGCGCTCATATCGTCAAGATTTCGTTCTATGTCCGCATTCTCTGAGCAATTTCTTTTGGCACGCAGCATCTCTCCATACGGGATACTCCATTTCAAATGTTGTGGGTGCCCACTGTTCGCATGGAGGATGCTATTACTGGCAGTAGGTTTCCGATGCATCCTTGTGCAGATTTGGTGATCTTTGACGAATACTTCTACATCTAAGAAGATTACTTGATTTTTGCTATATGTAGATGTGAAGACTAGATTATATTTGTTATTGTTTAATGTTTGAATGAAGGTTTCAAGTTCAGCTGTTTCTCCTTCCCATATTATGAAAAGATCATCTATAAATCTGGTCCAGGTTTGGATATTAGATTTGTATTTACCATCCAACACCTCCGTTTCCCAAACTGCCATAAATAGATTAGCATATGTGGGGGCTACTGATGTCCCGATTGCCGTGCCCTGCTTTTGGAGAAATAGATGTCCTTGGAAGAGAAAAATATTATGAGTCAGACAATACCTCAACATTGTCAAAAGCATTTCTGAATGTTCCAGAAAGCTCAGTGATCTCAACTCTAAATTTTTTTGACTGCAGATAGTCCATCTTGGTGGTGAATTGATGTGTATAGGGATGTCACATCTATAGTGACCATGGTTAGTTTGTTATTCCATTTTATATGTTGTATCTTTTTGCTGAAATCCGTCGTATCTCTCAAGTATGAGGGGAGAGAGGTCAAATAATCAATTAGAAAGGTATCAATATAGTGAGATGTTTTTTCCAAAAGGGATCCCATAGAACTAACTATGGGTCTCCCTGGAGGATTGATGATGGATTTATGCACCTTTGGGAGGAAATAAATTGTTGCTATTACCAGATGATCCACCTTTAGGTACATATATTCCTCGAAGTCAATGAGTCCCCTATCTTTCCATGTTTGTAGCTGTAAATGGTACTCTTTCGTCCATAATTCAATTGGATTTTTCTCCAATATTTCATAGTGTTCTTTATTTCCCAATTGTCTTTCGGCCTCTATGACATATTGTTCTAGATCCTGCACAACAATGTTACCGCCTTTGTCTGAGGCTTTTATGATGATACTGGAATTTTCTCTTAGCTCTGTAAGAGCTTTTTGTTCACCCAATGTTAGATTCCATGATCTCCTTTTTTTATTTCTTTTACTTGTACATCCTGATAGTTTATTTACTTCCTCTACTACTATTTCATGAAAAAGATCCACTTTATTCCCAGGAGGAAGTTGCGGACAAAACTTCGATTGGGATCTCAATCCACTTTCTCCATTCCTGTTAGTTACTATGCCCTCTTCCTGGCATAGTGATATATCATCATCTATTCCTGTGTACATCGTTGTATTTGCTTCTGTTGCAGTGTTCCCTAGGGCTCTCAACGTTCTTAAGGTTGTAAGATCCTTTCGATTCAACAAGAAAATAGTGGCGGATGATTGGTTTGAGATCCGTGGGTTTGGTTGCTTATCTTCAAAATATTTTTTCAACTTTACTTTACTTTGCGACAAAATTTATATAAATCAATTCTGAAATTCGGAAGATCCATGTTATATTTGGGACAATAGCTTAATCCTTTATTAAGTAAACTTGTTTGATCTGGAGGAGTGATGCTGGAGATGTTAATTACCAAATCTTTTTTTATTGATTTTTGCATCAATTTTCTCTTTATTTTGGCTTTTTCTTTTCTCCTCCTTGTTTGGATTTTGCTCCGCCTTCTAACCCTTCGGGTTGGGTTTTGCTTTGTCCCCTTGTCCATGGTGTACCCCTTCCTCTTCCTTGTTGTCGCATCACCATTTGCGCCAGCCTCATCTCCCCACAAAAATCCAGTTTCGATGTGCTTGCTTCATCTTCTGTTGAGCTCAAATCTGAGCTATCAATTGTCCCTGTGGTCTCATAACCTGTGAATCTATCCATTGCAGCTCTATTTCTAAGGGAGTCATACTATGTATATATATTATTAATATATATGTTCACAAAAAAACTACGATTACAGGGACGTTATAATTAGATTCAGATTTTACTCACACAAAATCATTGAAATTCTGCTGCTAGAGTCAGAGTTATTTCAAGTAGCAAAAACTTGTTCCCTAAGGTAACTATTGCTCGCACCCTCGCCATGCACATCAATAATTTCACTGCAAATCTTACCGTAATATTATAAATGATGTAATAGAAGATGTCATGAGTGATGCAATATCTGGGATAATTAGTAGTGCATGGCAAAGGTATCTGTTATAACATCCCTGTAATCTTTGTTTTTAGTGAGTTTATAAGGGATTTTTGAATTATATTTCCTATTTATAATGTCTCTGTAACTTTTGGCTTTTTTTCAGTGAATTTCTAGTTTTTTTTAAAAGTAAGATGCCCATCGTAATGCCGGTGGAGAGGGGGGGTTGGATGCAGGGCCTGGCCTGGCCTTCTGCTGCCTCCAACCAAGCTTGCTGCTCCTACCCCCCTCCTCCTTGTCATCCATTGTCCATACCATGTCCCTGTTCCCTCATTACAGCCCTGTGTGGCCATTGTTCTGCCTCTCCCCTTACTGCCAGCCCTGAACAGTAAGCTTGCTACCCCATCCACCTCCTCCCTACCCTATGCTCACCAAGTAAATGAACCAACCCCCTCCCTCCTGCCTTGCATGGTCTGATATGCTGCCACTGCTCTCCATATAGCTTGATTCCCTGCCCACTCTTCCTGCCCTCCATTGCCCAATTCTATGTGCCATCATTGCCCTCCTGCTTAGCCTCTGTGCTTAGCTTGCTGCCCCTGGCCTCCTTTGCTCTGCTCTCCGATGTCTGTATGCATGCCCTTGCTCCCTCCTTTTTGCCCACCATGTTTCATAGACCTGCTACTGCCCTTCCTATCTACACTGAATGTTCTGTTGTGCTGCCACTGCCCCTCTCACCTGCCTAGCATGGTCATATGGCTGCCGCCTGTCCCTGCCACCTCCACCCTGCCTGTCTGAGTTCCATGTCCCTATTCCCTCTCTCCTGTCCTCCTTGGTCCATTTTGCTGCCACTCACTTTTGCTCTCCATGCTCTGTTGTGCTGCAACTTCTCCTCCTGTCTGCACTGCATTGTTTGTTGTGAAGCCCCTTCCCCTGCCCTCTCTTGTCTGTGTTCAGCCTCTACCCCTCTCTTCTGTCCTCCAATGGCTCCTTGTGCATGCTGCTGCTGCCTCCCTCTTGCCTACCATGACTGTTGTGCTGCCACTAACCCTCCTAATTGCCAGGCATGGTCTTCTGTGCTGCCACTGCCCCTCCCACCTGTCCTGTGTGGTCAGCTTGCTGCCCATGACCCCCTCCCAGCTTTCCTCCACTGTCTTTCTATGTGACATTATAGTCCAACTGTTGCCCTCCATAGTCTGTTGTCCTACAGTGCCCATCCCACCTGCCATACATGGTCAGCTTGCTGCTCCTGCCCTCCGCTTTCCATGTGCAGGTCCCTAACCACTGCCTCCTGCCTTGTCTCGTCTGTTGTTGTGCACTTACCCCCTACCTCCTGCCCTTCATGGCCCGTTATGCTTTAACTGTACCTCCTGTCTGTCTGGTATGGTCAGCTTGCTGCACTTGCCTCTTTCCTCTCTGCTCTCTGTTGTTCATGTGCATGGCCCTGTCCCCTCCCTATCGCTTTCCATGGTATGTTATGCTGCACTTCTGCCACACTTGCCCTGTGTGGTGTACTGTGCTGCTGCAATCCCTGTCGCCTGCCCTGTGAGGTCAGTTTGGTGACCTGTCCAACTCCATCCTGCCCTCTGTTATCCGAGTCCATTTCCCTACTCCATTCCTCCTGCCCTCCATGATCCAATATACCACACGTGCCAACATTTTGAACTTGGTAAGAGGGAGATTTTGAAAAGAAACCTGGGGAATTGATTTTCCCCATTGCCTTACATTGAAAAAGTGGAGATTTTAGGCAGAAGACATATAAAATAAAACCCTTTTGGGGTTAATAACATCAGAAGTCTCCTGCCTGAATCAGGTCTATTGGCATGTAAGGTTGTAGTGCCACTGCCTCTTCCTTCTGCCCTAACTGGTCTGTTATATTGCAACAGCCTCTCTTGCCTGTCCTGCATGGTTAGTTTGTTGCCCCTTCACCCTTTTCTTCTGCCCTCCATGGTCCGTTGTGCTGCCACTCCCCCTCCCGCCTGGCTAGCGTGGTCAACTTGTTGCCTCTGCACCCTCCTCCCTGCCCTTATTTATCTGGGTCTGTGTCCCTGACCACTGCTTCCCCGCAGTATTCTAATGACCAGCTAGATTGCTAACAGTCTATATTTATTTAAAAAGTGTGGCATGCCTGACATCATCTTGATGTAATCAAAACTGTAATACCTAAAGCTTTTTCTTTAGAAATTATAAAAATGAGAGGGTCTTATTCCCATAGAAATTATTGTTAGTGCTCTAAAAAACTAAAATGAGGACATATTTTTGAAGTTCTTCAAATAGCGACAAAGCACTTTTAAATGACTTGCTATCTTTATTTTTTTTTATCTAGTTGATCACTTGGTTATATGTTACACAGAGGATGTGGCATTACGGCCAGAGCTACAGACTTTGCAACTAGGGAACCAGGATCAAGTTTCAGCATCAGCCCAACATCCTGTGATTCTGGGCAAATTACTTAATCTCCCTGTGCCTAAACCCAAAATGAATGTGTCCTTATGTAATGTAACTGATACTCATGTAAAGCACTCCAATACCTTTGGGTTAAGTCTGCGCTATATAAAACTACCAAAAAATAAAAACATTAAGTGTTTTTCACACTTCTGCCATTAGTCTATACTTGTGCTTTTTTGGTTGATATTTGTGCTACATTGTGGCTCTTTTTTCGCTGGTGGCCATCTTGGGAGACTTATTTGTAATAAAGCTCCCTAATTTCCTAATTTGCTGCATTGTCCTCAGTAGAAAATACTTTCAGTTTTCCACTTGGATTCCATCAAGGTGGCTTTCAGATGTGCCACACTTTTGGCATCAATTTAGAATGTTATCACTGTAGTTCCTGTTAGAACACTGTAGTAAAGCTGCTGATAACCAGTGAGCATTCTGCTGCTGGTTTTGAAAGTGCAGGTTTCAGTATGCATGTCAGAATGTTTTAATAATATAGAAGAGGTTGATATTTGAGAACTCACTTAAAACATGTCCTAATTTTTCTTTCTACAGCATTAATCATAATTTCTATGATAAAATAAACCCCCTCATTCTATTACTTTCTAAATTAAAAGTTTTAAGTTTTACCAGTTTGCTTCAATCAAGATGGTTTCAGGTGTGCCATACTTATGTCATAAATAAGTTGTTCTTTAGAACACTCTGGGAGGCTGCAGTGGAGCACATGGGAATCAACTGAAAGGCTGCTCCTTTTGGAAGTACATGTTTTGCTGTGAATGTCAGACTTCATTCTCAAATGGCTGAGAAAGATGGTGCGAATTTACAGAAAATATGCTCTCAATTTAGCTTCTCGAACACTTTCCATAACCTCGATGGGAAAATCATGAGAAAACTGGTTTTCTCGTGTCCTTATGTAATGTAACTGATACTCATGTAAAGCACTCCAATACCTTTGGGTTAAGTCTGCGCTATATAAAACTACCAAAAAATAAAAACATTAAGTGTTTTTCACACTTCTGCCATTAGTCTATACTTGTGCTTTTTTTGGTTGATATTTGTGCTACATTGTGGCTCTTTTTTCGCTGGTGGCCATCTTGGGAGACTTATTTGTAATAAAGCTCCCTAATTTCCTAATTTGCTGCATTGTCCTCAGTAGAAAATACTTTCAGTTTTCCACTTGGATTCCATCAAGGTGGCTTTCAGATGTGCCACACTTTTGGCATCAATTTAGAATGTTATCACTGTAGTTCCTGTTAGAACACTGTAGTAAAGCTGCTGATAACCAGTGAGCATTCTGCTGCTGGTTTTGAAAGTGCAGGTTTCAGTATGCATGTCAGAATGTTTTAATAATATAGAAGAGGTTGATATTTGAGAACTCACTTAAAACATGTCCTAATTTTTCTTTCTACAGCATTAATCATAATTTCTATGATAAAATAAACCCCCTCATTCTATTACTTTCTAAATTAAAAGTTTTAAGTTTTACCAGTTTGCTTCAATCAAGATGGTTTCAGGTGTGCCATACTTATGTCATAAATAAGTTGTTCTTTAGAACACTCTGGGAGGCTGCAGTGGAGCACATGGGAATCAACTGAAAGGCTGCTCCTTTTGGAAGTACATGTTTTGCTGTGAATGTCAGACTTCATTCTCAAATGGCTGAGAAAGATGGTGCGAATTTACAGAAAATATGCTCTCAATTTAGCTTCTCGAACACTTTCCATAACCTCGATGGGAAAATCATGAGAAAACTGGTTTTCTCTCAAACATGGTTAATGAAATCCCAGCAGAAGATTTTTTCACACGGTAAATCACCTTAGAACACACAACAAGTACGAAACTTAGTATGGTACCATCAACAAATGATTGATATTGCAAGTTAAATCTGTTATCACCCTTTATACGTTCTACTTTTTGTGACCCTCAAAACCTGCCACTCACTACAATGCATTTCAATGGGTTGCTATCATGTATATTGGTCCCAAGATGGGTGTCAGCACTTCATGGTTGATGTATGTGTGCATATATATAACGAGGTCTCAGGAAGACTGAAACGCGTTGGTTTGTGGTATTTGCCCGCAAGGAATTGAAAAGTGTGAAGATTAAAACTCTTCAAATCTCTCCGTGAGTGCGATCCATTTTTTCCCCGATGGGGAAGTTTGTGTGATATAATACGGCGTGGCTCAGCCGTGGGATTACGCACTGCCAAGAGCGCCGAGGAAGTCAGCAGGAACGAGCTGGAGTGTTGAAGGATATATGTGTATATATATACACACACACACACACACATACACATATATATGTAGGTGTATATATGTAGGTGATATATATGCATATATGCATTTTTATACATATATACACATTTGTTGCATTTGCTACATATTCCATAATTTGTTGCATAATCTGCAGATTTTATCCAAAAAAATGTTGCTTTTAGCTCAAATGGATCAAACGTTTACCAAAAATTCAGCAACACTTGTTTCTTATTGATGTGTATGGGTGATAAAATGGTAGTGATGGGTTGAAACCTTTGCATACATTATAACCTGTATAAGAATAACAAAATAATGAACTAATATTATCACAAAATGTGTAGCGTTAGTCCGCATAATTTTCCTTTACCTGACGTATAATATAGTCAACCCCGCCCCATAATTGAGTCAATCCCTGCAGCGTTATTCCAGTGGCTCTGGCTATAGTCTGAGGAACATTTCGTTTGCCAAATACTGTGGTACCAATTTAGAAATGTGCCTTTTCGGATGCCAAGAGAAACCCAATTTACTGCTACTTTGAAAAATATTAATTTCTCTTTCAAGGATGAAAACCCAGGCACCATTTTCAGTTAGGATATGTACATTAGTTCAGTCCTCAAAGGGATCCTGTGTGTTTGGAGAAAAAGCTGCTAAACTTTCACCTTCATTTCTATTAAACTGTTTTCCTCTCTCTAACTCCCAGGACACATAATAGCCCTTTTGCGGCTATATCCTCCACAGCGGCATAGGGGGGAGGGGCGGCGCAAAGCATGGAGTCTATGCTCTGAAAGAGAGGTATGTCGAAGACCGAGCCAAAAAATATCTTGCATTAAAATTCTTGTGCGGTCTTTGTTGTGCGTGCATGTACTTTATTCTACCAATTGTAGGGTTTAGCGCTTGCGAAGGAAGGCACCGAGGGCGGGTAATTACTCTCTTACATTATTTTCCGAGTCCGACTTGTGATGCCTTTTGGCAGCAGCTCAAGGTTGGAAACAGCAGAGAAACTTTGGCGCCTCTTGTTGGGATTACAATAGGTGAATGCAGGAGCATGCTGTTGGTGTGGACTGAAAATGGGCTAGTGTGTCGCTTTTTTGTTGGCGTTCTGTAAGGAGGGAGGGTTTTTTCCCGCGCAACTGTGGACTTGCTGATGGCTGGCAAGTATGACCCGTATTTTTTATAGTGAGAAGAAGAAGGATGCATTTGGCTTTTCTGTTAAAGAGAGAACTGATGCGAATGAAATCAGATCATTGTAAAGAAATCCCTACCTGAATTAGGGCTTTTGTTTTGACCAATGGGGCTGTTTTTCCATTTCCTTTCATGGTATAATAGCAGGGCCGCTGGAATTATGCAATTCTGCGTCAGCAGCATTTTTAGTAACATTATGGATTCGCCGCATTTGCCACATAATCTATCTGCTGTATAATGGGCAGATTTTTTTAAAAAATGTTTCCAGCTCGAAAGGATCAAAAGTTACTAAAACCGTTGCAACATGTGTTCCCACGCAATGGGAGGCCTTTCACAAAAAATTCACCGGCATCTTTCAGTTGCTTATTGCTGTATTTGGTTGGTAAACTAGTACTAGTGAGGTGAAATGTTTTTACAGACTTTCACCATGTATAAAAATCCAAAATAATGAAGTAATACTATCGCAAAATATGCCGCCTAATTTAGTCAACCTCGCCGCATAATTTGTTTCTCCCCTCTTGTACAACTCGGTGGACCTGTGTCTAAAGAAGCTGAGGTGTTTACCAAGATGCTTCTTTTAAAGTGCCAATAGTTGGAAAACTATGAAAAGAGGGACTGCTCGTGCACACCATCGATAATATATATACAGTCGTTCAACCTATGCAGTGGCACTGCAGCCCAGAGGCGAAGGGGGTACAGCCTTCCATGCATGGGCTGCAGTTATTATAGGTCCAGCGGCTCCAGATTTAAAATACAGAGCTCTGCGTTTACTCTTTGGGGAGGGAGGGTAGGATGCGGAGGGAGAAATAGAGACGAGAGAAGAAAGGGCTGAAAAAAAGGAAAGGGTGTAAGGTAGAAAGGAGAGGAGGAGAGCAACAATGAAAACTGGGAGAAACGGATAATGATGAGCTCGAAAGAGAAGTGAGATCAGATGTGCAAAAGTGCAGGGAAAAGGAAGAGAAAGGAAGGCACAGATAAGAATGACAGGGAGAGCGGAGAGGAAGGAGATACGAAGAGCAATAGAAAAAAGATGGTAATAGAGAGACAGGAGGGAGATGGGAAAGAGTGAAAGACAGGGAGATGAGAGGAGAGTGGCATATAGCTAGGGAAGGGGAGAAGGACAAACTGAATGAGGAACTTAGAGGCTCATAAGCCGAAGTGCAGCTATTTTAAGTACAGCAAGCGCGCTAACACCCTACTTCAAGGGCGTGTAGGGGCCACTGCACCCCAACTATACCAATATTCTAACACTGAGCAGGGTAGGCAAGGGCCCATCTTCTTTGTTTATGTCAGGGGCCAATGTCACTGAGGCTATGATGCTGAGGGGAAGATCTTTTGACAATTGTTCATTGTTCTTTCCATGAAAATCTATGTGTTCTTTCTCCATCTGTCCCGAGGCACATCTAGAAAGACATTTCTTCCATTCTACTAGTATAGTTAGCATTAAGCAGCGAAAGTTATTTTCTCTTAAAGACGATTTTCTGAGGGCGGTTTAAAATAAAACACATTGAACGCACAAAAAAGCACAAACTCGAGGGCAATCCCCACAGGAGAGCATTATTCAGGCGAAAATTGCTTCCACCACAATCCTTTTGAATTCCACACAGATCCACAATTGCTTTAACAATAAAAAAAAAACACAAATGTTCTGTAAGTGACAGTATGCAGGGAATACCACCAGAATTTTCAGACGCCTGTCAACTGTCGAGTCAATTCTGTTCTGTGATCCATTGCTCTCGGAGCTCACCCCTCCAGAGCCTTTCTTTAAGGTAGTGTCATTTGACTGCATGCCTGCCAAGGTGACTTTATTTACTCATTTAATTACTGGAATTAGACAGTTCATTTGAATATGTCTTCTAGTGCTTTGTAAGTGTTGGAAGCTCATAACTTTATCCCAAATGCATTCTTAGCTCATAATACCTTCAGAAGCGTGTTTCAATGGCTTGGCCTATGTTTTTAGGCAGTCATTGCTACACTGTACATCTAACCTGCATTCTTCTGCAATATTCTAAACTGCTCGAGCCTGTTTCATTCTTCTCTCCTACAGCAATATTTTCAAGGTGTGAGTTGCTTTAGGAAACTAATTGAGCAGTGATTCTTAACCCCTGGGGGTCTGTGACGTCTACTCAGCAAATTAACAGATTTATGAGAGACTTGTGCCACCAGAGCATCCCTTTTTTAGATGCTCTGGGTGGTGCAAGTCTCTCAATTATATTTATGAGAGGACGCAAAGCTACTCTGCGTGGCTTTGTATGGCCTCATAGATATGAAGTAAGACAAAGCAGCGCAAGACGCTGCGTTGGCGTACTCCACGCTAAGAGGGCGATCCATGGGCCTAATTGGCAGGTTTTCCCAAGCAAACACCCATGGATTTTGACGCTGCTCCAGATTTACTTAATCACGTATACCTGGGTGGTGCTAAAACCTTACTCCTCCAAGCGCAGGTGTAACAAAGAGAAATATTTTTATTTCTCCTTGTTTTTTCCTCTTCCCATGTGTGCTGCATTCTGTATTTTCAAACACACCAACTAGGTGCCTTAGCTCATGGATAGCTATAGCCATTTTACTCTTTCATACTTTGTAGGTGATAGAGAATAGCACCCAGACCACAGCAAAACTGCTTATTCCAATCTTTACTTCAATGGTTTTTATGCTTAAGTCTGGTAGCGCTCAGATGACTAACTAACACAAAGCGTAATGCAAATTTTGTAACTCTTCATTTGTCTAGGGCATGACATGCCACTTCTTAGAATTGCAAAAACATGGTACATTTTGTGCAGATATTGTAGGAAGCAGGCTCTGTATATACTATACCAAAGTAAGGTATAGTGTGCACAGAGTCCAGGGGATCCCCAAAGGCAGGCAGAGGTAAAAGTAGATAATACCTTCCTCTCTATTTGTGGTAGTGTGGGCGAGCAGTAAGGCTTTATCAGAGGGTAGTGCTAAGCATTTATTGTACACACTCAGGCAAGAAATGATGTCTCACACACAAAGACTGAACTCAGACCAATTTGTTTGCATAAAAATATTACCTCCTTGACTTACTAGAACAAAGGATGGGTCTCTCTGGCCAAGTTATAAACTGGTTTGCCTCCTTTCTCAACAACAGAAAGCAAAGATTTAAAGTCAATCACTCCCTTTCCAACTCCCTGCCATCCACTCTTGGGGTTCCTCAGGGATCTGCTCTCTCTCCCACGCTCTTCAACTTGTTCATGGAGCCTCTAACGGTTTTACTCAATTCTTCCAACATTCAGTATCACATGTATGCCGATGACACCCAACTTTACCTGAAAATCTCTTCCCCAGACGACATCAATTCACTGAACTCGACCCTTCTCAAAACTCAACAAGGGCTGACTACCCAACATCTTAAGCTCAACTCCTCCAAAACGGAATTCCTCTTGATAGCACCAACCAAAAAGACGGCCATCATCGCTGAGTACTTGAAACACTTAACAGCTCTCAACTGTACCCCTCACATTATTGACTCTGCTAGGTCTCTTGGAATTATACTTGACAAGTCATTGAGCATGCAGGAACACATTAGCTCAGCCACCAAAGGGGCCAACTTCCACATGAGTATTCTAGGAAAGATAAAACCCTTCCTCCCCCCGGACGACTTCAGGTCTGCTGTTCAAGCTCTTGTTATCTCCAGGCTAGATTATGGGTGTGCAACTCTATGTGGGCTACCCAGGTACAAGTTGGCTCCGCTCAGGGCTTCCTTGAATTCAGCTGCAAGGCTCATCACTGGTTCCAAAAGAAATAGCCACATCATGCCGATACTGAAATCCTTAAACTGGCTACCTTTGGAGGCTAAGATTGACCTCAAGATTGCATGCATGACGCACAAGGCCCTTCACTTTAACACCCCGATGTACCTAGCCCAAAAGCTGGAATTCTCTGGCGGGAGCCGATCTTCTAGGAGTTCCAGCACTCTGCTGCTGAAACCCCAAAAATTCCAGAAAAAGAAAACTTATAACCGGGCGTTCTCGGGTATTGCCCCAAGAATCTGGAACTCCTTGCCTCCACGCATCAGACTGATTCCCTCTACGGCGTCTTTCAAAAAAGAAGTGAAAGCCCTGTGGATGAATGCCCTTGTTTGACAGCACCTACCTCCATTGACTCTGCCCACTCCGCTGGTTTATGTTCAACCCCGCTATTTGTTTGTTTCACTTATATGCTACACTATTTCCTCTTGCATATTTTACTGCTCCTCTATCGTCTACATTACCTTGCTTATCATTGTTGTTGTTGTTTTACCTGCAACTCTGTTTGTACCTCTGTACATCTGTAAAGCGCTCTGATACCCGCTTGGGTCACGTTCGCGCTATATAAAACTTTATAAATAAATAAATAAATGTAGTTGTATTTATTTTCTAGAACCAAGCCAGGCCTGGTACAGGTAAGTATAAAAATACTTTGCAAGCATATGCAGTTTAACTACAGTTTGAATGCAGTGAATTAGTTACAATATCATTACTTTGTATTCGCTGACAGTCAGAATTACTTTGCAATTACTTTTCTTATGCAGCCAGGTATCTCTAGATGCTAGGCTGGTGCATTTCCTGAGGAAAGGAAAAAGGAGACAATGTGTTTTGCAAACTCAGTACAAGTTTACAGTATTACTCACAAGCCACATTTAGTCATGAGAAGGCAGAACTGGGTTAACATGTCCGTGGGTAGGATTCGGTCAAATGGGCAATCGAGTTGCACCGCCAGCGGCAAAAAGGTGGCAGGTTGCAGAGTGCAGGGACCACACGTTAGCCAACGGGCTAAGCACGATCATGGGCTGGGGGACTGCGGCGAGCAGGCCACCAGGCTGGGGAAACAAAAGCAACTGCGGTCAAGGTCAGCACTGTAGGGCCCAATGGCCAAAAAAAGAACTCCACCACCAATGGCACAGAGGCGGCCAGGTGCAGGATGCGGTCTCGGCTGAGGCTGCAGATTCGGTCGAGCTTGCCTCGGAGTGGGTCAGCAGCTGATGAGGCAAATGGGGTCTTTGGGAGTCATCGTCTTGTGACCGCAAGCATTCGGAGATGGAGTCGGTCGGACAGTCACAGTTGTTCTTCCTGGACCGCTTCAGTTACGGAGTCGGTCAGTGTGTCGCCTTCGGTCGCGGTTGAGGGGACCATCCAGGTTTGGTGTAGGACCTGATGGAGGTTCAGGGGTCACTATGATCCAGGCTAGGATTGCTGGGGGGACCCTCTTATGGAATTGGGTCACTTGGGCTCGGGGCACCGGCAGCGGAGTGGTGGAGACTCACGGAATCAGCCGTAGTCAGAGTCAGTGACTTTTGAGCAAGTCTGGTGCTCACGGGAGACAAGTCTGTTTGGTTGCGAAGGCAGTGCAGATTCTCCGGGTTTCGAGGACTGCTGGCTGCAGGACACACTGAGGTTCTGTTGGAGGAGTCTGAGGTTGGGACAATCCGGGAGGACTGGAGACAAGTCAGTTGGTGTCCTCCTCTTCTTCTCCCCACACGGCTGTCTATCCTTCCTCTTCTTGCTTCTTCTTTTCTGCTCTGGTCTGAGGAGGCAAGGTTTAGGGTTACCCCAAAATACTAAATTTAGGGGTGTTTACAGGTAGGTACAGGTCGGCACAAATGGGTCCCTTCCTTGGGGTGAGAACACCCCCTATTATGCCACTCTCCAGTGGAAGGGGGGCATAAGCCTCACTCTGGTTGGCAGGGTCCCCCCATCTGCAAGATGGCAGGGACTGAGAGTTGTGCTTCACCTCGCCTCCCCCACCTGAGAGGGAGGGTTGGCAAAGGTGGGCACACCTCTCCTCCTAACTTTCTTTTCCTGCCAATTCTCCTGCCCGAAGTAGGGGTCAGAATCAGTGGGGGCCAGTTGCTGGGAGCAGCAAATGGCTGTGGTAACTCACAAAGGCGACAAGCCTTTGAAGCTTCCCCTTCATGGACCCTGCCCATCCTGGGCGAGGATGCTTGGCACCTCGTCCCAGGATGTGCTTTGTTTTAGGACCCCGGGAGCGGCAGGCTCTCGACCCAGGGGTCCAGAAACATATCTGGTGGTGGCAGCTGGTGAGCAGCCATTCAGCCATGGCACTAGAGTTAGGTCATTTTTCAGGGGGCATCTCTAGGATGCCCTCTGAGTGCATTTTTCATTAAATCTCACACTGGCATCAGTGTGGGTTTAATGTGCTGAGAAGTTTTAAAATTAAACTTCCCAGTTTTCAGTAAAGTCCTCATGGTGCTGCAGAGTTCATAATGACAAACTCTCAGACCATATACTCTTTATGGCAATACTGCACTTACTCTAAGAATTGACGTAAACACTGTAGGGGTACAGGGCTCATGCACCTGTATCCTCACCACTGGTATAGTGCACCCAGCTAGAGGGGTGACTTACCAATTCCAGGGCAGTGGTTTGTAGGCATGGCACACAGGGATGTGTGCCATGCCGACTCTTCACTTTGTACTGCACCAAAACACGCAGCCTGCAAGGGCAGTGTGTGTGTGTAAAGGTCCAGGGTCTCTAAGGGTGGCACAATACGTGCCGCAGCCCTTAGAGGCCTTCCTTGGTCACAATGCCCTTTGTACCTGTGGTACCTCTTACACGGGTCTTACCTGTGGCCAGAGAGTTGCCAATTGGGCTTTGCAACAGTACAGTTTAGGGAAAGAACATAGGTCCTGGGTACTTGGTTGGCAGGAACCCAGGGCACACTCAGTCAAAGTACATCAACATTAGGCAAAAAGTGGGGGCAACCATGCAAAAAGGGGCACTTTCCTACAGATATTCACAGCACAACTACTATTGGTCAAGTGTGCACAGTTCCACCAGAGGTACTGGGCGTAGAGTGCATATGGAAGTTCCAAGCTACTCTGAATGAATATACAGAAGTAAAGTCTGCAAACATATTTGTGAATTTCGATATAGGCAACATTTGCACTTTTTCTTAGTCATGATGCAAAGAAAATTTAGGCTAGAAGCAATTCCCAAATTCGTTCTACAGTTGAACCACAGAAATCGATGGGTTTCTAATGGTCCTAAGTCGCTAGCAAAATGAGGTCCAGGAAGAAGGCACAGAACACACAGACTTGACAGTTCATGCTTCCCATCTTCATGTCATCCATGGCAAGTAAGAGCAGATCTGAAAAATTTTGCAAATTTGTGTCATGATTCTCTTCAGCTACACTTGGAATGAAAAAAAGTGTAAAAAATATTAACCAAGCACTGGTGAAAAAAATATTAACCAAGCACTATTGATAGCAGATCCTTGACTTAATTGAACCAATGTTCTGCATACTCCATTTAATCAGACTAGCCCTTTTACTCACCGGTCAGGTAGTACTTATTTTTACCACATAAAAATGATTCAAAATAGATACAGAGAAGAGTGCAATGCTTCACAATGGGGCTGCACATTAGGCTAGGGCTTGGACAGACGACTTTGTGCTGCATACTTTCATAGGACCAGCCAAATATAACATCAGAGAAAAGGATATCTGCATTATGCAAAGTAAATGCATGTCTTGTTGTACAGGCCTGTACATGGTGTATTGTCAACATATTGCGATGAGCATCGACATTCGATGTCTTTTATGAGTTATCCCCATGGCCTTTTTGTGTAAAACAACATGTGTGCTTGATTACATTATTTTTGTGCTAGTGCAATGCTTCTTTTAATAAAGCCTGGAAAAGTTATGCATATGTGTTTACTTTTTCTATTCCACACTTCATTTCTCAAGGTAGGTTGTATGTCAGAACAGTTTAGTCAGAAATATTGTCTGACATGCATATTGTGTCCTAAATATTGTTTAATAAAATATTGCCCTATTGGCTGTACATTTTCTATTATTAACTTCAAAGGAGTGATAGTACTATAAGCAGGACCACTGGAATTATGCATTTTAGCATCTGTGGCAATTTTAGCAGAATTATTGATTTGCCGCATTTGCCACATAATCCACCATCTGCCACATAATCTGCAGATTTTAGCTAAAAATTGTTTCTAGCTCAAACGAATCAAAAGGTTCCTGCGCACTGGAAGGCTTTTTGCAAAGGCTGACTGGTCATCTTTCAGTTGCTATTTGCTGTATTTGGGTATTAAATTGGTACTAATTCAGGTGAACTCTTTTCTCAGACATTATTACCAGGTGTAAAAATGACAAAATAATGAAGTGATAATATCACAAAATGTGCTGCATTATACAGGTTACAGCACAAGCGTGGTAAAAAAATTCTGTATGCTTACTCTCCTTACTACTCTAACCATACTGGGCCCTTTATGATTAGACGATTTATAGCATATCCATTTAACATAGAGGCAATGATCCTCTGATGAATCTTTCTCTGGCAATAGGAGGGGTGGAAATTAGGGTGACCAAAACACTATGCTAGCTGTCCAATGAGGACCATAAATTGACAGCTAACGTAAAAATTTGAAATCAGGTATAAGTACACCATTCTCAAAACCATAATGTAGAACTAAAGAATTTCGAATTGGAAAACCCAACCTCCTAAAGAAGTTAAGTCAAACTAGAATTTTGCAAACCAATCATTTTACTATGGCTACACAGAATAAAAGAAGCAGAACATGATATTCTGTAAATATTTGCTGATTCTTTCTACAAAGCATTTAAATAATTAGAAAAATAGCACAGTTTCAATGGAAGAACTAACAAGACTCAATAATAAACTCAGACCGATATTAAATTGATTTGGTTATTGTATTAGAGATTAAAAATTCATGGCAATAAGCAGTCTTTTAAGTAATCTGGTTAAAATTATCACAGCCTGCAATATGATGGCAAACATTTAGGCCAAGCTTCAAAGAATGATTCCCACATAAATCAACTACCAGAGTTACAGAGTCCACTGCCATCAAAGGCAGAAGGATAGCTCATTTATGTAACAGCTCATGATCCTAAAGAAAAAAAGGGCAAGGGTTGAAAATTAAAGACCACTAAGGGCGAGTCCATTAGTATGGGACAAAAGAAATAAGGAAAATGAAATGGTCCAGCAAAGAAGGGTTTCAGTCCATAAGCTGCCTATGGTAGCATACGCAAAGGCAGTCAAAAAGTAAAATGCCAAAGAGGATAGGGTTTGAAATCATCAAAAATCGATCAGCATACCGCTCTGGTCTCAAATAGAAAAAAATAGAATGGGGTACATCAAGAGGCAAAAATTAACTGGCACTGCCCTCCTTTGGGGTTTCTTCTTATAATGTCTCTGGATCAGTCCTAGTGATGTAGCATCACACCATTGTCGGAAGATTGTCAAGTGCTCAGATTCACATAATGTCACCTAGGACATTTTGCAACTACAAGATGGTTTCCAATGCTAGTCATGAGAAACAAGAAATGTAAAGTCCACATAGGCCTAACAATGATGAAAAAGATTACAAAGTATCAGTACATAGTAGCAGTTGGTAACCCGGTTCCCACAAGAACATTTCACTGTGAACGTTAAAGAAACATTTAGGAACGTGGAATGTTTCACATGTACTTGATCAAATGAAGTAACATTTACCAAGCTGCAAAATAACCATTGCATTAGATTAAGGAATAACTCAGCATTAGAGAAAGAGCACATTTGAAAAAGGCCTCACATTTGCATAACAATTTTAAATGACTTAAACTCTAAATCAATATAAAATATAATGCAATAAAATCATTTCATATAGAAGATAAAGTAGACCTTTCATCAAGTATTATCACATGAAAAAGACTAAGGTTAAGATCAGCCTACTTCCACAACTTTCCTCCACTTTCACATGAGTATATAATTTTCTAAGTTCATATTTCAAACTTGTAAAAACATTTTATAAACTATAGAATCTCTAGTATTATCAGTTTAAATTTGAAGTTCCTAACTTGCATTTTCACAGCTTTGCACCGACTTTTCTACATGATGCATTCTAAAGAAAAGCAATATAACTACTAGGCCACTTTATTAATAGCACATTATTTCATCAGCAAATGCCAATAAACAAAATTTTCATAAGTATTCTTATTAGTGCAACTCATTTATATGTATTAGTATTATTTTGTATATATATATTTCTTCATTTTTCATTTCAAAGCACGCTTTTACATTGCTTCTACTTGACTCGTCTCAGTTTCGTGTGTTACTGTGTCTAACATGCACAAGGTACACTTTTAGCTTTTCATCTCTTAAATCAGTAAATGTGTTGTGTATTATGGTTTTATTAATCTTGTGTCACCAGGCCCCTCTCTGATGGCAAGTCAAGCCATCACATATCTATCACATCAGATCTTGTCACAGATTATAGGTGTGTTGTCTAAACCTTTTCCTTCTACTCTCTTCCAAAAAATGTATTTCATCATAATATTTACGTTGTTCATCCTCCATTTCAAGATCAGATCTGGTTCTTATCACTGCACAATTTTTACTCTTTCTGTATCTGCAAAATTTGATTGATAATATCATCAGCATTATGCACAAAGAGATCGCCAATAGAGGTCTCAAGATGAAAATCACTAATACATTTCCTAAGTTACCCAACCAGTTGCTAAAAGTTGACAATCCATTACCTATGATTTCCAATGGACCATCTGCTTTTAAGTTTTTCAAGTCCTTGTTTAAGTCAGTAATGTTTTTAATGTGACCTTCTAAGTCTTTTCTCCTGTCCGGTATGGAAGTGCAACAATGTTGAACTTTTAACAACTGAGAGACTCCGCCCTCCTCCGCAAGAAGGATATCAAGGTCAAGTCAATTTTGAATCACTGTCGATCATATTGATATCATTTCTTCATCTATAATAAAAAATCCTCCAATTGTAGTGGTGGCAAATTTATCAGTAATAATAGACAGCTTTCTAATTTTCTGTGAGTTTAATGCTACTCCTACTGAAGGTATTAGAACTCCAAATATATGACCTACTATTTTACTTGCACTTGCACTTCTCATTCTTCCATTTGCATTTTTTAATTCTACACTAATGTGCTTAACATGATTGATTTTTGGAAAAACTATTCCAAAATTAAAACTTCCATACCATCTTCTTGGTAATTTGCAATAAGCACTCTTTCCACAAATATAATACACCCCAGGGAAAATAGGATCTATAACCTCTAAATATCTTCCCCAGTTTTCATACATTTCAAATGTATGTTCACATTCGCTAAGTCCTACAACAATGGTATTAGTATTGAAACTCTTTCTATATATACAAAGTTTACCCTTATGTTGCCAGTCCAAAACTAAAGAAGCCATACTCGCTACAATTTCATTTTCTTCATGCGGTAAGCTCCAGGGAGTTAATTTAGGCAATGCATTAGTATTATTTGTCATATTTCCTCGTCTGCTTTCTATTAATTAAATAAAATTCTTTTCAGCTCTCTCTATTTTACCGGCTAGGTTATTTCTAAATGCATTAGCCATGTCCAAAGATTGAATTGGTCTAAATACATTGCCCATAATGTTAACTGTTGAAGCTTCAGGTTGGAGATGTAAATGTTTTAGCACAGGAAGATCAGAAAAGATCCGATCTTGATTAGAATAGTAATATTGCAATTGATCAGTAATATAGATTAGGCTAGTCAACACACTGCAAGAAATTCCATGAGTTAAAGGTAAGCTATGGTAAGTCACACCCTCAGAAACTGATGAAGGTATTTGCATACTAACGCACAATCACTAACATCCATGGTTTTAACATACTCACTAAGTAGTAGAGCATAAACATTGGAGCTAAAATCTATTTAAAAAGCATTACTATATAAAGAGTTGTCATTCATATTATTAGAATCATTTATTTTAGCAGTTTCAGAACAAATAGCAAGTTTAGAAACTTTCACAGGAACATAATGTGACAGGTTTAAGAAAATAGCATTGTAACTTATATCAATACAATAATAGAAATAATCACAGTAAATACACTTTTGTATTTGGAAAAGATTCCAGTATCAGACTGCATGGCTTCTCAAAATTCAGTTTGTTTAACTAAAGAACAATCAAAAATAGCTGCATTGGTTTGAGAAATTCAACAGAGTCTTGGCACAAAATAAATATGTTAAAGCAAAAGTAGATATCTTCTCAGAAAAGTGAAAACTCTCATATCAGCCTCATTAATGAGTATATTAAGGAAAGAATGTGTCAGTCCATCGATTTGCACATCCAGATTAAAATTTAAATCAACAACAAAGTTTGTTTCAAGGAGGTTCAGATGGACTCGTATTGTTAATACAATTCTTGATGAACTCTCTCTTACACTTATTGGTATCCAAATAAGTACATTCATGAGATGCATACCTTTGACTTGGTGCTTTTGCTCTTTTTGATCTCCTCATAGCTGTTTGCTCATCATCTGTATCACTTTGATTAAATTGTTCAGAACTTTCAAGAATACTTGGTGGTACTCGTCCTGTTTTCAGTCAACTTCTCAGAATGTCATCTCTTCTGGGGCAATGGTCTCCAGGTACAACTCTCTTTTTTACCTCACTAGGTTCTTCATTAGGATCTGGACCTTTCATAGTCAGCCATCTGGGCTGTGACCCTTTGGTACCTGCAGGAGATTTTCTCGTACCCTCCTCAGGCCAATTGAGTGCTGTCCTAGCAGCTTGCTGGTCCCCAACAGCTTGACTAACCTGATCCCTCTGTCTCACTGTTACCACCGGTACATTAGGAACAGGTGCTGCTGCATCATCAAGGAGACTAGACACTCTGTGAGTATGGCTTGCTTGTACACAACTCCGGAGACCTCCGCACTTCACACCAGTGTTGGTGACTAGGATCACCTGGAACGGCCCACTCCAACAAGGTTACAAAAATGTTTTGCACAAAAGTTTTTTCACCATTACCCATTCAACTGGCACTGCTCCTGTTGCAAGGGCAGCTTCTCTAACCTAGTGAGAAACAGAACATACCACATCAGTGAGGCCCTTGCAGACATCCAAAACATATTGTCTGTTATGTTGACTGAAGCATTTGCAGGAACAGCTGGCAGCCTCATCACACATCCCATTATAACCTTGTGGGGTGACAATCCTATCCTCCTGTCTGGTGTACTTCTCAAACTCATCAACACAAGAGGCAAAGCATCTGGCCATTTCAAAGACATTGAAGCGCATACTTTCACCAATCTGTATTTCAATGTGCCATTTATTTGCCCGACCAGCCCAGAAGCCTCTTGTCGGTAACTGCAATGGAACTTCTGCTTAACCTGTAGTGCTCCACATAACATTTTTAGGACCTCATTATTAAAATGAGTTCCACGATCTGACCCAAGAATAGTAAAAAATCCAAACCTCGGATTCAATTCCCTTAACAGTAATTTTACCATAGTCAAACTGTCATTCCTATGAGTAGGATAGGCTTTAACCCATTTTAAGAAAATGAACACAATGGCCTAAACATATCTTGACCCATTGCAAAGGGGCATTTCAATAAAGTCCATTTGCATCCTGTTGAAAGGAACTGCAGATTTACCAACATGACTCATAACAACCTACGTTTTCCTTCCTGGGTTTTGTTGCTGGCACACCAGGTAAAAATGGCACAGCTTTTCTGCAGTTACTCTAAATCTGGGAGTGAACCATACTTGTTGAAATAGTCGCATCATTGCATCTCTTCAAACATTTGCAGCACCATGATTATATCTTGCCATTGGCGACAATAAGCTGTCAGGGAATACTGGCCTACCATCAGTTTAAACCCACACATCGTCTTCCCTCTTGGTGCAACCTACTCGCAACCAACCCTGCTGTTCTGCTTCTGTCACCTCATCCTGGGGTTTCCTTACCTTATTCCAGGTGTCTAAGGCTAACAACAACAAATTACAATCTGTGACATTGGAAATGTCTTTCAGTATTTCCTCATAAATAGTATTTGCATTTAATGCACAATACCTTGCCATCTCATCAGCATATCAATTGCCAACTGTCACATAGTCGGTACCTTGACAACAGCAATTTGGTCAGGCAATTGTAGGGACTGCAGAAGGCTCCTCATACACTGTCCATTTCTAATGGGAGAACTAGAGGACGTCATGAACCCACGCTGTGACCAAAATTGCCCAAAGTCATGTACGACTCCAAAGCCATACTGACTATCTTAATAAATTGTAACTCTGAGCTGTTCTGAAATGGGAAATGCTTGTGTCAGAGCTAAAATGTCTACAACTTCTGCAAAAAATACTCCCTGCAACCCTGATGCTTCTACAACACCTCCAACTGTACATACAGCATAAGCAGCTTTCAAATTTCCTTTGTTGTCTCTCAAACACAAACCAACAGCAAACAACACATGATCAAATTCAGGCAGTGGTTCATCTTAAATATCAGGTCGGGGCTTGGTACACAATTCAGTCACATCCAAGTAATCATGCTCAACCTCATCAGCCACATTCTCATTTCCAGGCAATGGCATCAAAGTAGCCAGATTCAATACCGTGCACCTTTTAGGAGTCACATTCTCTGCACCCAGTAGCATTTGCTCATACTTAGTCAATCAACTATTGGTCAAGTACTGTATTCGAGTATGAGTCAACAGTATCTATACTTAGTGGGGCACAAATACTGTCAGTGGCAGACCCATAACAATACTTTCACTCTGCTCAATACTCACACACATAAATAGAAACAATTTCAAACATCCAGACAATGCAGCATCAACTGGATCAATTGTCGCTGAAAAGTAGGAGATAGGCCTATGATTGCTTCCATGCATTTGTGTCAACACTGAAAAAGTGCAGCCTTCTCCCTCACTGCAAAATAACACAAAGCACTTGTAATCAGGCATTCCCAAAGCTTATGCCCTGCAAAGACATTCTCGCAGCTCTGTGAAGGCAGTCATGCAACTGTCATCCCACGGTACCGGATCAGACACATCTTTGTGTGTCAACTTCTGGAAAGGTTTTACTGTTAATAAAAAAATGTAATCCACTGTCTGCAATAGCCCACCATTGCTAGGAACATGCAGACTTCCTTTTGGGTAGCTGGACCATTCATGTTATGAATCGCTGAGATTCTTACCTACAACACTTTCCTCGCTCCCTTCTCAATGTGATGTCCTAAGTACAGGACTTCTGTTTTGCAAAACTGTAACTTGGTCGGGGATACTTTATGTCCATTCTGCGCAAGATGGTTCAACAAAGCAATAGTGTCAACTTTACAAGCCTCCTTTGTTGTTGAAGCCACCAGTAGGATGTCATTATACTGCACTAACACTGAATGATTCGGCATTACCAGAGACTCGAGATTCTTTTTGAGTATCTGGTTAAAGATTGAGGGACTCTATGTATACCCTTGTGGGACTAAGCACCATGTCAAAACACGATCGCCAAAACAGAAAGCAAAAATATACTGACTATCTTTGTGCAATGGGATAGAAAAGAAGGCCTTGCACAAATCTATGATTGAAAACATTCAGCTTCGCATGGAATTTGAAATAAAATCACAGCTGTATTTAGTACCACAGGACAACATGGAACAACAATCGAGTTGACCGGAAGCAAATCCTGCACAATACGATTCTTGCCATTCGGCTTCTGCAAGCCCATAATGGGAGAGTTACATGGACGTCCAATTATCTCCTTCAGGATTCTCTGCTCAATTATTGAGTTGCTCAGAAGAGTAATTCTGTGTATCTGGAGACAAATTGTATTGTGGGATTCTTGGGGACTCTGCATTTGGTTAGACTGTAATTCGGACTGGCTTGTCACTCGTCAGAAGAGGATATAGTCCCATATCTGATTTCTGTTGGGTAACTTTAAAAACAACATCTTTATCATTGCTGTGAAATTCAATACCTCTTGGTGTGCAATAGATTAAACAAATTAGTTTGCATAACAAATCACATCCAAGCAGAGTCACTGGACTTGTATGACACAAATCAATGGCTATCCTCAAAGGATCCCATTTTGACTGTAACTGGTTCTGAAATTTGAGGGGACAACTTTTTATTTGAAACTCCTAGAACTTGGATATTATCACCTGAGAGGGGTTGGTTAGGAACCTCTGCTGTTCTTACAGTAGAGTGGGTAGCAGCAGTGTCGACAAGGAATGAGAAAGGATTCCCATCCACTTCTCCATCTACATTGGGACCAATCTGTTCTACCTCTCTAAGGCTGCGCAAAGCATGCAGTCCTACTCCCTTCTCAGTCACTTTCAGGCTGACGGGTACTGTTCAATGTCATCCAATTGAACAAAATACTGCTGTGCTACATTCTGGTTCTGGAAAGAATTTCTATTCATCTGCTGATTTTGATTTGCATTGTATCTTTGTACCTGAAATTTCTGTTGGGGTATTGGAGCTTGAATCATTCGCATTGGCTGTGACACATTACAATTTTGCATTTTCTGCCCTTGCCTGTTGAGTCTGTCCCATGTTATTTCCTTGAGACTGTGCATATTCCACATTCTGCATCTGATTTCCTGCATTATTCATAAAAGACTTACACTTGCATCCCCAATGTCCAAATTTTCTACAAGCATGACAGGGATTTGTTTTCTTCAAAAGCGACACATCAACACCAGTTCTGAAATTTACAAAATTACCAGGACCTCTACCTTGCAATGGAAAACTCTGCTGCTGAAAACCGTTAACACCCTACATCATGAAAGCTTGTATTATCAAAACCAATCTGATTTCGACCTTTCTGCATTGCTCTTATCTAGTCAATCATTAACTTCTACTTAAGCTTCTTGTGCTTTATCTCAATGTTGTTGCCACAATATTTTACATAACACAAAATCTCGTCTAATCGCTTACTTTGCCAACAAAGTAACTGCTGTTGAATCATGTTGCAAATTTCAGGTCTCAAACCATGCACAAATCAGTAAACAAAATGTGCCACATCCTTTTCTGCAATACTATTCAATCCACTATACTGCTTGAAAACTTGTACCAATCTCTCATAATAGGCATGCACTGACTCTTTCAGCTCTTGGGTCGTTCTATCAATCTGTTGCCAAACAATCTCTTTAGGGGGAAATCTTAGTCTTGATAGTATTTCTTCAATACCACTGTAGATGGTGATCCTGTTTTAGGACCTCTTGATGGTTTTGCCTCAGGCCATTCTATAGAAATCTTACACTCGCTCCACAGATCTGCAGGTACCACAATGTCAAACAAAGGGGCAGATTTACGTTAAACTAACGCAGCGCGGTGCAGCAAGTTGCTTTGCTGCGCCGCGCTGCGTTAGTTTGGAAAGCACAGGGATGCGACATATTTACAAGAATATGTCGCATCTCTGTGCTTCCCCCTGCGCTGGCGCACAAACTGCAGCCATGCGCCGGCGCAGGAACCCTTGCACCATGGTGCAAGGATGCCTGCGTCGTGAGGAGATTGTTTTTGTGCAGGAAGGGGCACCTTCCTGCACAAAAACAATCACTACAAGCATTTTCCTCTTTCAATGCGTGCTGTAGAATGCAGCACACATTGAAAGAGGAAAAACGAGGAGAAACCTCGTTGCGCCTCACTACGCCACCTCTAGGGTGGCGTAGCTCAGACGCATCTCCAGAGTTACGATTTCTCGTAATTCTGGAGATGTGTCTTGTTCCATGAGTGTTGCGTGGGAACACCCACAGCAACACCCATGGAACGCCCCTTCACCGCAAAGTGCTGCGTGTGAAGGGGCCGTATTTACAAGGAGAGGAAAAGTCACGCAGGGTGGCTTTTCCTCTCCTTGTAAATATGGAGCAGCCTCTGCGCCACCAGTACGTCACGAAAAGTGACGTACTGGTGGCGCAGAGGCTCGTAAATCTGCCCCAAAGTGTTTAAATCAATTCACAAAACCTTCAAAATCTTCACAAATCTTTCCATTTGTCTGTACCATTCCACAGGATTTTCTCTCAATTTTGGGAAATCATTTATAAATGACAACATTTCAGGTCTTGTCCAAGGTACATGGACGTAACCTCCTCCAGGTACTTCTCTCATAGGGAGAATCTGTACCACCCCTACACTTCCATCAAAAACATGAGGTGGTAACTGCACCCTAACTCACTTTGGGGCATATTAGCAAGGAGTTGCGATATTTATCGCAAAACGCGCTTAGCGCGTTTTTTGTTAACGCCGCCTATCGCTGGAAATTATCGCTGAGATAACACCCTATTAGTAAGGTTTATCTCCATAGCGATAATATTTCCAGCGATAGCGGCAAAAAGTGAGAATATCGCTGGACAAGCAGCGATATTCTCGCATTATCGCTAAGGTGGATTCAGCATTAGAATCCACCTCCTATACTTTAAACAGGTAAGTCATCCTCACTAGCAGGTGATAAAATATAGCGATAAACGCGCTTAGTGCGAATTATTTTATCGCTTCGCCTGCCTTGCTAATAGGGGGTAGTGGTGTTAGCGACTGTTTTCAGTCGCTTTTAGTAGGGAACGCCTTCCTTGCATGTCATTAGCGATAATTATCGCTGACATGCAAGGCGATGGAAAACGCGGCCTCTAACGCCTGAAAGCTGTCGCTAACGCCTGTTAGCGACAGCTTGCTAATAGGGCGATAAAATTATCGCCGCTTTAGCGGCAAAAAGTGCCGCTAAAGCAGCGATAAAGCCCTTGATAATATGCCCCTTTGTTTCCTCTTTTTTCGACCATGTATTAGTGCCATTAGTTCTTTTCTCTGCAATTTCTATCCTGGAGCCCTCATGTTCTCAATGTCTTTGTCAGTAAAGTCTAGCCTATATGATTTTTTGTAAAATCTGTGAATTTCAAATATCTATTACATATTTCTGCTCCAATTCTACCACTCTCTCATGTGTCAATTTTGCTCATTGTGTAATGTCTTTGCGAAGAAACAATAATTCCTCCTCCTGGTGCGCATCTAGCCTTGAAGGACCAAGTGTTCCCTGAATCATCTCTTATAATTTAACTTACAATCTACTCACATCCATGAGCTGTCTATTTTCCTGAGCTAAATTTTTGACTGAACTTAAACCTGTAACCAAAATTTAGGCAGGTGCTGAACTAGAAACTGCAGTTGGCAGAGGAACTAAATTTATAGCTGAAACTGGAACTGAAGCTGGAACTATTGCTGAATTCTGATTATTCGGGGTACTATATCCCTTAAGCCATTCTTCAAATTCTTGAGGAGTAAATCCTGATTACTCTCTTGTATTATTTAAATTTAAGCTTCCATTATTCACATTTGCACTCATTCTGGGTTGCACATTTAGGGCCTGATTACGATTTCGGTCAGAAACTAAACCTTCCGACTCCTTGTCGGAATCGGTTCCGACCAACCGATTATGATGCTTCAGAACACCCTTCGGAAAGTCTCCCATTGACTTCAATGGGAGCCTGTGTTCCGACCGACAACACAGGCTCCCATTGAAAAAAGGGGTGGTTTTGGAAAACCTTGCACCCTGTGGTGGGCACCCCATGGTGCCTGTCACAGTGTGCATGGTTCTACGGGGGGGTCCCTTGGGTACCCCCACAGCCCCCAACCGGAGGCCTCAGGATGAAGGGGGGCCTGCTAGGGGCCCCCAAAGTCAGTTTCCAAAAGCCTTTTCGTGTCAGGCGGTCCAAGTCAGAAAGGCTGTCCAAATCCGACATTGTAATACGTTGGTGTTGGAAAGTGGATTATTGGTAGGGGCAAATGTAGGTCTGCCACTGTCAATAAGGCCACTAATCATTGGTAGGACTCAGCATTGGTCTTAGAAAATTATTCCTATGCTCAACCCTTGGTAACGTGGCTGCGAGCAGACAGGCTTAACTTCAAAGACAGGTATGTAAAGCATTTAAAAACAACAATTCAGTAAATAATTAAGACACAACACATAATAAAAACCCAACACCAATTTATGAAAATAGGAAATATTTTTATCTTTAAAAGGACACCAAAACGACAAAAATCCAATGTAGGGAACCGGAGATATGAATTTTCAAAGATTTAGCAAAATATAGCACTTAGAAGATTATAGCACCATATTGGGATACCTGCTCGCGATAGACCGGGTCAAAGTCAAAGTTTCAGGCCAACCGCGATGGAGCCCTGGGCGGCTACAGCTCGCGGCAGGTCCCGGTCTCAGTTTCTACCTTCACACTTAGAAACTTTTCTGGAGCTTTTTCTCGCTGGGTCTCTCGATGCTCTTCATGTAGCCGGATCCGGTGAGGGTTCGCCGGCTTCAGATTTCTTCTAGTCCCCGTCAAACTCTGGAAGTTGGACCGACGGAGCTTTTAGCGGGACGAACCTGCGTGGCTTGGCCGGCTCGCGGTTGAAGGCAGGCAGCTTGGCTGACCAGGTTGAGTCGGTCCCTCTATGGAGCTTTTTTTCAAAGTTCCTCCAAAGTTCTCCAAACTTCTTGAACTTCTTCCTGAAGTTCCTCAAAGGGTCCCAAAGTGTCTCAAACTCACTCCAAGGGTCTGGAAGCTCCAAGATGGTCCTTGAAAGTTCAGGACTTCAGTTCCCACAATCCACTTGGACGTCACCCTTACAAATCCACTGGTAGTTCTCCAAGGTGCAGATTTAGTTGGTGATGTTCCAGATGAGCTCTTTTAACCTGTAGCTTTCAGGGAGTCCACTCTTTAGTTCCTTTTCAGCAAGATAATCCACAGGGCTGTAGTTTCAGATGGTGCAGTCTTCAGAGGTAGGCCTTAGAAATCTTTGCACAGCAAAACTTCTCAGCTTGGCAATGTCGTGCTTCAGTAAGTTTCAAGCAGCAGATCTGGAGGGCTCTGCCCCTCTCAGATACTTATTCCATGTTCTCTGGGTCAGACAGGAGGTCACTCCTGACCAATGGGAGCAGGGTAACTCCTCAAAGATATGACCACTTCCTGTAGAGTGTGGCATTATTTTGTCCCAGAGTGCATCAAATCTTCCAAATCCATAATGGCAGATTTTCCAGCAAGGAGGCAAGAGCTGGCTAAACACACCCCTAGGATGGCTAATTTACTTAGACTCTCCCCCTGCATCTGCTCATACCTTCCTTAATCCCCCATCTGCCTGAGGTAGAAAGTTCAGAGTTGTAAATGACACTGGGTTCTGCTTTTCTCTTTGAAGCCCATGGTTTACAACCCCTCCCCCTGGCATTCCTGTGGACCAGCACACTGCCCTCCCAGCCCAGCTGCATAACCCCAGGGGCTCCTTATCACCTCTCCAGGCAGGCTGGCTAATCCACTTAACTCTGACCAATCAGAGCAGACCACTGGAAGGCTGAATCTGGACTTACAAACAAGAAAGTCTTATAACTTCTTGTATGTACACTTTAGGAGAAATTCAACAATATCATATTGTTGGATTTATTAATACCATTCGGGGAAATCTTTGAATGGCCTTTCTAGCCCTCTCCTATCAAGGGCCATTTTTCCAGCACCAGGACTTACAAAAACATATTTTATAAGTACTTTGCTTATATCTACAGGACCCCCACCCCATAGGACAACTAGGGGAGACTTTAGGGGTTCTGAATCTGTAAAAATATTGCAGATCCTCACTTTACAGTGCTCCTAGCATCAAAGTCGAATTTGGGCAGCACTTTACCACAATGTGGGAGTGAAATGTGAACTTTCACTTAACCCAGGGCATATAAAACTCATTTTTATAAGGGTCAACCTTATAGATTCCTGACCCCCCCACCCCTGGGACACCTAGGGGAGACCCTGGGGGTCTCTAATATGCCATAACATTGTAGGTTATCCCTTTTTAAGTGCCCCAAACACCAAAGTCGAGTTTGGGCACAATTTACTTTTTAAAAGCAGTCATGGCACCCAGGGCTGCTTTTAAAACTGACCTCAGGCCTCAGCAGTGCACACATGCAAGTGCAGAAAGGCTGCTGGCCTCTTAAACTGCCATGCCCTACTACATACTAGGGACTGATAGGTAGTTTCAATTCCCCTGCCCTATTATATACTAGGGGCTTATAGGGTAGGTCATGACAATCACAGGGGTACCCCAACCCATAGTGTACCCTAGTGTATGTAGGTGTTTTAACTGTATCTAAGTGTTTTCAGCATAGCACTGGCCCTGGGTCTGGTTAGGCAAAGCCCAGGGTCAGTCAGAGTCAGTTACCACCAGTACCATTCAGCAAAAAGTTGGCGGGTGCCTAGGGCACAGGATGTCTTTGCAACATAGCCCCCCCAAACGAAAGGTGATGGGTTACTAACCTACACCCTGGTAGTCCTCATCAGCTAAGTGGAAAAACCTGGAAAGTCCATCTGCATTTGCATGGGCAACCCCAGGTCTGTGTTCCACTGTAAAGTCCATTCCCTGTAGGGAAATGGACCACCTTAACAGCTTGGGATTCTCCCCTCTCATCTGCATGAGCCATCTGAGAGGCCTGCGGTCAGTTTGAACACGAAAGTGGGTCCCAAACAAATATGGTCTCAACTTTTTCAGGGACCAAACCACAGCAAAAACCTCTCTCTCAATGGCATTCCACCTCTGCTCTCTGGGAAGAAGCCTCCTGCTAATAAAGGCAACCGGCTAATCAAGGCCCTCTTCATTTAGCTGTGACAACACTGCCCCAATCCCTTGCTCTGAAGCATCTGTCTGAACCACAAATTCTTTTGTGTAGTCAGGGGCCAGGAGCACTGGTGCTGAACACATAGCAGCTTTCAGAGTGTCAAAGGCCTTCTGACACTCTGGGGTCCAAGCCACCTTCTTGGGCCTCTTTTTAGAAGTGAGTTCTGTTAGGGGCCCCACAATGGTCCCATAATTTTGAACAAACCTTCTATAGTACCCTGTCAGTCCAAGGAATGCCCTGACCTGAGTCTGGGTAACAGGAGCTGTCCAATCAACAATAGTTTGGATTTTAGCTTGGAGAGGCTGTACATGGCCCCCACCTACCAGGTGGCCCAGGTACACCACAGAACTCTGCCCTATTTGGCACTTGCTTGCCTTAATAGTCAGGCCTGCCTGCTGCATGGCCTGAAGCACTTCCCTTAGGTGGCTTAAGTGATCCCCCCAGGTAGAACTGTATACAGCTATATCATCCGGGTAAGCTGCACTGAACTGTTCCAAACCAGACAAGACCCTGTTCACCAACCTTTGGAAGGTGGCAGGTGCATTCTTTAAGCCAAAGTGCATTACCTTGAACTGATAATGTCCCTCTGGTGTGGAGAATGCTGACCTCTCCTTTGCTCCATCAGTGAGGGCAATCTGCCAGTAACCTGAAGTCAAATCGAAAGTACTCAGGTACTTAGCAGCCTCTAACCTGTCAATGAGCTCATCAGCTCTAGGTATAGGGTGAGCGTCAGTCTTTGTGACTGCATTCAATCCTCTGTAGTCCACACAGAACCTCAACTCCGTGTATCCCCCCTGAGGATTAGGTTTAGGCACCAGCACCACTGGACTGGCCCATGGACTCTCAGACGGTTCAATTACCCCCAATTCCAGCATCTTAGCAACCTCAGCTTTAATGCTGGCTCTGACATGGTCAGACAACCTGTACACTTTATTTTTGACAGGTAGGCTGTCACCAGTGTCAATGTGGTGCACACACCACTCAGTGATGCCTGGGGTCAAAGAGAACAGACCAGCAAACTGCTCCAGTACTTGCTTACAGTCTCTGTGCTGCTGGTCTGTCAACTTGGGAGAGAGCATCACCCCCAACACTGACCCATCTTGCACATTAATGGAGAGGAGGTCAGGCACAGGCTCAGTTTCCTCCTCCACACCCTCATCAGTGACCAGTAACATGGTCATGTCTGCCCTGTTATGGTGGGGTTTCAATCTATTCACATGCAGGACCCTATGAGGGTTCCTGGGGGTGCCAAGGTCAACCAAATAGGTAACCTCACCCTTCTTTTCTAAGATTGAATAGGGCCCACTCCACTTGTCATGGAGGGCCCTGGGAGCCACAGGCTCCAACACCCACACCAATTGTCCTGGAGTATACTCAGGCATAGTAGCCTTTTGATCATACCAGTGCTTCATGAGCTCCTGGCTGGCCTCCAGTTTCCTCTTTGCCTTGTACATGTACTCCGCCATCCTAGATCTCAGGCCTAGCACATAGTCAAGCACATTGTCCTTAGCTTCTTTAAGAGGCTTCTCTAAAGACTCTCTTAGCAGGCTCAATGGCTCCCTCACAGGGTGTCCAAACAACAACTCAAAGGGACTGAAACCAACCCCTTTCTGTGGCACCTCCCTGTAGGCAAACAGTAAGCATGGGAGGAGAACATCCCATCTCCTCCTGAGTTTCTCTGACAACCCATTTATCATGCCCTTCAGGGTTTTGTTGAATCTCTCAACAAGACCATTTGCTTGTGGGTGATAGGGGTGGTGAACTTGTAGTTGACACCACACTCATCCCACATAGCAGTCAGATAGCTGGACAGGAAGTTCATGCCCCTATCTGATACCACCTCTTTTGGAAAACCCACTCTGGTGAACACACCAAGCAGTGCTCTAGCCACTGCAGGAGCATCAATGGTTCTAAGAGGGATCGCTTCAGGGTACCTAGTGGCATGGTCCACTACCACTAAGATATACCTATTCCCTGATGCAGTAGGTGGGTCCAGGGGACCAACAATGTCCATCCCCACCCTTTCAAAAGGAACCCCAACCACTGGCAGTGGTATTAGGGGAGCCTTTGTCTTGCCCCCTGCCTTGCCACTGGCCTGACAGGTGACACAGGAGCTGCAAAACTCCTTTACATTTTCAGACATATGGGGCCAGTAGAAATGGTTCACCAACCGGTTCCATGTCTTTGTCTGGCCCAAATATCCTGCCAAGGGGATATCATGACCCAAAGTCAGGATGAACTCTCTGTACTTCTGGGGGCACCACCAACCTCCTGGTGGCCCCCTCCTTGAGGTTTATGGCCTCAGTATAAAGCAGTACATCTTCCCAGTAGAGTTTGTGAAACCCACTGTCATCCCCCTCCTCTTGCTTAGAAGCAATCCGCCTCAAGCTCTCAAGGGTGGGACAGTCACGCTGTCCCTTACTGAACTCCTCTCTGGAGGGTCCACCTGCTCCTGTCAGTTCTGCCAAATCTGACAGCTCTGGCAGGGATGGCGTCCCTCCCTCAGAGGCCAGATCCTCCACATCAGGGTTAGATTCTTCCTGCACCTCTGGAGTTCCCTGGGCTGGCTCACCAGGCCCAGTGCCCTTGTCCTTGGATGCTTGGCCCTTTGTTCCAGGGTCCAAGTGTCCAACCCCTCCCTTCTGGCTAGTCTGTGACCTAGTTACAGCACATACCCACTCAGGGAGCTGCAATATTTTCATATGGAGTCCTCTCTCCACCTCTGACCACACAGAGGCTTCAAGATCATTGCCCAGTAAACACTAGACTGGGAGCACCTTTGACACAGCTACCTTCATAGGGCCTGTCACACCTCCCCATTCCAAATCCACCACAGCCATAGGATGGAGTTTGGTAGTGCTGTCTGCATAAGTCACCTGGTGAAACTCACCAGGTAACAACCTCTCTGGAGGCACCAGCTCATCCAGGACCATAGTTACACTAGCCCCAGTGTCTCTGATAGCCTCAACCTCAGTCCCATTCACTTTAGGCCTCTGCCTGTACTTGTCCATGTTTGGAGGTAAGGCAGCAAGGGTTGCAATATTCACCCCACCCAGGGACACTAAGGTTGCTTCCACCACCTGACTACTCCTCACTGGGGCACCACTCTCCACCCCTACACTGAAACTGGCAATCCCAGTGGCTGGCCCCTTAGGGGGGAGCTTCTTGGCGCAGACAGCATCTCCCTGTTTGTGCCCTGGCTGGTTTCAGTCAAAGCACTTACCCACTTTTGAGGGATCAAAGAACCTACCATTCTTTCCCTGATTCCACCTCCCTTTGGATTTGGGTTGGCTCGGGGCCCCCCCCTCCTTGTGCAGGTTTTTGTGGGTCTTTGGAGGACTCCTTCTGGTTTTGACCTTCTTTCCCTTGGGCTTTCCCCTGGGGAGGGACCTGTCCTCATTTCTTCTGGTCACCCCCCTGGTGCTGTCTGGAAACCCGGGTTCTCACCCACTCATCAGCTGCTTCACCCAGCTCTCTGGGGTCTGTCAGCTTAGAGTCCACTAGATACTGGCGTAACTTCTCTTCTGCACAATGAGTCAAAATATGTTCTTTCAAAAACAAATTATACAATGCCTCATATGTGTCAACTTTGTTACCAACAATCCAGCCTTCCAGTGCCTTCACTGAAACGTCCACAAAGTCTACCCAAGACTTTGAACTCAATTTCTGGGTGCCTCTAAACTTCACCCTGTACTGCTCTGGAGTCAGACCAAACCTCTTGACTAAGCATGCCTTCATCTGCTGGTATGATTCTGCATCCTCTCCCTTCAGGGTCAGGAGCCTATCCCTCCCAGCTACTGGAATCAACTCCCACAGGAGTGCACCCCAATACCTAGAGTGGACCCTAATCATTCTAAGGGCCCTCTCAAAAGCTGCTAGCCACTTGTCAATGTCATCCCCCTCTGTGTACTTGGGCACTATACCCTTGGGAAGTTTAGGTTCAAATGCACCACCCCTGGACATCTCAAAATCTTCATCATTTTCACTGCCACCATTTCTTCTCAACTCCTCCTTCTCCCATCTCTTCTTAGCCAATTCCAATTGTTCCTGCTCTAAAGCTACAAAGCTAATTGAGCCTGAAGCTGTCTCTCTGCAAGGGACGGTAGTGGTTCCTGAGTAAGGGACCCTTCCCCACTCCCACCACCACCTTGATTCACCTGGCTAACACTAGTCACAATGGAAGAGGTCTCATCCTCACCCCCCTCTTGGGTGAGGTTGGGGGGAACATCCTCCCTCCCCCCTGGGTTCTCCTCAGCTGCCCCGACCCAGGCCTGTAGGGACTCAAGTAACCCTGCCTTCCTCATCTTCTTGGCAGCAGGCAGCCCCCTAAACCTACACTGTTCCCTAAGCTCAGCAAGCTTGAACTGGGACAGTTTAACCAGGTCCAGCTCCATGGTTCCCTAGTTTTGGGTCACAACAACTAGGCACAACAGACTTAGAACAATTTGGAAAAATTAAAACAATGGATTAAAAACAGTTTAGTTCAAATTCCAAAAATCAAACTCAAAAGTTTTGTTCTAAGGCAATTTAGAGGATTTTTATAATCTTAATTCATTCACTGAACGGTGTACTTTTTAAACACAAGTCCTCATCCCATCGCTGCCACCAAATGTTGGAAAGTGGATTATTGGTAGGGGCAAATGTAGGTCTGCCACTGACAATAAGGCCACTAATCATTGGTAGGACTCAGCAAAGGTCTTAAAAAATTATTCCTATGCTCAACCCTTGGTAACGTGGCTGCGAGCAGACAGGCTTAACTTCAAAGACAGGTATGTAAAGCATTTAAAAACACCAATTCAGTAAATAATTAAGACACAACACATAATAAAAATCCAACACCAATTTATAAAAATAGGAAATGTTTTTATCTTTAAAAGTACACCAAAACGACAAAAATCCAATGTAGGAAACCGGAGATATGAATTTTCAAAGATTTAGCAAAATATAGCACTTAGAAGATTATAGCACCATATTGGGATACCTGCTCGCGATAGACCGGGTCAAAGTCAAAGTTTCAGGCCGACCGTGATGGAGCCCTGGGCGGCTACAGCTCGCGGCAGGTCCCGTCTCAGTTTCTACCTTCACACTTAGAAACTTTTCTGGAGCTTTTTCTCGCTGGGTCTCTCGATGCTCTTCATGTAGCCGGATCCAGTGAGGGTTCGCCGGCTTCAGAGCCCCCAGCCAGTCCGGATTCGGTGAGGGTTCGCCGGATTGCCTTTCGACGAGCTCTCGGTCAACTTCCCTGGAGCGGACTTAGAAACTTTTCCTTTAGCGCTTCAGCGGGGCAACCCAGGAGCCGAGGCCAACACGCGATGGAAGGCAGGGGGCTTGGCTCTCGTGGTTGCTCCCGGTCACCTTTTCTACGAGCGGACTTAGAAACTTTTCTGGAGCTTTTTCTCACGGGGTCTCTCGATGCTCTTCATGTATGTGGATCCGGTGAGGGTTCGCTGGCTTCAGATTTCTTCTAGTCCTGGTCAAACTCTGGAAGTTGGACTGACAGAGCTTTTAGCGGGACAAACCTGGTTGGCTTGGCCAGCTCGCGGTTGAAGGCAGGCGGCTTGGCTGACCAGGCTGAGTCGGACCCTCTATGGAGCTTTTTTTCAAAGGTCCTCCAAAGTTCTCCAAACTTCTTGAACTTCTTCCTGAAGTTCCTCAAAGGGTCCCAAAGTGAATCAAACTCACTCCAAGGGTCTGGAAGCTCCAAGATGGTCCTTGAAAGTTGAGGACTTCAGTTCCCACAATCCACTTGGACGTCACCCTTACAAATCCACTGGTAGTTCTCCAAGGTGCAGATTTAGTTGATGATGTTCCAGATGAGCTCTTTTAACCTGTAGCTTTCAGGGAGTCCACTCTTTGGTTCCTTTTCAGCAAGATAATCCACAGGGCTGTAGTTTCAGATGGTGCAGTCTTCAGAGGTCAGGCCTTAGAAATCTTTGCCCAGCAAAACTTCTCAGCTTGGCAATGTCTTGCTTCAGTAAGTTTCAAGCAGCAGATATGGAGGGCTCTGCCCCTCTCAGATACTTATTCCATGTTCTCTGGGTCAGACAGGAGGTCACTCCTGACCAATGGGAGCAGGGTAACTCCTCAAAGATATGACCACTTCCTGTAGAGTGTGGCATTATTTTGTCCCAGAGTGCATCAAATCTTCCAAATCCATAATGGCAGATTTTCCAGCAAGGAGGCAAGAGCTGGCCAAACACACCCCTAGGATGGCTAATTTACTTAGACTCTCCCCCCTGCATCTGCTCATACCTTCCTTAATCCCCCCATATCTGCTTGAGCTAGAAAGTTCAGAGTTGTAAATGACACTGGGTTCTGCTTTTCTCTTTGAAGCCCATGGTTTACAACCCCTCCCCCTGGCCTGGCATTCCTGTGGACCAGCACACTGCCCTCCCAGCCCAGCTGCATTACCCCAGGGGCTCTTTATCACCTCTCCAGGCAGGCTGGCTAATCCACTTAACTCTGACCAATCAGGGCAGACCACTGGAAGGCTGAATCTGGACTTACAAACAAGAAAGTCTTATAACTTCTTGTATGCACACTTTAGGAGAAATTCAACAATATCATATTGTTGGATTTATTAATACCATTCGGGGAAATCTTTGAATGGCCTTTCTAGCCCTCTCCTATCAAGAGTTATTAATTAATAACTTCCTACCATGTTAACCTATGTAACAGGGGATTTGCAATGGGAAAAATGACTTGGGCCATTTTTCCAGCACCAGGACTTACAAAAACATATTTTATAAGTACTTTGCTTATATCTACAGGACCCCCACCCCATAGGACAACTAGGGAGACTTTAGGGGTTCTGAATCTGTAAAAATATTGCAGATCCTCACTTCACAGTGCTCCTAGCATCCAAGTCGAATTTGGGCAGCACTTTACCATCAATGTGTGAGTGAAATGTGAAATTTCACTTAACCCAGGGCATATAAAACTCATTTTATAAGGGTCTACCTTATAGATACCTGACCCACCACCTCTGGGACATCTAGGGAGACCCTGGGGGTCTCTAATATGCCATAAAATTGTAGGTTATCCCTTTTAAGTGCCCAGGGCACAGGATGACTTTGCAACAGTCGGTCAGAAACGTGGTCCTTAGAACTGCACGATTCGGCTTTGACTGACTCGGAGTTTCCAAATGCCTGTCAGAACTGATTCGGAATGACTGAACGATTACCTTTCCATCATAATCAGTCAGTCAGAAATGTTTCTGACCGACCAATTACGATGGGTTCCGACACAGTTTAGGAAATTCCGAATGCCAGTCGGAGCCTTTCCAACCGACATCGAAATCAGGCCCATAGTTCAGATGTATCTGGAACTGAAATACCCACAGGTATAGTCATATCGGAGGCAAGATGAAGTTCAGATGTTCCAGTCAATCTGTGGCAATAAAAAGGTAGACATCTCTGAAACACTCTGCTTGTCTTGTCACATTGTGTTTGATTTGGAACAATATTCATAGCGGCAGCATTATTGGTTCGAATTGGAGCCTCAGGTGTATAAAACAGTGATCTTCCTTTCAAATCTGATAAGCTCCCTCGCACTGTATTTAGTGCAGTAGGTACAGTCAAATTGTGAACAGTATTCACCCGTAACCCAGACTTGTAAAGGGGCACAATAGGTCTAATAGTAACAGGAACAGTCAAAGCATCTGGAGCACTTGAATCAATCAGGTTCATAGAAGCTGGCATTTCTGTTCTTCCACTCAAGGAGAAATAAGCATTGATTCCTTTTGGCACTTCAGGCATTATAGAAGCATTTGGTTACTCAGCTGTACTAGTATGTGTCACAGCTCTACTCTGTATCTCATTGTAAGGTGGTGGACAATTCATTGATAAATCATTCAAAAGTTCATCATCTATGTCACTCTCCTTGCCTTCTTTCACTGAGTCATTTTTGTCAATTTCTAAATACTTTGTTTCCTCTTTTCACTTGCCCTTAGCATCTTCCTCAACTTCTAGAAACATATACAATTGTGTTCCATGTGTTATATCTGCTCTCCACATTTTCTGTTGAGCATCCCATCTAGCTTCTGGGTAATGGTCGATATGTCTCCTCTACCTTCCTTGGTATTTCTCTTTGTCCTTTTGATGTGCAATATGTTCCCAGGTATTTAAAGCCTCAATTACTGTAGCTTAACAGGATTTTTCAATTTGTATATTCTTTTCCTTAACTTCTCTAAAATCCTCAAAATAAATGTCCCCTAACAAGGGGACTGTAAGGTCTCTTATGGATATAATAATTTGTCGATCATGACAGTGTATCCCGGCATACCCTCGTGTGGTGCTTCTTCTTTGCTCTGGCAGACAGCCGCAGCTATTGCAGGTGAGAGCGGTGAGGCAGTGGGGCCAGCTGGGGAGGGGGGTTTCGAGAGACGGCCACGAGAGAAAATTAAATAAAGAATTAATTTTCTCTCGTGGTCGTCTCTCGAAATCCCCCCCAACCTGCCCCACCGATCTTACCTGCAGCGGCTGCTGGCAGATACGGTCTCATCTTTCTTTACTAATATCTGCGATGACTTAAAAAGTTAAATTTTTATTCAATTCTATATTCTCAAATGATTTCTGTAAATCCAGGAAATTATATTTGCCCACAATCCACCTGTTCAACAACCTCAACCAATAACAGCGCAACTCTTATAACTTAGCCAGCCAATCCCAGCGCGGCTGTACACCAACCGGCAAATCATAGGGTGCCACAATGTGACGTTAATCTCACTCCTCACAGCAGCTCACCCTCCTCCACAATCTTCTTCTACACGTTTTCTCTAAGCAATATAACAATACAATGCAAGCAACAAATAAAACTGTCTGCTCCACTAAAGGAAATTCTCTCTCTCAAGGTAACTAAACTTTTCCATACTCATTCACTTCAAAAGAATCCTTGACCAGCGGGATTCCATCCTAAATTCATATAGTTATTTCCTGTGCACTGGAGATCAACCATACCAACTGTTTACCACTAACACACAAAGAGAACCCTAACCAAGGTGTTGTCGATGATGTCTCATGACCTATACCACAAAACAGCAGACAACTTACTCAGAGTCTTCTACAATGAGACAACCCATAGGTAAATATCTTGGGGTCTTAGGCCAACTTCAGCTTTGCACAAAGTGCCACATTCATATATGGACTTTAACGATGTGGACTTGAAGCACTTCACTCCGCTCCACAACACTCAGCCATTTAAAAAAAACAAAATCTTAAGCAGAAGCAATAGAAACGTGCATCCCTAATAATACTTCCATTTCTTTGCTGCTACTCATCGGCTCTTTCCAGAATGATACTCCTTTAGCACTCCATCAGTCCTTGTTTTTGCCGAACCAAAAAAAAAAAAACAATTGGGGACTCTTTGAACTTGAGTAAAGAAATATTTTTGCCACCCTAAAATCTCACTTAGCTAGGCAAAACCATAGCTCTGCTACCAAAGTTTTGTTGCAGTACAAGCACGGTAAAACTTTTTCTGTACGCTTACTCTCCTTACTACTCTAACCATACTAGGCCCGTTAAGATTAGACAATCTGCAGCATTTCCAGTTATATCTTTCTCCGCCGATAGGAGGGGTGGAAATTAGGGTGACGCAGACACTACGTTAGCTGTCCAATGAGGACCATAATTTGACAGTTAACTTACAAATTTGAAATCAGGTTTAAGTACATCACTCTTAAAATCAAGCTGTAGAAATAAAGAACTGCAATTGAAAAACCCAAACTCCTAAAGAAGTTAAGTCGCACTAGAATTATGTAAACCAAAAGTTCTGCTACGTCTACACAGAATAAAAGAAGCAGAACTTGATATTCCATAAAACTCGCTGATTCGCCCTACAATGCATTTAAATCATTAGAAAAATATCACATTTTCAACTGAAGAACCAATAAGATTCAATATTAGACTCAGACAGATATTAAATTGATTTGGTTATTGAATTAGAGATTCAAAATTCATGACAATAGGCAGTCTTTTAAGTAATTGGATAAATTATCACAGCTTGCAATATAATCTCAAACATTTAGGCCAAGCTTCAATAAATGATTTATCGCATAAATCAACTTACAAAGTTATAGAGTCCCACTACCATCAAAGGCAGAAGGATAGTTCATTTATCTAACAGCTCATGATCCTAAAGAAAAAAATTCAAAGGGTTCACATTTAAAGTCCACTAAGTGTGAGTTCATTAGTATGGGACAAAAGAAGTAAGGAAAATGAAATGGTTTGACAAAGAAGGGTTTCAGTCCATCAGCTACTGACTGTAGCATTCGCAAAGGCAGTCCAAAAGTAAAAGGCCAAAGAGAATAGAATTCGAAATCATCAAAAATTGATCAGCATAGTGTTCTGGTCTCAAATAGGAAAATCAGAATGGCGTTCATTAAAAGGCAAAAATCAAGTGGCGTTGCCACTCCTTTGGGGTTTCATCTGATAATGTCTCTATATCAGTCCTAGTGATGTAGCTTCAAACCACTATCGGAAGATTGTCATGTGCTCAGATTCATATAATGTCACCTAGGATATTTTGCAACTACAAGATGGTTTCCCATGCTAGTCATGGGAAACGAGAAATTTAAAGTCCACATAGGCTTAACAATGGTGAAAAAGATTACAAAGTATTAGTCTATAGTTGCAGCTGGAAACCTGGATCCCACAAGAACATTTCACTGTGAACATTAAAGAAACATTTAGGAACGTCTAATTTTTCACATGTACTTAAACAAATAAAGTAACATTTACTAAGCTGCAAAAGAACCATTGTATTAGACCAAGGAATAAGTCAGCTTTAGAGAAAGAGCACATTTGAAAAAGGCCTCATGTTGGCATAACAACTTTAAATGACATAAACTCTAAATCAGTATCAAATATAATGCAATAAAATCATTTCATATATAAGATAAAGTAGAACTTTCATCAAGTATTATCACATAAAATGACTAAGGGCCTAATTTAGATCTCAGCTGATGGAATACTCAGTCAGAAACGTGACAGATATCCCATCTGCCGTATTACAATCTCCATAGGATATAATAGGATCATACTATGGCGGACGGGATATACGCCACGTTTGTGATGGAGTATTCCCCTCTGCCAAGATCTAAATCAGGTCTTAAGGTTAAAAATAGCCTACTATGTCAATTTTCCTCCACTTTCACAAGTATATCATTTTCTAAGTTCATATTACAAAAATTGTTTTAAACTTTTTATAAACTATAGAATCTCTAATATTAACTATTTGAATTTCAAGTTCTTAACTAGTTCAGTTCAGTTCAAACCACTTTATTCGGTTACTAAAAACCATAAAAGTACCATGCATTAAATCACAATACAATGCATAAAACACATACAGTACTCAATAAAAACACATACAATACACAGTAAAATATCATAACCGAATCAACAATAATAGGACAGTTTAAGAAAATTAGGGAGGGAATAAGACAAAGTTCATAAAGTTACATAAAAATCTTGGCTGTAATTAAAACCATTAAAACACTACATCATTGCAATAAAAATAATTTAGTAATGAAAAGGCAAGTATTAAAAGAGTAATAACGTGGACTTTACAAATACTCTTGTGCTAACTTAGGGTGCCGAATTTTCCTAAGTCTCACAGCTGCGACAAAAAAGCTTGCAATGTTAAAAATCTCCCATGGGTCTTTAAGCATTTGTAAGTACAGTAAAGCGGGTTTAACCTGAATAAAACCTTTCCCTTTTAAAATTGGGACTAAGAACCTCCTGCGGATAGCACTATAGTGGTCACAAAACATAGTGAAATGCATTGTATCCTATGTCGAAAAATTATCACAGGTACAAGGACCTGAATCACTCGTCCTGCTCCAGCCTTGCAAATTACCCAGAAAAAAATGAATTAGATTAAAACGAAATCTGGTTAAGAGCAGGCGGTGAAACGGCTTTGTGACAATCCTCAGGTAAGGTTCAATCTCGGGAGTGGTTTTTATCAGAAAATGGACTTTAACTGTTGGTTTCATTAATTCGATCTCCTCTCGCTCTACCTTCATCCGATCCAGTGAGTGTATTTTTACCCAGGCCAAATCATCTTTTCTTACTTTATCCGGGGAATCGAATAAGTCGGGACGTCCAAGCTTACTTAAAGTATTCTTAACATAGTTTCGCCATGGGATTTTGTTTGCTCGGTCCAGGGTAACACAATCCCTAATTATCTTATGATTCAGCGTTAATTGGGGGTTAAGCCAGGTTTTAAGCCAGCAAAGCACCGGAGCCAGCCTCAACCTGTCTGCCACATAACCAACACCCAATTCCTGATGAATTGAAAAAGTAGGAGTGGATTGGGGTACGGACAGGAGGGAACGTAGAAATTTATTTTCAACTGTCTGTATCCCCTCCATTGACTTATAACCCCAAATGGCCGAGCCATACAATGCTATCGCTATACATTTAGACCTGTAAATATTAAGCATTGCATCCATTGGTTTTGCCCCCAGTCGCTGTGCAAATCCATTCACAGCGGCCATTGACTTTGCCATCGCATTAACTTTTACTTTCTGTTGAGGTACCCAGGAGCCCCTCTCATCAAAAAGTACTCCTAGATAAGTAAATGAGGTCACCCTGGTTAGTTCTACACTTTCGCAGAAAAAAGTTTTAGGTTTTTTGGATTTCCAAATTCCGGCCCATGGTCATTACTTGGGATTTGGCTATGTTTACCACTAAATCCAAAGATTTCATGTAGGCCCCAAAGGAGTCCAAAAGCCTTTGGAGCCCTACAGCTGTGCGGGCTAATAGGACAGCATCGTCCGCGTAGAGGAGCACAGGAATGAGCCTGTCCCCTACCCGGGGTATGTCCAAGCTAGCCACTTCTAAAAACTTGCCCAAACTATTAATATACAAAGTAAAAAGTAGTGGTGCTAAAATACAGCCTTGGCGAACACCTCTCCCCGATGTAAAGTGTCTTGTGCATTTTCCTTCTTGGTTGACCCTCACCCTTGCGGTGAGATCCCTGTGTAGGTCAGCCAGGAAGTAGACTAAGCTAGGGTCGATGCCCATATCTAACAGGATATGCCAAAGCTTGGATCTGTTTCTTAACTAGTATTTTTACAGTTTTGCGCCGACTTTTCTACATGATGCATTCCAATGGAAAGCAAAAGAAATACTAGGCCACTTTATTAATAGCACATTATTTCATCAGCAAATGCCAATAAACAACATTTTCAAAAGAAGTCTCATAAATGCAATTCATTTATATGTATTAGCATTATTTTGTGAATATGTTTCTTCATCTTTCAATTAAAAGGACGCTTTTACCGTGCTTCTACTACACTCGTCTCAGTTTCGTGCGTTTATGTGTCTAGCGCGTGCAAGGTACACTTTCTGCTTTTCGTGTCGGAATCATTAAATGTGTTGTGAATTATGATTTACAAAATCTTGCGTCATCAGCAGCCTAATTTGTTTTTTCTTGCAACATAATTTAGTCAACCTTGTCGCATAATTTGGTCCTCCTCTGATGCATAATTTCAGTGGCCCTAACTATAGGAGATATTTAGGACACACTATGTATGTCAGACAATACTCTGACTATGATATTATGGTGCCACACCTCAATGGCACACTAACTGAACACAGTAAATAAAATTATTTGCATAATCTATAAGGTATTCTTTTTTACAAGTTGTGATGTCGCTAGTTACCCTTTGTACACTATTTATGCAATAGTGGCCATAGTTCGGGGCGCTGCAGCATGATAATTGCATGGAAACCCCACGAGCTGTCCCTAGTTAAGTTAAAGCTATCAATTAGTGATGTGGGAAATCATCTTGAATAGTGCCTGGAATTTGGAGGCTCTGTTTTGCTTAGAACATGTGTCTAACTAAAGCACAATGTTATACTTAAAAAAAAGTATGTTGCCCTGATCACTACCTCCACCCCCATATCCTCTGGCTCCTAGAGACATCACTTTTCCTTCCCAGTGGCACTTGTAAGTCGATAGTAACTGCAGTGAGGTCCAAGCAGACTTAAGAAGACTTATGAACTATTGCTTTCTAGGGATAGTGAGAGAAAATTGCTTCCAGTGGGCAGATATATTTAAGAGACCGTGAGTGAATCAAGACTGGCTTGGTAAGCATTTCAACTTTCGATTGGACTTTTATCATGAGTGGAAGCCCAATAAGATGCTCAAAAGATGGCTTCTGAATGGTAAAAGGAGGTAGATTATCAGAGGCCATGTTCTAGACTAGAGTGACATCAACCTTCCAAAAAATCCCCATTAAAACGCGTTGCTCAATAGTTTGACATCACAATATTAAAATCGCAGTTGCTGCAATTTACTCTGCCGCTGAAAATGTGTGCTTCTCGATCTATTCATATTTCCTTATATGCTCCAGGCCATGTTAATCATTGTTTCACACAATGCAGTAAGACACCTTGCTGCAGTGAGCTGTGTGAAAGGGGGAGGGCAGGAATGTGCCATATCAATCAAGATACGGTGCACTGCTGCCCTCTCCTTCTGCTTGTGCTCTTTTGGCTACCTAGCACCAGCGCAGACACCCTGGCACCATGATGCAAGGGTGCTTGCATTGCAGGCAGGATTGTTTTTGTGCAAGAAGAGACACCTTCCTGCACAAAAACAGTCCTTTGAGGCGTTTTCCTCTTTCTATGTGTGATTCTGCAACACACATAGAAAGAGGAAAAAGGGGAGAAATACATATATTTCTTCTTGTTGCACCTCTCCTGGGAAGGCGTAGCATTTTGATGCATTCCAAGGACTACCACTCATGGAAAATCTGGGAATGTGCCAAAATTCATGGGTGAATGCGTGGAAACACCCACGCTTCACCAACCCATGGAACTCCTTCCCAGGGCAGAGTAATTCAAGGCAGCGACTTGTGCTGCCTTGCGCTACTCCAGATTTAACGAGCACCACAGGGCCACACACTGTGGCCTTTGCGTGGCTTGGTAAATCTCATCTAGGTTTTGCCCTGCCCTTATGTTACCGTGCATGGTGCAAGGGCAATGCAAAACTTTGATAAATATGCCCCTCCTTCTTTATCTTGGGTCAGCTCATTAAATATGCAAATTTCATAATGATAAAAAAAGGACATGGAACGTTTTGTGAAATTTTGGAGATGAAGTTCGCTGTGTTATGATTCATACTGAGAAGATTCCATTCTATAAACAGGTTTTCTTTTTATATATCTACCGCTTAATGAATGTGCCTTTTTATATATCGTGCTAATGGATTGACCTTTGTGACAGATTTTTTAGAAATATATGTAGATTTCTAAAAAAACATTTGCTCACTTCAGTAGTTTAACTAAATGGGCAAGTTGCCCCTGAAGCACCTCCCTGTTATTCATTTGCACAGAGTGGAACTGTTGACTGTAGACCACAACAAACATCCCACTCTGCTTTAAATGGGAAAGCACTTAGATAGCCAGCATAGCTACTAGTAAAGCTACAGGGGGAGATTGACTTAAATTCAACTTTCGTAAATACATATTGCCAACTTCTATTAATTACAATATAATAAATAAACACAGCATTCATTCAAATGCAATACTTCTGATAGAGGGCAACATGAAGTGTCCTGCATGGATAACCGGAATATTACCCATTTATTTGTGTGATACAATGCAGAGGCTAACACTGGTCACATTGCTAAGAACTTTCACTTTAAAGTCTCTGGGGCATATTTATGAGTGTTGTGGTTTAAGGCAGTGCAGCAATCACCTTGCTGTGCTGTCCTGCGTCACAGGGAAATGCGCTGTATTTATCCATTATGGAGCATTCTTGTCTTTTTCCCCTGCGCTGGTGCCATTTTGGCAGCCTACCGCCAATGTAGGCACCCTTGCACCACAGCGCAAGTGTGCCTGGGTTGTGAACAGGATTGTTCTTGTGTAGGAAGGGGCACCTTCTTGTACAAAAACAATTATGTGAGGCATTTTCCTCTTTCCATGTGTGCTGCAGAATGCACACATAGAAAGAGGAAAACATGAGGAGAAATAAAGATATGTCTCCTCGTTACACCTCTCCTGGGAGGTGTATCTTTTTGATGCATTCCGGGTTTACAAGGTTTTGCAAATCTGGGAAGGCATCAAAAACCAAGGGAGTTGCGTGAGAACACCCTCACAATGCCCAAGCAACGCCTATCCAGGGCAGTGTAACGCAACAGAGATGGCTTGCTCAAAGCCATGCAAAGTGGCTTTGCGTGGCTTCATAAATATGACTTAAGCTTTGCGTCGCTCTTGCACCATGTTGCGAAATGCAAGAGCAATGCAAACTGGGTTATAAATATGGCCCTATGTCTTTCAAAGGCCGCATATAGGTGATCGTGCAAGTGTCCTTTGAGAAGAACAAAATACCAGCTCCTTTCCAACAATTTAAGCCTAAGCATTATACCAACCATTTTTTTTATAATGGTGATTTACGAATGGGGATATAGCAACAAAAGCCAGGATGTATAACGTACAAGACGCAAAAATGAGTGCTGCTTTTGTTTAAATGCCAAATCTAGGAAAATATCCGATATTTTACATCGGTATCCTTTGGTATAGCATCTGTTTTTTTGGTTATTCTACTGCATTATACCCTTTTGTCAAAAGTTTCAAAAATAGGTCTGCCTTCGTAGACCTGTAACCTTTGCCAAAAAAGTCGCAAAAAAGAACTAAACAAGCAAGGCAGGAAGACAAATGAGAATAAATGGTGCAACCATCCCCTACACACGAATTCTGATTTTTAAACACGAACATCCTGACAGGCCCCTGAGGTAATGTGATAGCTCTATATTAATCACTAAAGTATATTTTCCTGCTCCTTAACGCTTTCGCTTTAACCGGGCATACAGTATGAAAATGTTCTACGTCATAGATTCCTTGTCGCCTAGGGCGGTTGACCAGAGTCAACTTTGAATTTAAATTATACTTCATAACACATATTTGTAGGCATCAGGCGTGGATTTAGAGCAATGTACAGCTCATATACAATGGTGCGCATTTTCGTTTAACTACAAATTAAAGTCCGGCTTTATGAGCCTTCACTCAGACTCTCTAGCCCAACATTGCTAATTTGCGGCCTTCCCTTGCTTCTGCTCGGGCCTTCCTAAGACAACAAGGCTCCTTAAATACGCCGGCCCTTTCTGCCCAATTTTAACAGTTTAATTTTTCTGTAATCTTGAGAGGGTCAGGACAGATTTTTTTTTTTTTGGCTTACATTAAAGTGTACCTTGTTAACTAGGGGACATTTGGGGGTGGGGGGCGAGAGGGTGGCGAAGCATTACTGATTGTCCACTGCAGACGGGGAGGCTGAGTTTCCATAGAGATAAGAAGGGAAAGTGCTCCATGTAACCTAATTGGTATGCATCTCCAGATCAGGTTCATTGTGCTTTTGCTAATGACAGGGTTGTCTCAGTAATAAGGATGGTGCACTGGAGAAATGTGCTGCCTTGGTATATTTTCCCCCCTGGCAGAAAACTACTTAGAGGCTGTAGTCATAGCAAGAGTGAGTGGCAGGCTGGAGAGGCTGCTTAGCAGCATATGGGGGAAGGCTGGCGCTCTGTGCCACATGCATATGGCTGCCATTAAACTCCAGCTTTGCGCTTTGTGTATTTCTGGTCCCGTGCCAGTAGGCCCACCTGCTGCAAGAATACTTGTAAAGCACAACTCAAAAGTGATTGAAAAGCTACTAGAATAAACTGTAATAACACAGTGCTTCACAGATGGGACATAATTGCAAGCTAAAGTGTACAGCCTCTGCAGTAATGAAAACACGAGGCATTAAATTAAATTCATAAGGGGGGAAGAAGGGTAAAAAAAAAAAAACGCCTGCTGATTTTTTTTCATAGCTTTATTTGGAAAAAAGAAACAAAAATGTCATTTTTTCCTGCCCTCATTAATCAAATGCCCCAAAAAGTTTAGTGCTACTTTGTTCAGTTGGACACAAAAGTAATGAATGCCGAAAGGAATGATGTCATTTTTTTTCTTACACTGGGCACAAGAAACAGTTGGCAGCCGCGCCCACGACGTCGACCGAAAAGGTCTCGGTTTGCAGATGAAAAGGGCGCGTTGTGTTTGTAACTTCCCATTGAAAGTTTCCGACGTGAAAACGAACAAACGAATCGGTTGGAAATCACATCATTCGCACACTCTCCCTCACAAAAAAAAACACAAGGACGAGGTATAATTAAATTTACAGTATGTACTGTTTTTTTTTTGTATCACAGCAAGGCACGCCCCTTTACCATTTAAAACAACGCGCGTGACTGTGTAAACACATTGAACTGCTTGAGAAATTCTCAATGCAGTTTTAATGAGTGGTAGTGCAGTAATAATGCATTTGCTAATCTGGCATGTAATTAGCTGTTCGGTGGGGACGAGTGTTATGGGAAGCTGAATGAACGCAGCGGGGCTCTAATACATTCTGGCCTCTCTAGGCGGGTTCTAGTGCTGAAGGGCCCGACAGAGCCACCTTTGTTCGGCTCCTCTCGTGTGGGTGGGCGCAACGCTGAGAAAGAAACATTTGTTTTGCGGTCCTCTCCGGAGTAAACAAGCTGCAAGAGGCTTTTTCTCTCCCCCTTTTTTACGTGTACCTTTATTCAACATTCTTGTCGCTCTAACTTTAGTTTGCAATTGTGTCATTTTTAGTGAATCTATATTTTGTAAATATGTAACCCTCACTCTGCGTAATTATAGTAGTTATACATCCGTGCACAAGTTATTTGTCTCCAACGTTAGTTTGCAATGTGTACGTTTCAGTGAATCTATATTTTGTAAATATGTAACCCTCTCTCGGCATAACTCTAGGGGGCATATGTTCAAGCCTCTACCGCCACGGGAACGTCACTTTTTGTGACGTTCCCGTGGCGATAGGGGCCTTGGCTTATGTACAAGGCAGCGTTAAGCCACTTAACGTGGCTTAACGCTGCCTTGTACATAAGGCACCCTTTCACGCTATGTTTAGCGTGAAAGGGCGTGCAGTGGGTGTTGTGGTGGGCGTTCCACTGCAACACCCATTGTATTTGACGCTGCCCCCTATGTACAAGGGTGGCGTACATAGGAGGCAGCGCCAAAATTGTCCTGGTCTTAAGGTGGCGAAACAAGGTGAAATTCATTATTTCTCCTCGTTTTTGCTTTTTCCATGTGTGCTGCCTTGTGCAGCACACATGGAAAAAGCAAAATGCCATGGTTTGTTTATGTACAGGAAGATGTCCCTTCCTGTACATAAACAAACCTTTTAAAAAAATTCCATTTTGTAACTTTCATGTGTACTGCATGAAGCTGCACACATGAAAGTTACAAAATGGCATTTTAGGATTGTTTATGTGCAGGAAGGGACACCTTCCTACACATAACCAATTCTCCCCTGCACACAGACACCCTTGCACTCTGGTGCAGGGAGCCTGCGTTGGCGCTAAGTTGTGAAACTTAGCGCCATCGCAGGGGGAAACGCAAGGCTGCACCACATTCTTGTAAATATGGTGCAGCCTTGCGTTTCCGAAGTGGCGGAGCGTGTCGTTAAGCCCAGGAGGCTAACGACACGCTGCACCACTTCGTCGTACATATGGCCCTAGTAGTTATACATCTTGTCACCTCTACCATGTCACCTGTAATGTCTGATCTAATTGTACTTCGCTCTATTGTAAAGCGCTCTAACCCCTTTAGGTAAAGTATGCACTATATAAAAACGCATAAATAAATAAATAACGCAATAGGACCACATGCTCTCATACGAATTAAGGAAACTTTGTTAAGGAACATCAGTGATATATATTTTTCTACTGAAGTTCCCGCTTTTTTCTTTGAGATGTGATTTGGCATGAACTTTGCAATTGAGTTTTCAACTTATCACGTTTTATTTTAAAATGTCCTTTATCCATTCAGAAACTATTGTCTCCCTAGTCCCTGCCAGAACCAGTAGTGTGACGAAACATGATTGGACCCCCCAGCAAATTGTGACAGGCACCCCAGTGACTCCCAAATCACACAGATACTCGTAGTCTTAGGTTGAAAGATGGGCCTCTGGAAGGTTAGTGGCCCTCCTGCACCACGGGGGCAGCAGTGCCCTGCATTACTCCCCTAACAAGAACTTTGGGGGATATGTACAATAGAAGTGGCGGACTGAGTCGTTAGCCGTCATGGCTTAACGCCTAACTCCGCCACTTCTGAAATGCAAGGCTGCACCATATTTACAACGATATGGTGCAGCCTTGCGTTTCCCCCTGCGATGGCACTTAGCAGTGCAGCGCCAACACAGGCACCCTTGCACCATAGTGCAAGGGTGTCTGCGTAGTAGGCGGATTGTTTATGTGTAGGAAGGTGTCCCTTCCTGCACATAAACAATCCTGAAATACCATTTTGTCACTTTCATGTGTGCTGCTTAAAGCAGCACACATGAAAGTCACAAAATGGCATTTTGTTTTTAAGATTGTTTATGTACAGGAAGGGTGACCTTCCTGTACATAAACAATCCATGGCATTTTGCTTTTTCCATGTGTGCTGCACAAGGCAGCACACATGGAAAAGCAAAACGAGGAGAAATAATGCATTTCTCCTCATTTCGCCAACTTAAGACCAATTTTTACCTGGTTTTAATTTTGGCGCTGCCTCCTATGTACGCTGGCCTTGTACATAGGGTCAGCGTAAAAATCAATGGGTGTTACGGTGGAATGCCCACAGCAACACCCACTGCCCACCCCTTTCACACTAACCATAGCGTGAAAGGGGGCCTTATTTACAAGGCAGCGTTAAGCCACATTAAGTGGCTTAACGCTGCCTTGTAATTAAGGCTAAGCCCCTATCGCCACTACAATGTCTATAAAAGTGACGTTGTAGTGGCGATAGGGGCTTGTACATATGCCCCTTTGTGCTTGGGTTCTGTTCGACTCTTGACATTTCCCAGGATGCATAAAGCTCTGCAGGGTGGCAGAGCTCTCTCTTTCTAGTTCGCCAAGGCGTGGAACTTTCCCCCGGTCTTCTCGTCAACCACCTCCGACTATTTGGCCATTAGGAAGCTTTGAAAACATGGCTTTTTAATCAATGATACCTCCTTTAGTCCTCAGTGATTCCCAGTGCCAGAATGCCTTAGAGCATGGGTACTCACAAACATTTCCCCGGGGGCCGTAAAGTACTGTCTGTGGCATGCTGAGGGCTGCACCAATGCGAGGGTGGGGGGGATGAAAGGTGGGCGTGGGGGGACGGGAAGCAACCATCCCGTGACTTTTGTCTGCCACCTACGCTCTATTCTCTTGCACCAAGAATTAAAGTCAAAGCATTAACTTCTAATGTAAAACATGAGAGGGAAAGATACTTATCTGGTGGCTGAATTGTAAAATGTAAAAGTAGTATCAGTCAAGGCTTCCCCACTTGACGAAATTGTGTGATCCTAGGCAATGGGTTAATTTCACTTTGCCTCCGATTTCTTCATTAACACATATGAGAGCCCCTTAAAATATCAGGATATGTACAGTACAAAACCTTCTTTTCTTCCTTATGGTTACTTTAGTTAATGCGTAAATAAAGTATGCCTGTTTGTTCCTGCTCTGTCAAGTGAACAGGAGCTCAGGGCTGCTGTTCACTAGGGGGCCACAGTTAATGGTTAGGAAGGCCACATGCGGCCCCCGGGCCGTACTTTGAGTATCACTGCCTTAGAGGGTATGTTTGCCCTCTAAAAATCTGCTAAAGAAATAAACAAAAGTAGCAGCCTGTGTTTGACAGCCTCCACTTTAAGGTGAGCTGAAAGTCATGCAGTCATCCCTAGAAAGTGTGACTTTGTATTTATTTATTTTAGGAATTTCATATAGCACAAACTTGGTCCAAGGGTATTAGAGCGCTTTATTTGAGCACCAGATACATGATACAAGGTCAGATTCTTTGTTTCTTTAGGCACCAGGAGATGAAGTGATTTGCCCAGAATTACAGGCTGTTGAGCAGACACTGGGATCTGAAAGTGGTTCTCCAGTTTCAAAAGTCTGCAGTTCTAGCAGTGGCGTAACAAAAGCCCACGGAGCCCTGCATTGCAGGGAGGGGACCCGAGCTCTAGGGGGCCCCCTCTGGCGCCACGAATGGGCGGCGGACCCCTGGCCTGAAAGGTCCTGACTGGGTCCAGACCCCCTGAAGTTTTGTTACGCCACTGAGTTCTAGGCCACAATTACTTCCCTACTTCTACTATATACTACGCATTCCAAAGCAAAGAATGAACAAAGCACAAACCTATGTCACAGTTCCAACTTTACAGTTTATGGCTACGTGAATATTTTAAACTTAGCTTTGTACATTTTTTTGTCTTAAATAAACACTCCACCAAAAAATGCTCTAATTCATGGTATCATCACATATGATGGAATAACATCTGTGATGATGCCAGAAGTATCCAACCTGGAATATCTAACTAAATAGCTCAACCTAGAAAAATATCTTCATCTTTACTTGAGGACAGAGCAAGGCTTCTGAAACACACCTTCGGCTGCTGTGAGCCCCCGGATCACTTGATCGACCAGACCAAGACACAAGCAACCATCCTTGTTTTCCAGTGAAACAAATACAAAAATTGATCCTATCAAGAGTCGTGTCAAGAAAAAAAAACATTCTTACACAGTCAGAAAGCATTGCTCTATCAGTGATAAATCTGCCTGACTCTCATTCTAATAGCATCATGGAAGCCTGGGTCTTGTCCAGGAGGACTGCCAGAAATCTTTGGAGCCCACAGGCATCCTATTCTATAACAGCTCACTGTAGCAGCCAATAGAGGAATGGCCGGGGCAGAGTGAGTAAGACGAGACTGCATCCACTTACTCCAAAACTAGATCTTGTTTGTAGACAGTGGAAGTCTTTGTGAAATACCTTTATGGGTCTGAACAGCTCCACGAACAGGAGAGCAATGCATGTTGAATTGAAGCCCCACAAGACCAGGGAACCAAGTCACTCACCTAAAAGGAAACCTACAAGTGAATGTCAGCTCTTAATTACCCAGGAAGGACTGCCAACAGACTTTGTTAGAAACAAACCTCATACACACAGAAGAAAGGGAATCTAGTAATAAACACATTTAGGTTGGACTGCCCTAGACCTATTTTAACCCACATACTCACCGCACTACCTAGCCCACACACCCGCACTCACCCTATGGCTTCATCTATAAAAAGACCTCCGTCAAAGAGCCCCTTCGCGGGTGCCCGTCGGGCATTGCAGCGCCGGCCCGACGAGGAGCAGGCCCAATGATGAAGCATGACATCCTTCTGGGTGTGTGAGGGCACTTTTTAGAAAAGACCTTCTTTCCCCTTCTACCCTTAGGCACTGCATACCCCCTGTGTTTCTCACAGGCTCCAGATAATCCCATCCGCGATGATATTTGAACAAACGAAGTACTGATGGCCAGTTAAATCAGGCCTTAGTTTTGGCCCAGTTGGAGGTGTAAATACCTGGACAGGACAAATTCAGCATTTGTTTCTGGGATCCAGCCCAGAATAGGTCCCAGAATGGGGATCCTGTGGGATCCTTCTACTTTCCAGCACTGACTTTAGGCCAAATAAGGTCAAATAACACAATGGGCCTAGCAATATTGTTGTGGAAGATTCCAACGAGGCAAATTACAAGTTGCACTGAATGTGAATTTGTACCCAGTGTCCCTCTCAGGGATTTTATTGCACAGATTCCTTCTGCTAAATGTAGGACGCATCGCACCTGAAAACACTTTCAGAATCAGGAAAAACATGCTGAAATTCGTCCGATAAAACCCGCTCACAAATGCTAATTCCCATTGCTGTTTCACAAACCTATAATAGCACAGTACAGGGGAGGAATTATCAGAAGACACAGGCGATTTCAACCGTGGTAATTCTGACCCCCCTGCACCATGATACTTGTAGTCGGGGGCCTTAGTGTTTAACAGGCAATAGCGGCTGCTACCGGAAGGGGGTGGTGAGAGGAATGTTATAAAAGAAAGGCTTACCTTTAACGAACGGCCACCGCCTCTCCTTCGTCCTCCGTCCTCGTCATCTTCCTGTCCCAGCCGGCAGCAGGAAGCAACCGGGCACACAGGCTCCCCTGAGCTAATCACAAAGCTGCAATGCAGCGTTGTGATTGGTCTAAGTGCCATAGATCGGCGCTCAGACTGGAACAGGGAGCCTATGCATGTTCCTCAGCTGGCTGTGTAATACAGCCTTGTAGGAACATGCAAAGTGTGCATGAACTCTTTGGTCAGCCATAAGTGCACAGTTCAAGTGCACTTATGGATTTCACACCACTCCTCCCCTGCTCTGGCCAGCCCCTAACCGCCCCATCACTGACTGCAATAGGGAAAATAAAATGATAATAACGATACTTTATTATCATTTTATTTTTCCTTTTGAGCAGTGGGGCGACGCTCCTCTGCCTTAGTGGAGGAGCCCCCACTGATAACAGGGTGGAACACAGACTTTTTATGATTGCAATATGAAGCCTCTTTGTAGACAAAAAGTAGCCTTTATACATTTTTTTGTGCTGTAGATTTTTTATTAATTTAACTCTTTTAATGTTTCATAAAGAAACCATAGAATCTATATTATTATCACATTACATAAATTATACACTGGTCAGCATATTTCTACAATATAAATGCACTGAAAGGTCATACGCTGGCAATATGAAATAAACACTTTAGCAAATGCACTAATATTGTAAAAAATTAAAAAGAATTGTCATAAATACTCTCCGTGCATCTAACACTATGCATATACATAGCCTTCTGCAGGGGCAGTGGGTAACTCAAACTCCATTTTTAGTATGATCTTGGCTGCTCGGTACAGATGATGCTGTCAAACTCTAGGAAAGGTTTAGTGAACCTGAAAGCTTTGCACTGGCAAATTGAGTGCCACAAACACTCCTTGCAGGGATGTCCCGGATATGGGGTAAATCATAGATTATTAATGGTTTTTACTGGCCTGGCTGAAATCACTGTGCTAATGCCCAGGGCTTTAAGTGGGATGAAAAAACTGGTATTTAAGGTCGTGGCTTAAACATGTAAACTAAAAATCTGTGCTTACCATGGTGTGCCACCCCACTGATATTTTGCTGCCTTTCTCTGTTCCAGATACAATACAGCCACTAACATATACCTAAAACATGCCAGGACTAATGGCTTTGTCAAAGGTCTTTAGTTGCATAAGTTAAACAACAATGGCTTTGTTCTATATAATATTGAAAATTCTTCAGTTCTGAAATGATGACACTTTGAAATATCTATAGCGAGTCTCTTTGAAGTTACATCAAAGGCTGGTGAAGGGTGGTAATCTGCTGAAATAAAATACTTTTTTTTTCACTCTGATGGTGAGTAGAAAAATGGAGAGCCCGATAGGGACCCATCTCAGCACCTGCTTTTTAGAACTGCCGGTGCTGAGCATCGGGAGGACCCGGCCCACTTAAAGATCTGCTGCTGTCTAAAGTCTTACGATGCTTTGCAGTGGGCTGCAAGCAGCATCAGCCTTAGCAAATCAAAACATTCACTAATCCTTCTCTGTGAAAAGGTCTGTGTGTGATGAGATGCAAACCACCCACCTTATTAGTATTAATGAGATAGGAATTGACTGTGTGCCTTATTGCACACAATATTGAACAGGGCCTGACTAGAGAACCAAAAGCAGTCCTGGCAAAAATGCTCAAACCAGCCCCACTCCTTGCATCTTCTCACACAATCTCTCTCTTTCCATCCTTCTCTAGTCTCTCTCTTATCCCTCTCTCATCGCTTTCTCTCCACCTTCGTGCTCCCTCCCTCTCCTTCTGTCTCTCTTGCAGCTACCCCGTGTTTGTTGCAATTAACATCAGGTATCTGGGGAAAGTGTCAGAGGCACCAGGAGTGACCCTGGGCTTTCAAAACCGGCCTCCACGGTGTCCAGCCCACTGGGGAAATGCCCAGTTGAATAAAAGGTCTGTTCAGCCCTGATAGAAAATGTGGGATGGAGGTTTGCATGGGGCAGCAGACCTCTGACTCTGCATTCAAATTCACCATGTGCCAGCTCTCAAAGGGGCAAAGTTCACAATGTTACAAAAAAGTATCACATTGTGAATGGGACATAGGGAGAGCATGAATTGGTCAACAAGATCACTAGCTGCTCCTGATGGCGACTATATTGATGCGCTTAGTGTATGTACTCTGCCAGACATCGATGCCTTACAGTTTTTGAAAGTTTACAGTCAATAATCTTTCTGTTCATTGTGACCACAGGAGTAGCCACAAAGCCTTTGTAGATTCCACTGTGAGACATCAAGAAGGAGGAATCACTCTTTGCCACAAACTACCCCTTATAACTCACAAGTGTTGGCAGGGTGTAGATTCCAATTCGCTAATTGTTACTTTGCATCTGCAAACTGTCATAAGTAGGATCAATCCCCATGGTGGGTACCTTTACAACTTTTTTGCTACTTATTTATAGGCATATTTAGCAATGTTTTGTGTTGCCCTTGCACCACGCAAAGGGGTGCGTGAGTGACAAAAAACCTAAGTCGGATTTATCAGCCCATGCAAGGCAACCATGCACGGCCATACATGGCTTGATAAATCCAGAGTTACGCAACGCAGCACAAATCGCAGCATTGCATCACTATGCCTCAGGGAGGTGTTCCATGGGTGGAGCTTGGGTGTTCCCACGTATCCACCCATGGATTTTGCCGCATTCCCAGATTTACCATTACTGATAAACCTGGGAATGCATCAAAATGCTGTGCTTTCCCAGGTGAGGAAACCAAGGAGAAATATCTTTATTTTTCCTCTTTTTTTCCTCTCTCTATGAGTGCTGCATTGTGCAACACTCATAAAGAGAGGAAAAATCCTCAGAGGATTGTTTTTGCTCAGGAGGGTGTCCCTTCCTGCACAAAAACAATCCTGTCTGCAACTCCTTCACAATGGCACAAGGGTGTCTGCTTTGGCGCTAGGGAGCCAAAAGGGCACCATCGCAAGGAAAGGACCGGAATGCGTTGTATTATGTTAAATACAGAACATTCCTGTCCTTTCACACAGTGCTGTAAGATGGCTTGCTGCGCTGCATGAAAGTTTCATAAATATGCCGCTCAGTTCTAGCTTGCAATTACATCAATATAAATGTTCCTTTGCTTGGGGATAGTGGTGAAAATATGAAGTCCTTATAGGTCCAATGTAATTTTTCGGTTTTACAATAATTTTATAGGTAAAAAACTTGACTAGGTATGTGAGGGTTATTTTATTTCGGCTCCTGCCACACTTGACTTTTTTTAATGACTGACTCTCTTCACTATTTATATCTACAATGAGTTACCCCATATCATTATAATAAGTGATGTTTATTGTAAAGCACACCTTTGCATGTATGGCAGTGGTCACTTTCTAAAATACCATAAATAAATAAATAAATAAATAGATAAATAAATGATTAAATAAATAATATGTTCCAACATAAAAATCCCCCCCTCCTCGAAGTACAGTTTTATAGCAAAATCATGAATTCATAATTTGTTGGCTGACCTCCTCTACAGTTTTCTTTGTAGAGAGGGGGAGCAATGTGATATAGAGTTGGGTCAAAAGTTTCATTGGCAAGTGTAAGCTGAGAAGCAGGTTGTGGTGGGGAGAGGATTTGCTATAAATGGGACAAAGAGGGCTGCTAGAAATTACCTGGGCAGGCTGTATTTTGAGATAAGTTGGGAAAGAGGAGAACTAGGTAGTTCTCAGAGTGGGATGTCGTGTAGTTCCTATAAATCTATATAGGATCTGCGCGTTTAGACAACATAAACTGTGGTATTGGTGTCCAGACTGATTCCAGACACCCCCACAGGATATGTTCGCCTGTAGACCAGCTAGCTCACAGTGCCACTATGGGCCCTTCTTACCAAAGAGTGAATAGTTTCTGGCAACTATCGAACATGACAACCCTGACCCCTCAGGGATCGTGGAAACAGTACAGTACTTTTTGCTCAGTCACTCGTGCTCACATTGTCTCAGAGGGACACACAGAATATACGATGGGGACGTTTCCAATAAGCATTTATTGAACCAGTGCCATTCTAGTGTAAAATACCTGCGCTGCAACAGCCATAAGACAGAAACCGATGTATAATGTTATAAGCACCAACAGAGTAAATGGATGGTAGAATTCCACCATAGTGCTAAAACAATGGATATATGCAGGGATATAAATACATGGCAGTAATAATGCGTACTCCTACAATGCTAACCCTAACTAGATGTACCTAATTGTACTTAGCATGTATGTAGGTATATAGCCAAGAATCCCCCTAGGATAAAGCCAACTCCATTACCTGAAGTGAGAGTGAGAAGGACCCCGTCTTGGTTTAGAGAGGGACACCTCGCAAGGGATGTCAGACCACTGCATGCTGGAGTATCTGCTTGCAGGGACCTCAGCGCCTCGTGTCAGCGTGTCAGCATGGAAGTCTTTCTCCTCTGCCTGCCCCAGTAAAGATATGGTGTTTATATACCCAAAATGTACCCTCAGGGGTTCTACCTTGCTGTGTCATGACGGCCGAGGGTGAGGATAGTGATGAACCTTAAACATAGTTGTTAGAAATGGGTGTCTCTAGTTGGCAATAGTTTGCATCGTTGTTCAAGTAGTGACCCTTGTTCCTAGTCAGGGTAAGGGGGATACACTTTTAAAATAACCCTTGCCTACCCCCTTGGTAGCTTGGCACGAGCAGACATGCTTATCCCAGAGGCAGTGTGTAAAGCATTTGTGCATGCATACAGTAATACAGTGAAAACATTACAAATGGACACCACAGCAGTTTAGAAAAAATAAGTAATCTTTATCTAAACAAAACAAGACCAAAACGACAAAAATCCACAATACAGTAATAAAAAACATGACTTCCAAAAGGTAGAAACAGTTTTGTCCATAGCAAACTATAGATGCAACACTTTCAACACAACGTACCCTAGATGTGTCAAAATCATAAACAAAAATAGTCACAGGGAAGGGGATGTGGTGGTTCCTTACATGCAGGGAAGGTGATGCATCGATTCCTTACTCCAGGGGAGGTGGTGCATTGGTTCCTTACCGCCATGCAGGGGAGGTGATGCGTCGGTTCCTTACTTAAGGGGAGGTGATGCGCCGGTTTCTTACTGCGGCCCCAGTGTTGATTTGACTTGGTGCCCCGGTGCGATGCGTGAGGATCGGGAATGCAGCAGTTATGGATGTGGCTGTGGCAACGGCACTGCGTTGATTTCTTCAGCCGCGGTCCCACGATGCATTAGTTCTTGCAGCCGCACAGCAGGGCCTGCGTCGGAATCCTTTCGGTGATCTCGGACTTCGGAGATCGGTGCACTCGATGTGGCATGTGGCAATTTCTCCAGCCGCTGGCAGGTGCTGCGTCGGTTTCTTCAGTGATGCATCGGAAACAGGTACGGATGTGTCGAGCTTCTCGTCGTTGCGTTACTTTCCCAGCTTCCAACAGCAGGAGCAACCTCCAGAGGCCCAGAACAGCAGCAGGTCCTCCTGGCAGGTCAGAACTCCCAGCAAGGAAGTTCAGGGGAGCTGGGGGAGAAGTCTTTGTATCCCTGAGACTTCAAAAACAGGAGGCAAGCTCTACTTCAAGGCCTTGGAGATCTTCCTCAAGCAGGGGACACAGCACACAGCAAAGACGTCCTTGTCCTTTCCTTGGAAGAAATAGCCACTGCAGGCCAACCCCAGAGGGCACACAGCAAAAGGGCAGTACTTCTCCTCAGTTTCTCCAGATCTTCTCCTTGGCAAAGGTCCCTCTTGAATTCCAGAAGTGATCTGTGAAGTCTTTTCTAACCCTGAGACTTCCAGCAAGCTCTACTTCAAGCCCTTGGAGAAAACTCTAACAGCAGGATGACGAAAGCACAGTCCAGTCCTTTCCCTGCCCAAGACAGAAGCAACCACTGCAGGCCAACTCCAACAGCACACAGCACAGGGGCAGTACTCCTCCTCCAGCTTTCTTGGTTCTTCTTCCTGGCAGGTTCCTTAGTTCAGCAGTAATCTAATGTTCAGGGGTCTGGGACCAACTTTTTATAGCACACATTCCTTTGTTCTCTGGTGACAGAGAAGCTCTTTGCCCAGCCAAAACCAGTTCTGTCCTCTCTGCTGCAGCTGCCCAGCAGGAGGTGGAGACAGCATTATCCAAGGCAGACCAGGCCCACTCACGTGTGAAAGAAATCTCCTCCCCATCTCTAAATGCAGCCCAGGTCTTTTCAGCCCAGCCCTCACTCATCCAGGAAAGGCAGGACACACATCAACCCCCCTCCCCCGGTGGCCCTCTGAGAGAATGCACATCCCCAGCCCCTGTCATTCAAAAGCCTGACAGTCAATCAACAAACCAGCAGAGGCACACCGGATAGCTAAGCAAGAAAATACCCACTTTCTAAAAGTGGTATTTTCAAACACACAATATAAAAATCATCTTTACTAAAAGATGCATTTTTATATTCTGAGTTCAGGCATACTAAACTCCATCTTTCCATCTTGTCCCAATAGGAAGCTATATTGATAAGATGTTATAAATAAACTCCCATTCTATCCTATGGGACAGATAGCCTTTCAATAGTGAAAAACAAAATTGGCAGTATTTCACTATCAGGACTAAAAACAAAAAGTCTGGGGATACACTCGCTGGACAAGCCAGGTCTAACAATAGTTATTATGCAGAACTTGGTAATCCTGCTGTGTTTCTGAGAATCCTCATGCATAATAAATTAGGCTAGTTTTCAGAGAAAATCACACGACATTCATTCAGCACCTAACTAGGTAAAAGGTCAGCACCAAACCCGTTATGTAGTACAATGGCAGAGTGAATGTAGGTGAAAGTTTGGGTGACTACCCAGGCCTATTTTGGGGTATATTGCGAATCATAACACCCACTCCTCAACCGACTGGACGATATACTACAAAATTAAAAGGGAATGTCCTTATAATCAATCATAAAAACAATGTTAATAAACTGTTCTAAAAGTTATAAAAATACTTAAAACCTTAAAAGTCCTTTATATATGTTAAAAAGCTATATAAGTCCTTTAAAATATGTGCATATGTAGTATGAGCAACTGAGTATGTCTGAAAGCTATGGTGCTCAGTAAAAGTGGAAAAAAGAAAAAATTTGTTTTAAAATTGCAATTTTGGTTGTTTTGGAAACAGGCCGAATTCTTCCCAGCACACGGAGATCCAAATATTTATGTGCCCTCTGTGGGAGACGCAACATCACTGCTGCTTGCCTTCGCAGACGAAGGTCTCTGTAACACCTCACAGATCAGGTAAATCGAGCAAAGATGATCTTCTTCAGTTCCCACAGCCGATGCTGAGGAAGCATTTGAATCATCCAAAGCCTGTGCGCCTGTAGTAGAGCCAGTGTCTAAGCCAACAGGAGCTGAAGCACCCCATGTTCGCTATAAGAATGCCGACATCAACATGGGAATACGCTGAGGACACTGCACTACGTGGGCCTTTAACAGGTCCAGCAATACATCCATGTCTGGAGGCGCAACCGATGGAAGTGTTAGACAAGGAATCCAACACACATTCTTGTCCCCAGAATAAGCAGCGGAGAACAGGCAAACACAATCAATCCAGACTGGTCGGAATGATAGGAACCAAGATTCGCTTAGCTCCCGAAGTTGAGATGTGCCCAGATGGAGTACCATGCGGTCACGGCAACGTCGCTCCAAGAGCGCTTTTTCCTTCTTTTTGGTGATTGGGACGTCCATTGTGTAGCAGAAAAATAAAAATCAGGATACCCAATACCAATAGCAGGATTAGCGGAAGCCCTGCAAAAAAGCTTGCTCATACGGAGTGTATAAAAGCTGGAATCACACCGAAGACTGTCTGAAAGGTGCTTAACAGTCCCGAACCTATGGTCTTAAATAGGTTTACTATACTGTTCGTATCAGACATGTTGAGGATACGCTGTACTATTTCTCCAAAATGAAAAGGGCAATTTGTTCATACTAGTGCCTGTATCTCAGCTGAGGACCTTGCAACCTGAAGATCAAAGTTTCTCAGGCTGAAGTTAAGGGCACATCCTTCTGTAAAACCATGGCTTTCAGTCGGCTCAGAGAATCAAACCTTATAAAGGAAACATTCAACGAAGGCCATAACGGCACCTCCCTGACTTTGTGGGTCGGTGTAAACAATACTTGCACACAACAAGTAACCCTAGAACTTACTGTGACTAGATATGCGATGCCTGGAAGCATCCCACAACAACCTTGATCATTCAGCATTAAGTAACTCCCGTTCGAGAGCAGCCTGAACACTGGATTAACCACGGCAGCTGAGGATCCCTTTAAATGACAGGATAAGTTTGCAACTGAACCGTTACAGGCCCCGTGAAGCATAATATCCTGGCAAATTAGAGACCCACTTAATGAAGTCTCGCAGTCAGTACCTCTGAGAAACACTTCAGTGTCCCCATTCCTGCATCTAAATCTACCGGTAATTCCCAAGATTCATGGATGAAGTCCTTACCCATTGCTTCATACCTGCCTACCTGGTGGTATTCTAGGCAATATTGGAATTGAAATGTTGTTACTGGCAATGTTATATGGCCATGAATTAATCATTCTGTGGATGGTGACTCTGCCTCTGTGAAAGGTAATTGGTCCAGTTTTTTAATGTGCAGCATTGTATATTTTGCATCTCTTTGTGCAATTGTTGTCGGTCTTTCTGTTAGATTATATGCAGAGAACAAACACATATTGTTAATATATCGCCAGGGCACGTAACCAGAGCACAATGATTGTAGGGTCCAGCTTAATAATAGAAAGGATCATAACTGCGATTGCCCATGTTGTAGGATGGACAGGTCCTGTTCCATTATATCTATAGCAGAAGACACAATGTTACCCAGTGAATAAATCCTGGATGTTAGTGTGGTCATTCCATTGTCGACCACTGCCAAAGCCTTTTCTAAGTTAACTCTGTCAATTTCACGCAATCTCTCTGCAGCTTCCTGTCGAGAGATTTTCCAAACTTCATTGTATATGGCGTATAAGAAGTGTTTATGACATGGCTTCCGGGGACCTAGCAAAAAATACCTAAAATCCATGTCATCTGAGAGTAAGGACAAGTGTTGTTTCACCTGGGACAGTGTTGAGGTTCTTTCCAATCTTGGCATAACTTCCCAACACTGTATGATGTCACCACCCTCGGACGTTCTCCTTGTACATAGCGTAGGTCAGCCCTATGGATACTAAACCCCCCGGTGGTACCCTTGAACCTTGACTGACAACTATTTGTGTTGATAGGCCAAACTAATAATTCCCTTCCAATTGGGGTCCGATGAATTGTATGAAAGGTCATGCATGATGTCATCTAGTGTATCCTCACCACGTTCTGTATAGTTTTGCTATCCCTCAAAGTGTGAAAGCGAGGGAATACGAGGTGTGTTCAAGTCCTTAATCTTGGCTAACCCAAGACAGGAAATCTGTTGCACAGTGTCGTTCAGGAAAATAATCTGCTGTGGTATGAGGCATGCTCCAAATAGTGCCTCAGTTCCCTGAACCTGCCATTCTTTTGTCCCCCAGACTGATTTTATGTCTATAGCGTCTTTCCGTATGTCGAAACCCTGTGCACACAGTTGCGAGATAAAAGAAGCAGAGTATATCTGTTTCGTGTTGGTGAGCATATTTTTCTTCGCAGGTGTAGGTGCAAGCTTATAATAATATGAGTGTGGATCTGATATATTAAACCCAGAAAAACAAGCAAACGTTTGTGCAAACGTTTATGAACTACCTTTCAGTGGTGTAGGGCAATGTTCACATTGGTGGTATGTGAAAACATTACGTGGGGTACTTGCTTTATTACGCAAAAAATGATGACCATAATGTTGGTAACAATACATGGTGTTAAAATCAGATGTATCATCATACATTTCAGTTTTCAAAAATGTAGCAGATTATTCTAAATCAGACAGCATACTATTTACAGTTTAAAAATCCCAATCATCAGAGAATGTACTGGAGGTGATGATATCATTCAAAGAAATTTTAAATACATGTGGTATTTTCAAAAGTTCAGTGGGACCAAATACATCATATGAAACCCTATCCCAAACTATTCCTTCAGAAACGGGAACTGCTGTAATGTTCACAAAGGACGGCTCTCTCTGTTCACGATGAGATGACGTGTGTGGTTTCAGGACTAAGTTCACATGTGATACTGCAGAGCATTCTGGAGGATAATGTCCATTCAGTAGCAAGAAAAAGACAGTCACTAAACCTATCCAGAGGACTAGGAACAGCAGACCAATTGCTATCCAAAGCTGTAGCCACGGTGAAACAAGGTAAGTCTTTTTCAGCCAAAGGTAGAAATCCTGAAGTTGTTTTTGAGGGAAACTGGAGCTGGCGGAGACTCAGGTTCACTTTGATCCAGAGAGAAGGTGTCTAAATCGATGAAATAGCCAGATGCAGTTCGATCTATCTTTGGTAGCTCAGCAGGTTTTGTTGAACTGGCAGATAACTCATTTTGAGGCATATTCACATAGATGTCGGTATTAGGCCGAATTGAGATCTGTGTTTCATTTCCGCTTTGTTGCTGTTCAGTTTCAACAGGCACGAGTTCCATTTCATTGTTGGTAACTCCATTACTTTGTGTAGAAGACCCTTCAAATGTTATTAGTCTTTCTGTATGAACCTCCTGTATGGTAGCGAGAGGAGATCGGCGGCTACCCAGGAGCCCGTGCGGCCTGCTATTTAGTATCGGCTACGTAGTGTGGTTTGATCAGATCAATGGAGACAAATCTCTTTTCTTTTTTTCTGACAAGAGGCGGAAGATGTACTGTTCTAATTCCTTCGACAGCCAGGACAGGTACAGGCATTCTGTAAGATGGCCCAAATTCTTTCTTGTCCACAATCTTTTCTCTGATCAGATCCCCGACTTTTGGGACCCAGGCAGGTCTTGCCATTTCTGATTTTACTTCCCCAGTGGCGGTGCGTTTTACTTGGACATTGCTTTGTAGTGCCCAGAATTCATTGAGTCCCTGTAAAACAGCCAAACAGTTCTGGATGTCGATTGCTTTTTCATCCGCCAATGTGCTGCCACAATCGAGGTCGGGTACCCACATTCTCGTCCCAAATAGGACCTCATATGGAGTACGGCCTCCTAGAGAACTTCTTGGGATGTTATTAAGTGCCCTCTGGACCCCATAAAGGTGATTGACCCAACTACCACCCGAGCCTAATACCCTTGCTGTTAAGTATTGCTTTAAGTTCTGGTTTTTCCTCTCCACTATCGCATTTCCCTCAGAATGATACGGAGATGAGTACCGCAATGCAACACCCAAACTTCCCATGGCTTCCTTGTAAGCCCGAGAGCTAAACACAGGGCCACGGTAAGAATGTAATGTGCAAATTGCGTATGTTCCTATAAAGACTCGCAAATCCTTAATAACAGTTAGGGCGTCAGCCGAGCGCTGAGGCCAAACTCACAGGAATTTAGAGCATGAATCCACTGCCACCAAGATATACTTGTAAGCCCTATCAGATTGTAAGGGCGGCAGTGTCCAAATAGACACAAGCTAGAGGCATGTCTGATATCAGTAGTGATGTTTGCAGTGGATGTGCTATGGTGGAACCCTTCATCTGCTGACAGATGTCGCACTTAAGGACAAATGCATTTTTCTGTTTCGTTAAACTTGGCCACCAATAGCGTTGTTTCAGTAGTAAAACTGTTGCAGTAGTCCCTGCTTGTACTGAACCCAGACCCTCATGTGCAGCTAGAATTAAACCTAATCTGCGATCCATGTTTGGTATTACTCTATCCCCCACTCCTGGAATTTGAGCATACAGAATATTTTGCGCATTTAAATTGTAGGAGTACTCGAGTGGGAAGCCTTCTTGCATGGCTCAGCTGTTTTTGCGTGAAGCAATGACAGCTACCATTATGTCTCCTTCTACTCTCATGCGAGAACGAGTCATTGCAGCTACGGCAGCAGTTCGCAGTGTTGCCTTGGTGGCTTCATCAGCTAATGAATTCCCTTCAACGTGCATGCCAACACGTTGATGACTCAGCGTATGAATCATGTGAGTCTGCGGCAAGCCTTTTTTCAGCTCTGCCACTTGTTCCCAAAGCAACTTGTGCTGTATTGTGCAGCCTTTTGAATCTTTAAATCCATTCTGACCCCAGTAGTGAAGATATTCATTGTATGACTGGACACAATAAAATGAATCACACACAATAAGTGTGGGGAATTCTCAATCCATATTTTTTAGTGCCAGTACTAGGGCTTTTAGTTTTGCCAGCTGAGCCATGCAATCTCCTAGAGACTGTGTCTGTGTATTGCTAGGACGGAACTTGCCGTCAGTGTAAATAATGTATTCATACTGATCTAGAGGCACTATTTCATTTGGGAGAGGATATTCTTGTTCGTAGTGCAGAAATGCTAGAGTTTTTTATATAGAATCAAATTTGTAGTCTACATCTGTTGCAGTGAGAGAATTAGCCCATTGTATCCATCATGGATGCAGTGCTTTTGCGTTTGGAACACTAGCTTTTGTGACAGCCTCTAAGGCCGGTACCGGAGTTATGACAATTATTCGTTCCCCCTGTGCCAGTGCTCTTGCTCTTACTACAATAGAAACAACCACCAAAAATGCTAATACTGATACTCATTCAGACATCACATTTGTTCCAATATCTGCGATTACCACCTATCCTAGGTCATCGGAAATGCGGCACTTGTGTATGCTGCAGCCAAACGATTGAAGGGAATCTGTTTTCCCATGGATCAATAAACTGGAAACATGATACCTTCACAAATTGTAAAACAAAGAACGTGGTGTATGGATAATCTGTCCATGTGAAAAATTGTATTTCGGAAAGACAAATCAAGAGGTACGACAACGGATCTGTCAACACAAATCAAGGATACGAAAACATATAGTTACAGCACCCCTGGTTCCGCACTGGTTAGAAAAGAAACATCTGGAAACTGATTTAAGATGGACAGTCATTTCCTCCATTGAAGTGAGTGAACGGGGAGGTGATTTGGAGCGCAAACTGAGTCAACGAGAGGCATTTCTTATTGTTAAATTTAATTCGGCCCAAAATGGGCTGAATGAACTAACAGAAGCCCAGAATCTGTGAGCACCATACCACCCTTGCTGCTTGGACTGCCCTGTACCTACACCTGTTTAACTTGGGTATTTTCCATAAGGTATAGTAGGACACTTTCTGACTGTGAAATTCGCCTTAAAAAATCTTTCTATTATACCAAGAATTCACAGACACCTAGTGCGGTATATTTTAAAAAAAAACTCCTCTTCTGGATTGATTAATTTGGGTTATCTTTTACCAAAAAAATCCCAATGCTAATATATATCCAGGCTACAACTGAGGAACTGGCCGGATATAATCTACATACAGACACTATTTTTGGATATTGTGAAATAAATCAAAACGTAATTTGCGTTGGTAGCATACATTCATAATGATGAGAATTTAAGTATAATGAGTCAGGCGCATTTGACGTTATTAAGTTTTAGTCGGGACCAATATATCCTCAACCTCGTGTTCTGTCCTTCTGCCCTCATAAATAAAGCTTCTGATTTTGACGAAAGTAACCGGAGAATGACTATGGTCCGATCTTGAGTATAATAACATTTGCCAATAAAGTTGTTGTGGTTTTTAATTTAAAAAAATGAGCATAAATTGGAACACGGAAGCAATGCTCTGAGAAAGGCGAACCGGGAATTAATTGACGGACTGAGCATCGGCTAATTCCACACTTCTGTGACTCGAGCAAGAAGAAAGAAGTAAGTTTAAATCGGAAGCGGCTTCATTATTGAAATAGATTAGGCATCTTAAATCGTATTGAGTAGCGCAGCTTAACTATTTGGAACCTTCAAAAGTTCGAGCAGGTACGCCGGGTTAAATCGCCAGCGTCTGGGTCTAGGGATGTGCGAATAGCCGCGGTGATAGACTTGTTTAAAAGAGCAACTTAAATGGATGCCTGGCACACGGGATTTTCACTTGCGCAAAATCGTTTTAAAGTTCATCGATACCAAGCCAAAGTCTGAATTAGCTTCTTCAGGAGATTTTCTTTTTATGTGTAACATTCAAACTGGCCTCACGTGCTTACATCGATTTGATCAGTGAGGTCCGGTATTTCGAATGCAGCGTAATGAGTAAACAAAGGATTTCATCAAGACGAAGCAGTATCGGAGGGTAGAAACGTAATTGGTGTACCCATTCCGTGGGCTTAAGTAGTTTTGTATTTCAGTTTTTTTGGGCGCTAGTTGGCATGTTTATTCAGCCATAAACAACTTACACAAAGTGTTTTCACCAACAGAGACTCTGTGGAAAAACATCTGCAAAACAACTGTAAAACAAGTTAATGTGGGCAGGAGCACATCACACAAGATACACAAGTAAGAATTTTATTGATTTTGACGTCCTTTGACTGAACAGTCTCACATTGACAGGACGGTATTGTAATAATAAAATTTTGGATATTGTTTTTTCTAAGGGTGCCTATGGCGACTCGTTTCACCGGCTGGTGAATGAGAAGATTGATGTTCGTTCGACAAAAGATTGAGGTAAAGGGAGTGGAGGAATTAAGAGTTAATGGAGCGAAAGAATTGGAATGTGGAAATGGTTTTGATAGTCTATCCTTTTGTTTTTGTTTTGTAGCTTGGTGTTCTACGTCCTGAGGAGAATCCGACATTATTGTCATAGGGGTTCGAAACGCGTAACTGGTCTCTTTCTTAACCAAATAGGTGTCCACTAAGATGGGAAGACCACTTGTTGCTCACTAAAGATTATGTGTATATAATTTTCTAGAATATTAAGTGAGCCTAGTAGGTCCACCAATTGGATTTGGCCTCTGAATCACAACTAAAAAGTGTTATGCTATAATAAAAAGAATTAGAGGCATTGTACATGTATATTAAAAAAAAGTGAGGGTCAAAACCTGATTAGAACCAGAGCTACAATGATATTTTGTTTGTTTCTAATTATATATTGATTTGTATTTTATATGTATCACACTTGTGTGTTTTTGTTTGTCACAGGTTGTGGTGTCTTAAGTGTATGTTCATAATTGTATTTATATATATTGTGAATTCAAGAAAAAATTCATTTTCAATCAAAACAAAAGTATGAAATAAGAAAAAATATTTGAAATGAAAAATAAAAATTAATTTTTTTTCAACCAGGTTGTTTAGGTCTCCTGGCCCTTGGAACAAATGTGATGTCTGAATGAGTATCAGTATTGGCATTTTTGGTGGTTGTTTCTATTATATTGGTCCGGCCTTACTGATTAGGGGCCAAACCCTTTCTTGTTATTACTTGCTCTTACTACAGCAGTCTGTACTGCTGTTAGAATTGTTTCTGTAGATGCAAAGCGCATCTCAGTGTTTGTGTACAAATGAGATTTGTATACAATTGGCACTGTTTCGCCTTCATTGAAGGTCAGGTATGTGTACCCTGATTGACCCGCTATTACAAAAATCACCAAATCCGTAGTGTTTACACATGTGTGTAAGTGTTTGGAAGCTCTCATGTCAGCTTGTAAGGAACGTAGGATTTCTGTGTGTTCCTGTGTCCAATGTTGAACTAAAAAATCAAGTCTGATTAAAACGTAGAAAGGTTTTACTTTTTCTGCGTAATCTAAAATGTATGTTCTGCCAAAATTTAGGAATCCTAAAATGGATTGTAAATTTTTCAGAGTCTTTGGAGGTTGGAGCAGCGCACACTTTTCTAAAAAGTTAGCTGCCAGGCTTTTCCCTTCACTCGAAAGCTCATATCCCAAAAATAGGACATTGAGATGGGCAATTTCTGATTTTTTAAAGATACATTTATAGCCCTCAGAGGTGAACCCCAACATTTTGTTGTTCACCCTGTTCAAGTGATCCAATAATTCATCATCCATCAGATAAATATCATCTACATAGGTCAATGCCTCTTCATCAAAGGTTTGAAGCAACTCTGTTACCCTTGCTAAGAACAACCCGGGGCTATTCTTTTACCCTTGGGGCAGTCTATAAATTTGATGCTGAGAGCCTAGGGCTGAGAATGCTGTCAAATATCTGCTTTCAGGTGCTATATTTTGGCAGAAGAATCCATTTAAGATATCTAGTGTTGTTTTGTATTTTTTCCGCACGATGATATTCATCAATGTGGCACTTTGTGCATTCTGTACTGCAAATGTCTTTGTGCATGTGTTCAAATGCCTGTAGTCTAAAACTAGACAATATGAATTATCGGGTTTCATTATGGGAAAGAAAGGATTATTCATGGAGGAGGAGCAATTCTCTATTACACCTTGGTATTCAAGTTGATCTAAGATCTCCCTGACTTGTTTTTTCACATCTTGTTTTATTGGGTATTCTCGCTGTGGAGTTGGAGTAGTTTTTAACTGGGATTACATGGTGAAGTGACTCAGGATCGCACCCTACATGATTGCAGTATAATGCAGGAGCCAATGCTACCACTCACTCGTGTGCGTATGAATATTTGAAAGATTCTGGAACGAGGTCAGAGAACGCAGGTAAAATTACTGTTTCTCCTTTTCGGCAATCCATAACGAACTCAGGTGATCAATTATTTTCAGCCAGAAGTATATCGTATCCAAAAGTCAGGTTCTCCCACAAGAGACCTTTAACTTCCCTAGGTATGTCCCCCTCCATTTGGAGTGTTGTTTTGTATAACGGGTGTGGGACACTTACCCTAGTATCAGGTGTCTCCACCGTGATATGTTCATTCAACGCCGCTGTCACCAGAATTTCCATTAAGTTCTGGCAAGCTATTGTTACTTCTGCTGCCAGTCTAGCATCGTCAGAGCCCCTTCCCCGTTCAGAAGTTGGGTGCTCAGCAGCCTGGGCATTTCTTATTGTATGGCCAGCTACTTTCTTCTTTTTAAATTGAGGTTTTGATTTTGGTTTATCTTCTTTTTTGATATTATAGTCTGAATTGTCAGTGTTCTGTGTATTTTTGGTGGGCCTGTATGTGGAAACACTGCCTCTAACTGTGTAATTTTCTGTGCTATCTAGAATGGCATTTGCTCATTTAGTGGGCATTCTTCCCATAACCGCGTTCAGCGTTTGTGGGGTGATCTTAGTTGCAGTTCCTTGTAGTTGACCTGCTGGTGTAACCCTTGTAGGTTGAAGTGTGAGTGTTCTCAGAATGAAATGTGTCAAGTTTTGTAAAGTTTTATTATTTCTTCGTGAAGTGGACATAAGTCTGCTATTGGCAATGTGTCAACATCTGGATACGGGGTGTAAGCCACTGGGACCGTCCAAGTTGCTCCGTCTCTGCTGAGCGGACTGAGTCTTACTTTTTCTGTGGTGTGTGGGAGGGCTCCTTTAAACCAGTTTATATGCTCCTGGTAACTGAGCGGAACTTCAATGTCCTCGTACGAACAGTATTCTTCTGGTGATTCATCCGGAGTGTAGGAATGAAATGTTTTTGTGCGTGCGTCTGCAGGTGGGAATTTGACCCATGAATAGAATACTGCCGTCCTGAATGACTCATGTGCCTCAATCACGAATGTTACTGCCCCACCTAATGCTGGGACTCCAAACTCTGCTTGTTTTAAAGTAAATGCATTTCTGACATTTTCTGAAATGTTTATAGCACCTTCCTGCTCCCCATCCCCTGCTGCATTCACATGTAATGCTGGTGCAGCGTTCTCTTCGACAGACATTGTTGAAAGAGTTTCAAGGAAAGTGAAATAAGGTTTTATGCACAATAGGGAAGTATAATCCTTCAAGCTTGAATAAACCTACAGCCAACATATAGGAAATGCCCACTTAGCTGCAGTGGATTTTTCCCTTCCCACTCCAGACGTGAGTAGGGGTCTTTGAGAAAGCACAACTGAACTACTCAGATTTGATAATTAAATAAGAATCAAACCAACGTTGGCTGCGCCATGTCGTGTAGTTCCTATAAATCTATATAGGATCTGAGCATTTAGACAATATAAACTGTGGGATTTGTGTCCAGACTGATTCCAGACACCCCCACCGGATATGTTTGCCTGTAGCCCAGCTAGTTCACAGTGCCACTATGTGCCCCTCTTACCAAGGAGTGAATAGTTTTTGGCAACTATTGAACATGACAACCCTGATCCCTCAGGGATCGTGGAAACAGTACAGTACTTGTCTCTTAGTCATTCGTGCCTACTTTGTCTCAGAGGGATACACAGAATAAACGACGGAGATGCTTCCAATATGCATTTATTGAACCAGGGTCATTCTAGTGTAAAATACATGTACTACAACAGCCATAAGACAGAAACAGATGTATGTGGCTATAAGCACCAACAGAGTAAATAGATTTTTGAATTCCACCATAGTGCTAAAACAATGGATATATGCAGGCATATAAATACATGGCAGTAATAATGCGTATTTCTACGATGCTAACCCTAACTAGATATACCTAAATGTACCTAGCATGTATGTAGGTGTATAGCCAAGAATCCCCCTAGGATAAAGCCAACCCCTTTACCTGAAGTGAGAGAGCGAAGGACCCCGTCTTGGTCTCGAGATGGGCACCCCACGAGGGATGTCAGACCACCGCGTGCTGGAGTATCTGCTTGCAGGGACCTCAGCGTCTCGTGTCACGGTGTCAGCATGGAAGTCTCTCTCCGCTGCCTGCCCCAGAAAATATATGGTGTTTATATACCCAAAAGGTACCCTCAGGGGTTCTACCTTGCTGTGTCATGTCGGCCAAGGATGATGATAGTGATGAACCATATACAGTTATTATGCAGAAGATGGTAATCCTGCTGTGTTTCTGAGAATCCTCATGCATAATAAATGAGGCTAGTTTTCGGAGAAAACCACACGACATTCATTCAGCACCTAACTAGGTAAAACGTCAGCACCAAACCCGTTATGTGGTACAATGGCAGGGTAAATGTAGGTGAAAGGTTAGGTGACTACCCAGGCCTATATTGGGGTACATTGCGAATCATAACAGGAAGGCAGGAAAGGTGGGTGTGCATTTCAAATAGATGGACCAGAAGATAGGCATTGTCCAAGGAAATAACGAACAAAGTTCAATGGGTAAGGGTCCAAAGTATGAGAAATATCTATTGAATTTGAACATCCAAAACCTTTTATTGTTTCTTTGAGTATTCAGTTTGAATGAGATCCAAAAATGGGACAGCCGACATGTGTTTCATAGTTTGACGACTTTTTCAAGGTTGTAAGTTTGAAAAACTTATATTTTAGGACCACCATCCATTTACAAATATCTTGACTTAGTTACAAAAAAATGGAATTAAGTAATTTGTAACAAAACAACAAGAAACTATCAGTCCAGATACAAATTTTATTGAATCATATTGCATATTTGCAACCAAGCTAGAAAGATCAAAAAAACGGGAAAAGAATAGTCAGCAACAAAAAAAGAGACCCACCCAAGAAGAAGAAAACTATTTTTACAGTGTGATAATAATAGTAATGTGAGAGCACACATGCCCTTGTACATTAGCACAAGGGTGTGTGCATTGGTGCATGGCAGCCTAAAGTGTGCCAGTGCAGGGAGAGAGGAAAACAATGACATATCTTAGTAGATATGGTGCTGTCCTGCTCTCTCCCTTTCACACAATATAGCAACTTTAGCTGCTGTGCTGCATTACATAAATTTCTCATAAATCTTGGCCACTGTCTTTTCCATGAACGATGCATATGTAGTCAGTCATTCTCTTGGCTAACTTCAATCAGTGGGTAGAGCGTAAGGAGTGCCAGTCCTGTTCAAATGTTTTATTTATATATCACCCTAATCTGAAGGTCTTTGGTACTTGCATTTTCAAAATATGGTACTGATTCCTCTGCTTTTCATTTGGGGCACGTGAGCACAATTATACTTGGGTCATAAGTGGATGAGTGAAGAATGAGTGATGTCATCTTTATTTGTGCCAGAAACCAGTTTCTGAAAATCGGAATGACCAACACTGCTCCCCGAATGACTGGAGTTTGGAAGGGGTCATCAGACGAACCTGACATGTGATCGGGTTGTGTGCTTGCTGATGCCTGTTATACGTATTTTTGTACATGAGAGGGAAAGAGTACAAGAGATAGATAGATAGATAGATAGATAGATAGATAGATAGATAGATAGATTTAGCAAAATAGTTGGAGTTCTGGTGTAAAATGAAGGCCATAACAGTTATAGACAGTCAGTCATTCAAATCTGAGTCAAGATTTAATTTTAACAATGCTCTATTTTTTTATAATTCAGCCTGTTTTCCAGTTCTTTGCAGAAGCCTAGGTTGGGTTGCTGCTCTATTTATGGGTTGTTATTCGTTTTTCTATGCTATTCAGTTTGGAAATCTTGTTCTGCTAGGTTCACAAAGATTTTTTTTGATGTAATACTGATTTACTACTGAAGGTCTCACCGACTCACAGAAGAAAGACTTTTAATTCAAGCTTATTGTATTCATTTTCACAAAAGATGAGTAGTCCCCATAATAAGAGCTGGACTCAGGTGAGGTGTGTATCCCCTCTGAGAACAACTGACTGTATGGGATTATCCTTGTGGCCAAGTGAACTGGTTTGCTGTTGTTTAATCTCTGTGTGGAGAAAGTCAGTCTTACAACAACCGGTGAGTGAAATGAATTCCAGAGTGTGCAACATGTGGGTGCTCCGTTCAAGATGGTGGGCTTACAGTAGACTCCATGGGTCTGATAAATGTAACCAGCTGCACTCTTTGGGCCTCATTTATGAAAAGTGTTGCATCGCTACGTGAAAGCAGCGGTGCAATACTTTTCAGTGCGCCCTCCTTGTGACACAATGATTGCGCTGTATTTATTGTACGGCGCACCATGTCGCAAGGAATGAGACATATGTCAGGAATCCTGGCGCATCTGTCGGTGCAAAACCCATGCATTGCTGGAGTTGTGTCGTAAGCATGACGCAACTCCAGCAATGCATGTGGGAGGTCTATTCCCATTGCGCTGCGTCACCCTTACGCCTGCTGTGAGTCCTAGAATTGGCACAGTAAATCTGATAGATTTCACTGCGCCACTTCTACAAGGCTTTTTCACGTGGGAATGCCCACCCTGCGTACGTTATACCTGACACAGGTATAATGTAGTGGAGGCCTTTACAAAGTGACGCATCTGCTTAGCTACGTCACTTTGTAAATATGGCGCAATGTGGCGCATTATTTACGCTGCCGCTGTGTCACAAAAAGTGATGCAACAGCGGCATTAAAGTGTTGTAAGCCTTCATAAACAAGGCCCTTTATCTTTGGCTCAGAATTTCTACTTGGGAGAGGCAGGATTCCTTTAAAGAATAATTATTCTTTCTTCCCCAGTGGGTACCACTGAAATAATTATTTATAATAAATATGTTTAGTGTATGAAATCATAAATACAGAAAATACCCGGAAGTGATAGGAGAGTTTCCGTGATGATTTCTTATTAGGTCGTCAGCAGCACGGTGGATGCACTATATTGGTTTTGTCGGACACTTGTTTACTGGTGGAAACACTTGCTACATCTTATGCCACAGGCACAGGAGGGCCATACACTTTGGAAGTAAGCATATATATCTTTCTCCTGCAGGTAAGTCTATATCTATTGTTATTTGGACTCTTCTGATTCGTATTTGCAATTTCAGATTTAAATCTGGACCCTTATTGGACTCTTGTTTAATACACTCTTAGAAGTGCTTATCCCTCTTGCTTGTTACTCTATAGGAACATAATAATAATACTACTAATAGTAATAATGATACTACTACTACTACTAATAATATTAGTAATACTTGTTATTATTATTATTAAGAAGAAGAAGGAAATAGTAATTAATCATTCTTTGAGGCATATCTGATACCTCAAAAAATGTATAGTAATTACTGTTACTTTGAGGCACACCTTTGCTGGCTGAAGTTCAAAAAACATCCAAAACACCACTCTGGTTGCCTCGTTGTTTTCCCCAGGAAGTCCATTCAAAGTCCAGCGTTGTCAGAAACGTTTTATATGTATGTTTTGCTCCTAATCCCAGCCCCCAATTCTAACAAATACTTCTTCAAAATATTCCTTGTCAGGATAAAAGGTGAGCTCTCCCCTTTCAAGGCAAATTTAGAGCTGCTCTCAAATTACTTAAATATATACCAAACATGAACTACGCATATATTTCTGAACTAGATGCAAGTTTCGTAAAGTATCAGCAATGAGTTTTGGGATTAATTAATTATAACAGTTCCCTTCAGAATTAAAGGTTGAATAAAACCTTACCTTCAAATGGAAGCTCTGTTTCCAAATTATAATCATAACCAACAAGATGAATATTGCTTGCTTAAAGTACCAGGTTTTCACCAAAGGGAAAATAATTATTTCCTGCCCCGTCATGGGTAAGTGTTCCCCTTCATGACTGGTCACAGACGTTTAAAATGAGATTTCCTGCCTAGAACTTGGCAGGGTGACAACCTTACTTGCACCACTTGAATCACTAGTATCACTTACAGAGGATTTATTACCACCTATTCAAGCCATCAGCCACAACACTGGATGTGTAAGAGGGATATTGCAAATTCCTGCCACTGGCTGAATAATATGCAATCAGATGAAGCTGTCTGCACTTGCTGTGGAGTAAAGTCATGCCAGATTACTGATTTTGGGATTAGCACCACACTTGCACTCTGCATCAATTATGCCACACAACTACAGAGAAGAATGCAGGTGTAATATGAAAGATAAACAGGAAACCACAGTCATCTTCACTTGGAGGTGGTGTGAGCTTCTCCAAACTGATCTTTGCAATGCCACAACTCAGTCCGTCAGTGCCGGCTCCTCCATTGGGGCATGGGGGCGTCGCCCCACTGCTTTCTCGCAGTGCGAGAAGCAGAAACATAAAATGGTAAAACTACCATTTTATGTTTCTGCTTCTCGCACTGCAAGAAAGCAGAAGTGCCTGGTTGGGGGCGGGCGGGTGGGCGGTCCTCCTTGAGGGCAGGGGGGGAGTGGCTTGCCTACTGTTGTGGGCCTTGACTGTTTTGTCGGCCCTCTTGGGCCGACCAAACCAGTCATGCGCACTCTCCCTTTTTCTCTATGTAGGCTGCATGCAGCCTACATAGAGAAAATGACCTCCCTACAGGCGCCCGGCTGGGCGCTGTCCGCACCAATCACAACGCTGCCATTGCAGCGTTGTGATTGGCTTAGGGTAGGGGAGGGAGGCTGCCTAGCTTAAGCGCAGACCCAGCCAGGAGCAGCAGGAGCTGAGGTGGCGGCGCGTGACCCAGGGGAAGGTACGTTTTTTAAAATTTTAATTACCGTCCCAGGCTGCTTTCCCCCCCCCACGCGACCCTCTGCCCCCACCCGCGACTGTATGTGAGTTACGTCACCACTGTTTTTTAGGGAGGCCCCTGAAATAAGTGTCTACAAGAAGAGTTTGTGTTTTCTCTCGGCTGCTACTCGAGGTGTTTATCTGTTGGTCCCCCAATTCACTCTGCCCCAAATGCAGTCAATAGGTCGAGTGTTTTCCCCATGTCCCTGAAAGCAGCCCAGCTCTGTTTGTGTACCTTTAATTCCAGGCAGCACCACTTTACTACTTAAAGCTGTTGATTCTGAGGCCACGTGCATGTCTTCCCTGGCCCTTGTGGTGGATTCTTGAAATTGTTATTTATGAATTTTATATCTATGTAATACAAGTGTATGAATGTGTAAATACTTTATAAATTTGTGGTTTAACTACATGCTCACCTCACTATTCATTGACAAGAGACGTGGCTCGAAAGTTGCACTGTAATAGGTTATTGAACAAACTGCTTTATCACGAGTAAAATAAGTACGATATTACACCGTCTTCTGTTTGCGAAAATTGGTTATCCAATGTATGTACCAAACAGGAAAAGATAAATATAAAACAAAAGGCAATATTCATGATAAATCTCAGAATAGTTTCATTACGTCGGGTGAATACATTACCACACACATTTTGCATTGATAATGGCTGGACACTACGCTATTTATTTATTAACAAGTTTTAGAAAGCGTCACTATCATATAATTAAAGCCACGCTGCTTTGATTTGCAAAGTTATTGCACTGCAAAGAGTATTTTGCAAAAACGTCCCATTCCACCCACCTCATGAATATTGAAGCAGGAGCAGGAGTGAGACTTCTTGTGAAAACTAGTGAATGATGGCACAGTGCCCTGTATGGGGCAGCACATCCCTACCCAATATTTGCATTCACATTGCGCCTGCATTGTGACCCTTAAAGGGGCAGGAGTCACAATGCCACACACAGCATCACATTGTGAATGTGACACTGGGAAGTCCATGCAGTGGTCTGTACGGTCACATCGCGCACCTCCCTGTGCCTAATTGTTGAATTTTGACAACTTACACTTTGGGAATGGTTACCGCCTACACCCTCGGCAGTTGTTTTGGGCATTCTTTTGTAAATCGCAAGGCTTGAGAAACACCCCTATCCACCCCTTTCCCTTGCAGTTCACAAGGGATCGCAATACTTGCACTGCAATTTGTAACACCTGTAAAAAAGTGCATTGCACTTTTGTGCATTGCATACTCATAATTAGTACTCGCAAAGTTACTTGCGCTGACTTTCCAAGTCCTACATCTTTTGAGCTGCAAGCCCCAAGTCTTAAAAAGAAAATCTTTGACATCTATTGAAAACTCTCTGAAGTAAACGTGAAATTGTTAGACTAATGGAACTAAACATTTTTTTCTGACAAAGAAGTGACCGTTCTATCCTCCTTGTTTGAATTACATTAAAATGTGTCTGTAGGGCAGGCCTTCTGCGGCAGACAAAAGCCCCCACCCCCAGTTTATCAGATGGGGACATTACCATCATCTGCGCAAAAGTTTCACTTCTTTATTTCCTGACTGTGCATTCAACAGATGACAGTTAACCAGTTGCATTTTTGCAAAGTGCTGTGTTGCGTGCTACACGCGCCGTTCTTTCCAATATTTGATGCTTTTGAACTACTTAGACATTTTTTTTTTTTCGCATTTGCAAATTAGGCAAATTAATTAACTTTAAGAAACGTGCGCACCACACTCGGACACTCGTCGTCCTTCGCTTTGAAGTAGTCAAGAGAGATATAGCCCAGAAATGGGGAAGTGCGGAGACCCCCCCTTGTCTGAGGCATGGATAATTGCATCTTAATGGAAAAACCCATTTACAGTGATAGGGAATGCCCAATAATTCGTCTGGAGAGGTGGGTGGAGAAGTAGAGCGTTGGACCAATTTCCTATCATTCCTCGCATCGTTTCAGCTGCAGGTATTTCTGAGAAACATTTTTTTTATTTTAGTCTTCAAAGAGGGCAGAGAGGTAGTCAACTGTAGCGGGTGAGTGGTAATGGCACAGGGCATGACATGGAAGAGAAAGCATGGTGTTTAAGGGCATGGGCAAAAGAATGCAGGTGAGAGAGAGACCGAGTGGCATGGCAGAGAGGACAGAATGGAAGAAATCAGTGGAGTGACTATGAGAAGGGATACAAAGTGACAAAGTAGACAGCAGCGATTGGCAATGAAACGGGGGTAGAGAATAATATCAAATGATAAGGGATGGTGAACCAGTTGCAGTATGGCACAGAGTTTGTCACCACCTAGAGTGAATACTAGCAATGGTTATTTCTCCAAGTTTTGTCAGTTTGTTAGATAACCAGAGAATATGCAACATCATAAGAGTTCTGCATGGCCATGTGCTTGTGTGTCCTACCCCACTCCCAACCCGCTCAAAAACAGCACAATCCAAAATGATAAACTTATGAGCAGAATTCTACTGCGGTTGTTGTGCGCAGAAGCTTTATTTCTTAGTCTCTTCCTTCTTACTCTTGGCTCTGTGGTAGGCGTCATGCTTCCTGCCTTGGTAGAGCCATTTGTGGGAGTCTACAACTAGACACACCCAAGACAGAGTTATTGATGTTTGGTGGTGAAACCTCTACCTGACCTCCATAGCCATTAGTCCCATAAAGGTCGATATAGCGAAGGATCTAGTTTTACATATTTACTGGGTGTTCTCTTTGGTAGGTAAATTCTTCTTCCACTGTAAATCTTTCCAATGCATTTAGCATTTTTTTATGTGCCTGATAAAATGTATTTACTTAACAACTTTGTATATTACCTATACCTGTCCCCTTGCGGCCATTTTAGATTATTTAGTTTAGGATGTTTCCTGTGCTGCAAGGGTCCCCTCATAGGGGACGTTGGCAAGTCAGTGATAGTTCAGCCTGCGCCTTGAGTAATCAATTTAGGAGTTTGGGTGGCGCAGTGGAACTGACACTTCCTGATTGGAAGATCACCTGTAATCAATCCTAACATTTAATTGTGCTTTCACTATAGTCACGGTCTGTATTGTGGACTTCCTGCTATGCAACGGTGTCACCTAAAACAGATTCAGAATGTTGTAGTGAAGTCACTGTTGCACTTTTTTTATTTAAGTGGCGTTTCTTGCATGAAAACAGAAAATTAATTTAAGGAAATAGTGTCATCATATTGATGTACAGCACTGCACAGTCAATGAATGTATTTATTGTATAGTTAAAACCATTACAAGTGTATCAGTGTGTTCAAAAGTTAATATGGGCAAATGATAACATCAAACAAAAAGGGAGTGATAGAGTGCACACCAATGTATACGTGAATATCTCCCTTGTGACAACAACATAAGTAATGAATAAGGAGAAGCTTTTGATGAAAATGGAATAAAACTTGGTGAAATTGGAACAACTTGGCAATTTTGTCATGCTTAATGCAACGCTGTGCGTCTGGTATTGGGGTGTAATTCCACCCCATTTTTTCATGTGTCTCAAATGATAACATCAGCATACGCAAAGATTGTCCTCTATAGCTCATAAAAATTGCCAATTTCTTAAATGATAAATAATTCAATCGTATTGCTTTATTAACCTTCCTGCTTCCTCAAATTTGCTTAAAAATGCACCATTTATCCACTCTTTTTTCAAAATTTTCTCAGGGGGAGAACCCCCCCGCAGCCCCGATAGGTTGTTCGGGCACGCTCGCTACGCTCGTTCGCCGCAGTGCAGTACGGCAATAATTTTACGCCGCACCACTTTCAAATGTCACCAGCCGCCACTGCAGTCAATAAAAATCTTAAAGGAATCTTTATGATGAATTAAAAAAAAAATAGATATTAGGTATTTTAATATCCACAACTCTACACCTCGCCACACTCATGGATTCATTGCCCAATCCATTACTGAAACTCCTATCCATATTAACTATCAATCAGCCTCATTCATCTCTTTAATACTTTCTTTGTATTATTGGTATACTTTGTACTTTGCTTTGTTGTTACTTGAAACCAATAAAAAACGATTCAAACAAAAGAAATTGGTAAACACAGAGAGAAAAAAGTTAGATAGGATTAACTCTTCGATTGCATATCAGAATATGGAAAAAGAAAATAAAGTCTGACTATTAGAGAGGACTGAAATACAAAAATATCACTCCACTGGGCATAGATTTTCTATTTTTAACTCCAAGCTGGTGAGATTTTTCATAAACAGTATTTAGGCCACAATATTCTGGCACCATGAAAGCTCTTTTTAATAAGCTACAAATAATAATGTCAGTTTGGACACAATTTCAACTAATTATTTATTTATTTTCAAAGTTTTATAAAGCAGTGCCTGTCTCCTTTTGGTTAGTTCAGAGTGCCGATAGTTTTACCAGCAAAGTTTACTTGAGAGAACTTGGGGATGTTAGAGTTGGTGGGTAGTTTGTTCATGTTCTTCACCCACGCCCCTTATGCTAATAATCTATGGATAGTGTGAACTTTGATTTTTAGTCTCATGGAGTTTCCTACTGTGAAGAGACCCCAATGCATTCCTATCTTTGAAGACTTTGACCCTATTTTGGCCCTGATTCACAAAGGCCCTCTGCACTCGTGGCGGAGGCCTGCAGTCGTGGGGGTAGTCTCCACACTTAAAACGGAATCTCTGCAGTGAGAATTCTCATTGCGGAGATTCCACCCCAAGTGCGAAGACTCCCCCATGACTGTGGGGCTCCGCCACCCCATGACTGTGGGGCTCCGCCACGAGTGCGGAGGCCCTTTGTGAATCAGGCCCTTAGAGTATAAGGGGGAGAACGCTGTGCTAATAGTGTTCCTGAAATACTAATATCTTCGGGCATGATACATTTGAGGTGCAGTATTACTGTAGTATTCTGGGTTTAACCTACGGAATGAAAATTAAATATAGGGATCAGTGTTTGCAAATCATTTGCGGTGTGTTTTTCTCCATTTTCTGAGCACTCTTCCCAGTGCGCATTTTGCTAGGTTTTCCTGGTGAAGCCTGCACAGGGAAAGGAATATGTAAGTGCACTGTTAGAGAACAACTCTTTCTCTTATTTCAGACAGAAACTCCGATTATCACCTAATCAGGATTACCATTTTACTTGTAATGAGGGCTTTGGCAGCCACAAACCTGCAATGCCACATATGAAGACGTATAGGAAATATACGCCTATGCGATGAGTCACTGCCGTAATGAGATTTGAGGATCTCTCTGCCAGAGTACTGTGCTGAGGGACCCCTGGAGCTTGGGCTTGGGCCCCCCTCCCCCACACTAGGACTGCGGGGGGCCTGTGCTACGTCACTGCCATGAGTTCTCCAATAATCTAAAACACAAAAAGACTGACTCATCAGATCTTACCGAGCAGAACAAAAACGTAGACCAATAAGATGTCGTCAGCATGCATTACAAAACTTCACTAAAAATGTAGTTGTTAGTCAGGTATGGAATATATGTAATACATAATTATGTTACACACATATTTTCACTGGGTTAGAAAAAGTGGTCATAGCCTGTTGTAGTGTGAATGTAATGCCTTAAGACATCGAATGTAAATTTGGTGCCATCCAGAAATTAGTAGTTTGTAGAGCATTCACAATTTCACAAACATACATTAGCACCTAATTTAGACACAAATAACTATGGGGTCAGTTGTTTAGAAAACATATTGAGGTGCATCAATCAAACACGTTTTTGAAGATGTGTGTAAGAAAGATCGCCTTCTATGTTAAAAGTATTACTTAAAAGGAGGAAACAGTACAGAAAAAAATAGTTTCTGCTTATGCAATTATGTTGAACTTACACTATATGCATTGTATTCAGCAGGGACATGAATATCGTGAATAATGATGTATGCATCACCACTACACATGTACATTACACTTGTATCGCATTACAATGTCTGTGAATAGGGATAAGATTGTAAAGAATGTGCCATTTGTAATTTATGATTTGCATACTTTTTAATTTTATTTACATTCTTTTGTGAATAGGCACGCATGATATTATTCTGAAACGAAATCCCTGAGGTGGGATGGAATACACTAATGAAATTCGATCGAATTCATTGTTTCAGCACACATTGGATAGCTTCCAGGTACCAGTACACGAGAAGTTTGGGTTGCTGCCCCCAATCATAGGCAGACTGACAGAACTGATGAGCGGTACTGCTACACAGCTGTCAGACAACGAGAAAAGAAAAACCAGGGTGGAATGGAGCCAAAAAGCATTCTGAAGGAAGCCAGGAAGCCAAAATGAAACTGCAAATAGCAGGGGAAATAAAAAATAACAGATAAACGAGCCAGTAACTCCTTATGTGCTACTGTTTTTATTTTTTCCAAATGTTCCCTGCCCCCTAGCACTAAGGCCTTTGTAGAGGTTTTTCCTTATAGGAATACCACTCTAAAATGTACTAATGCCGTTTTTGGACCCCCTATCATCCAATAATGAGATGATAGCAATGTGATCCAAGTTAATTGGAATCTAGCATCACATTTACTATAATCGGTAAAATATTATGATTAAAATGTTTTTTCTTCATAAAAGTCGTGGAAGGAGATGAAACATTTTTTTTCACAGACTTTCTGCTACAGGAGGTTAATGTACCGGTTTGATGACCTGCACTTAGCTGGTGAATGGATACGTGAAAATATTCGAGAAAAGACTACACATTTCTAGTCTCTACACCTAATTATTATTGCATTACATTTTAATGTCACCTAAACCTATCCAATAACTTGCCAAACGAAAAAGTATTTTCATACCAAGAAGGGCAGTATTTTTTGGAAAGTGAGATAAGACTGCCATTTCAAGAAAATATCACATGCGTACCTCATACTAAGGATGCAATATCATAAAAAGAGCAGGCATGAAATGCCAAATAGAGAGCATAAACAGCCATCTCAGAAAAAACTGTTGAGACTGACATACAACCCCCAACACACGGAACTAAAAAAACACTGAGCAGAAACACAGTTTTCACCTTCGTGAGAACCATTTACAGTATTTACAGAAACCTGTGGCATCCATGAGATGACCAAGTTACCCGCTATATCAGTGGCGGCTCGCCGAGGGAGTGGTGCGGGGCGGGGCAGGGGAGGGGCAGGGTGGGGGGGTAGTGGACTCGGACTTACGACAGACAGAACTCCCTCTGAGTTCTGTCCGTCGTATGTCTGAGTTCACTACCCCCCCACCCTGCCCCTCCCCCGCCCCGCCACACTCCCTCGGCGAGCCGCCACTGCTCTATATACATCCCGCCAAGGACAGCATAAAAGCTCAATCAGTCTATACTGATTCAACCTAGTGAAATGTCAAAAACACACGAAACGTTTAACACAGCCTGAAGATATGCCAAAAATGTCCTCCAGTAAAACCAATAACTACCAATCTTTGTCTCCTGGTCCCAGCAATAAGTGTCCTAAATAGGATCTTGTGAATTTTAAGACGCCTCATTGAACAAAGAGAAGAACAGAGAGAAAATGCCTGCATCATTCTTGAGGGATGAAATGGTGTTTCAATATCCTCATTTTATTAGTCAGTTACCAAAACGGGTAAGCCCAAAATACGTCACTGGGACCTGGGTATGAGACAGTACAATACAAGATTGGTCCCAGTAGAAAATTATTCAACAACAACACAACATAAAAAGAATGAAAAACATAATAGAACAAACACGTTGTATGCTTAGAGGTCCAATGTTATTTAATCACACTGAACGCTACATTGGCTTTTGTATATATGATTGTATCAAAACAATGCCAGACGCAAGTGCCCCAAAAGGGGGAGAAGAACAGGGAGGAGGTGATGGTGATTTGAGTGAGGATAAGAGGGTATACAGAAAAGATATCGTGCACATCACATGATTCTTTACATGAGAAAACGGCTCATCCTTAAGCCACATAAATCAAAACAACATCCAAAAAATGCGTAGCCATGATTGGAAGCAATATCACAGTGAAGAATCGTTGTTGATCAAACTGGCGAACAGTAAGAATGTCGACGTTTCGACCCCTAAAGAAATGTAGGCTTCTTAATTCCTTATGGGGGGTCTTCCTCAGGACTGGAGTGAAGGGGAAGAAGGGGCACCATAGAACATCCCTGACGGGGGATTGGTATAGAACTCGTTGGGCGTGCAGGCTCCAAGTGACAGAGAACGGAAAACAGGTACTTCGAAGGAATAAATATCTAGTATGTCCCTCCCAAAAACTCGTCGGACCGAGCCAAACTAATTTGCTGGACCATTGAATTACATAAAACACGTTGAATTAATCTTAAGGATTCCTGGGACACATGAGCAGCCCGCTCGGTTCACAATCGCTGCTCAGAAAGTCGTCTCCGTGATTGTGAACCGAGCAGGCTGCTCATGTGTTCCAGAAATCCTTAAGATTAATTCAACGTGTTTTATGTAATTCAATGGTCCAGCAAATTAGTTTGGCTCGGTCCGACGAGTTTTTAGATATGGGTCTGTACTCTATGCCACCGGAGCGTCATAAAAAGTGATGCAACGGCGGCACAAGGGTCTGATGCACAAGGGCATTAATGAGTTTGTAAGTAGTACTACTATCAAAGTAATGCTTCACATACTCCTAAATACCATTATGAATCAGATACTGAAACATTCAACTTTCTACTAGCAAAAGTGCAAACGTGACAATGTAAGAAATTGGATTATTATTTGGGGTGGGCGACTGCCAATTTCAAGGAATAATCACAACTCTTTTATGACGTAACCCTCCAACTATCTAAATTACCCTGTCCTCATCCCCCTGCTATCTATGGCACAGAGCAGACACAGTGGGCCTGATTCACAGAACTAACTTACGTCAAAAACGTAAAGTTAGTACTTTTGGTATTCACAGAATACACTTACTCATTTTGGTATTCACAGAATGAACTTACTCATTTCGGTATTCACAGACGTTAGTAGTCCTAACTTTAGGACTCCTAAATGCCTTCTGTGAATACCGAAAGTCTTAAAGTTAGGATTTTCTCAGTTTAGGAGTAGTAAAGTTAGGACTCCTAACTTTAGGACTCCTAAATGCCTTCTGTGAATACCAAAAGTCTTAAAGTTAGGATTTTTCTCAGTTTAGGAGTAGTAAAGTTAGGACTCCTAACTTTAGGACTCATAAATGCCTTCTGTGAATACCGAAAGTCTTAAAGTTAGGATTTTTCTCAGTTTAGGAGTAGTAAAGTTAGGAACTTACTACTCCTAAACTGAGAAAAATCCTAACTTAAGACTTTCGGTATTCACAGAAGGCATTTAGGAGTCCTAAAGTTAGGACTACTAACTTCTGTGAATACCGAAATGAGTAAGTTCATTCTGTGAATACCAAAATGAGTAAGTGTATTCTGTGAATACCAAAAAGTACTAACTTTACGTTTTTGACGTAAGTTAGTTCTGTGAATCAGGCCCAGTAAACGTAGGGCAATGTATTAGTTATTTATGCAGTTCCAAAACAGTAGTAAAGTCAAAATGCCAACTATACAAATCCCAAGCAGAATTAGAAAAATAGGATAACATTTAATAAACATAATGACACCAAAAATGACAAACATCCAATATGGAGTACCAGATAACAGTTGGAGTGTTACAGGGAAATCAACAGTGTCCTTCGGATCTAATACTAATATAAAGATGGAAGCAGGCACTGTACCCACAAAAACCCAGAGACAGAAGTCCATTAGTGCAAACGCATGGTCCTTCAGCAACCAGACAGAGAATACACAAGAATTGTCTTGACATCTTGTTCTCTCCCTTTCGAGTGTGCCAAAGGTAACGTGTTGTTCAACGACCTGTCAAGCAGGATTTGACACTGTGGTGTCAAAAGGATTCCCACAGCCACCATCCTGCACATTCGTCTGGGCTCAGAGGAGCCTTCACTACGGCCTATTGTTTGCTCCTGGGATTGTAATGCTAATTAGCATTCTGAAAGCTCATGTAATTAAAGGCTAACTTTCTAAAAAAGATACCTTTCCTTAACATTTATTAAAAATTCGACTTCACAATTGAATTGGATTTGTAATAGCTATTAAAAATAGTGGTTTAATTCTTTTTCTAGCTGATCCCTTTCCTGAGTTAGCAATATTTGGGCCTGATTTATATCTTGGCAAAATGGATACTCTGTCGCAATGGAGATGGAGTATCCATACTGCCTAGACTGAGGTCTGCCCACCAGATTTGAATGCAAGCAGAACTTTGGCTTAATCACAGCAGAGACTACTCCATCTCTGCTGTGATTAAACCCCTCTTACAACTCGACAGAGTAAGGACCATCACAGGTTGACCTCGAATTCAGCCTACCTAATTTAGATGGGAGGAATTAGAGGGCAGTTTTACTGCCCGTCATTGCCAGAAAAACCCTGGCGGTATGAGGCAGTGAAAACTACAAATTGCTCCCCTCCCCATAGGAGAGGACTCCCATGGCAAGGGGAGCATTGTCTTTTTTTTATTTTCAAAAAGAAAATCTCACTTCGAGATTTTGTTTTTCAAAATAAAAAATAAAATAGATTGCCACATGGCTCCATAATGCTTGAAAAGCCGGGCATCAAACTGTAAAAAGCAGGGCCGGACTGGAATAGCAAACCAGCCCTGGCAATTCTGTCTGACTGGCCGAGGAGGGCGGGGGCTTAGGGGGGTGGCGGGGGACTGCTGGCAGGACCACTGCTGCTGCGCTTATGTTACAAGGTGCCAATTTTGCAAAACCGGGCCCCAGTAACAAAAACGGCCCCCACTGGTGGAAAACCGGGCCCACCCTTCTGGTCCACCGGGGAAAAGCCCGGTTCCCGCTACTGCCAGTCCAGTCCTGGTAAAAAGCATTGACAGGAACCACTGTATTGGCAATTCCCAATAGTGCTTTAAGAAATGACCGGTGGCTTGGTGGTCATTTCAAAATTCGTGGGCAGAGTTGCAGTAAAGGCAATTGGGTAAATTACTCTATTGCCCTGACTGCCAAACCTGTGTTGACCAAACAATAAATTGGCCCCCAAGTATATTAATCATAGGACAGCTAAGTTTGACACAGTGAAAATTATTTTTTGGGCCTTGTCACTGAAGGGGCCTGGAAATATACATTTTCTACATGTCCCACTTTTAAGTAACATACATCATACGTTCTGGGCCAAAAGGTTATCAGTAATAGAGGAGACTTTCTAATATTTAAAAGCGAGTTTTTTACCTTCCAAAAAATCATTTTAGCAGGTTGTACTGCAGGTTTTACACTGCAGCAATCAGGATATAATGTTAGAGCAAAAGCCATGTTTTTTTTGCCACACTAGTGGATGGCACAATAACCGTTGCAGCCCACAGGTGACAGTTAACTTTTCATGCCATGAGTGTATTTCCACACCATATACTATAGCCGTATAGAAAAGTTAAATAGGCAAAACAGAAATTAGTCAATTTCTCCATGTGGACATACACTGGGCACTGGACAGAAGTGCTCCAGTGTGCAGAGTCTAAAAACCAACCATAAAATAGGGATCAAGCAAAGAATATGGGGTGGCCGAGCAGAAAAGGTGGTTTCCTACAGGTAGCATTCTTTCTATTTGCACTAACTCTATATGAATATTCCTGTTTTATTCCCATCTTAAATGTTTTGGAAGATGGGCAATTCACAAAGACATTTAAGAGTAAGTCGTCAAGTACTAGAGTACTATTTATTGTACTCATAAATACCTTTGAAATTCGCCTTCCAAGTGTAGCAATCTAGAGAGAACAGTTCCTGATATTTGTCCTGGACTGCAGGTGGTAAACACACTTTGATTTGTAGAGCGATTTCACATCTCTAAAAACTCTATCTACAGTAAGAGCCTTCAAGCAAACCCCCAGAATGATAATTATGTTTGGACATGTCCTGTTGTCATTAACCTCAAGAGAGATTCAGGCTTTCTGGAGCCTGCAGGAAAACAATCTGCCCTGGAAGCTGCCTAACGCAAATGATGTCCTCTAGCACAGCACCAACACTTGAGAATCACTTTTGTCTGCCTGTAACCATTGTCTGTTCCTCAACTCTCTACAACATAGCCTCTTAATAAGTAAATACAACCTCGTGGAGCCCATGTCAGATATAGTTTTGAGATGAATTCCTTTGCAAGGGTTTTCAGCTCCATGAACTGTCAAAATGTGAACTTTTCATTGTATCAAATGGCAACCCCCTTCTCTACCCTAATGCACACGTGAGTCAGCCTAAATTTTGCTTTGGTCATTCTAAATAGGGGCCATTGAGACACCAATCCATTCTCTGCCTTTCCCATCACTTCTCATTAATATTCATTAATTCCCATCACCTTTATAATGGTTGCTCTATTTCCTCATATTGAAAATGACTACATTTAATTATCTTTGGTTTCGTTCATTCAATTTTTCACAATCTTTTGGCAGCTTTTAGTTCGTAATATTTTTTTAAAAATTAATTTAATTTTGATACATGCAATCTTTATTCTAGGCCTTTGTGAAATGTTGTTTACTCAAGTTAAATCTAATGTTATTTCTGGCATTTTGCATTACACTTTTTACATGAAGTGGCTGAGATTACCTATTATGTCACATCATGTAATTGAGATGTCGTTCAGGTAAAAATTGCATAGCGGGAGTATGAGAACAATGCGAAAAAACGAAATGCAAGTGCTGTTGTTCATGTCATGGTTTGATTGTGTGCTATTTTTTTAACACAATATGTTACCTCATGCCCAAAAGAGATGTCATGATGCATTTTACACTAACAAATAGCGTAAAATGCCAGACTGACATTTTACATAATTTTGCATAATTTCACATAATATTTTGGCCATTTTGCTTAATTTCCACATTTGAATTTATACAAATTTCATTCAGGATTACTGTATTCTTTAAACTCTGTTTTTTGAATTGCTGATACTTAAAGCCTTATCATCTCCCTAAGTTTAAGGCTTCAGTTTCATAAATGCTATTAAAGGAAATATTTGATGCTATCCCCACCCATCCCCACTAATGCCATCTCATTCATTCTGAGAATAATTTTAGTCTCAAATCTGTCATATATCCAGCATTTCAAAATCATAATGGAAAATGTGTCCCATTGATCAATCTGAATGTATAAAATTCAAACCCATGCTAAAGGCAAGCAAACAAATAGTCTGTGCCCTTGTGGAAAATATGATCTCCAAATCTGTTTTATCTCAAAATGTCCTGTTTGGAAAATGAGAGCTCTCATGTTTGGATATTTATACACATTTTTTGATTTAAGTCGCCCACTTTGTGGATAGTGCTAATATTGTGGCATTGAGCTTTACCTGACTGAATGGACTAAATGTATCCTTAGAATACTATTTTTATAGTTATATATTTGCTGAAATTATTTCGTTAGGACAGATTAGTGACTTAACTAAGTAGTATATTTACAACTCAGCATCTCCGCAGTCGTGGCAGAGACTCCACACATAAAAAGATAGGCAGTTGTAAAGATACTACTCGTAAAAAAATTTCATGAATTGCAAACATTTTTAAACTTACACAAAAGTGTTAGTTTACCTTTGTGAATCAGGCACTTAGACTTCAGGTCTAAGTTTTCCTTTGTGAATCGGACCCTCAGTGTTCATCTGTAATTTTTATTTGCTTTCATTTCATTTTGGAGTCTAGTTATTAGCATTATTTTCCACACTTTAGCAAGTAGCTTTGATAAAGAAAATATTTAATAAGTTTAAAATGTTATATATTTTTTTTAAATTTAGATTCCTGGCATTTTTCAGGAAGAAACGGGTGTATTCTATTTCACCTGCAATAGATGGAGCAGTCAGGGTAAAGCGTTTAATGTATTGCTCAATTCCAACTTAAATTTACGGAGTGCATGTAATGGTAGGTCAGTGGGAAATGAGGTGTCTGTTTCTTTCATTTATAGTTTTGATATAGCAGAAGCTTGGTCCAAGGGAATTAGAGTGCTGTGCACCGGATGACATTACAGTGGGCAGATTATTTTTAGACATGGCAAGCTTAGTGATTTGCCCAGTGCCACAGGATTTTGAACCTATGCTGGGACTCAAACCCGGCTCTTACTTTCAAAATTGGCGGCTTTGGCTGTCAGGCCATATTTCCTCCCATGTGCAATGCAAAAACATAGAATGGATAGAATTCTCCAGGGAGTTTCAACAGTGGTTAGATATTCACATTAGCAGAACAAGGATGTTTTGAGGGTGGTTGTGCCCTCCACTGTTTGCCATTGTCTTAGAAGGATTTTGGGTAAGTCTTTTGTTAGACGTGACATCCTTGGTGTAGTATTTCCCCTGACATTTTGCCTTCACTCCCCTATTTTTGCTGAATTTGTTTTTGTTTGCACTAGAACTCTGTGTACTTTACCCTGTTAACCAGTTATTGGTACATTTAATCTATTTATAAGTACATAGTAAAAAGTACTACATGTGCCCAGGGCCTGTAAATTAACTGATTTGTGCTCTGGATGAGAAAGGTTCAAACACAAAGATAAGTAGATATAGAGAACAAGATGATAATTGTGGTCTAGGCAGTCCTACAGATAATACAATCAGAGTGGATTGATGTGTTTATGATCCAGGAGTTGTATCGACAAAAAGAAACATCAATTGCGCAGTAATTGAAGTGGAAAGATCTTAAAAAATGGTTCTCACAATACATCTTGTAGATAGGCAAAAAACACGTAATTAAAACACCATTAAAATGCCAGTGGTCCCATAACTTCTATATATGTTTCAGTATTCTTGATTACATTCAGCAGAAGTTCCTAAAGTTCATATTTGTGGTGAAATTGACTCAAGTACCCAGTAGAGTCCTAAGACAACTGACACACAGGAGAGGGTCTGGGTACAATGCCTCACAACTAAGAGTAATAGGAGAATGGACACAGAGGTAGTCAAATAAGAACTTGGTCCATATAGACAAAGTGATAGCAGGTAGAATTATTTGGTACATCCTCTGGCTTCCTGTAAAAGCCATACTATAAGCAAGCCATATCACTGGAAAGCTACTAAAAATTTGGGAATCGCTCGCTAGAGTCTGCTTCCTGATGACATACCCATAAGCATTCACCCAAATACACAATAATATTGACTTTGATTCTGGTTTTAACTGGTAATGTGTACATGGCCCAGCTAGAAGGAGACTGCAGATGTATACAAGGAAGGAGAAATGGAGTCATTTGAGAGCCATGAATGATAATTGGAGGTGGGGGTAATTGGGGAGATTGAAGTATCAACAGTTGAGACACCATCAAACAAACTAGTGGCCATTCAAGCCCTAACTGATTATTGGCAAATGAAAAAATGCTCTTACTATGGAAACTACATCTTAACTATAACTCCGCCAGTAGGTAATATATATATATATATATATTCACATAAAAAACAAAGGTTAGAGGGATGTTATAGTTAGGAAATAAAATTTAAAAAAACCTTAGAAATTCACCAAAAAAAACAAAGGTTACAGGGACGTTATAGTTAGGCTCAGATTTAAATATCTCTCTGTATATATCTATATTTCTCTCTCTCTATAGATATATATATATATATACCTCAAGGCCCGTGGAGGGGCTGAAACGTGTCATGGCGACTTGCACAAGTAATAAATAATCTTGCACCTACTTTGTGGTCCGTATCCGTTTCTGTCAGAAGACATTGAAGGTAACGGGAACTTTGGATATATACCTATCTATATATAATTATAATTATGTGATGCCACTGACCTTGTCATGAGTGATCTAATATGTGCGGGCATAAGCATTGCAGTGTGGGGCACAATTTTATAACTGCTGAATTTTTCTGGTTTTGTATGAGTGAAATGTAAGCCTAACTCTAATGTCCCTGTAACCTTTGGTTTTTTTCAGTGAATTTCTAAGGTTTTTTAAATTCCATTTCCTAACTATAATGTCCCTGTACTCCTTTGTTTTTTTCAGTAAATTTATATGGTTTTTCAAAATCTATTTCCTAACTATAACATCTCTGTAACCTTTGGTTTTTGTTATGAATTTCTACGGTTTTGCTTATTCTATTTCATAACTATAATGTCCTTGTATTTGTTTTCTATAATTAGATATTGAACATTAATAATCACCACCACATAAAAAACTTAGAAATGCAAAAATGATTATAACCAACACACTAAATACATTGCTATCTTAAAGGCTCTATAATAGCATGTATAACTCCCTTAGGATCTCTATAACACAGTATATAACTCTTTCAGTGGAACCTGTAACTGCATACATCACTGTTTCAGTAAGTCTTTCATTCACTGTATAAATATTTCAGGGGATCTGTGAGATGGTGCATCAGTCTATCAATTGTTCTATAATAAACTGTGTGACTGTCTCAGTGCATCAATGACTAAGTGCATCAGTGTCTCAATGGATCTGTGCTTGGTTGTGTGAGTTTCTCATTCGATCTGTGAGTAGGTGCATCAATGTGTTTGTGCATTTGAAACTAAGCATATGACTGACTGGATCTGTGAATCGATACATGAGTCTCCAAGTGGTGGTCTGGGAGGGTGAGTGGGTAGATGCATGACTGTCTGAGTGGGTCTGTGAGTGAGTGCATGAGTCTCTCAGTGGGTCAATGAGTGGAAGCGTGAGTGTCTGTGGTTCTGTGAATGGGTGCATGGGTCTCTGAGTGGGACTGTGAGTGGGTGCGTCATTCTCTGAGTGATCAGTGACTGGGTGCATATGTCTCTGAGTGGATCGCTTAGTGATTGTGTGAGTGACTGCATGGGTGATTGAGTATCTGAGTCGGTCTGTAAGTGGGTGTATGAGTGTCTGAGTAGATCTGTGAGTAGGTGTATGAATGTCTTAATGGGTATGTGAGTGAGAGCATAAGTCACTGAGTGGGTGAGTGAATGGGTATATGCATGAGTTTCTGAGTGGGTCTGTGACTGGGAGGGTGAGTGTCTGGGTGGGTTGGTGAATGGATGTGTGAGTCTTTGAGTGGGTGAGTGAGTGCGTACAAATACATCTGTGTGAATCCATGAGTGGGTGTGTGAGTCTCTGAGTGTATGAGTGAGTGACTGAGTGCAGAAGTCTCTAAGAGGGTCTGTGAGTGACTGTATGGGTGTGAGAGTGGGTAATTGAATGTCTAAGTTGATTGATGACTGGGTGTATGAGGGTCTAAGTGGGTCTGTCAGTGGGTGTATGAGTATCTCAGTGAGTCTCTGAGTACATATGTGAGTAAGTCTGTAAGTAGATGTGTGATTCTCTGAGTAAGTCTGTACATGGGTGTGCGAATCTCTGAGTGAGTCTGTAGGAAGGAGGATGCATGAGTATCTGAGTGGGTCTGTGGGTGGGTGCATGAGTGCCGAGGTGGGTCTGTGAGTAGATGTAAGAGTCTCTTAGTAGATATGAGACTGTGCATATAAGTCTATGAGTGGGTTTCTAAGTAGTTGCGTGAGTCTCTGAGTGGGTCTGTACTTGGGTGCGTCACTCTCTGAGTGAGTCTGTAAGTGGCTGCATGAGTATTTGAGTGGGTATGTGACTGGATGTATAAGTGTATGAGTAGGTATGTGAATGGGTGTATAAGTGTCTGAGTGAGTTTGTGAGTGTGCACATGAGTCTGTGATAGTGACCAGCGAGTGTGTTAAAATGTATGTATAGTTTTATATTTTCACCAATGTTCGCGGAGACGTTGTGATATTCGCCATGTCCCTGCGATGGTACATGAGGGGGCCATGCTGGCAGTGACAGCATCATCGCAAATATCGCACATGATCAAAAAAATTAAATTTGGACACATAACTTGTTCCACTAGCACCCACATTTCTCAAACATGGGGTCAGAGTACCTCCACCCTGACCCCTAATGTTAGCTTTCACAGACATTTTCAGCCCCTGGAAGCATTCCTGATTAATACAATGGCAGCCCCAACTTTCTGTTTAGGTTGAGCCCAGCCAATCACAGCATTCCTATTGGCAAACGCATTCACAATCTACCACGATGCGGCCGTGAAATATCCATGGCCATCGCCAAATAGCGGCTAAATATCCATGGCCAGAGATATATCTATATAGTTCGGTTTTAATTTCTCAAAATCTACTAAGCAGATTTGCACCAAATAACAAAAAGCACAATCTGCGTCACAACATCTACCTTTCTTCCGAATTTGGTGTGATTCCATCCAGCGGTTCGGGCTGTAGGTTCGACAACATGTTCCAATGGGAATTAACATTACAAGCCCACCCTTATTTGGTGCCCCTATTTCTAGGTTCCCACTGCACGGATCACCCCCAAACTTTCCATGACACACAAAACATACTTTGACACTTTACGTGGAAAATTTCATGAAGATTGGTCAAGCAACGCCAAAGTTATAGGCATGTCAAAAAATGCTTTTACTATGGAAATTAGGTCTTAACTATAACTACCTACTGGCAACCACCAGTAAAAAAACAAAGATTACAGGGAAATTATAGTTAGGAAATAGAATAAAAAACCTTAGAAATGCAATTAAAAAACCAAAGGTAATAGGGATGTTATAGTTAGGCTGAGATTTCACTTGTATAAAACCATAGAAATTCAGCAGTTATAGTTACCTGAGCTAACTGCAACTTGCGCCCCGCAATACACTGCTTATGATCTCATATATAACATCACTCATGACATGGTCAGTGACATCACTGATGACATATTAAATTACTTTAATGATGACATCACTCATGACATCATCCAGTGATTGTAAGTGTTTTCTAAGAGTTTATGATTGTTAAACATATATATGAAGCTACTCCAAAATTTAAATTAGTATGCTAGGTGTACTACTAATGAGTGGTACTACGTCTAACATAAATTCTGTGAGTGACTGTGTTACTGTGTGTTTCCATGTGTGAGTGAGTGTCTAAGTGGCTGTATGTGTGTGTGAGTGGGTGTGAGTGACTATATGGGTGGATAAGTGGGTGTGTGAGTAGCTGTGTAGGTGAGTGACTGGCTATGTTTGTGATTGACTGGTTTTATGAGTAGCTGTATGGATGAATGAGTGGTTGTATAAGTGGCTGTATGAGTAAGTGAGTGGGTATATGAGTGGCTGTATAGATGAGTGAGTGGTTGTGTGAGTACTTGTATGGGTCTATGAATGGGTATCTGAGTGGTTGTGTGGGTATGTGAGTGAGTGTATGAGAGGTTGTCTTAGAGAATGAGTAGGTATGTGAGTGATTAAGTAGATGATGTCATCAGTGATATCATTTGAGAAGTCATAAGTGTTGTCATCAGTGATGTCACTGACCTTGCTGTGAGTAATGTAATATGTGAGGGCATAAGAAGTGCATTGTGGGGTCATAAGTTATTGTTAGCTCAGCTAGCTGTAACTGCTGAACTTCACTTATTTTGTACAAGTGAAATCTGAGCCAACTATAATGTCCCTGTAATCTGTGTTTTTTTCAGTGAATTTCTATGGTTTTATTGATGTTATTTGCTAACTAGACCTTCTCTGTGACCTTTGTTTTTTTTAATTGATTTTCTACGGTTTTAATGTTATTTCCCAATTATAATTTCCCTTTATCTGTTGGTTTTTTAAGTGAATTTCTAAGGTTTATTTTATTTTATTTCCTAACTGTAACCTGTAACCTTTGAGAGTGAGTGTGTGAGTGAGTGCATGATTGCCTCTGTGGGTGTGTGGGTGAGTGTGTGAGTATCTCAATTGGTGTGTGAGTATCTGAGTGGGTCTAGGAGTGGCTGCATAAGTGTCTCAGTGGGTGTGTGAGTAGGTGCATGAGTATCTGAATGGGTATGTGAGTGGGTGCATGAGCCTCTAAGTGGGTGTCACAGTGGGTGCATGAGTGTGTGTCTCAATGGGTGTGTGAGTGTCTGAGTGGGTCTGGGAGTGACTGTATAAGTATCTCACTCGGTATGTGAATAGGTGCTTGATTGTCTGAGTAGGTCTGTGAGTAGGTGCACGAGTCTCAGAGTGGGTGTCTGAGTGGGTGTGTGAGTATTTGAGTATCTGAGTGGGTCTGTGAGTGGCTGTGAGAGTGTCTGAGTGGGTTTGCAAGTACTGCCATGAGTGTGTGAGTCAGTCTGTGAGTGAGTGCATGAGTGTCTGAGTGGGTGGGTGAGTCTCTGAGTGGGTTTGTGAGTGGGTCTGTGAGTCTCTGAGTAGATATGTGAGTCAGTGCATGAGTCTCTGTGAATGGGTGTGAGAGATTTTGAGTGGTTTTGTAAGTGGGTGCATGAGTGTCTGAGTGGGTCTGTAAGTGGATGTACATGTTTAAGTGGGCCTGTGAGTGGGCACATAAGTGTCTGAATGAGTTGTGAGTGGCTGTGAGAATGTTAGAGTGGTTCTGTGAGTGGGTGCATGAGTGCCTGATTGGGTTTGTCAGTGGGTGTGAGAGCTTCTGTATGTATCTGTGAGTGGGTGCATTAGCGTCTAAGTAGATCTATGAGTGTGTGTGAGTGTCTGAGTATGCCTGTGAGTAGGTGTTCTAGTGGGTCTATAAGTAGGTATGTGAGTGTCTGAGCGGGTCTGTGAGTGGGTGTATCACTGTCTGAGTGGGTCTGTGAGTGGGTGTGTGAGTGCCTGAGTGTGTGAGTGTATATCTAATTGTCTGTGTGTGTGTGTGTCAGTAGCTGTGTCAGTGACTGGGCCACAATGGAATCACACTTGCCCTTTATCCAACAAGAGTCCACAGTTTTGCACAAAATGTCTACCCAAGTGGAGTTATTTCTGCTGCTTAATTACTAAGTGCTACCTCCTTGGGTAAATGCAGAGTACTGCACAAAATATCTACCCAAGTGGAGTTCTTTCTACTGCTTACTTACTAAGTGCTACCTCCTTGGGTAAATGTTGAATATGTATTCTATACTACAGCTGCATAATGGAGCACGAGAAAATGTTACCAGTGACCTTGTATACATTTTGGCAATGTGATTGATCCTGGTGCGTCTTTATCCAGAAATATATGATAACATGAATCTTCCTAGAGAGAAGTCAACGAGACTACAAAGAGGTAAATATCCACCAAACAAGGGTCCTTGATCTTTTTTTATACCAATTGTATTGATTTAAGATACAGCGAGCATCGTCCATAGATCACAATTCGCAGAGGAGAGAAAAAGAAAATGATATGTTCATCCAGACCAGCAGGAATGTTAACATCGGCCCACGCAGAGGCTGGTTTCCGCACAGTCAGACCGTGATAAGCCCACCACTTCCCTCATATTTTAACATGTTTTTTAGAACACCCATGAGCCTCACAGATGGGTTTTTCTTGCTGAGCACACCAGTTTACTCCCCTACGCTGGACTGATAGTGATGGTGTCGCAGTCTGCTTCCATAGACGTGCCACATCTCGTTTTGCCACTTGGCAGGCTAGGCTCACAAACATTTGCTCAGCGATGGGGGGCCCTAGCTCCTTCACTAGCCCATGTAAGGCCACTCTAGGGGTTAATAAGGGTCCCTCCTCTTAACTATATGATGTAAGTGCTTCATTTTGAGTGAAGATCTCCTCCTGTTCCTTGGCATCAAGAACTCCTCACCAAAATTCATGGCAAATGCTTTGGGGGGGCGGCTTGTTAAGCTGTCCATGATCCTGGCAAAAGGCAGGAAGTCCTTTGGATACAACTAAAGTGGCCGGGCCAAATACTCCTAGCAATTTAAAGGGACTCTGCTTTCACCAGTACAGGACAACAAAGAACCCACTGATCACTGTCACTACAGATTGCACACCAATAGATCAATGCATTCCCCTCCACAAAGGATTTCTGATAATTTTTCAATATATGGAATTGCCAAGAAAATACACTTGTGTGAAAAACGTATTTCCTTTTATTATTTTGAATCTCAGTTCTTCCATTTTGTATTTTTCGACATGTTGAATCGTGAACTTTGGTGTCTTTCTGTTTGTTACCGGTCAGCACAAACAAGACTTGTTTTGCTCATATCTTTGCACACCTGGTGTTGACATACTTGGTCTTTGCCCGTCTGAGCCTTATCCATGATCCACTTGTAATGTTTGCACTTGTTTGTTCGATAGTCGTTCAATGTATGTGAGATAACAAGCAATGTCCTTACTATCTAATCAGATTTTGTTTCATCTGTAAATGTTTTGCGCATCCCCAGCCCATTCAACGTTTTTAAATAACCTTTCAGATCTGTGTATGATATTCACGTTTCCCATAGCCATCCTAGCACTGTGAAATTGTGTACCCACGCGACGATAATAAACAACAGATACTTAGACAGAACTTTGACTACTGGCCTCTATGTTTGTAACGTGGAGATGAAAAGAGTTCAGTTTTCCACAATTGACGACCATGAAGAGGACCTTTTCAAGGGACATCCAAAAGTTTTATAAACTGTGGTCATGGAGGTGCGACCTGTGACTGACTGATCGTGGGTCGCCCTGCAATTAAGGAGACAAAGTTTCTCAAGCAGCTGCCATCTGAAGTCCCAAACAGGCCTCCTGACAACGGGATTTCCCTGACAGAAGTGATATTTTGGGAGTAGATGTTTTGTATGAAGACCAGTGGCCAGATATCAACAGATTGAAAACAATTAGTGACATTATTCTTTTGAATTGATTGCAATTTTTCGTTTTAGTATTGATCGATCATATGTGTGTTGGACTGTTGGTATTAGTATTCATTGGTATTCTCGACAAAAATGAGTACTAGCTGTACTAAAATGAAGAAATACATTTCAAAGTGTTGTTGCTGTATATGTTCAGGGAATAGATTAGATGAAGAGGCCCCTACTCCAGTTGAAATTAGTCCCGGTTGGATATTAATGGTAAAGAAAGCAGTGTCGTGAATTCCTAGAACATATTGTGGACTAAGTATACTAAGGAGAATGAGGAACCACAGTTCCTTATTCATGGAACTTTTGATCTTGCAAATTTGCAGTACTTACAGGAGTGTTTGACGCAAAAAAAAGTACGCCCTGCAATGTTGGAAGTTTTTAAAATAAGGAGAATTCTGCGCGTACATTAGCAATGAATGAAAAACTAGATAGAGAAAGACCACATAAAATACTAGAACAAGCTAAAGCATCTGAATACGAGGCTAGGAGAATACAGAAAAACAATGAACAAATAGATTGCCAAAATGAAGAAGTCCCATTTATAACAGACCTTTTGGATAAACAATCCCTGTATAATATGGCCCGACAACCTGCACCCCCATTACCCCAACCACAGATTCCTCCAACTGTGCGGGTCATTCCAAACACACCTCTAGCACTTCCTCCACCTATTTTTATAGTTCCAAATGTTATTCATAGGACACCTAATACTGGGATACCGACGAGTCCACAGATAGGGTCCAATATTATTAATACCCCTGCAGTATGGGAGAGTGTAGGGTCTACTCCCTCCCAGTCTGGAGATTTTACTCAATGGTCACCCCTTTTACAGTGGTCTTCAAGTAAACTAAGACGCCCATGAAACATTCCTTGTTAGATGCAGGCACACCAATGAGTATTCGTAAGCAACTAGATAAACAAGAAAAGGGAATAATTAGGGCAATGGCTTATGAATGTATGGATAAAGGGGTAGTAACGAAGGAAAATGTATTAAATACATTCCACCCAATGCCTCCAAAAATCAAAAATTATGTTCATCACTGTATGGTACATCGCCTGATTGATGTATTAACAGAGATAGAGACAAGAATGGAAGGTAGTGAAATGATCCCTCATGAAATTAAGACAATTATGGAGGAACAGTAATGTTTAATCTTTGACTGAGCGTGAATGTGAAGATTGGTTTGAGCAATGTTATGCGTGGCACGCATGTGCCTCCCATCAACTTTTGGAACTTCCAGATTCAGACTTTAATAGTTGAGAGGAAGATGTTAGTACAGAGAAAATGCTTCAGATGAGGGAAATACACCCTTTGCCCCCTCCGGCTGTACAAGGAAACCCTGTCCCACAGTTTTTTCAGACCACTTGGACAAAGACAGAATTAATGGCAATAAGAAAGGATCTCCCTGATCCTAGAAAAGACCTGAAGAGATTCTATGACAATTTGGAACAAGCCACTAATATTGCCCCCATGACCCTCAAAGATATTGATATGTTGTTTGGCTATGTAGTGCCTCTGGAAATATGGGATGAGGTGAGATGGAATGACCACGCACAACTGAACATAGTTTTCGCTAACCTAGAATGTGATGATAGAAATAGACACGCAGGAGATTTGCCCCGCACAGCATTTTGCGGTTGCCTCAACTATTGATTAGAAGATTGCAATTAGTTTTTGCCTTGAGAATTGGTTGATTGGGACAAATTGAAGCATGTAAATAAAAAGAGAGCGAGGAAGTAACAGATTTCTTTAGTAGACCTAAAGAAACATTTAAGGCTCACAGAGGGCAGAATCTATTAACAGTAGCAGGGCAACGCATATTTGCCATTCAGTTTGTTAGCAATTTATTGAGTGATTTGGGATACAGTGTAAAAACGTATGAGAGTACATGGACAGCAAATAGTCCAGCAGAATTATTAACGATGGCTTGCTATTACGAGAATAAAAAAAACGCTGATAAGGGGAAAACACATACAAAAAAACAAAAGCATTAATGCAACATGCTAATCCAGAAAGAGGTAGATTGCAGGGAAATGCAGGCAATATGAGGAAAAGAGGAAGTAGTAGGGAGATGGGTCAAGTGGAATCAGCTCCACCATCTCAAAGAAGAGGGATAGGCTATAATACTTGTGCCTATTGTTTTTAAGAAAGGCACTGGAAGAATGAATGTACTTCTCTTCAAGGACAAGGACTACCAACAGATTTGATGAGAGGCAGAGGTAGAGGTCAAGGACAGACAATGATAGAAAATATAAGACATGATGCCAGTGTTAATTGTTTTGATAGATGTAATAAAGCTTTTCCCGCTAAATATTACTTGGATGATGGTGATTATTGTGAGTGGACCCAGAAAGGAGGACCAAGAGAGAGAAAGGAGCGAGTGAAACAACCTGTAGACCAGTCTGATCCATATGTCAAGATGACAGTTGATGGTGAGGAGTATAAGTTTCTAATAGATACAGATGCTACTAATACCTCTATTTCCCACCGCTTGCTTACTCATGCATCTCTCTCGGGAAGAGTAGATAAGTCGGTGGGATTCTCTAATATTGCTGTGACAAGCCCCATATTAAAACCTCTTGATTTTACTATTGGTCCTTTAACAGGACAATTGCCATTTGTATTAACAGACAAATGCTCCCTAAATTTGCTGGGATTAAAAGCGTTAAAAATCATGTATGCCACCATATATTGTTCACCGGATGGTGTATATCTGACATGTCAAAAATATGCACTACATTAGAGCTATATGGTGACAGGGAGAAATGGTTTGCCACAAGAATTGTTGTCCACAGATCCAAAATTATGGGCCCAAGGACCAAATGACACTGGTTATATGCAAATAGACCCATTCCATATACAAGTAAACAATAATGCTGTGTTGCCTCACATTATCTCAATACAAGACATCAAAGGAAGGTGAACAAGGAATGAAAGAAGTTACACTAGATTTATTGGTTAAGGTAATAATACGAGGTGTATCTGAAAATGTATGTAACAGTCTTGTTTTACCTGTGGTCAAATGAGATGATGGTATGGGAAAAATTTAATATTGTATGGTAGTTAATTTTCGAGCAATTAACAAAATAGTTCAGCCCCAGTATCCAGTGGTCCCAGATATTACCGCAATTATTTCTTCTAACGAAGCTAATGCAAAATGGTTTAGTGTAAAAGATCTCAAAAACGCATTTTTCAGCATTCTCATTCATGAAGATAGCCATTATTTGTTTGGCTTCGGTTTTCAAGGTAAATCTTATGTTTTTTGCCGTGCACCACAAGGGTGAAGTGTAGTTCCTAGGAATCCCCATGAACTGCCCGTTTAGGATGACGTAAACTGAGGGCTTGGTGTCCCAACCACTTCCGGACACCCCCACAGGATATGTCAGCCGTTAGACCAGCTAGCTCTACAGTGCCACTACCACCCCTCTGTATATTACAGTGGTGAAGGTAGTTTCTGGCAACCACTGAACATGACAACCCCGATTCCTCAGGGATCATGGAAAACAGTACAGTACTTTTAGCTCAGTTACTTGTGCTCACTCACTCTCAGAAAATACACAGAATGGCAATTAGGATGTTTCAATAATTATTTATTGGTCCAGGGTCAGCCTTGTGTAAAACATATTTGCTTCGACAATCAGAAGACAGAAGCATACAAAAGAGATCGCAAGTTGCAAGATAGTAAATAGTGGATACATTTCTACCATAGTGCTAATAAGAAGACCATAAGCAGTTCAGATAAAAACAGTAGCACTTGCATATTCCTAAAATGCGTGCCCTAAGTAATTTGCCTAAATGTACCTAGCCTAGATCTGTATGTGTAGCATGCATATGCGTATATGTATGTATGTAGCCAAGAAATCCCTAGGGATGAACTAGCCCCCTTACCTGATGGTTGAGAACGAAGGACCCCGTCTCTGCTTCGAGGATGACACCCCGCATGGGATGTCAGACCGCTGCGTATCGAAGATTCAGCATGCAAGACCCCGTGTCAGCTTGGAAGGAATTCTCCTCTAATTTGCAGGGGAAAATAACGGTCTTATATACTAGAGTGGTCACTCCAGGATTTCTTCTAGAATCATCATGTTTTGAAAACTATCATAAATGTTTTGAAAACAATCATAAATGTTTTTCCAAACAAATGCGATCATGCACAGCTGGCTGTTGGCCAAGGATGAAAAAAGTGGTGACCCTTATGCAGAATAATTATACTGTGCCTGAGGAAATGTTTATGTATGTCAGGTACAGGGATTATGATAGAATACCGAGAGCCTGGTGTCGAAGAGACAAGAGCAAGCTACTAGGTAAAAGGCTACCTGTTTAGAATCGTTATTGTCGTGTGGATGGGACAAATGTATGTAAAAAGGGATATACGTGACAGGACTAGCCTAAAGGACATGACACCACTCCTCATCAAAAGGTCAACAGGAGCAGCTAAATAATGATAAAGCTAAGGCCATTAAAAAGCATAAAAATCATTTATCATAAAAATACTAAAAGCACTTAAAAAGCCTGTAACATATGTTCATAAAAGAAAAGCCATTTTTTCCTAAAAAGCATTCAAAAAAGATCCTCTAAACTTGTATATGTGGTTATTATTACACTGAGCACCTTGAAAGCCAGTATGCTCAGTTAGAGCAGAGAAGGAGAAAAATAAAAACAAAGACTGTTACGACCTTCAATTTTGCTAATGTTTAAAAAATGCTGAATAGTTCCCAGCACAGAAAAGGCCAGACTGTTTATGAATCCTGTGCCGAAGACTCAACATCGCTGAACATCGTATCCGCAGGTGACAATCCCTCCAGAACTTCCAGTATCATGTCAAGTGAGCAAAGATTGGCATCTCTGGTTCCCACAGCAGCCGCCGGGGAAGAATTAGATGCCTGTTCGCCTGGTGCAGATGCCTGTACCTCTGGAGCAGAGCCGATTTCCCTTCCAACAGGAGCGGAAGTATCCCTTGGAGGCTCTAGAAATGCGGTCATCAACATGGGAATACGCTGTGGACAACTGTACACCTGGGCCTGCAAGGGCTCCAGGCGCACTTCTATGTCCGTCGGCGCAACCGATGTAAGTGTCAGACATATGTCCAACAAGCAGCCAAAGCCGCCGAAGAGGCAACGGAACACAGGCAGGACACAGTCTAGCCAGACTGGTCTGAAAGACAGGAACCAATGCTTACTCAGCTCTTGAAGCCGAGGCGTAGTCAGGTAGAACACCATACGCTCACGACAACGTCATTCCAGCAGTGTTCTCTCCATGTCTTGAGGGATTGAGACATCTGTTGCAATTCAATAGAATTACAATAAGGATGCCCACCACTGATAGCCTGAACAAGGAAAGCCCTCCAAAAATTATTCCACCGACGGAGTGTATGAAAGCTGGAATTTCTCTAAAGATGGTCTGAAAGGTGGTTGAGAGACCTGATCCAAGACTCTTAAATGAGTGTACTATCCCACTCATATCAGACATGTTAAAGATGCGATGAACCATTTCTCTGAAATGGATAAGGAAGTTCATATGGACCAGGGCCCGTATCTCTGCTGAAGACCTTGCAACCTGTAGATCAAAAGTCTCTCAGGCTGAAGCTAAGGCCACAATTTATTGAAACAACATGGCTTTCAGTCTGCTCAGCGAATCAAACCTTATACTGGAAACATTCAATATAGGCCACAGTGGTGTCTCCCTAACTAGACGAGCTGGGGGAAACAATACTTTCTTACAACAAACAACCCTGAGGTTTAGTGTGACTAGATATGTGATGCCTGGTGCCATCCTGCAACAGCCTTGATCATTCAGCATTAAATAATTCCCATTGAAAAGCTACTTGAAAACTGGATGAATCACTGCAGCTGGGGAGTCTTTCAAGTAGCAAGATAAGTTCGCCTTTGAAGCATTACACACTCCGTGAAGCAAGACCGCCTTACACACTAAAGATCCACTTAAAGCCCTCTCACAGTCTGTTCCACTTAAGAAAACTTCAGTTTATTTATTTCTACCCCTATATCTGTACGGTAACTCCCAGGTTTCCTATATGTACCCTTAACCCAACGCTTCATACCTGCCTGCTTGGATGTATCTAAGGCAGTATTGGAACTGGAATGTCATATTTGGCAGTGTGATGTAGCCATGAATTAACCATTCCGTAGATGGTGACTCTGCTGCTGTAAAAGGTAACTTCTCTAATTTTTCAATGAGCAGCATGGTGTACTTTGCATCTCTGCGTCCCATGGTCAACTGCCTGTGGGTCAGATTATAAGCGGAAAACAGATTTGAGCCATTAATGTACCGCCATGGCATGTGGCGATTGTAGCGTCCAGCTCAAAAGCAAAATGGAGCGCAATTGAGATTGCCCATGTTGTAAAATAGACAAATCGTGTTCCATTATGTCGATTCCTGAGGACACAATGTTGCCCAGTGAATAAATTTGTGAAGAAAGTGTGGTCCTACCATTGTCTACCACAGCCAATGCCTTTTTTAGGTTAATCCTATCAATCTCACTAATCTCTCAGCAGCATCCTATTGGGAGACTTCCCATAGTTCATTGTAGATGGCATATATAAGCGTTTTTATTACAGTTTCTTGGGACCTAGCAAGAAATCCCTAAGATCCATGTTGTCTGACAGAAGGGACAAGTGTTGTTCCACCTGTTGTAGTGTTTAGGTTTTTAGCCATTCGAGGCACAACTTCGCAACACTATAAGAAGTCACTACCCCTGGGTCATCTGTGTGTATATGGCGTGGGTCAGGCCTATGGATACTAAACCCTCCGGTGGTACCCTTGAATCTTGACTGACACCTATTTGTGTCGATAGGCCAAAGCAACCAACCCTTCCAATTGGGAGCTGATGAGTTGTATGTACCATTCTGTATCGTTGCACCCAGCATCCCCTCACTTCTTAGTGTGTCCTTTAATATTTCTTTAATAGATGTGGGCAAGGGGTTGCATGGTGTTTTCAGGTCTTTTATTTTTGCAAACCCGTAGTAGGTAGTCTGTTGCACTGTTCTGTTCAGGAATATTATATGTAACGGTATGAGGCAAGCTCTAAATAAAGCCTCCGTTCCCTGAACCTGCCAATCTTTCATCCCCCAGATGGATTTTGTGTCTATAGTGTCCCTCCAATAGTCAAACCCTTGTTTAGACAGTTGGGAGATAAAAGGTGCTGAATATATAAGCTTGGTGTTTGTCAGTATAATTTTCTTCGCAGTTGCATTCATTTGCGTGAGCTTATAATAGTATGACATTGGGTCTGATGTATTGAACCCTGAAAAGTATGCAAATTTATGTGCGAACGTGGCAGAACAACCTTTGGGTGGTGTCGGGCATTGTTCCCATTGATGGTAAGTGTTAACAATGCGTGGGACACTCACTTTATGCAAAAAGTGATGACCATAATGCTGGTAACAATACATACTGTCGAAGACTGGTGTATCTTCATACATTTGCCTGTAAGAAAATGCAGCAGATTGTTCTAAATCTGAGAGCATAGTATTTACAGTCTCAATGTCCCAATCATCAGAGAGTGTTCTCAGGGTAATGAAATCATTCAATAAAATTATAAATACATGTGGGATTTTCAAATGTTCAGTAGGACCAAATACATCATATGCAATTCTATCCCAAACTATACCATCCGGTATTGGAACTGCTGTAGTGGTCACTAGGGACAAGTCTCTTTGTTCATGGTGTGATGACGTATGTGGTTTCAGGACCAAGTTCACATGTTGTACTGCAGAGCGTTGTGGGAGGTAATGTCCATTCAGTAGTAGGAAAAAGACAGTTACAATGCCACTCCAAATTAACAGGAACAGGATCCCTAATGCAAACCAAAGGTGCAGCCAAGGGGGCACAAAGTAAGTCTTTTTCAGCCAGAGATAGGATTGTCGGAATCTTTCCTTTTTAGAAATAGGTGGCATTTCCTCAGGTTTACTTGGATCTGAAGAAACGTCATCGAAGTTGATGAAGTAACCAGACGCAGTTCGATCTATCTTTGGGAGCTCAGCAGCGCTTGTAGAACTGGCAGTTGCTTCCTGTGAAGGCACATTCATGTAAATGTCATTATTGGGCCTAATTGCAATTTGCGTTTCAGTTTCATTTGGCTGTTGTTCTGTTTCAACAGGTCTAATTCGTACTCCATTATTGGCTACTCCGGCATCTTGCGCAGAGGAGTCTTGAAACGTTATTAGTCTTTCCATCTAAACTTCCTGTATAGTAGCGAGAGGAGATCTGCGGCTACCCAGGATTCCACACGGCCTACTGTTGAGAATCAGCCACATAGTGTGGTTTGATCAGATCAATGGAGACAAATCTTTTTTCTTTTTTGCCGGCAAGAGGCGGAAGAAGTAATGCTCTTGTTCCTTGAACCACCAGGACAGGTACAGGTGTTCTGTAGGATGGCCCAAACTCCTTCTTGTCCGCGATCTTTTCTCTGACCAGGCCCTTAATCCTCGGGTCCCAGACAGGTCTTGCTGGAACTGTTTTTACTTCCCCAGTGGCAGTGCGTTTTACTTGGATGTTGTTTGTAATGCCCCGAATTCATTGAGTTCCTGTAAAACAGCCAAACGATCATTCAATTCAAATGGTTTTTCATCCGCCACTGTGCTGGCACAATCAAGGTCAGGTACCCACATTCTTGTCCCAAACAGGATCTCATAGGAGGCACGTCTTCCCAAGGATTTTCTTGGCATATTGTTTAGTGCTCTTTGGACCCCATATAGGTGATTAACCCAACTACCGTCCGCACCTAATACCCTTGCTGTTAAGGATTGCTTTAGGTCCTGGTTTTTCCTCTCCACTACTGAAACCAAATTTCCCTCAGGATGGTAGGGGGAGGAGTACCGCAAGGCCATGCCCATACTTTCCATGGCTTCCTTGTAAGCCCGAGAGCTAAACGCAGGGCCATGGTTGGAATGTAACGTATTCAATTAACAAACGGGGGAATGAGGGGCTTTTTATAGAGGTCCAACATAAATGCCCAGTCAGATACTGTAATCTAAAGGTATGTAGTTCCTCTTATAGTGGTGCCTAGGAGAAAAGGTGTGAGCCAAACCACCATCGTTTGTAATTACAACCTCGGTGGAGTAAGGTGTGGGGAGGAGAATAGGGGAAATTCCTTATTTCGGAACTAGGGTCCTCACACACCTAGCAAGCTAGATGTCATGCTTCATCATATGGACCTGCTCCTCGTCGGGTCGGCGCTGCAATACCCAACGGGCACCCTTAAAAGGGGCTCTTTCGCGGAGATCTTTTGTTCCTTGCCGTATGATGAAGTGCGGGTGTGTGTGATGCAGTGCGAGTGTGTGGGCCAAGGGGTGTAGATATCGTGCAGGGATAATTTAAAAGAAGTAGGACAGTCCAAATAATACTTTTATTCTGGCTGGCTATCCACTTCGTTAAAAATGAATAAACAGAGTGGCAGCCTATCTAACTCAAAGGTTTAGTTCAGGCTATGTCCAACTCTACAGGTCAACATGTTTCTTGCCTAATGGTCAGGTTGATCCGTGGCAATTCTTCAGGACCTACTCAGTGAATCTATCTACACAATGTGATGGGGTCAGTAACTACCTACCACATGTTCACACTACGTATCAAAATGCTGTAGTGTATTCAATTAATCTAAAGAAAGAAAGGGAAACAGGGTCAAGGTATAGCTGTATCACACGTATATAGGTTACACAATGTCCATTTATTCTCTCTCCGGTCACCTCAATTATAAAATCGGCATACTTAATTAGTGCAAACACCTAGGCAAGTGATAAAAACGGAGCCTATTATTAGACATCCGGTATTGTGAAGTTAAAAATCTAAAAACATAGAAGACTGTTCTCCCCAATTGAAGACAGTCACAGGAACGGCATTCATACACTTATTGTACTCTGTCTCATAAGTGCTCGTGAATCCCACCTCAACGATAGGACTAGGAAGTGGGTCCGCTGTCAATAAAAAACTCACCTCTCTACAATGAGGGAGTCACTCCAGTCGGTGTCCGGCGGAGTATGAGGACACCTGTAACATGGTGTCCTGTAAGGCATAGATGAGAAATCAAAGAGTTACACGGGCTTAAATTCAAAAACCCAAACCCCACGCAGGTAACTCACAGTGGTGTGCATCAATCAGGGAGCACATAATTTATCCATTGGCATCCAACGGAGTCTATCGGTGCCCCCTGAAAAGGGAACGAGCCAGAGGAAGCAGAGACCCTGCGAGACCCCGAGTGAGCCAGGCCAAGGTATTATCTCCCAGACAACGTGGGGCGCCCATACTCTCTCAGGGCGCCCACCCATCATCTGGTCCCATAATCTCGGTCCAACCCCTCGCGGTCCACCCAAAGGCGCACCGTCAGACCGATCGGTTGCGCGGTGTATTCAATCAGCGCTGATCTGTCAGCATCCATACAGTCTACCCGTTTTGGTCATGCTTCAAAATCCAGCCCAGTAATCGTTCATTACTCACCTTCCCGTAGTTCAGGAGGAGCCGAATCACCTACCCCCTATCGCCGGCACCGGAGAAGTGTGGTTCAGCCCCTTAACAGGTGCTGAAATACTCTTCCGGGTATTTGCGCGACACGGGGCGGGGCCCGGAACACGTCATTATGTGTGAAAGTGCAGCGCTAAACCAATATGACGCTGTGATGGCAATTGCAGCCATATTGGAATAGGGATGGTGGCCAATCACCCTGGTGTTGTTGATGTCATTATCATGTCAGTATTGGCGCCAGTAACATCAAAAAACCAGAACCGGTAGTATGTTGTTACTGCTCACAATGTGCGTGGGTAACCCCTTGAGCACAAGGGTGAAGTATGGTAGTCACCCCCTATCGGGTTACTACGCCGGCAGAGGCGGCCATCTTGGAGTGGGGATCGTCAAGCATGTCCCCAGTCCTCTCATGTTGTCTTAGTTTAGCCTATGTAGGCGTCAGTAATTGTTCTTAAAATTGATGACACATCTCAGTCTAGTCCACCATTATATCCACCCATCATGCTGTCTGGTTGTCTCATTACACATTGAGTTGGTGGCTATAACGTATACCGCAAACGTGAATCCAATGAGTCATGCATGTCTAAGGAGGCCCTGGAATTAGCTGAAGAAAAACCTGACCAGGTCAATGTTATCTGTTATTCAAAGAGGCCCACGGAATATCATCATTCAGTCCATGTTGGACTGTGGACAGACAGTGTATCCACCGTTGCTCTATTCTAAATAGTGCATGGGGGTAATGTTGGCGTGGGTTTCAAGAACAAGCCACTGTAAAGATTCTGGACTATGTCTCTGCTCTCTATAGTGTGTGTACATCTTGGTCGTGACTTTCTGGCATCTTATATTGCTCTTGTGTTCTGTGATGCGTATTCTGATAGCTCTCATAGTCATCCCTACGTATTTCTTCTCGCATGGGCATATCAACAGATATATGCATTTTGATGTGTTGCAGTTCGTATGGTTTTTAGAATCCATGTGAACGTGTCTGTGAGTGTTATCGTCTTGATGGCTTTCGTTTGTTCACAGACCGAGCAGGTACCACACGGATAATTCCCTGTGACTGGAGGCAGATCCCAAAGTGTTCTTTGTGTTCTATTATTCACAGTTTTGGGTCTTGTGTGTATAATGATATCTTTCAGATTTTTAGTTCTTTTGAAAGCAAACCTAGGTGTAGGGATCTCCATATCTCCTGTGTTAAGTATTCCCCAATGCTTTTTAATGATGCCCTTAATGCGTGTGGAGTCTGGTGTGTAAGAAGTAACACATGTCAAAGTGTTGGTCAGTTCTTTAGGTTTTGTTTGCAACAGCGCCTCCCTGGGATTGTTAAGGGCTCTTTTGAAGGAGTTCTTGACCAGATATTCAGGGTAACCTCTCTGTTTAAGATTATTTACCAGACCCCTCGCCTCAGTCTTGTAGTCTGTCAAGGTACTGCAGTTCCTCCTGATACGGAGGAACTGGCCAAACGGGAGGTTGTCTTTCAAGGCCTTCGGGTGGTGACTTTGGTATAATAGAAGGCTGTTCCTATCAGTGGGTTTCTTATAGAGGGTGGTGCTTAGCCCTGTGCGGTCAAGTCTCAGATTAAGGTCTAGGAATGGTATATTTGTCTCAGAGATGGTATGTGTAAATCTCAAGAATTCATTTTGTATGTTTATCCAATTGCAGAACTCCTCACAGGTGGCCTTGTCGCCTTTCCAGAAGATTAGAATGTCATCAATAAACCTTTTCCACAAGGTTATTGATGTACGGGTTGTTCGTGTTCATGATGCAGTTCTCTTCGAAGGTGGCCATGTATAGACAGGCCACGCTAGGAGCAAAGGTACTTCCCATGGAAGTACCTTGTGACTGATGGAATAGTTGCTTCTGGTATTCAAAATAGTTTTCAGTCAAAGCCAAAGTGGCACACCCCATGATGAACGAAATTGGAGTCGGTGAGGTCCAATTTTCTTTCATCAATAATGACTCAATGGCCATCAGAGTAGCACGCTGGGGAATGTTTGTGTATAACGCTTCTACATCAAGAGTAACCAGGAGGTTGATTTCATCCGTGTCCTGTATACCCTCTATGATGTGAAGGACGTGCCAATTGTGTATGTCTCGATAAAGACTCGCAAATCCTTTATAACGGTTCGAGCGTCAGCCGAGCACTGAGGCCAAACCCGTAGAAATCTAGAGCATGAATCTACTGCTACCAAGATGTACTGGTAAGCCCTGTCTGAATTTAAGGGGCCACAGTTATCCAAATAGACACATGCGAGAGGTCTATCTGAAATGAGTAATGGTGTTTGTGGTGGCCGTGCTATGGTAGAACCTTTCATCTGCTGGCAGATGTCACACTTCAAGACCTAAGCCTTTGTTTGTTTGGACAAACTTGGCCACCAGATTCGCCGCTTCTGTAACAAAACTGTAGCTGTGGCTCCTGTGTGTGCAGAGCCCAGACCCTCGTGTGCAGCTAGAATTAAACCTAAACTGCGATCTATGTTTGGTATAACTCTATCCCCCACTCTTGGAATTTGAGCATACGGTGTGTTTTGCACATCTAATTTTTAGGAATATTTGAGTGGAAAGCCTTTCGGGACGGCAGAGCCATTCTTTGAGGCATTGACAGCTATCAGTATGTCTCTGTCTATCCTCGTGCTAGAACGAGTGATTGCAGCAACGGCAGCAATTCGCACTGTTGCCTTGGCGGCTTCATCAGCCAGTGAATTCTCTTCAACGTGTACGCCAACACTCTGATGACTCAAGGTGTGAATAACTTGAGCCCGTGGCAGGCATGCTTTCAGCTTTGCCACTTGTTCCCATAACTATTTATGTTTAATTGTGCAACCCTTGGAATCTCTAAACCCATTCTGGCTCCAGTAATGAAGATAGTCATTAGAGGACTGCACACAATAAAACGAATCGCACACTATCAGTGTGGGAAATTCCCGATCCGTATATTGTAGTGCTAGTATCATGGCTTTCAGCTCTGCCAACTCTGCTGTACAATCTCCTAGAGACTGCGTAGTCGTATTGCTGGGATGGAACTTACCGTCCGGCATAAATCCCTTCCCTATAGCCCATGCTGCGCTCTACTTTTGTTTACTTCCTATGGCTGGCTGAGCAGAACCATCATTAGAAATGATGTATTCATATTTTTCTAGAGGCAAGAGTTAATTCGGGAGAGGGTATTCCTGTTCGTACTGCAGGAACGCTTGTGTTTTTAATGTAGAATCGTATTTGTAATCTACATCTGTTGCAGTGAGAGAATTAGCCCATTGTATCCATCGCGGATGCAATGCTTTTGTATTTGAAATGCTCGCTTTGGTAACAGCTTCTAAAGTTGGTACTGGGGTTACAACGATAATGCGTTTCCCCTGTGCTAGTGCTCTTTCACTCATCACAGCAGTCTATACTGCGGTCAATATTTTTTCAGTTGCCGCAAATTGCAAATTGCATTTCAGCATTTGTGTATATATGTGATTTGTATGCAATAGGGACTGTCTCACCTTTATGGAAAGTGATATATGTATATCCTGATAAACCCGGGATCACCCGGATCACGAAGTTGGTGGTATTCACACATGTGTGCAAATGTTTTGATGTTATCATGTCAGCCTGAACTGAACGGAGATTATCTGTGTGTTGCTGTGTCCACTGATGTGCTGTGAAATCAGGTCTTAATAAGTCGTACAAAAAGGTTTTACTTTTTCTGCGTAATCTAGAATGTATGTTCTGCCAACATTTAGAAATTCTAATATGGATTGCAAACCTTTGAGAGTCTTTTGAGGTTGGAGCAGCGCACACTTTTCTAAAATGTTGGCTGCCAAGCTCTTGCCTTCACTTGACAGCTCATATCCCAAAAATAGGACATTGAGATGGGCAATTTTAGATTTCTTGAAATTAAATTTGTAGCCCAAATTGGCGAATCTCACAATTATGTTGTTCACCCTGTACAAGTGTTCAAGTAATTCACCGTCTGTCAGATAGATGTCAACTACATAGACACTTCCTCCTCATCGCATGTTTGTAATATTTCTGACACTCTTGCCGAGAATAGCCCCGGGCTGTTCATATACCACTGGGGCAAACAACGGAAGTGATGCTGAGTGCCAAGGGCAGAAAATGCTGTCAAATATCTGCTGTCTGGAGCTATATTTTGGCAGAAGAATCCATTCGAGATATCTAATGTTGTTTTGTATTTCTTCGGCACAATGTTATTCATTAATGCGGCACTATGTGCGTTTTGAACTGCAAATGTTTGCGTGCATGTGTTTAAATGTCGGTAATCTAAAGCTACACGATATGTGTTGTCAGGTTTCATTACTGGAAGCAAAGGATTGTTCATCGGGGAGGTGCAAGTCTCAATCACACCTTGGTATTCAAGTTGCTCTAAGATTTCTTTGACCTGTTTTTTGCATAATTTTTTATAGGGTACTGTCTCCGTAGATTTTAATGGGATTTCGTGGTGAATAGACTCCACATCCCACGCTACATGGTTGCGGTATAATGCCGGAGCTAGTGCTAGCGCCCACTCATGCGCATATGAATGTTTTGAAGATTCTGGAACGAGGTCAGAGAAGCAGGCAAAATGACACTTTCCCCTCTTGGGCAATCCATCACAAACTCAGGAAGTCAATCTTTTTCTGCTAGCAGTATGTCATATCCATATGTTAAGTTCTCCCAAAAGAGACCTTTAACTTTTCTTGAGATGTCCCCCTCTATTTGGGGTGTAATTTTGTGTAATCGATGTGGGACACTAACTCTCGTATAAGGTGTTTCCACCATGATGTGTTCATTCAATACTGCTGTCACCAGAAAATCCTTCAGGTTCCGGTGAGCTATTGTTACTTCTGCTGCTCTGTCTAGCATCGTCAGAGCCCATTCCCCGTTCAGAAGCTGAGTCCTCAGTAACCTGGGCATGCCTAATTTTTAAGCGAGCTACTTTCTTCTTTTTGAATTGAGGCTTTTCTTTGAGTTGCTCTTCCTGTTTGATAATATAATCTGAAGTACGATGTGTTTCCCTTTTTGTTTTTGGTCGATCTTCCTACTTTTGTACTGATCGCCTGTCCCTCTCCGAGCTTTTTGATGAACCCTGAAAGGAACGAAAGGAACGTGTATCAGTGTTCTGATACCTGTCAGGTTTCCTAATGTCATCACGATTCCTAAGGTTATACCTCTTTTCAGAGGACTCCCACTGGGGAGACCCACCCCTTGATCATGAATTCTTTTCTGAATTGTTATTCTTAGAAATTTTATTTCCCCATTTCTTTTTAGAAGAAGGGGGTGCTTGCTTCGAGTTGTCCTTGTCGGGACTACCCGCCATTTGTGACTTCCCTGCTTTGGTTCCAAATTATCTCTACTTAACGCAGCATAGGTTTCTTCGATAAGTTTGGGTAATTCTCGCTCCTTATTTACAGGTGCTATTTCCCTTAGGCTGCAGTGTATGGCCACTGCTGCCTCCCCCTTTATGTTGCTCAGCATTATTGCAGAGACTTGGGCAAAATTACCCATCAGTTTCATTCCCAAGCCCAGGGCAGGTCCTGCCCCATACTAATTCTGTATTTGTTTCAATACCTCTGGAACGACTCCTATGGAAGGGACATCGTGTATCCTAATGAATACGGCAGCAAAGATTGTTCACCAAGTGGTACAATCCTCAATCGAGGGAACCATCCCCATTGACAAACAAGTGGTTAGCATTCTATGTTTTTCTTGCAGACCCATATGGGGAAATACTGCTTCCAGTTGTGCTATTGTTTGTGCTATCCAGAAGGGAATTTGCTCCTGTTTGAATGGAATTGTCCCTCTTACTGATTCAAGTGTCTGTGGGTTAATTGTAGGAGTGGTCTGATGTGGACCAATTGGAGCATTTCTCGCAGGTTGAACTGTTAATGTTCGCATGACGAACTGGACAATGCGTCTGTATAGCCTGACTATATCTTTGTATATTGTACGGAATTCATCCACTGGTAGTGTATCTTTCATTCATTTAAATCTTTATTTGGCTATCAGAAAAGCATCCATAAAATTACAAACAAAATAGTGCATCTAAAAACAGTTAAAAGACATATAATTACAGTGACAGTTATACAATTTGACCATTTGTTACTCTATAGCATGATACTTTTCCTCGCATTAATCGATTTTAAAATAAACAGGGCAACATTATAGCATATTAAAGGATCATCTAGTGCCACCAAAAATTTCATTGCTACTTTGTGCCACCTTATGTTCTGAACAGCAAACAATGGTTTAAGATACAAACATCTAAAATTATTATAAAAATTACAGAACAGTAGAAAGTGCAATGTGCTTTGTTTACTTTTGTAATCACAAGGGCATGGTACCAAACCAGGTGGGCAAGACTTCATATTTGGGAATACGACTAGATAGTGAACAATGTCACATCTCTATCTTGTCAGTACGAACGATGCTGAACATTAGTCACATATAATAAATATTTATTACCTCCCTCCTTCAAATTAAAAGATGTATACAAGGCGACCGTTGATAAATTCTGCTCAACCATTGATCTGTGATCCAGTCTGTGCTGGGAAAAAAGTTCTTTAATACCTTTCTTTGTAAGAGACAATACTTTTGAGAGATCTGGCCAAATGTATATTTTAAACAGCCTTTCAAGGGAGGAGTCAATATAAAATAACCAGGGGATACTTAATGCATCATTCAAAGTTAAACAATCTAGGATAATTGATCTGGTAAAAGCCGTTTCTTCCCTGTCCCAAAGTGAAGCCCACAATAGCAGCGGTCTAACTAATAAAAGATCCTCTAAAAACTGTAATCCCACCTCGGGATGTACAATAGTGTTTGAAGCAGAGGAGGGTAGGTATAGTAAACGTTTTAAAAAGCAATTTTCTTCAGTTTGCAGGGCCGTGCTATTAGCGTAACCCCAGAGACCCGCCCCATAAAGGGCTGTGCTTACTCCTTTTGCTTTGTAAATGGCCACCATTTGATTAATTGGTCGATTCCCTAATTATGAAGAAAATTTAAAAATCCCTTTAGTTGCCCTACTCATTTTAGATCTAGTATTTAAAATATGTTGTGACCATGAGCCATTTCCGAAAATGAAATACCAAGATAGCAAAATGATTTCACTGTGTTAATTAAAATGTTATCAATAAAAAACGATTTGCAGGGTTTAGGTTTAGGCCCAAAGACCATGCTGAATGTTTTAGATTTGTTGATTACCATTTTCTTTTGTGTCATAAAATCTGAAAAAGCATCCATCAGTCTTTGGAGGCCCACTGGGGTCCGTGCTAATAATACAGCGTCATCTGCATTTAGTAATACAGGAATGGGGTGGCCAGCTGCCTGGGGGCATCAGCCTGAATCGTCTGTAAGTGATTGTCCACCCCATTAATAAAGAGGGAAAATAATATTGGCTCTAACACACATCCTTGCCGTATGCCTCGCCCTACTTTGAATTTAGGTGAGCATTCCCTCCGAGGGCCAAAGCGAATTTGGCTGGTTAGATTTTCGTACAGACGGGAGAGAAACCTAATGATCGGCTTAGGTGCTCCCATAGAAATCAAAGTTGGCCAGAGTAAATTATGATCGACCAGATCGAATGCACTACTTAGATCGGTGAAGGATAGATAGAGGGTGCCCACCTAAGCCCTAGTATACTTGCCGATAAGTAACTCTAAGTTAATGCATTGCTCGATAGTCCCAAGCCGTTTCCTGAACCCATACTGCACGGGGATAAAATTAAATGCTCATGCGCCCATTCCTCCAGTCTTATTAACAGAACCCTACTCATTACTTTCAGGGCAGTATCTAGGAGCGAAATAGGGCGGTAATTTTTAGGATCTGTTTTGTCCGCTTTTTTAAAAATAGGTACGATAATGGATTCTCCCCATGTTGGTGGAATCGTGTCTACTATGGCTGAATTAAACACCCTGGTTAAAATGGATCCCCAGAGTTCAGGGGCAGATTTAAAAACGTCAACTTGCACACCATCCGGGCCTGGGGCCCAGCCCTTGGCCCTCGCCTGAATGGCCCGAAGAACTTCTTCATTGGTGATTTTTAAAGGGAGTAGCCCCCCTTCACACAACTCCCAAACACACCCTTTCATCGTCTCCCCACCATTACTAAAAATACCAGAAAAATGAGTCACCCATGTATCAGAGGGAACAAAAGAACAGAGTTCAGGGATGTCATCATTCTTTAAAAAAGGAGCATTTACTGTGTCCCAAAAAAGTTTGGTATTCTTAGTTTTTGTGGAAATGGCCAGGTTTTCCCATGCTTCGCCCTGAAGTGTCTTTTTTCGGGCTGCTATAGCTAATTTATACTCGCTCCAAAGGGATTTAATAATTGGTGTGTCTCGCGGGGATTTAGAAAAGGCATGCTTAAGTGACTGTAGTGCTTTTGTGCAAATGCCATCAAACCATCCCTTTCTATTGTTACTTGATGTGCCCGGACGATTGGTTTTGAGTGATTTGCTGGAAACTGTAATACAGCAAAAGTTATCAATCACTATATTTGGGGCGATTTACTCCTGGAGGCAGTAAGTTATTTCCCTACAATTAGACACTGCTATTTTCTGCAAGGTCAAGCATGGATCAACACCCCTCCACTTGATTCTCACACCATTTATCCTAGTGGGTTAATATTATTTATTAGATCAAATGAGTCCCTCCTTTGTCTCCAAAAGAAAAACGATAGCGTAAGTAGATTATGATTAAGGCTCCCGGTTTTCAGTTTTTACGGCTTTTTACAGATAATTACAGACAGAAAACAAAGTGTTTCCTGTCTGTATTTATGTTTAAAAGCGGAAAAATGCCGAAAAGTGTGCTTCTTGTGGGTGACTCTCCATGCTGTTTTTCTTGATTTCTAGGACAACAGCTGAGCAGATAGGCAGCAAGGGAAGTTAAAAATAGGTTGAAATTTCCCTAAATGCAGGTGTATGGTAACATATATTTGTATTATAATGCTCATATTTACCTGAAGGTGTAGTGTTTTGCTATATTTGGCTGCTTAATGTGCTAAAACGCAACAGGCAGCAAAGTATGAGTGCATGGTTATAAGTTAAATAAATGTGGAAATATACCATTTTATGACTCCATATATTTGCAAAACACAAAATAAATATGGATAAATACCAATAAGATGGGCAAAAAATAAATATGGATAAATACAGATGGAAATGTTCAAAAAATAAATACCATAAAACCGGGAGCCCTAATTATGATCACTGAATATTGAGGGGACGACACTAAGATTACCACACATACCAATGGCGGAGGCAGACACCAATATATGATCTATGATTGAATACAGGTTTCTCCCGGTAAAAGTTTGGATTTGGTCCCCATTGGGACCACAACCCCCTCTAAGTAGTTGGAGATCATATTTAGAAATTATCCGGTTTAGTGCTTCCCCATAGTCGTTATGGCAAAATTAGTTGTTTCCTTCTCCATCCTGATTATTATGGCCACATATCTGGGTGGTGGATAATGAGCATGCCTGAATGTTAAAATCACCTGCCCATACTAGTGCAAAATTCGTATTGATGTGAGCAAAAAAGTTTTCCAGGCCGCGGTCAAGGGCTGTAGCCACACTGCTACGTGTAGAGTCAAAAATATTATTGTAAAAATGTACAACTATCAGGTCTTTCCCTCCTTTTTTATTTAACCACATCAGTTGTATATGGGGGCCCACGGATGCAACCTTTTTGACATTGAAAGAGGTTTTGTTAGAAAGGAGTATTTGTAGTCCCCCAGCTTGCTACCCCAGAGCTGCTAGAAAATGTGAGGAGTACCCTTCTACGTGTACTGACTTGTGCACCAGGTTTCTTGAAGACATATGATGTCATATCTGCTAGATATGGTACTGACCCAATCAACATTCTCTACCTTATTTGATAACCCATTCACATTCCATGTTGCGAACTTAAACCCTTCCTCAGAGAACTGGCATTCAGGGGCAATGTTTGATACACATGTTGGTATGTTGCAAGAGCTAAAATTTTCTTTACCAGTTGCCTTGGTGGTCTTTGCTACAGCCACCCCAGAAATGGCGGGAGCCTGAATAATAAATTTACAATATTTTGGAGGTGGATGGCTTCACTGAATGGTTATAGAGTCCCTTTGATATTTCCTAGGATCCCCAACAAAACTTTGATCAGGGCTGAGTCATTCGTTATCATCTAATGTACTCAGTGCCTCATGTCTACTCGGCACTGCAAATTCCGAACCATACTGCAGATGCAAGCTTGGAGTGACCCTCTGTCTTTGTGAATTCAGTGTGCCACTAGGACATTAACCTAGACTCTGTAAGTGGTGATAAAAAACCCCAGTGGAAGTATGCCCATGCCTTGTGTATCCATAGTTGGTACCCCCATCTTTATGTGGATGCCTCTGACAACTCTAGGGTTTCTGAAATTAATAACTACACAGTCACCACAAACGTTTTTTTCCAGTGGCCCAATCCACCCCACTCTTCTTGTAAACAGGATTTCATGTGCTCTATTAGGTGAAAATAGGTGTTTAGAGGTAAGCCAGTGCACAACCTTGTTCTTCAAGCATTCTGTAGTTTCCCTAGCCCCTGGCATCAGTGGGGGGATGTTAACTAATACTGCCACATATGGGCAGCTAGCAGGTAGCAAATTAATAGTAACCAATTCCTGCAAATGCATATTGGTGTTAAGAGGGTGTATATTTGAGCCCCTTGAGTGTTGGACCACTGCATGTGTCATGGTGACAGGCTCCCTGTTGGATCCCCTAATGATCTGTTGTGCATTTTCACCCAACATTGCATCTTGGCGGGGTTGAATCATGGCCTCAGCATGAGAGGGCATGCCACCTATAGCAATATTTGGTCTTGTGACTAATGGTAGAGGCCTCTGATCTAGTGGCATTACACTCACATTAGTGACCTTTTTCAATTCCTCCTCCATCCTACCCAGTCTTTCTTTAAGGGGGATTAACAAACCATTTATAACAGAGGTTAACTTGTCCCAAAATGTGGTCCATACTGGTTTGTCCATGGAGTCATTGTCTTTAGCAGCTGCCTCTTGCAGAACAAATTCATCCGGGGACCTCAGGTCAACAGGTGTTTCATACTGTGTCTTTCTTTTACGTTTGGCTGCTGGTGGATGGGCTGTGGTCAAAGCTTTAGTTGTGCCTGTAATAACCTGACGTGGGGAGGTGGAAATTGATGCCTGTTCTGGTTTGGTTGATGTTTGGATGGTGGTTAGATTCACCGAGTCACTAGTGTATCCTGTGCTGTGGTCATCTTGGTCATTACCTTGACCAGACTTCCTCTTGGTAAATATTACACATTCTGTATCCCCATTTTGGCCAGTTGAAGTAAGGGACATACACCGCTCAGCTAGGTCAATTTCTTTAGATAGAGCTCCCACGGCACGAGCAAGAAAGGTGTCTATGGTGGATCGCTTGGGGGGGATAGATTGCTCGGTAGGTGGCTTGGTACCCCCCACCTTCTGTTTGCCCATGCTAGTGGTTATAAACTAAATACTGAGGGGGCAAGAAAAAGAACAAATAATAATGAAGGAGACTTACTTCGCCACAGTCTCGAAGTCACACGGCTAATGTCCTCTGATGGTAGTACTGGTCTGCTCAATTAAAGGTAAATGTAGAACCAAAAGAATGGGTCCAGCCCAGCCTCTTCTGGCCACGGGAGCCCCGAGCAGCCTTTAAGCACCTCCTGGTGCGAAAGATAAGCATTGACGAGTCTCATGACAGATGTTGTGTGTGGGAGGGCGCCTTTAAACCAGTTTCTGTGTTGCTGGTAAGTTAACAGCACTCCAATGTCTTCGTATGGAATGTATTCTTCTGGTGGTTCAACTACAATGTATGTGTGGAACAATTTAGTCTGTGGGTATGCAGGCGGGAACCGAATCCAAGAATAGAATACCTCTGATCCGAACACCTTGTGTGCCTCAATCATGAAGGTAACACAGCCACCTGCTGCGGGTAGGCCGTGTTCTATCAATTTAATAGTTACTAGCATTTCTGCAATTCTCTGTGATGTTAAGAGCGCTTGCAAATTCTTCTTCCCTGTTCCCTGAACCACTGCTCGTGGACTCAGTCACTGTCAAATGGAGAAGAACAAATGTTTTTTTTTTAAATTTTAGGGTTTTCACACAATGTGGGAACCTTCTACCCTTACAAGCTTGTTAAACCTTCAGCCAACACACAGAGTATATCTGCGCAGCTGAGGCGGGCTCCCTTCCCACTTCAGACGTCTCTGAAAAGGTGTGAGTAGGGCTTTCTGAGAAAGCATGACTGAACTACTCAGATTTTCACTATTAATATAAGAACCAAACCAACGTTGGCGGCGCCATGTCATGTAGTTCCTAGGAATCCCCAGGACCCGTGCGTTTAGGATGAACTAAACTCAGGACTTGGTGTTCCAACCGCTCCTGCACACCCCCACAGCATATGTCAGCCGTTAGACCAGCTAGCTCTACAGTGTCACTACCACCCCCTTGTATCTTACAGTGGTGTAGGTAGTTTCTGACAACCACTGAACATGACAACCCTGATTCCTCAGGGATCTTGGAAAACAGTACAGTACTTTTCACTCAGTCACTTGTGCTCACTTACTCTCAGAAAATACACAAGATGGCGATTAGGACGTTTCAATAAGTATTTATTGGTCCAGCGTCAGTTTTGTGTAAAACATATTTGTTGCGACAATCAGGAGACAGAAACATACAAAAGAGATTGCAAGTACCAAGATAGTAAATAGTAGATACATTTCTACCATAGTGCTAATAAGATGGACATAAGCAGTTCAGATAAAAACAGTAGCACTTTCATATTCCTAAAATGCGCGCCCTAAGTAATTTGCCTAAATGTACCTGGCCTAGAACTGTATGTGTAGCATGTATATGCATATATGTATGTATGTTGCCAAGAAACCCCTAGGGAAGAACCAGCCCCCTCACCTGATGGTTGAGAACGAAGGACCCCATCTCTGCTTCGCGGATGACACCCCGCATGGGATGGCAGACCGCTGCATGTTGAAGATTCAGCATTCAGGACCCTGTGTCAGCTTGGAAGGAATTCTCCTCTAATTTTCAGGGGGGAATAAGTGTCTTTTATACTACAGTGGTCACTCCAGGGTTTCTTCTAGAATCATCATGTTTTGAAAACAATCATAAATGTTTTGAAAACAATCATAAATGTTTTTCCAAACAAATGCGATCATGCACAGCTGGCTGTTGGCCAAGGATAAAAAAAGTGGTGACCCTTATACAGAATAATTATACCGTGCCTGAGGACATGTTTATGTACGTCAGGTACAGGGATTATGATAGAATACCGAGAGCCTAGTGTTGAAGAGACAGGAGCAAGCTACTAGGTAAAAGGTCACCTGTTTAGAATCGTTATCTTCGTGTGGATGGGAGAAATGTATGTAAACAGGGGTATACATGACAGGACTAGCCTAAAGGACATGACAAGGGTATACAGAAAGTCCAAGCATCTATAGTCAAGCCCTTAAGAAACAGCTAGATAGATGCATACTGCCATCAGGAACAACGTTATTACAGTACATAGACGATTATTAATAACAGCGGAAAGTGAAGAGGATTGCAAGAACGCTTCACATAAAGTACTGTATTTTTTGGATTCACAGGAACATAAGGAATCACTATAAAAATTGCAATATTGTGAACAGGATGTCACCTACTTAGGTCACCTCCTGTCGAAAGAGGGAGAAGACTGTCACCGGATTGCATTAAGGTAATTCAAAACATACCTCAACCTACCACACAAAAAGATGTACATGCCTTTTTAGGCATGGTCTCATTCAGTAGACAATGAATACTAAATTTGTCATTGATAGCGAAGCTGTTACTGTCCTTGACACATAAAGACATATCTGACCCAGTTCCATGGCATGCTGAAAATCAACATAGCTTTATCACCTTGAAGGAAGCTCTTTGAAATGCACCAGCTTTGGGTGCGCCTGATTATACTAAATGCTTTGCTTTATTTTTGCATGAAAAAGAAGGCTGTGCTTTGGGTGTTCTAATACAAAAACAAGGGGAGAATAATAGGCCATGTGCCTATGTTTTCCTTAAGATTGGATCCGGTAGCAAGAGGCCTACCAATCTGCCTCCAAAACATTGCTGCGGTGGCAGCGGCATTAAAACAGGCAGATAAAATTATTTTGGAACATGAGGTTACAGAGTCTGTACCTCATTCAGTTGACATACTATTGAATAAAACAAAAACGCAACATTTAACTAATGCCAGATTGACGCAATATGAACTAACAGCGATGGCCCCAATGTCACTCTGGAATGGTGTAACACAATAAACCCAGCCACTCTCATGCCTCTTCCTGTGGAACAGGATGAAGTACAACTTGACTGTATGATTGTTACTGAAACTGAGATAAAGGGTCGAGTGGACCTGGTGGATGTCCCAATGCCAATTGTTGATGGCACTTTATTTGTAGGTGGCTCTTGTCTAAAGAAGACGGAAGGGACTATCTCAGCTGCCAATGCAATTACCACCAAACATACTGTAGTTGAGACATGTAGAATAAAACAAACATCAGCACAGGCTGCAGCATTAATAGCATTAACTAGAGCATGCGAATTGTCAGAAGGGTCAAATGTAAATATATATACACCGATAGCCAGTACGCATTTGGTGTGGCCCATAACTCCAGCTGCCTATGGACCGAGAGAGGAATTATTACCTCTAGTGGAGCTAAGATACGGCATAGACATCTCATTTCTAGGCTTTGAATGCTATCTCTCTACCGAAAAGCTTAGCTAACATTAAATGCAGTGGACACAAGAAAGTAACAGATGAGGTGGGGCAAAGAAATGCATTTGCAGATGAGATAGCGCGAACTACAGCTTTGGCAGAACAGTCACTGATGTACATGGTAGTGAGGACTGATGATGAAGGATAGGTGTATGACCCTTATGCTGAAGTGAAGGAAGCACAAAATTTGGCAGATGAGGAAGAAAAGAAAAAGTGGCCGGAACAAGGATATGTTTTTGACCAATGCTTTGAGGCATGGATGGAAGGTCCAAATGGAAATAGATGGATTCTACTAGACAGTTTTGTTTTGCCAATGGTCCAAATGGTACATGGACCAGCGAATATTTGAGCAGATGGTATAGTAAACACAATTTCAAGAATATGGGAAAACAATACAGCCAGAAAGGTGGCTATAAATGTTTGTAAAAATTGTTTCGTTTGTGCCCAGCATAATGTGGGAAAAGGAATTGTAGTACCAACAGGTCATTCTCGCAAGCCAGAATATCCCTTTGAATGCGTGCAGATAGATTTTATCCAGATATCTCCAAGCAATGAGAAACGTTATGTGCTGACTGTGATATGCAGTTTTAGCAATTGGGTTTAAGCATTTCCTTTAAAAGACAATACAGCTTTTTGAGTACAAGTTATTATTGAATATTTTCCAAGATTTGGCTGGCCCCAGAGCATTTGGAGTGACAATGGAGTACATTTTTTAAGTGAAATAATGGATTTGGTCTGTAAAGGTCTAGGTACAAGGCAGAAATTCCATTCAGTTTATCAGCCTTCCACTGCAGGACTGATTAAAAGGTGTAACGGAACACTGAAGAACAAGTTATGAAAGCTATGTGCATCTAGTAAATTGAATTGGGTGGATGCATTGCCTTAGCCTTGCTCTCCATGAGAACAACAGTAACAGCAAAGAATGAATTATCACCCTATGAACTAGTGATGGGTAGGTCGGCAAATGTCCATGGGTTTGCATCTCCATTGAAATTGCGTGATATGCCAGATCCTGTATTGCAACTGACTAACAGAGTATCCGAAATTCACCAAAAGGTCAGAGACACCTGGTCTCCACCCCTGGAAAGACAAGTGCATGGCATCAAGCCTGGGGATCAGGTGCTGACTAGGAACTTCTTGAGGAAAAGCATTTTGCAAACCCGGTGGAAAGGTCCCGTTCAGGTCTTGCTGACAACCCAGACTGCAGTACGGTGCGATGGACATAAGAATTGGGTTAATCTCTCCCATGTTAAGAAGGCACCACATTCTGGCAGGAGCAGCTTTTGGAGGGAGGTGGCTTGAGTCTCAACAGAGTGCCCATTCCTGGGATAACAGACAATGCACCTACTGCACCATGTTACAATCTGCGTCCAAGAAGGCTGAAGGATTCGATAAGAAAGTGCTTAGGTCTGAACAAGCACCCACTGCCAGGCGCTCAAGAGTGCCATCTTTAAGAGACTTACTTGTGCAGTGAAGTTTGTAAAATAAGGACACTGTAGACTATGGTTCACTTGGAGATGCATCCCTTTGGCCGACCAGTCACTAATGTAGATCTGGAGAAAAAAACATGTTAGGAACTACTGTAGATGAAAATTCGAAGAAGAAAAAGAAATTGATAGTTGTTTTTATAGTGTTCATTATCTGTGTTATGATATTTGCCTTGACCTGGTACCTTGATGTTTACCACCCAGTACATGTGATAATGGCTAAGATCACATGTGCACCTACTATCCACTTGTTAGATCACCAACATCATTTTTCTGAATCTCATGATAATGTAATTGTTCAGATGGCTCACACCTATTACAAACAAATGAATATCTCACAAAAGTGTTGAGTATGTATGAAGCTTCCAGCACATACTGCAACAGGTATGCAATTTCTGTCTCTGTAATCAGCTTATAATGATTCCAGTTTTATCCTGTTCCGAACAGTGGTGCAGTGGTACATTGCAGATGGAATAGATTTCATGCACGATTTTAGGGATAACATTATGATCCCCGCAGCCTGTAATATTAGGGGAAAGAACCTTTTTAATAATTGTTTTATGTCTCATCAATATGTGGAATTCCTAACTAGAATGAATACTACTGTTCTACCTACTGATCCAGCCATTTCCTTCCCACCTTCTCCCCAGGAAACTATGCCACCTGGGGAAATACGTCTACAATCTAATGGCTCCCTGTCTTTAGGTGATAGTGTTTGAAAGGTAAATTTATCAATGGCTAGTGTTTCGCACATTCATTGTGCCCTCCACCCAGGTGAAGATATATATTTTATATGTGGTTCCAAGGCTTATCCATGGCTGCCCCCAGGATGGGGGATATCCTGCTATTTGGGGCTGGCTCTTCCTTGCTTTCGGGCCATTCCCTCTGACCTTTAATTTGGTAAATTACAAACTTTTTTTGGTCATCACAAAAAGGACAGCTCAAATATTTTCTTAGTAGACCAAACAGATACTGCTGGGCAACAGGCTTATGACTTTGGATTAGGAATACTACCTATACATGAGATAGCTAAGAATTCCTTTCGTATTAGGAGGTTTGGATGGTTATTAGAGGCCATAATAAATGAAACTATATCGGCCTTAGATAATATAACAGTGCAAATAACTTCTATGCGTTCTGTGGTTTTACAAAACCGCATGGTCCTTGATATACTACTTACAGAATGCGGAGGAGTATGTAATGTTTTGCATATTGAATGTTATATTTTTATACCAGACAATTCCAAAAACGTACATCAAGCTATTAAAACATGCATAAAATAGACCAACAGGTACATGCGTTTGCCAATTAAGATATTTCCTCCCTTTGGAATCGTAGTGCCTCGTTTTTCACTAGATGGGGCTGGAAAGTACTGATGATAGTGATTGTAATAGGGAGTATGGTGTTAGGATGTTGTCTATGTATACAATGCTTGCCAATCTGCTGAGGTATGTTGGCAACAATTTTCTGCCCTTCTCCAACAGCTATGCGTCAAGCAAATGTAGCAATGGTCCAACATTTGGAAGTTTTTATCTTAATGCAAATAGATGAAAAATTATTTATCAGCAAATAATTGTGAACAATACAACTAAGTGCATATTGATGTTTTGGGTTGGATGATACTGTAATGTTCAGAACTAATGTTCTATGGGTCGATTGTGAAAAACGTATTGCCCATTATTATTTTGAACATCAGTTCTTCCATTTTGTATTTTTCTGACATATTGAATCATGAACTTTGGTGTCTTTCTGTTTGTTTACTAACAGCACAAACAAGACTTGTTTTTCTCGTATCTTTGCACACCTGGTATTGACATACATGCTCTTTGCACGTCTGAGGTTTATCTGTGATCCACTTGTAATGTTTGCCCTTTTTTGTTCGATTGTCTTTCAATGTATGGGAGAGAACGAGCAATGTCCTAGCTATCTAATCAGGGATTGTTTCTTCTGTAAATGTTTTGCACATCCCCAGCCCATTCACTGTGTATAAATAACGTTGCAGAGCTTTGTATGATGTTCACTTTTCCCATAGCCATCCTAGCACTGTGAGATTGTGCACCTGTGCGATGATAATAATTACCAGAGGCTTTGGCAGACCTCTGACTACTGGTCTCTTTTTTTGTAACGTGGATAAAAAAAGACTTACATTTTTCACACTTGCTTTGTCTTTGCCAAGCCCAGGAGTTGGGATCATTACTCCTTTCAGAAGTGGAGCTTCAACGGGGGCACCTGCTATGTTTATATTTGTAAGTGCCTCCCGTTGAGGTTTCGTTTCAGTAAAATGGGCATCAGGGCCAAAACAGCCCCGGTGACCCCATCCCCTGGAGCCAACCACAATTCAATGGAGGAAGGAAGCTGCATGGCTCCCTTCCCAGACCAATTTCGGCCAAAGGGACCCATTCCCCTGGGGCCCAGCCTCTTTTCAATGGACTGATTTCTCCTGGAAACTCCATCCCCCAGGGCCCAGTCATGTCTCCCTGGGTGCCTTGGTTCCACCCTGGGCACCCAGTGTGCTATGGGACTGTGGGAGAGCCTCAAGGCCCCCATGGTCGCAGCCGGCTCCCTTCCTCCTGCGGGAGCCGGCATTGCTCTTGCATGCAGGGAGCTACTGGAAATGTAGTTCCCTGCATGCGAGAGCAATACTTTCATCTCTTTCCCTGCCTGCATGTCTGCGGACAGAGCAAGAGATGAAAACTCAGCGTCCAGCAAGCGGGAGCAGTGTGACAGCTCCCACTTGCTGGAAGCTGAGTGTTAGCTGTCTAAGTTCCCTCCAAGCAAAAGCAAACAGCTATGTGCCAGGGTCGGGCCCCATGGACGTAGCAGGAGCTGGCTCTGGGGGATGCAGGGTCCCCAGGGCCATTAGTGGCTCCAGTGCAGGGTCACGTCACCCTCCTCCTATTTTGTGCAAGGTTTGGCCCCGGGAAGGTGGTGGTCCCTAGGGCCGTATATGGCCCGGGGGGGCTGCACTGCCCCCTCCTTTTTTAAAAAGTCATTAGTTCCAGAGAGGTGGTGGTACCCGTGGCCCGGCGTGGTCTGCATGGCCCCCTATATATTTTTTTATTAATAGCCCCAGGACTGTGGTGGTGCCCAAAGCCCGGGGGTCCACGCCACCCCTGCTAAATTTTAACAATAGCCCCAGGGAGGTGGTGGTCCCTGGGACGGTCCAAATGGCCCCCTCACTAAATATTAACAATAGACCTTACAAGGTGGGGGTCCTCAGGCAAAAATAAGCCTTTGGAGGGGTGCTCCCACCTTATTTTATTAAAATGTGCATGCCCCGGGACCTGGCCCACCCGGGGGATTCATTAAAAGCAAGCACGGGAGACCGCACTTGTTTTGTTTTTCAATTCATGACAATATTAGCAAAATTCACTGTGAATTTAAAAGACATTGCTTTTTTGCCCTTTTGGGGTTCCCCCTGGACCCCAGTACTAAGGCTACGGGGTTAGTGTATTTGTACCCTGCCCCCTGTCCTGTTTTTTATTTTTTTATTTTTTGGGACTCGGTTGAAGCCGAGTCCCAAGATGGCTGCCAACACTTTCGCAGGCAGTTGGATTTCTTTATTGCTCTTCCGCCATTATGAGGTTTGGCTGACTGGTGCAGCCTTGGTCACATGACATGCAGGCATACTGACAACACTAGCGCACTTAAATTCATAGATATGGAGACATGACTCGCGTCCCCATTAATTGTGGAGACACATACATTGAAATTCAACAGAATCAACACAGAAATGCGACAGAATTATTGTTTACATTTGATGTGGATCCGGGTCACTTTGGCATGAGTTACAAATAATTTTATAAGTAATCATTGCTATGGTTTGAATGATCATTCAGTGTACCACATCAATATTGCTACCAACTCTATTGTGGGATAGCAAAATCTATCGTATTGCAGAATTTGCCCTAGTGGCCTGGCTACCCATTCTCATTACAGCGGCACACGATTTATACTTCTTCATTTATAATTTGCAGCTTGTGCTTCACAGTACATTGTAAAGTTCTCAAAATGTTCTCTTACCGCTTTCATTCATAAACTGAATATGCTCAGTGTGAAGCCCTAGTTGCTGTGCTTGTCACAACCTAGTTTCATTGAGCAATCACTACATCAGACTATTTGACTTATATCTGGGGTGCAAAGGTAAGCAGTCATGACAATTGAACCCTACTCATAATTGTATATTCTCATGCTGGCGCATCTTAGACCACCTACATTGACGTTGGTGATATTCATCAAATGTACCCATATTCCTGTGACAATAATTCCAAATTTCAAATTCAGTAGTGAAAAGACCATAATAGACAAGCAAAAGAAGAAAAAATAAGTAAAAGAAAAAAAAGAGGAAAAAAATTAAGAACAAAAACCAAAAGGGGAAAAAGAACGGGAATCTGGCCCATGAGGGCAGTCACCCTGTTAACATGATTCACATGATTAGAGGCAGGAGTGTAGCTCCTCCTCACAATTAAGACCATTCAGTGCCTTGCAATTGAGACTTAGTATATACTTCATTTCAAGTTCCCTCAGTGCTTGAACACGGTCCCCACCTCTCCTGTTTAGGGGCACTGCATCAATCACAAAACACCTAATTAGATTAGGGTCATTCTGGTGATGTGCTGCACAGTGTCTTGCAACCGGGTAAGCTTGATCAGTATTGGTAATGGCACACATGTGCTATAATACCCTTTTGTAAACTACTGTACTGCTTTTGCAACACATATTGCATGTGCACGTGAGGATGTAAACTGCAAACTCACTTCTACAATTGTAGGCACCTTTGATTTTGAATGGTTGTGATCTTAGTATATGCCTTGCATCTTGAGCAATTTTTTAACAGAACCCCTCCTGGGGTCGTAACCAACTCACTTGACTTGTCATTTCTGGGCTACTTTGTATGAGAAACTCTTTTAGGGAATATGCTCATTTGTATGTGATCTGAGGACTCTTGGGTATTAGTGTGGCAATTGCAAGGTACGCCTTAACAATGTGGCAGTTCTTCATTAGTAAGTTCCTCAATTTCTTTTCTTGGTTGTTCTACTGGGTCATAAATGTTACCCTTGCATTGCATTTACTTCTCTCCCTCTTACTTTGCCTTGGAAAGAGAATGGTCTCCCTGTCTTTCTTATTGGCTGATCTCTGTTCTTCCTCAATATTTATTGGGTTCTACCCTCTCCCGAAAAATCTTTGCTTCATTTCTTCCTGGCATTGAAGTGTACTGCTTGGAGTGCTATAATGTTTTTATACACGTAGCATCTCCCCATACGGGATACTCATTTTAATGTGTCTAGGGTGAAAACTGTATGCCTGGAGGGTTGAGCTACCCACAGTGTCTTTCCTATGTAAGTGTGTTTCCAATTTGCTGTTATGTTTGAAAACTTCCAAATCTAGAAATGTCACACTAGTCCTGCTGATGTTATGTGTGAAATATAGGTTGAGAGTGTTTTTGTGGATCTCCCTCACAAATTGGTCAGCGTATTCTGGTGACCCCCCCATACCACAAACAGGTCATCAATAAACCTTGTTCAAACAATAATGTGATTGTTCCATGCCATTCCGTGGTTCTTGCAGAGCTCCTGTACCTCCCACCCGCAGAAATGTAAACATGCATTGCTTGGGGCGAAATTGGTGCCCATCGCAGTTACTCTGACCTGTTGAAACCGCTCACCTTCAAAGAGGCCAATCAGTGATGTCATTTGAGATGTCATCAGTGATGTCATCAGTGATGTCACTGTCCATGTCATGAGTGATGTAATATGTGAGGTCAGAAGCAGTGCATTGTGGTTGCGTAAGTTATAGTTAGCTCAGGTAACTATAACTGCTGATTTTCTATGATTTTGTACGAGTGAAATATGAGCCTAACGATAAAATTCAGTGAATTTCTATGTTTTTTTAATTCTATTTCCTAACTATAACTACCCAGTACCTTTGTTTTTCTCAGTGAATTTCTAAAGGTTTTTTAATTCAATTTCCGAATTGCAACGTCCCTGTAACCTTTCTTATATATATATATATATATACTCGGTGTCCCTGCATGCATTGTACTAAACAGAGCACTGAGCGCGACCCACTGAGGGTCCTTGCACGCATTTAAAGACTGATTGGAGCAATCTGTGTGAAACCTCGAGCTGCCCATGATGAAGAAGCTACGGCTTTGAAACGCGTCGGCAAAGAATGCTCACCCCAATTGAAGATGCTGGTTCTCAATGTTATTAAAGCTGCCTGCTTTACAACTGCTAGGAGTGCGTCTTCGAAGTCTTGGACCTTTGTAGAGAAATAATTACACGGCTGTCTCGCCGTGAAGGCTGCACCATTTCCGCAATACAGGAGAGGCTGCGCGGCAACAGGAACTATGCCGACGCCACGATCAGCGTAGTAGGTGTGAGAAAATTAACCTGCATGACAATTGGGGGCCCAATGGAGGGCAAAAATATTGCTTTTTAATTAAAGGACACACGGAACTCACTTTAGGTATGAATTTTCTCCAATCGGGACTCGGTGTCCCCAGCATGCATTGTACTAAACAGAGCACTGAGCACGACCCACTGAGGGTCCTTGCACGCATTTAAATACTGATTGGAGCAATCTGTGTGAAACCTCGAGCTGCCCATGATGAGGAAGCTACAGCTTTGAAACGCGTCGGCAAAGAATGCTCACCCCAATTGAAGATGCCGGTTCTCAATGTTATTAAAGCTGCCTGCTTTACAACTGCTAGGAGTGCGTCTTCGAAGTCTTGGACCTTTGTAGATATATATATATATATATATATATATATATATATATATATATATATATATATATATATATATATATATATATATATATATATGATTAGACAAAGGGATGTCGCACTCCAGTCTTGTTGCAATTAGAGGTATTTTATTTTCTCACTGCCACCAACGCGTTTCACCATCAAGGCTTGTTCACGGTTAGGGAAGTCTGTTATCACTTTCCATTATATACTACTGCTCCCATATGCCAACAATGAAGCATTCTGGGATATGTAGTCAATTATATTCATACAAACAACTATATATACACAATATATACAATTATTTACAATGTTCAAATTCCAATTATTTACATAAATGATTCTGTTTCATCATTTAGTTTGTAATCATCATGTATAGTTCATTGCACCATCATTTCAACATTAGTAGTTTTGAAATATTAAATACGGTCCCATTTTCTCTCTTTAGATGTCTCGTCTTAGTGACTAATTACATGCTGGATAACCAAGTTTGTGTATTCGTATACTCTGTCCTTGGTTTTATGTTGATCTCTTGTATGTGGCAATTACACTTCGTGGTTAAGTCCGGGATCTTTATTTTCACTCTTATTATTCTATTACTATTCTTTTATTAATCATGTCTAAGTGACTGAATTCATGCTGACTTCATGATGAGCAATTGGTTCAATTGTATCTACTTGCATCATTCTTACACTTTATTACTTTGATTACAAATGGACAAAGAGACCCTCTTCCGCATTCAATCCCATGGGTTGTTTTGTTCTGAATCTGATGATCAGTTTGGACTCAAGTTGTCTCAGTTTTAGTGTCCTGTCGCCTCCTCTTTCATGGTCTGGTACACGTGCAATCCCACTCTATTTGATATTTTCCCAGGTGTAATTTTCATGGGTTTCAAAGTGCTTTGTTAAGCCATAGTTATTATCTCCATTATTTATTGCTCGTATATGTTCCAAGATTTTTTTTCTCATTTGACAAATGGTGCTGCCTATATATTTCTTGCCACAGTCACAAGTAATCATATAAACTACATAGGTAGTCTCGCAAGTGATTCTGTGTTTTATGGTAAATTGTTGTTCTTTAAAATCTGTCAGGATTTTGATGTTTTCACCTATTTTGCAAGATTTGCATTTGTCGTACTTAATAAACCCCTTTTGGCGAGTGGTAAGCCATGATTCATTGTTTGCTCTTGTAAAATGGCTTCGAGTTAGTCTATCTTTTAGTGAAGGGGATTTCCTGAAGGAGATGTCAATGTTATGATTCAGATTATTTCCAATATCCGGATCTCTCCTTATGACATTTCAATATATATTCATAATATTTCTGATTGCCTTATGTTCTTTATTATATGTTATTATGAATTGTGTTTTTTTGTCTTCTTCTATTTTCTCCTTATTTGTCTTTTTTTATTTTTTTTAATAGTTAGTGTTTCTGTTGTGTTAATTTTAATGTTAAGCGTGTGGAGCGATTGGCGGGTGGAATGGAGTTGTGGCATATATATATATATATACATATATATATATATATTGCATCCAAATGTCTCGTGTTCGGAAGCGTACACAACAGCAGAAAATTAAAAAGCACGCCAGCTTTTCAGTGCACTCGCACCTTGGTCACAGGCAGTCAAGTCTCGGTGCGGTAATGATGAAGAGACTGTATTAATCGGCATGCATCTTTATAGTACTGCCCTCTAGTGGGCGTCAACACTCGTTCGTTCTTGTGTTGTATGCTGGACTTAGTAGTGTCTATTCATATTCTTGTTACCTTAGTAGATACCGCACTTCAACCAATTATTGAATATTGTTCATTACCCTCCAGTGGGCCTTCAATTCACAGTTTGCTGGCCATTGTCGGCTTGAGGCTGCTGTTCCACAGCTGCGCTCGGGGAAATTCCAGGCTCAGAGGTTCCCTTCTCTTTTAGGGACGGTGCAGCTTCCACGGCTAGACAGCTGTTAAATTATTTTGCATCCAAATGTCTCGTGTTCGGAAGCGCACACAACAGCAGAAAATTAAAAAGCACGCCAGCTTTCTGCTTTGAATACTTTTCTTTTGCCTAACGCGTTTCAGTGCACTCGCACCTTGGTCACAGGCAGTCAAGTCTCGGCGCGGTAAGGATGAAGAGACTGTATTAATCGGCATGCATCTTTATAGTACTGCCCTCTAGTGGGCGTCAACACTCGTCCGTTCTTGTGTTGCATGCTGGACTTAGTAGTGTCTATTCATATTCTTGTTACCTTAGTAGGTACCGCACTTCAACCAATTATTGAATATTGTTCATTACCCTCCAGTGGGCCTTCAATTCACAGTTCGCTGGCCATTGTCGGCTTGAGGCTGCTGTTCCATAGCTGCACTCGGGGAAATTCCAGGCTCAGAGGTTCCCTTCTCTTTTATGGACAGTGCAGCTTCCACGGCTAGACAGCCGTTAAATTATTTTGCATCCAAATGTCTCGTGTTCGGAAGCGCACACAACAGCAGAAAATTAAAAAGAACACCAGCTTTCTGTTTTGAATACTTTTCCTTTGCCTAACGCGTTTCAGTGCACTCGCACCTTGGTCACATGCAGTCAAGTCTCGGTGCGGTAATGATGAAGAGACTGTATTAATCGGCATGCATCTTTATAGTACTGCCCTCTAGTGGGCGTCAACACTCGTTCGTTCTTGTGTTGCATGCTGGACTTTGTAGTGTCTATTCATATTCTTGTTACCTTAGTAAGTACCGCACTTCAACCAATTATTGAATATTGTTCATTACCCTCCAGTGGGCCTTCAATTCACAGTTCGCTGGCCATTGTCAGCTTGAGGCTGCTGTTCCATAGCTGCGCTCGGGGAAATTCCAGGCTCAGAGGTTCCCTTCTCTTTTAGGGATGGTGCAGCTTCCACGGCTAGACAACCGTTAAATTATTTTGCATCCAAATGTCTCGTGTTCGGAAGCGCACACAACAGCAGAAAATTAAAAAGCACGCCAGCTTTCTGTTTTGAATACTTTTCTTTTGCCTAACGCGTTTCAGTGCACTCGCACCTTGGTCACAGGCAGTCAAGTCTCGGCGCGGTAATGATGAAGAGACTGTATTAATCGGCATGCATCTTTATAGTACTGCCCTCTAGTGGGCGTCAACACTCGTCCGTTCTTGTGTTGCATGCTGGACTTAGTAGTGTCTATTCATATTCTTGTTACCTTAGTAGGTACCGCACTTCAACCAATTATTGAATATTGTTCATTACCCTCCAGTGGGCCTTCAATTCACAGTTCGCTGGCCATTGTCGGCTTGAGGCTGCTGTTCCATAGCTGCGCTCGGGGAAATTCCTGGCTCAGAGGTTCCCTTCTCTTTTAGGGATGGTGCAGCTTCCACGGCTAGACAGCCGTTAAATTATTTTGCATCCAAATGTCTCGTGTTCAAAAGCGCACACAACAGCAGAAAATTAAAAAGCACGCCAGCTTTCTGTTTTGAATACTTTTCTTTTGCCTAACGCGTTTCAGTGCACTCGCACCTTGGTCACAGGCAGTCAAGTCTCGGCGCGGTAATGATGAAGAGACTGTATTAATCGGCATGCATCTTTATAGTACTGCCCTCTAGTGGGCGTCAACACTCGTCCGTTCTTGTGTTGCATGCTGGACTTAGTAGTGTCTATTCATATTCTTGTTACCTTAGTAGGTACCGCACTTCAACCAATTATTGAATATTGTTCATTACCCTCCAGTGGGCCTTCAATTCACAGTTCGCTGGCCATTGTCGGCTTGAGGCTGCTGTTCCATAGCTGCACTCGGGGAAATTCCAGGCTCAGAGGTTCCCTTCTCTTTTATGGACGGTGCAGCTTCCACGGCTAGACAGCCATTAAATTATTTTGCATCCAAATGTCTCGTGTTCGGAAGCGCACACAACAGCAGAAAATTAAAAAGCACACCAGCTTTCTGTTTTGAATACTTTTCCTTTGCCTAACGCGTTTCAGTGCACTCGCACCTTGGTCACAGGCAGTCAAGTCTCGGTGGGGTAATGATGAAGAGACTATATTAATCGGCATGCATCTTTATAGTACTGCCCTCTAGTTGGCGTCAACACTCGTTCGTTCTTGTGTTGCATGCTGGACTTTGTAGTGTCTATTCATATTCTTGTTACCTTAGTAGGTACCGCACTTCAACCAATTATTGAATATTGTTCATTACCCTCCAGTGGGCCTTCAATTCACAGTTCGCTGGCCATTGTCGGCTTGAGGCTGCTGTTCCATAGCTGTGCTTGGGGAAATTCCAGGCTCAGAAGTTCCCTTCTCTTTTAGGGACGGTGCAGCTTCCACGGCTAGACAGCCATTAAATTATTTTGCATCCAAATGTCTCGTGTTCGGAAGCGCACACAACAGCAGAAAATTAAAAAGCATGCCAGCTTTCTGTTTTGAATACTTTTCCTTTGCCTAACGCGTTTCAGCGCACTCGCACCTTGGTCACAGGCAGTCAAGTCTCGGAGCGGTAATGATGAAGAGACTGTATTAATCGGATACATCTTTATAGTACTGCCCTCTAGTGGGCGTCAACACTCGTTCGTTCTTGTGTTGTATGCTGGAGTTAGTAGTGTCTATTCATACTCTTGTTACCTTAGTAGGTACCGCACTTCAACCAATTATTGAATATTGTTCATTACCCTCCAGTGGGCCTTCAATTCACAGTTCGCTGGCCATTGTCGGCTTGAGGCTGCTGTTCCATAGCTGCGCTCGGGGAAATTCCAGGCTCAGAGGTTCCCTTCTCTTTTAGGGACGGTGCAGCTTCCACGGCTAGACAGCCGTAAAATTATTTTGCATCCAAATGTCTTGTGTTCGGAAGCGCACACAACAGCAGAAAATTAAAAAGCACGCCAGCTTTCTGTTTTGAATACTTTTCTTTTGCCTAACGCGTTTCAGTGCACTCGCACCTTGGTCACAGGCAGTCAAGTCTCGGCGCGGTAATGATGAAGAGACTGTATTAATCGGCATGCATCTTTATAGTACTGCCCTCTAGTGGGCGTCAACACTCGTCCGTTCTTGTGTTGCATGCCGGACTTAGTAGTGTCTATTCATATTCTTGTTACCTTAGTAGGTACCGCACTTCAACCAATTATTCAATATTGTTCATTACCCTCCAGTGGGCCTTCAATTCACAGTTCGCTGGCCATTGTCGGCTTGAGGCTGCTGTTCCATAACTGCACTCGGGGAAATTCCAGGCTCAGAGGTTCCCTTCTCTTTTATGGACGGTGCAGCTTCCACGGCTAGACAGCCGTTAAATTATTTTGCATCCAAATGTCTTGTGTTCGGAAGCGCACACAAAAGCAGAAAATTAAAAAGCACACCAGCTTTCTGTTTTGAATACTTTTCCTTTGCCTAACGCGTTTCAGTGCACTCGCACCTTGGTCACAGGCAGTCAAGACTCGGTGCGGTATTGATGAAGAGACTGTATTAATCGGCATGCATCTTTATAGTACTGCCCTCTAGTTGGCGTCAACACTTGTTCGTTCTTGTGTTGCATGTTGGACTTAGTAGTGTCTATTCATATTCTTGTTACCTTAGTAGGTACCGCACTTCAACCAATTAATGAATATTGTTCATTACCCTCCAGTGGGCCTTCAATTCACAGTTCGCTGGCCATTGTCGGCTTGAGGCTGCTGTTCCATAGCTTCGCTCAGGGAAATTCCAGGCTCAGAAGTTCCCTTCTCTTTTAGGGACGGTGCAGCTTCCACGGCTAGACAGCCGTTAAATTATTTTGCATCCAAATGTCTCGTGTTCGGAAGCGCAGCCAACAGCAGAAAATTAAAAAGCACGCCAGCTTTCTGTTTTGAATACTTTTCCTTTGCCTAACGCGTTTCAGTGCACTTGCACCTTGGTCACAGGCAGTCAAGTCTCGACGCGGTAATGATGAAGAGACTGTATTAATCGGCATGCATCTTTATAGTACTGCCCTCTAGTGGGCGTCAACACTCGTTCGTTCTTGTGTTGTATGCTGGACTTAGTAGTGTCTATTCATATTCTTGTTACCTTAGTAGGTACCGCACTTCAACCAATTATTGAATATTGTTCATTACCCTCCAGTGGGCCTTCAATTCACAGTTCGCTGGCCATTGTCGGCTTGAGGCTGCTGTTCCATAGCTGCACTCGGGGAAATTCCAGGCTCAGAGGTTCCCTTCTCTTTTAGGGACGGTGCAGCTTCCACGGCTAGACAGCCGTAAAATTATTTTGCATCCAAATGTCTCGTGTTTGGAAGCGCACACAACAGCAGAAAATTAAAAAGCACGCCAGCTTTCTGTTTTGAATACTTTTCCTTTGCCTAACGCGTTTCAGTGCACTCGCACCTTGGTCACAGGCAGTCAAGTCTCAGCGCAGTAATGATGAAGAGACTGTATTAATCGGCATGCATCTTTATAGTACTGCCCTCTAGTGGGCGTCAACACTCGTTCGTTCTTGTGTTGCATGCTGGACTTAGTAGTGTCTATTCATATTCTTGTTCCCTTAGTAGGTACCGCACTTCAACCAAGTATTGAATATTGTTCATTACCCTCCAGTGGTCCTTCAATTCACAGTTCGCTGGCCATTGTCAGCTTGAGGCTGCAGTTCCATAGCTGCGCTCTGTGAAATTCCAGGCTCAGAAGTTCCCTTCTCTTTTAGGGACAGTGCAGCTTCCACGGCTAGACAGCCGTTAAATTATTTTGCATCCAAATGTCTCGTGTTCGGAAGCGCACACAACAGCAGAAAATTAAAAAGCACGCCAGCTTTCTGCTTTGAATACTTTTCCTTTGCCTAACGCGTTTCAGTGCACTCGCACCTTGGTCACAGGCAGTCAAGTCTCGGCGTGGTAATGATGAAGAGACTGTATTAATTGACATGCATCTTTATAGTACTGCCCTCTAGTGGGCATCAACACTCGTTCGTTCTTGTGTTGCATGCTGGACTTAGTAGTGCCTATTCATATTCTTGTTACCTTAGTAGGTACCGCACTTCAACCAATTATTGAATATTGTTCATTACCCTCCAGTGGGCCTTCAATTCACAGTTTGCTGGCCATTGTCAGCTTGAGCCTGCTGTTCCATAGCTGCGCTCGGGGAAATTCCAGGCTCAGAGGTTCCCTTCTCTTTTAGGGACGGTGCAGCTTCCATGGCTAGACAGCCGTTAAATTATTTTGCATCCAAATGTCTCGTGTTCGGAAGCGCACACAACAGCAGAAAATTAAAAAGCACGCCAGCTTTCTGTTTTGAATACTTTTCCTTTGCCTAACGCGTTTCAGTGCACTCGCACCTTGGTCACAGGCAGTCAAGTCTCGGCGCAGTAATGATGAAGAGACTGTATTAATCGGCATGCATCTTTATAGTACTGCCCTCTAGTGGGCGTCAACACTCGTTCGTTCTTGTGTTGCATGCTGGACTTAGTAGTGTCTATTCATATTCTTGTTACCTTAGTAGGTACCGCACTTCAACCAATTATTGAATATTGTTCATTACCCTCCAGTGGTCCTTCAATTCACAGTTCGCTGGCCATTGTCGGCTTGAGGCTGCAGTTCCATAGCTGCGCTCTGTGAAATTCCAGGCTCAGAAGTTCCCTTCTCTTTTAGGGACGGTGCAGCTTCCACGGCTAGACAGCCGTTAAATTATTTTGCATCCAAATGTCTCGTGTTCGGAAGCGCACACAACAGCAGAAAATTAAAATGCACGCCAGCTTTCTGCTTTGAATACTTTTCCTTTGCCTAACGCGTTTCAGTGCACTCGCACCTTGGTCACAGGCAGTCAAGTCTCGGCGTGGTAATGATGAAGAGACTGTATTAATCGACATGCATCTTTATAGTACTGCCCTCTAGTGGGCATCAACACTCGTTCGTTCTTGTGTTGCATGCTGGACTTAGTAGTGTCTATTCATATTCTTGTTACCTTAGTAGGTACCGCACTTCAACCAATTATTGAATATTGTTCATTACCCTCCAGTGGGCCTTCAATTCACAGTTCGCTGGCCATTGTCAGCTTGAGGCTGCTGTTCCATAGCTGCGCTCGGGGAAATTCCAGGCTCAGAGGTTCCCTTCTCTTTTAGGGACGGTGCAGCTTCCACGGCTAGACAGCCGTTAAATTATTTTGGATCCAAATGTCTCGTGTTCGGAAGCGCACACAACAGCAGAAAATTAAAAAGCACGCCAGCTTTCTGTTTTGAATACTTTTCCTTTGCCTAACGTGTTTCAGTGCACGCGCACCTTGGTCACAGGCAGTCAAGTCTCGGCGTGGTAATGATGAAGAGACTGTATTAATCGGCATGCATCTTTATAGTACTGCCCTCTAGTGGGCATCAACACTCGTTCGTTCTTGTGTTGCATGCTGGACTTAGTTGTGTCTATTCATATTCTTTTTACCTTAGTAGGTACCGCACTTCAACCAGTTATTGAATATTGTTCATTACCCTCCAGTGGGCCTCACAATTCACAGTTCGCTGGCCATTGTCAGCTTGAGGCTGCTGTTCCATAGCTGCGCTCGGGGAAATTCCAGGCTCAGAGGTTCCCTTCTCTTTTAGGGACGGTGCAGCTTCCACAGCTAGACAGCCGTTAAATTATTTTGCATCCAAATGTCTCGTGTTCGGAAGCGCACACAACAGCAGAAAATTAAAAAGCACGCCAGCTTTCTGTTTTGAATACTTTTCCTTTGCCTAACGCGTTTCAGTGCACTCGCACCTTGGTCACAGGCAGTCAAGTCTCAGCGCGGTAATGATGAAGAGACCGTATTAATCGGCATGCATCTTTATAGTACTGCCCTCTAGTGGGCATCAACACTCGTTCGTTCTTGTGTTGCATGGTGGACTTAGTAGTGTCTATTCATATTCTTGTTACCTTAGTAGGTACCGCACTTCAACCAATTATTGAATATTGTTCATTACCCTCCAGTGGGCCTTCAATTCACAGTTCGCTGGCCATCGTCGGCTTGAGGCTGCTGTTCCATAGCTGAGCTTAGGGAAATTCCAGGCTCATAGGTTCCCTTCTCTTTTAGGGTCGGTGCAGCTTCCACGGCTAGACAGCAGTTAAATTATTTTGCATCAATGTCTCGTGTTCGGAAGCGCACGCAACAGCAGAAAATTAAAAAGCACGCCAGCTTTCTGTTTTGAATACTTTTCCTTTGCCTAACGCGTTTCAGTGCACTTGCACCTTGGTCACAGGCAGTCAAGTCTCGGCGCGGTAATGATGAAGAGACTGTATTAATCGACATGCATCTTTATAGTACTGCCCTCTAGTGGGCGTCAACACTCGTTCGTTCTTGTGTTGAATTCTGGACTTAGTAGTGTCTATTCATATTCTCGTTACCTTAGAAGGTTCCGCACTTCAACCAATTATTGAATATTGTTCATTACCCTCCAGTGAGCCTTCAATTCACAGTTTGCTGGCCATTGTCGGCTTGAGGCTGCTGTTCCATAGCTGCGCCCGGGGAAATTCCAGGCTCAGAGGTTCCCTTCTCTTTTAGGGACGGTGCAGCTTCCACGGCTAGACAGCAGTTAAATTATTTTGCATCAATGTCTCGTGTTCGGAAGCGCACGCAACAGCAGACAATTAAAAAGCATGCCAGCTTTCTGTTTTGAATACTTTTCCTTTGCCTAACGCGTTTCAGTGCACTCGCACCTTGGTCATAGGCAGTCAAGTCTCGGCGCGGTAATGATGAAGAAACTGTATTACTCGGCATGCATCTTTATAGTACTGCCCTCTAGGGGGCGTCAACTCTCGTTCGTTCTTGTGTTGCATGCTGGACTTAGTAGTGTCTATTCATCTTCTTGTTACCTTAGTAGGTACCGCACTTCAACCAATTATTGAATATTGTTCATTACCCTCCAGTGGGCCTTCAATTCACAGTTAGCTGGCCATTGTCGGCTTGAGGCTTCTGTTCCATAGCTGCGCTCGGGGAAATTCCAGGCTCAGAGGTTCCCTTCTCTTTTAGGGACGGTGCAACACAAGAACGAACGAGTGTTGACGCCCACTAGAGGGAAGTACTATAAAGATGCATGCCGATTAATACAGTCTCTTCATCATTACCGCGCCGAGACTTGACTGCCTGTGACCAAGGTGCGAGTGCACTGAAACGCGTTAGGCAAGGGAAAAGTATTCCAAACAGAAAGCTGGCGTGCTTTTTAATTTTCTGCTGTTGTGTGCGCTTCCGAACACGATACATTTGGATGCAAAATATATATATATATATATATCCACTCATACATATATATGTGTGTTTATATTTTTATATAATTGTAAAATTATAAAATAAATTAAAATTAGTAGTTTATTAATTGTTTTAAAGTAAATATGTATATATATTGATTATTATGTACGTATGTTTACATTTTTTATTTAGTTTATTTGTTATATTTGTTAAAATGTATATTAAATCCACTTTATTTTTTCAAAATTTATTTTAATATTTAATATATTTAATATTTATTATTTTATTTTATTTATATATAAAAATCGATATTTTGTACAACTATGGGGTATATTAGCAAGAACCTCGTTAAAATTATCGCCGTTTTAGCGGCAGGAAACTGCCGCTAAAACGGCGATAATGGGCTTAATAATATGCGTTATAGAATTCCAATAAAGCCCAGGTTAGATGTGCAGGACATCTAACCTGGGCTTCTATTGGAATTCTATAACGCATATTAGCAAGCCCATTATCGCCGTTTTAGCGGCAGTTTCCTGCCGCTAAAACGGCGATAATTTTAACGAGGTTCTTGCTAATATGCCCCTATATTTTTAACATCAATATTTTGTTTCTTGATATTTTTGTACTTACCTGTTTAAGTATAGGAGTCGAAATTTTTGCATTCTATATTTTGTCATCGATATTTTTAACATCGATATTCTGTCAGTGAATCCTTTTATCTGTATCAAACCTCTGACAGTCACTGAACCTACATTGAGAAATGAAGTTAATATGAGTAGAAAAGTGAGTACTGTAAAAAGTGTTCACAGTTTGGAAAAAATTTACTTTGTACCACACTGTTTGCAGACAGTGAAACTCTCATAGAAATACTCTACAGAGTATTAAAATGTATCTCCTAAGAAGAGTGTACACTCGATGCAAAACGTGGCAAAAAAGACACTATTCACTTAAAATAACTAAGGTCTGAAGGTGGTCAACATCATACCACCTGCAGCCTTCACACTGTGGTAAAAGTTTACAGCTATCCCATCTTCTGAAGCAAAAGAAGCACATGCACATAGGTTAATACCTGGTGCACACAGTCTTCTATGTTACATGGAAATTATCATGCTGAGATAATTCTGTCTAATAACTTAAGGCTGCTTACAATGCTTGTTATGTAGTATGGAGAATATTTGCCCTGTTGCAAACTTTTTCTGCAGAGGCAAAAAACTTATGTGGAAAATGCTGAACACAAGCCATCAACTGTCACCGGCACACAGGGCTACTCTTCATTACAAAGATTTGTAACATATTCAACACTTCTACATAGCTATGATGTTTTAGGAGCTCATGCGTTTTGTACACTACCTACAAAATACTTTATTTGGTTAACTAAAACCAGAAAAGTACAAACAATAATATCTAATAAGCACATTATAAATATAAAAATAGCTTCCTCCAAATCATCAACTTAAAAATATCCGAATACATCAAAGTAAAATCATTTCCAATCGTTGCTACATAGGAACCAGATATACACTGCCGCAACTAAAAACTAGCGATATTAAAACATTCCCAAGGATTGTACAATATCTGTATATATATTAATGCAGGTCTTACTTGCAAGAAGCCTTTATCTTTTAGTAACGGTAATATAAAACGTTTGGGGATACAATGATAGTAGTCACAGGACAGCGTTTTGTACACACATTAGCTGGACACAGGCTGTACAAAATCAGGTAGAAAAGTAATACAGTAATACGGAGGGCCCACCCCCAGGACACAGCAATTTGCCTGCCTGCATTGCATTGGGCAGGGAAGCTTGTGTTTGTTCCCGCCTAATGGGAGAATTCTTAGATCTCCCACCATAAAGGAGCAAACACAATATTGCTTCCGCCCAGAGGGAGTAGCTATTTATGCCGCTCCCCTTGGGGGGGAGCAATCTCTTGATCTGTTTCTCTGCCCTTTTAAGTGAGGGTAGGAAAACAGATCATAAGTCTGCTCCCAGCCGGTGAGAGCATTTTTAAAGCTCCCGCCCATTGGGAGCAGACTCAGTGTTTGCACCCGTTTGGCAGGAGTTTGAAAAATGCTCCCTCCAGGTGGGGGCAAACACAGGTTTCACTGTCCATGCAGGTGTGGGCAGGAAACCGATGTGCCCCGGGGGGGGGGCTCCCTGGGACACAGTAAGTGAGGCAGCCCTGGGGTATGGGGTCCTTAGGGCCAATAAAGGCGGGAGTACGAAGGGGCCCCTCTCCCTTTTTAAAAAGGCAGCGATCTTTTGTGATGGGGTTCCCAGTGGTTTTTCAAGACTCTGGAAGGGGGCCCGCATGGACCCCCTCCCCTTTTTATGACAATTTTGACCTGGGGTGGCCCCCGGGCCTGTAATGACTCCCCTTTTTTTGTTAATTCTGGCCCTTAGGGTGGGCTCCCTGTGGCCTATAATGGCTCAGGGAGGGTGGTCTTACAGCCCTCATCCCCTTTTTGATGATTTTAGCCATGGGGGAGGCTTGCAGGGGCCTATAATGTCTTGGGGGGGTGTGCACCCTCCCCTTAATGAAAGAAAGCAGCCTTTGCTACCATTTGTCTTTTCGATCCTGCAGGAGTCTTGCGGGATTTCAGCAAATACTGCTGATTTTTGGGGGTTTTGGCCCAGGGGTGGTTTCCCCACAATGCTCTGCTTATGACATCACACATTGCATCACTTATGACATGGTCAATGACATCACTCATGACATCACTGATGACATCTCAAATGACATCACTAATGACATCATCCAGTGACTATGAGTCTTTTAAAAAAGTGTATGTGTGTTAAATATATATCCCAAGGTGATTGGTGAATCATTGGGTGTATGAGTGCCTGTATGGATGATTGAGTGGGTGTGTGACTGACTGTATAAGTGAGTGATTAGGTGTCTCAGTGAATGTATGGGAAGAGACTGGTTGTGTGAATGTTTGTATCAGTCAGTCAGTTGGTGTCTAAGTGGCTGTATGGGTGTGTGTGTGTGTATGAGTGGCTGAATGGGTGATTGATTGGTAGTTTGAGTGCCTGTATGAGTATCTGAGTATCTGTATGGGTAGGTGAGGAGGTGTGGGACTGCCTGTATGGCTAAGTGAGCAGGTGAGTCAGTGGATGTATGGGTTAGTGAGTGTGTGTGTATATGTGTGTATGTGTGAGGGACTGTATGGGTGACCGAGTGTGTGAATGGCTGTGTGGGTGAGTGAGTGGATGTGTCAGTGGTATATGGGTGAGTAACTGGGTATGTGAAAGGCAGTATAGGTGAGTGATGGGGTATATGTGTGACTGTATCGGTAAGTGAGTGAATGTAAGAGTGGCTGTATGGGTGAGTGTGTGCTTATGTCAGTGACTGTATAGGTGAGTGAATACACCTTAGAAAATGTATGAGTAAGTATGTGGGTGTGTGTGTAATGGTATGGTTAAGTGGCTGTGTGATTGATTGAGTAGGTATGTGAGTAGCTCTATGGGTGACTGACTCAATGTGTGAGTGGCTAAATGGGTATATAAGTGGATATGTCAGTGGCTGTATTAGTGAGTGAGTGGGTATAAGAGTAGCTGTATGGGTGAGTGAATGGATTTGTTTGTAGATCTATGAATCAGTGAGTGGGTGTGTAAGTACTGGTATGGGTCTGTGAATGAGTTTATCAATGGTTGTGTGGGAGTGGAGGTGGGTGTATGAAAGGTTCTATGTGGGTGTGAGTGGGTGTGTTGGTGATTTTGTGGATGATGTGATCAGTGATGTCATTTGAGATATCATGAGTGATCCCACCAGTGATGCCACTGACCATGTCATGAGTGATATAATATGTGAGGTCATATGCAGTGCATTGCAGGGGCATGAGTTACAGTTAGCTCAGCTACCTATAACTGCTGAATTTCACTGGTTTTGTACGAGTGAAATCTGAGCCTAACTATAATGTCCCTGTAACCTTTGTTTTTTTAGTGAATTTTGAAGTTTTTTTTTAACGTGAAGTAAGACGCACATCACAATGCATAGTGGGGTTGGGTTAAACACGGAGCCTTGCCTTGCACTTTGCTGACCCCACACAAGCTTGCTACTCCAGGCTCCCTCCACCTTGCCATCCACTGTCCATGACCCTGCTCCCTCATTACAGCTGTGTGTGGCCATTATTCTGCCAATGCCCTTCCTGCCTGCCCTAAACAGTTAACTTGCTGCCCCATCCACATACTCCCTACCCTCTGTTCTCTTCGTCCATGCACCAGCCCCTCCCTCCTGCCCTGCATGGTCCGATGTGCTGCCATTGCCTTCCATTTAGCTCAATGTCTCTGCTCACTCCTCCTGCCCTCCGTTCCCCAATTCTAGGCAGCATCATTGTCCTCCTGCTTAGCCTCTATGCTTATCTTGCTGTCCCTACTCTCCTCCCCCTTCCCTCCAATGTATGTGTGAATGCCCCTGCTCCCACCTTTCTGCCCACCACATTCCATGGACCTGCCACCCTCATATCTACTTTGAGTGTTCTGTTTAGCTGCCACTGCCCCTCACACCTGCCTAGCATGGTCAGATGGCTGCCGCCTGTCCCTGCCACCTCCACCCTGTCTGTCCAAGTTCCATGCCCCTATCCCCTCCTACCTGTCCTCCATAGTCCATTTTACTGCCACTCCCTTCTGCCCTCCCTGCTCAGTTGTGCTGCAACTGCTCCTCCTGTCTGCCCTGCATGGTCTGTTGTGAAGTTTCTTCCCCTGCGCTATTTCATCTGTGTCCAGCCTCTACCCCTCCCTTCTGTTTTCCATGGTCTTTTGTGCATACCCCTGCCCCCTCCCTCTTGTCACCGTGGCTGGTGTGCTGTCACTAACCCTCCTGCTTGCCATGCATGGTCTTCTGTACTGCCACAGCCCTTCCTACCTGCCCTTTGTAGTAAGCTTCCTGACTCTGACCCCCTCCCACCTTCCCTCTGTTTGTCTCTGTGTATGGCATTATAGTCTCACTGTTGCACTCAATGGTGTGTTGTGCTTACAGTGTCCATCCAACCTGCCCTCCATGGTCAGCTTGCTGCTCCTGCCCCCTTGCCCCCTGACCGCCGTTTTCATGTGCAGACCCCTGTCACCTACCTCCTGCCTTGTTTCGTCCGCTGTTGTTCCCCTGACCCCTCCCTCCTTCCCTTCATGGTCCATTATGCTGCAACTGCCCCTCCTGTTTGTCCGCTATGGTCAGCTTGGTGCCCTTGCCTCTTTCCCATCTGCTTGCTGTTGTGCTTGTACATGGACCTGTTCCCTCCCTATTGCTTTATATGGTCTGTTGTCTGAACTGCTGTCCTGCTTGCCCTGTGTGAGGTACTGTGCTGCTGCAACCCCTGACGCCTGCCCTGTAAGGTCCGATTGGTGTCCCAGCCGATCTCCCTCCTGCCCTCTCTTATCCAAGCCTGTGTCCCGCATTCCTCCTGCCCCTGTGAGCCAATGTGCCAAACTTGTCAACATTTTCAACTTGGTAAGAGGTAGATTTTGAAACAAAACTGGGGAATTGATTTTCCACATAAACTTACATTGAAAAAGAGGAGATTTTAGGCCGGAGACAAATAAAATAAAGGCCGTTTTTGGCTTAAAAACATCAGGAGTCTCCTGCCTGAATAGGGTCTGTTGGCATGTATGGTTGTTCTGCTACTGCTTCTTCTTTCTGCCCTCAATTGTCTTTTACATTGCCACAGGCTCTCTTGCTTGTACTGCATGGTTGGTTTGTTTCCCATGCTCCCTTTTCCCTGCCCTCCATGGTCAGTTGTGCTGCCACTGCCACTCCTACCTGCACAGCATGGTCAGCTTGTTGCCTCTGCACCCTCCTCTATGAGAGGGTCTTATTCCCAGGGAAATTATGGTAAGTGCTCTAAACAACTAAAATTATGACATATTTTCTCAAATAGCAAAAAAGAACTTTTAAATAATTTGCTCCATTTATGCTTTTTTTATCTAGTTGGTCAGTTGATTATATGTTACACTTAAGGGAGAGGATGTGTCGTTACTGCCTAATAGACCTGGGTGTCTCTGGCAGAGGTATGCATTTTTGTCCAAGTAGGGACCCTCACTCTTAGTCAAGGTAAGTGGGATACACACTTTCGATAACCCTTGCTCAACCCCTTGGTAGCTTGGCACGAGCAGACAGGCTTACCCCAAAGGCAATGTGTAAAGTATTTGTACTCAAAACAAACAGCAATACAGTAATAACACCACAAATGGACACCACACCAGTTTAGAAAAATAAAGTATCTTTATCGAAACTCAACAAGACCAAAACAACAAAAATCCAACATACATGTGGTAAAACAGCACTTCAAAACAGTTATTTTCAAAATAAAGCTGGTAGACAACAAATAGCTCCTCCTGGGGCTATTGTAATTTCATGACAGCAATAAATCTAAAGTATGGCGATGACCGCGAGGTGTGCGGTGCCAGGCATGGAGTCACACGGACCCCCAAACAAACTTCAGTGCAAAGGTTGAGGTCAGCTCCCTCGCTGCCACGGGGGATGCAAGGCATTGTGTCCGTGAAGAGGCGACGTGTCGAATCCAGGACAGGGAAAATCGGTTGGGTCGTTGGTGAGGTGTCGGCTCCTGTGAAGCGATGTGAAGTCGGCGAGTTCATGGACTCACCCATGGCGGTTATTGGCACTGTGATAACAGGATGCAGGTGCTGGAGATGATGGAGTCAGTGCGAGTGCTGGCGTCGGGAATGCCGGTAACTGCAGGCATCGGCAGACATTGAAGGGCATCGGAGCTGCAGTAAAGCCTGGGCTGTGCGTCGTGCACTTCATGAGTGGGGCCCTGGGACTTGGTGCAGGTCGCAGCGTCACAGTAGCGATGCTGATGGCATCGGAGATTGCTTTACTTGCTTCTCTTAGGTTTCTTTCAGCTCCCAATAGCAGGAACAACGCCCAGAGGCCCAAAACTGGAACAGGTACTTCCTGGCAGGTCATAACTCTCAACAGTGGAGTTCAGGGGAACTGGGGGTGAAGTCTTTGGGTCCCTTAGACTTCAGATCAGGAGGCCAGCACACACAAGCCCTTGGAGATTCTTCTTCAGGCAGGTTTCTCAGCAAAGTTCCTGTCTTTGTCCTTTCCTTGACAGAAGCAGCAATTGCAGGCCAACTCCACAGAGCACACAGCAAAGGGGCAGTACTCCTCCTCACAACTCTCCAGCTCTTTTCCTTGCCAAAGGTTCCTCTTGAATCCAGAAGTGATCTAAAGTTCTGGGGTTTAAGGTCCACTACTTATGCCCCATTTTGTCTTTGTTCTTCTTTATGCAAGGGTCTCTGAGACCAGTCCAAACCAGTTCTGTCCTCACTGGTGCAGTATGACCACAGGGGGTGGAGACAGCATTGTGCAAGGGATACAGATCCTATTTAGGTTCATGGAAAACTCCTCCCACTACTCTAAATGCAGCCAAGGTCTATTAAGCTCAGCTGAGTCCTCCTGAAAGGGCCAGGCAGATCTCAAACCCCCCAGTGGCTGTCTACAGTTAATGCACATCCCAAGCCCCTGTCACTCCAAAACCAGACAGGCAATCCACAAACAGGCAGAGGCACATAGAATAGTTAAACAAGAAAATGCCTACTTTCTGAAAGTGGCATTTTAAAACACACAATTTAAAAAACATCTATACTAAAAGATGTGTTATTAAATTCTGAGTTCAGAGAGCCTAAACTTTATTGCTCTATCTTGTCCCAATAGGAAATTATACTTGTAAGATGTTACAAAGTATCTCCCATGCTATCCTATGGGACAGATAGCTTTTCAATAGTGAAAAACAAAATTGGCAGTATTTCACTATCAGGACATGTCACATACATCAGTACCTGTCCTACCTTTCACATACACTGCACCCTGCCCATGGGGGCACCTTGGGCCTACAAGAGGGGTGCTTTACATGTAAGACAAGGGATTGTTAGGGCCTGGCAAGTGGGTGCACTTGCCAGGTCGACATAGCAGTTCAAAACTGCGCACAGACACTGCAGTGGCAGGTCTGAGGTACATTTACAGGGCTACTCGTGGGTGACACAATCAGTGATGCATGCCCACCAGTAGCATTTGATGTACAGGGCCTGGCACATTCAGTTCACTTTACTAGGGTACTTACCAATAAATCAAATATGCCAATTAGGGAGAACTAATTGTAATATCAGAGGAGCACTTGCACTTTGATACTGATCAACAGTGGCAAAGTGCCCAAAGTATCCAAGCCAGCAAGAACAAAATCCAGTACAGCATCAAAAATATAGGAGGTAGAGGCGAAAATTCAGGGGAAACCACGCCAAAGATGCCCAGTCTAACACAGCCAGAGCTGCACACTTTGCAACTGGGGAACCAGGTTCGAGTTTCGGCTTCAGCTCGACATCCTGTGATTCTGGGCAATTCACTTAATCTCCCCATGCCTAAAACCAAAATGAATGTGTCCTTATACAATGTAACTGATGCTCCTGTAAAGCACTCCTATACCTTTGGGTCAAGTCTGTGCTACATAAAACTGCAAAAATAAGTGTTTTGCAAACGTCTGTCACTGGGCTACACTTGGACTACATTTGGATGATATCTGTGCTATATTTGGGCTCTTTTTTGTCTTGTGGCCATCTTGGGATTCTTGTTTGTTATAACGATCCCTAATTTCAACATTTACTGCAGTATCCTCAGTAGAAAATGCTTTCAGTTTTCTACTTTGATTCCATCAAGATGGCGTTCATATGTGCCACAATTTTGGCATAAACTCAAAATTTTAGCACTCTAGTTGCTCATTAGAACACTGTAGTAAAACTGCTGATCACCAGGGAGTTAACTGGCAGTGTGCTGCTGGTGCTGAAAGTGCATGGTTCAGTCTGCATTTGTGCATGTGTTGAAAGAGCATGTTTCAGTCTGCATGTTTCAGTCACCATGCCAGAATGTTTGAATGAAAAAGAATAGAAAGATGTTTGAGAACTCACTTAAAATGTGTCCTAATTTTTCTTTTTCTTTCTACAGCACTATCATTTCTATGACAAACTGAACCCCATCAGTTTGATCCTTTCTAAATTAAATGTTTTAAGTTTTACCAGTTTGATTCAATCAATATGGCTTCAGGTGTGCCCTACTTTTGTCATAATTAACACCATTAGCGCTCTATTTGTTCTTTGGAACACTCTGGGAGGCCGCAGTTGAACACAAGGGAATCATTGTCAGACTTCATTTTCATATGGCTGAGAAGGATAGTGTGAATTCACAGAAAATATGCTCTCATTTTAGCTTCTGGAGCACCTTCCATAACCTCTATGGGGAAATCATGAGAAAAAAGATTCTCTCAAACATGATTCTTGAAATCCCAGCAAAAGGCTTTCCCACAGGGTGAAATCACCTTAGAACACACCACAATTCCTAAAATTAGTATGGTACCACCAACAAATGATTTATATTGTAACTAAAATCTGTTATCACCCTTTATAAGTTCTCGTTTTTTGACCCTCAAAACCTGCCATTCACTGCAAAGCATTTAAAAAGGGATCTCCCCATCCCCATAGACATTACATGGGGAAAACGCGTTTTTGGACCCCCTTTTTTCTCGGCTTCCACTTGACAAATCACCACAAAACTTTCAACACAGCAGCTGAACCAGAAAAGTGGAGTTTTGTGAAAAATTCGTGAAGTTGGTCAAGCGGTGCCAAAGGTAATGGCAAAACAAAAAACTCTTTTCCTGTGGAAACTTTGGTCCTAACTATAACTATTCATATTTTTAAAAAGTTACATCAATTTTATTAAAAATAAATTAAAGATTACAATTAACAAACATATATATTAACGATAACATATATCACAACTAATTTAAAAAAATTAACATAAGAATGTTAAATTTAAATTAAAAATTACATTATTTAAAGTAGTCTGAAGAATAAATAAAAAATACAGAATTATTTTAAAAATATCAAAAATATACAACACTAGCAAAAGTGTTGGATTTTAAAGGAGTTATAATAACTAATGTAACTTCAACTTAAGCAAAAGCAAGGATAGTGCTGGACTATGGAGGGATTGCATTTACTATTTCCACTCCAATGTAAGCAAAAGCAGGGAAAGTGCTGGAATTTAGAAGGGTTATATAAACTATCCTCACTCCAATCTAGCAAAATCAGGGAAAGTGCTGGACTTTGGAGCATTTAGATTGACTATTTTCACTCCAACAACAAAGCAAAAGCAGTGAAAGCGTTAGACTTCAGATGTATTACACTTTCTATTACCACGCCAATGAAGAATTATCACAAAAAAATGGTTTAAGACAGTTGATGCAGCATTTAAAGTCTCACGGCAGGTCAGGAGAAAAATCAATATCACCAAATGTAATCAGTATAGATCTTTGTGGGGGTCTCCTGCTCTGACAGGTATCTTTCATAACGGGGTGGGTATAAAAGCCTGAGAGATGTGGCATCTTGAGGGTAGGGGATCTCTATGATTGTGATCAATTTTTCTCTTTTGGCGAGATACAGGAGATGTGATGAAAGACATGTTTTTTAAGTATTTACAGATCCGTGACTTTTTTTTAACAAGATGGATAAAAATCAAATCTCTCTTGTTAAATATCCAGCTACAGAAGTGGTAGAGCAGGGAAGCAGAATCAGGCAAATCTATGATCTGCTAGTGCAGGGCCTTCCAGACAATCTAGAACCCAGGAATAACAAATGGGAAGTGAGGTTGGGGGTGGAGAGGCAATTTCTCGAGCGCTCTTTGGAGGTGTGCAGGGAGACTCCTGACACTGGGACTGAAAAGCCAGCATTTTCAAAGTCTTTGACTTGTATTATACACCTGATAAGCTTTGTAAATGGAGTAAGAGGGTCAATTCCAAATGCCACAGATGTGGAACTGAGCAAGCAGAAATTGTCCATTTGTTTAGCACATGTCCCTGTCTATCTAATTATCTGCAGGAGATTGAGACCTTTATTGGCAAGATCCTTAGGAAACAGATTAGGGTTACCCCTCAAGTATATTATTAGGGGTAAGGGAGGATCATGGACTCTTCATAGGTGAAATGTATTTAGTTTTTGTGTCCATGGCAATGGCCGGCATGTGCATTGCTTCAGGATGGATTATCCCTGAATCTCCTACTTTCTCTGAGTGGAGATCACTCTTCATGGCTATGTATAATATGGAGAGGGGTCTATATTAACGTATGGGCCAGATGGCATGGAGACAGGGTGATCTAATTTAGGGCCACATGCCTGCTCTTAAAAAACGTTTTCGCCACCATTCCCAAAGGGAAGGGGATACCTTGGGAACCCCTTCCCATTTGCAAATGGGTTACCACCAACTTGAAGTTGGTAGTAAATTGCAAATGTTTTGCAACTGCATTTATGGTCACAAAACATTCATATATACCATTGCAATTCAATATTTGAAAGAAACGCCCTAAACACACCCCTTCCAAATACCGAATAGCTAACCCATTTTGCGATTCAGTAACAGGTTACCAAATCGCAAAATAGGGTTTGATACATGCCAAAAGCCTTTTTGCATTCGCAAATGGACCGATTCTGCGAATCTGCCCATTTGCGAAAGCAAAATTGGTTGATACATGTGGCCCTTGGTCTCCAGTATCAGAATGGATTGGGAGAGTTAATTCAGGATCAAATAAACAGCTCTGTATTCTGTTAAAATTTCAAGACTGCTCCTATGTATTGATTCTTGTCTTATAGGTTGCTAAGGTCACTCTATATGGAGTATATTGCACCCATGAACCTTAATCAACAAATTGTTAAGACATCTTTTATGTTTATGGACACCATGCTTATTTTTCTATCTTGCTGCTATGATTTCCTGATATTTAATATATTATACTATGGTACTTGGGTAGTGATACTTGCCTCTCAGGCTGTTTAGGCCATTCTACCCGGAGTCTATCGCACTAATGCACTTTAACTAATTACATTTTGTGAATGCCGCTTGTGTACTGTTTTTATGAGCATTATGAATATCTTTAACTATATTGTTGCTATGATCATTTCACCTATTATTTATCATGCCATCCCCCCTTGATGAATAAGATGTTTAACTTGCTTCTCCTTGTTTTCTCTTTTTTGCAATGTCTATTTTGAATATTCTGCTGCTATCTATATGTGAAATTTACACCTGAGAAATCAATTAAATAAATACATAAATAGAAATACATAATTAAATCCAATTAAATATTTAATCAACATAAAAACTAATTTGTAAAAAAAATTATATTATAATTTAAATAACTTGCCACCCTACTCCCCTACCAACCAGACAACATGCAACTAAAATATAAACTGGGAATTAAACTAAACAAAACTAAAATATAATTTACAAATCACAAAATGCACTTAAATTATAAAAATAACAATTAATCAATTTGAACAAATTAACATAAAAAATTGCAAATGAAAAAACTATATTTTATATATTAAATAACATCCCCTGCAAACCCAACAACCAACTACCAAATTATACATTAATATTTACATGTAAGAAATGCATATTAAAAATTGCAAACTACAATATAAATGTCAATTATATTAATAATATTAACAAATAAAATGAATAACTAATATACATAAAATTAAATTAAAAAAACTATATTAAATACTACTATATTAAAGTAAATGATATTATATGCAAAAATATTTTTTATTGAATTGATATGCATAAAAAAGGCACGGCCCTCATTACGATGGCGTACAGACGAGCATTAGGGTAGGACCACCAGCACGGTAGTCGGAATGTGCCTTTTTGTACTGCGGCTTGCACTGAGAAAAGGGCAGCAGCACAAGCCGCAGTACAAACAGGCACTTTTCAAACATTAATGCGCCGTGTACCAGGCACCATGTGGTGCCTGGCACCCGGTGCATGGAGATTTGGGGGGGCACTACATGTGCCCCCCTGGCTACTTAACAGTGGCCCACGAGGATGGGGGCCCTGCTTCGGACCCCCAAATTCCGTTTCCATCTGCCTTTTCATGCAATGGGACCGCCAAGAAAAGGCAATCAGAAAGGGACATCCTAATCCCTACAGCAGTGCCTGCGCTGGCACCGCCTCCCTTTTTGAGTCTTTCGGAGGCAGCAGTCTTCCCCCCGACATAATTGCTCTGACCGCCAGTATTGTAATCCGTCGATCGGACCAATGCCCTGCATGTCAGGCGGACCGCCACCGATGGCTTGTTGGTGGCGATCAGCCCGACATCAAATTGAAGGCCAATATTCTTACTTTCCAGATTCTTTTCCTCAATATTCTGTGTTTGTGTCATTTACCATTAAGGGATAGTAAAGGGGTTTGAGGGGTTTGGACAAGGATAGCATTAATAGGCAGTAATGGGTTTTAGGGTTCAGGGATAGGTAGCATTAAGGAGTAGTAAGGGTTTTTTAAAGCTCAGGGAAGGGTTGCGATAAGGAGAAGAAAGGGGCTTTTAGATTCAGGTAAGGGTGGCATTAATGAGTAAGGAGTGTTTAGGGTTCATGAAAAGGTTTCATTATGGGTAAGTGAGCATTTTTTAGGGTTCAGGGATGGGTAGTAATAAGGGATGTGAGGGGTTTTTAGGGTTCACAGAAGGGTAGCGTTAAGGGGTAGTGAGAGGTTTTTAAGGTTCAGGGAAGTGTAGTGTTAAGTGGTAATAAGGGGTTTTTAGGGTTCAGGTTAGAGTTTAAGACATGGGTACTCACAAACATTTCTTCAGGGGCCAAAAATTATGATTTGTGTTATGGCCGAAGGCTGCCTTGATGCCACCAGGGTGGTGGTCGGGATGGTGTAAGGTGGGCGAAAGGGAACAAAGCATACTGTGTGGACATCAAAGCAAACCTTCACTTGGCTTCTGTCTGCCACCCATGTTCTAACCTTGTGCACCAAGAATTTAAGACAAAGCATTACATTTTTATGTAAGTTGTGAGTGGGAAAGAGATACTCATCTAGTGGCTGAATTGCACAATGTGAAACCAGAAAATCTAGGATCAATATCATCTTCTCCATTTGACCAAATAGTATGATCCCAGGAAAATGTTTTATCTCACTTTGTCTCCTTTCTCTTTATACCACTTATGAGAGCACCTAGAAACCCATGAGTTCAGGATGAGCACATTACAAAATCTTCCCTTGTGTTTGATTTAATGAACTATGCTGTTATCCTAATTATAATAGCAACCAAGGCCACACACAGGGTGCACCTGACAAATGACTTGCCTCTAAGTTCACTAATTGCATTCTTGTCAGGAGCAGCAGCATGATTGTTTTTAAGTTCATGTTTGAAAACTATCACTTCTAATAAATGCCTCTCCATGCAGTGACTTAATCTGATGAACTAATGTGAAATGCTTCTGCATAATATTGAAATACACCTTTTTAGTTTTGAAGAGTCTCATATTTTTACGATTAGTGCAAGATGTCTTTAAAACGAAGCTTTTCCTAAAGACAAGTTGTGCAGGACACTTCGCTTCTTTACCATTACTTTAGTTAAGGTGTAAATAAATTCTTGCCCATTTAACAGCTTTCTGAATAACACAATAACATGTGCATTTGTAAAGCGCACATTCACCCCCAAATTGGCATCTTGGCACTGAATAACAGATGTTTATTGTTACCCAGCTCAATGGTACTCATGCACTGAGCAATGGATCGCATTTGGGTCACCGAGCTACACACAGTACATTACAAGTATAGCAAAGTTGAGCCCTCCTGGGGCCTTGTTAACCTATGCTTACCAGTGTATACAAAGAGGTGTGCTTGTGCAATTCTCAGGAAATTAGCCTTGAGCGTCACTTTTCTGTGTATGTTTATTTTCTGCAACAAAATGTTATTCAAAATACAATACGTTGCTTCAAAACAGAATTACGAAGACAGAGCGATTATGAAGACAGGGCGAGAAGAAAAATAGATGAGGAGACATTTTTTTCACCCCTCAAAGCATTCCTTGTTACTTTTGTTTTCGTCTTCCCCTTATGAACAACTTCATACACATCCCCAGAGGTTTTTCTTCTTCAGCTTCCTTGACTGTTTGGCTCTTTCTCGGAGCTTAATTTTGTCTAGAAACTGTTTGCCAACAGCTGTACACAGGTGGGGCACAGAATGCTTGGGTTTGCCAAGTTTTTCTAGCCCTGCTGAGAAATCCTATGCAGAGCTGCTGTGAGATGTTGCAGGAACGCTGCGTGACTTCCTAGCATCACGGAGCGAAAGACCAAACACAGAATTATGTAGTACATGTCAGTTTAATTAAATACCACCGTAATTTACCAAGAATACTCCGGGCCTTCACTTTGTTCCTTTCAAGAGAACACATAGAAAATTAATTCAGAAAACCGTAATTTAAGAAGCATACCTAAATATAGTAAGGCATTAATGATGGCTCCTTTCTCTGTTAAAAGGAAATTAGCTTAGCAGCACTGCAGAGAATGCAGATGTTTCCTCATTGGCTTGCCTGTTTCCAATATTACCATGCAATATGGTAATGTATTTATTTGTGATAATGTATGAGTATGTGCAATTCCCCCGCCCCTCTCCCACGCACACACTGACTGAACTGCAGAGAGGGAAAACATGTCTGTTGGTAGCATCACTTCACGGTATAATAAAATATTCAATTAGGCGATATCTAATATGGTTGTTATCCATGTGAATGTGCATATGCCTGCAAAGAAAAGAAAATATGTGTTGGCATGGTAATTTATTTTCTGTAACGTTTAAAACATTTACAACAAGACAATAAAAAATAAAAGAGCTGGTTTGAATTGCATGAGTTAAAAACTGTTAGTCACTGTCATCATTTATTTACAATTTCAGTTTTAAAGAAGGAGATAAACAGATCATGTTAAATCAAATGCAACAACCTCCACTCCATGGTAAAACACTGCCTAGACGTATTTTGGCAAGCTTGAGAAAACACACAATTCACCATATGTGTTTGTTAATATTAGTACTAAAGCAGAATGTCATTAATCGCAAACTGTCCTGCAGCCTAGGGCCCTCTCTTACGGGTATTTGGCGTAGGGCTGCGCAGCAAGTCACCTTGCTGCGCTGCCCAATGGTAAAGTGAAAGGGCAGGAATGCACTGTATTTATGCAATACGGTGCGTTCCTGCCCTTTTCCACTACGCTGGTGCTGTTTTGGCAGCCTAGCGCCCACACAGGAACCTTTGAACCATGGTCCACTCCTAGCAAGCCGAACACCCCCCTGCCTATACTCTCAAGCCCCAGAGTCTCCTGGCTCTCTTTCAGGACACTTGAAGTGGCAGCAGAAACCAGATCTTCCTGTAGTTGGTTTTCAGGGGGCAGAAAGGGGCCAATGCCGCTGGCCGTGGAGAGACCCATCTAGTCCTGGGGGGTCAGCTGCAGGCAAATTTCTTAGTCCATCAGGGTAGAAGAGGGCTTCTCCAGGCCTTCCAGGTCCAGGGTCTTTCTCATTGTGTTTATGTGTGGGTGGAAAATTCTAGATTCCAAATTCCAAGCACCCCTGGCTAATCCTAGGATGCCACATCATCCCTTCACTCCTGTTCCAACCCTCTTGCACAGCATTCTGGGGCAATCCATTATAATGCCATCAAGTTTTCTATAGTGAAGAGCTCTCTTGAGGACATCAGCTCCACTCCTTGCTGACATCACTGCCACATGTGCCTTCCCACCAAAACTTCAAATGTGAGCCCCTCCTGTGTGGGCTTCCTCCTTTGTTCAGTTGGCCTAGGCTGTCCCAGCTCAGGTGCAGTGTGACAGCTAATTTTCAGATGCAGATTTTCTTTCCCACTTCTTCCTTCTTAGAAACTGAGTCAATCACTGATAATTGTTCCTTTTGTGTGCTGAGGAGCTGAGTAATGAACTTGGCCCATCAGGGTGACAAAAGCCATGGAATCTGATTATGAGCTGAGCCAGAGAAACTCCAGCAGGACAGCTAGTGAATCTGCATATCAAGACCAGGGACTTCAAAGCCCCTGCCGCCTTTGATATGTGACCCCGGCTTCCCCCCGACCTGGAAGGTGCCACGCCCTGCCCTGAGGTCCATTTGACACCAGGAAAGGTTGGAAAATAGCTATGCTGGGAGGCGTGGTTCAATATCAGGCCATGGATGAATGGGGCTTCCTTTTGCCCCAAACCGACTGCACAGCTGCGTAGCGCCACTATGGCAGAACGTTTCATTTTTTCTGATTTTTAATCTTTATTCAACTATATATTCCATTCATTTTACACCATTTTTTTGCGTTTAACAGCTTGAATCCACACGCGGGATGTATAATGCCTTTTTTCCAAGTTTCTCATGTTAAAGCTGTGCCCATCCGGACCTCTTGCTAAAACACGACAGATGCAGGAGTTCGTCCAAAGCAGCATTTATTTAAAAACCCAATGCATTTCGGGCAACCAGTGCCCTTCGTCAGGGGACACTATAAATGACAATAAAACAAATATCCATTACTGTAATGTCCATTAATCAACATCTTGCATCATCACTATAATGCAATATTAAATATAACCTTTATTACATTTCAACCCCTCCTCATTAAGAACCACACAAAAATAGGGGAACTGCTTGGAGTCAGGCTATGGGCAAGAATAATAACGTGTAAAATAATAGAGTGAAAACGGAGGCAGTAATGTGAAATTGTCCGAGTGTTTATTTTTGGCTGAGGGATGAAAGTGAAGTGTTTGCTTTTGCTTTTGGAGCGCGTAAATGATGAATGACTAAGTGGAAGGATGTCATGATGAGGACTGGGGGGTACAAGAAATAAATATAAATAGGGGAACTGCTTGGAGTCAGGCTATGGGCATGTATAACAACGTGTAAAACACCAGAGTGGAAAGGGAGCAGATTCAGCAGCGTGAATGCGGATTGGAGATGTAAGGGGATAATGAAGGAGTGCGATGAATGATTGGGGATTGACAACGAGTGTGTAGTGAGTAGTGGAGTGAGATAAGGGATCCATGGGGATTTATGTAAATTTAATGCAGTAGGTGAGCGCAGTGTGAATGTAAAGGGGAAATGCAGAATGAAGTGAATCAAAAAATTGTAGTGTCAGAAAGAAGGGGTAGATTTTTGTATTGCACAACTGAGGGATTTATGGGGTGTTTGTTTGTTAAGAAGATAGGTTCGCCATGAGAATAGAGTCGCATCACTGACATCACTCAAGAAGGGGTCTATTGTAGGTAATGAGGAGGGGTTGAAATGTAATAAAGGTTATATTTAATATTGCATTATAGTGATGATGCAAGATGTTGATTAATGGACATTACAGTAATGGATATTTGTTTTATTGTCATTTATAGTGTCCCCTGACGAAGGGCACTGGTTGCCCGAAATGCATTGGGTTTTTAAATAAATGCTGCTTTGGACGAACTCCTGCATCTGTCGTGTTTTAGCAAGAGGTCCGGATGGGCACAGCTTTAACATGAGAAACTTGGAAAAAAGGCATTATACATCCCGCGTGTGGATTCAAGCTGTTAAACGCAAAAAAATTGTGTAAAATGAATGGAATATATAGTTGAATAAGGAGTAAAAATCAGAAAAAATGAAACGTTCTGCCATAGTGGCGCTACGCAGCTGTGCAGTCGGTTTGGGGCAAAAGGAAGCCCCATTCATCCATGGTCTTATTAAATCAGGTGTCATTTGGGCAAGGCGCCATACCGACGTGCACGCATTCTTGGATTATTATGGACAAGTTTTGAAAAAAACTAGTAAATTGGTGTGCACCCTACTACCTCTATTGAACATCAATATCAGGCCAGTCACACCCCAAAGGCAGTCTTCCTGATGTGCCCCACAAAAGAAGGTTTCAACCATTTTGATTTTAGTGGAAATAGAAATTCTGGGATAGGGTATGCCCACTCCCCACAGGAAGTGGTCATATAGGGGGTATAGTGGTCCCATGGACAAGTAGCCGATTGGCTACTACCCTAAACTCCCCTAAAGTACCCTAATTTGAGTATTTAGGCAGCCCCCTGACACCAGGAACTCAGATTTGTCTGACTGAAGAAAGAAGAGGACAAAGAAGAGCTGAACAAGCAAGAACTATGGACTGCTGGTGGACTTTGGTGGCAAACCCTGCCTCCCTACCTTCTCCTGTCCTGACAATCGTGACAACCTGACTCGTCCTTCAACTGTGCATCATCCTCGGAGGGCAACCGGAGCCACCCTGCACCAATACCGGGGGGTACCGGACCCCTTGAAGCAACCAATGCTGGTTTGAATCCAATCCGGATTTGAACGCTGCAAAGCATGAGCAGCCAATGAGGGACCTCAGCAGCGGAGAGGTCAGCACCGAGAGTGGCCCAGCGGCCCTGTTTTGTTCCCCTATGCAGGTCTTACTGAGAACCATGGGTGTCTTTGACGCACGGGCACCAGCCGACCAAAACCCTCTGTACCCGAGCCTGCAGCTCAGGTCCAGAACAAGCTACAGTGCTCCCCTGCTCCCAGGACCCCCGCAAATTGAGCTATCCATTGTGAGCTCATGGACGTGTCCCTGACTCTGCAGCCTGTTTCTGGGTGGCCCCCCTTTTTTTCCTACCGTGTAGCACACAAGACTACCAGCCCGTCCAGCACCTCTGCACCTGGACACTCCAGGGCAGGTAAACTCGAACTCCTGGTGGTACTTTGGACCTTGGCCCTCTTGCACCATAAGTCCTAAAGAGGACCCCCGAGATTCGTTTGCAAACACCTGTGTGCAGTATGTTTTTTCTCCATAGAAACACATTACAGCATAAAAACGAATTTAAGTGACATTTTTACTTACCTGCAAAAATTGATATTCTACAAAGTACTTACCCATTATCAAAGTTCTAGGTGTTAAAATGAAATATAAAAATATGTGTTACTTTTCTAAACGGTGTGTTCAACAAATGCATTAACACTACCCTCTGCCGAAACTGCATCGTCCCACACTTCCACAAAAGAGATCATTTGGGATTATTAATTTAAGCCCTGTAAGCCAATAAGCATTGTCTGGACTTTCTACATGGTATACCTCATTTTGGTATACTACATAAAAAGCCAGCTTGTGACATTGGTGGATCAGAGATGGGGTACAAGACTTTGCATTTGCTGATGCCTCTTGGACAATAGGTGATTCCACGTATAAACCCACAACTGACTTTAGTCAAAAATTATTTTAGAAATGCTTTCAATTGCTGATTTTTCCAAATATTTTTAATCTGAACTGTTAGGGCCTTGTGTTAATTCCCCCTTTTGTATTAGAAATTTAAAAAGTGTTACTAGTCAGTTAGGCCTTAAACATCTATTCAGAATTTGTTTGGTAAACTTCTAAAAATATGTCAAATGTGCTAAAAATGTCTGGCACAGAGGATAATACTCAGGAGCTCAACATGACCCCTTACAGACAGCTTAGTATGAGACACTTATGGAACCTCTGTAAGGCCAACAAAATATAAACTAGTTCCACTCCTACTAAGTTCCAGTTCCAGGAGCTACTTGCAGAATGGGAGGCAGCCAAGCTAAAAAAGAATCCGGACCTTTCTGAAGAGAAGATATACAGTGGTGATGAGACTGTTACCAGTTCTCAAGGGGGTAGTCCCCACATCCTCACCCAAGAGGTTAAGGAACCCAACAGGAGCCTCTATCCTAAGCATGTACCTGAGGGTAGGCCAGGCCAACCCAGGCACACAGAAGCACTAGAGTATCCAGACCCAGATCTGGAGAGACTAGCCAAAACAGTAGTATTTGAAGCCAGAATCAAGGCAATAGAAAAAGAGAGCGCTGACATGAGTCTAGCGCCCATGAATGGTGGCAGCAACAAAACCAATAGGGAGAGGGAGGAAACGTTTGACTCTAAAATCCCCAAAGGGATTGTCCCCATATATGTTGAGGGTGATGATATAACTAAATGGTTCACAGCCTCTGAGAGAGCTTTTAGAATAAGGAAGTTATTCCAGAGATGCTGGTACTCTGTTCTCTGGGAGCTATTCTGAAGAAAGTGCAGGGATGGACTACTGACACTCAATGAGGTATATGCTAAGTCCTGTGACCTCACAAAGGACACCATGATTGAGGACTTTGGAATCACCAATGAAGAGTATAGACTTAAATTCATGGAGACTCACAAAACCTCGAGTCAGACCTGCATAGATTTTGCTACCTTCTCAGTCAAAACATGAGGGGGCTGCTTAGAAGGAAACAAGGTGCAGGACTATGAAGGGCTCTATAATTTGATAATGAAAGAACACATATTTGCAAACTGTACATAAGACAAGTTACACCAGTATCTGGAAGATAATTCACTTTTTAGTCCTAGAGAGCTGGATAAGAAAGCTGATGAGTTTTTAAGGACAAGGGTACCCCAAAAGTCCCGGGGGGGTGACTCTAAGAAGGGGGGATCAGGCCAACAAAAACAGAAGGAGAGAGGTGTGCCAAAAAAAGAGTAGAGTAGCACCCACCCTAACTCTGGCAAGCAGAGGTAGGGGGACCCATGATTAAAAAGACACTTGGACAACTGGGTCTGTTTAGACTGCCAGCAGTCAGGTCACTTCAGGGGTTACCCAACCTGTTCCAAGAAATTGGTTAAATCTCACAAGGAGGGACAGGGGCTTAGAAGGTCCAGTGGCTTAGAAGGTCCAGCATACAGGCCCCATGCAGTTATGGTGAAACAAAAAGAGTACACTGTTCCTATGTGGGAGGGGGGGGAGAGAAAAGGAATAACCTGGTTGGCAGGCAGGAAATTGTATGCTAGTTACAAACAGGTGCTAGGTAAGAGGATGCATGATTGCAAAGGGATAGCTCCAATAAGGAGCAAGGGCCCTCACACACCCCGAAGGGTGTCATGCTTCATCATAGGGCAGCTCCTTGTTGGGCCGGCGCTGCAATGCCCAATGGGCCCCACAAGGGGGCTCGGTTTGCCGTCATGAAGCTAAAGATGTTCTTGAGGGAGCATAAGTGTAGTAGTAGAAGTGGGATAGTGTAAGTGTGGTGTAAAAATAGCTACAGGATTCTCCAAGGGTAGTTTATTCGCGGGGTACCTGTGCCATGAGTAAAAACACTGACTGGAAAGTCGTGGACTGGAGATGGAAAAATTATACCAACTTCAGTTCAAAGGAATGTGTAAGGTGTGCAGGGGGTCGACATGTTTCATGCCCTATACAGTCCGAACGGATCTAGGCATTTCATCAGGACCGAATTATCCTCATCTATTCCTAGGGGGCGGCGTGTACTGTGTGTAAAAAAGAAGAAAGTCACGTCCCCTATAGTCTGGACTCAACTGTAATCCTATGAAGTGGTGAAAACATGAGGTTACATTTTATACCTTCTGGAAAAATGCACCTGGAGGGAATAAAGCAAAAATACAAAAATTCAGTATGGTTAGGTAGCCACATTCACAAAGGTACAGAAACCATGAGACCATGGAGGGTAGGGAAACAAGATAGCGAGCATCTGCATAGGACAGAGTATAAAAACGGTAGTGTAGATTAAAAATTGGACAGTGGGTCCAAGTGTTTACAATTCCATATACCAAACAATCATGCACGATATTGATGATCTAATGGTGGTACGTCCTATGGTGGAGGGCTGTCCAAACGGAGGTAATGGTGGTGTGCCCTCGGAGTTGTGTACCCCCACGTGTGTCCCATATAGAATACCCCATCAAGAAACTCACCTAAATAGGGCAGTTGATTAGCCCCAACTAGGACATGCCAGGCTGCTCGCTGGTGGTGCGAGAGAGACCGAACCTGTAATGTAAAAGGAGGATTTGGTAAAGCGGCCCAAAGGCCAGGTGCCGCGGGTAGAGTGGCCTGCAAGGGCGGCCCTCCGTAATAGGTTGCAGGCTGCTGTGCAGCGGGGAGAAAGTAGCATAGGGAGGCGTTGGTAAAATTCAAACAACCTACGCTGCCGGTGGTGAGACGGTGAGACGGTGATCGGAATTATGGTCCAAACTGGTAGCTGCAGAATTACGCGATAAGCCATGATTGTAGGGGGGCTGCCAGGGGGCTGCTGCTAGCTGGCTGCCTGAGTGGGGGTGGATACATGCAGCTAGAGTAGCACGTAGTGCCGACCGCCGGGTGAGCGGAACATTGGAGAGTATCCGACCGGAGTTCACCGGCTCCTCATGGTGGCCTGCAACTTATTACGGAGGGCTGCCCTGGCAGGCCATTCTATCCGCAGCACCTGGCCTTTGGGCCGCTTTACCAAATCCTCCTTTTACGTTACAGGTTCACCTTGTCTTATTAAAACTGTACTGATGCCAGTACTGGATTTATTAAACATACACCCAGAGGGCACCTTCGAGGTTCCCCCTGAAAACCTACCAGCCTCTTAGTGTGCTGGCTGACTGGTATCATCCAGTCTGCCACCACAGACATGTTTCTGACCCCCTGCAGTTGAGAACCCATGTTCTCTGGGGCCAAAAATAATGCCTGCTTCAGAGGAATGTGTTCACACCTATCCAGCAGGACGGCTAGTGAATCTGCATATCAAGACCAGGGACTTCAAAGCCCCTGCCACCTATGATATGTGACCCCAGCTTCCCCCAGACCTGGAAGATGCCACTCCCTGCCCTGAGGCCCATTTGGCACAAGGACAGGTTGGAAATTAGCTATGCTAGGAGGCATGGTGCACTATCAGGCCAGTCACACCCCTGCCTGCTGTGCCCCACAAAAGAAGGGTTCCACCATTTTAATTTTGGTGGAAATAGGAATTCTAGGACAGGGTTATGCCCACATCCCACAGGAAGTGGTCATATCGGAGGTGTAGTGACCCCAAGGGTAAGTAGCCCATTTTCTACTACCCTTCACTCCCCCCAAATTGAGTATTTAGGTGGCCCCCTGACACCAGGAACTCAGATTCATCTGCCTTAAGAAAGAAGAGGACCAAGAAGAGCGGAAGAATCGAGAACTGTGGACTGCTGGTAGACTTTGTTGACAAACCCTGCCTGCCTAAGTGCTCCTGTTCCGACAATTATGACAACCTGACTTGTCCTGAAGCTGTGCATCCTCTAAATCCTTGGAGTGTCTCCAGAACTTCACCAAGCTGTCTGCATCTCCCTTGAAGTGGAGCAGCCACATCTCTGCAGCTGGCAGGCATCAACCACAATGTCCGGCTCACTGTTCTGTCGTTCACTGGAACCACTGATGCAGCAGCTGCCCAGAAGGAGGTCCCCATGCTTCAAGAGGTCAGATCCATCTCCCCACCAAGTGGGAAGATGCCAGGACCAACCAGAGCAGCCCTGCACCAATACCCTTGGTACAGAGTCCCTTACAGCAGCCAAAGCTGGTTGGAGTCCAGTTCAGACTCCAACACTGCAAAGACCGAGCGGCCAACAAGGGACTTCTGCATGAAGAGGCCAGAACTGAGAGTTGCTTAGTTGTCCTGTTTTGTCTCCCTTTGCAGGTCTTCCTGAGAGCTGTGGGTGCTTTTGATTCACAGGCACCAACTGACAACCTTCTGCACCCAAACCCCCCAGCTCAGGTTTACAACAACCGATGGTTCTCCCTGCTCCCAGGACCCCCACAAAACAAGCCCCCCGTAGTGCACTCCCGGTCTTGTCCCAAGTCCCCCTCTGCAGCCTGTTTCTGGGTGCCCCCCTCTTTTCCTACGGTGTAGCGTGCCAGGCTACAAACCCATCCAGCACCTCTTCACCCAGACACTCTAGGGCAGGTGAACTTGAACTGCTGGTGCTACTTTGGGCCTTGGTACCCTAGTACCTTAAGTCCTAAAGAGGACCCCCGAGATTTGTTTGCAAATACCTGTTGCAGTATATGTTTCTTTCTCCATAGGAAAGCATTATCGAATAAAAACGCATTTACGTGACATTTTTACTTACCTGCACAGATTGATAAATTGCAAAGTACTTACACATTAACGAAGTTATTGGTGTTAAAATAAATATAAAAATACCTGTTACTTTTCTAAATTGGTCTTGAGTTTCTTCTTGAGTGTGTGTCTCATTTATTGACTCTGTATGTTCAACAAATGCATTAACATGCTCTGATAAGCCTAAACTGCTCGCCCACACTACCACAAAAGAGAACTTTTGGGATTATTAATTTAAGCCCTGTAAGCCAATTAGGGTTGTCTGGACTTTCTACATAGTATACCTCGTTTTGGTATACTACATAAAATGTCTGCTTTCTACAGCTTGCAGAAGCACAGTTGGTGAAAATTCCCTGCAGACACAGTGGGGAAACCAAAATTTGACAATTTTGTCTGCACTCAGCTGTTGGAGCTGGAGACTTCACAGTGGCAATGGTTTAGTGGCAGTGCATAATTTGGAAAAGAATAGGTGTTGGGCACAATGTTTTCCTCAGAAGACCACAGCTGGCACTGCTGAATATTGAGGTTGCTTAATACCAGGACCATCTGGCCTTGATTCTACCTCATGCCTTTTTCATTCACTACCATACACTGACTGTCTATTTTGTCCCTTTGCAGCTTCTTTGTTATCCCTGCTTTCTCCCTTTGCTGCTGTTTTTCCATCTTTCTCTTCCTCCTTCTTTCCCTCTTTTCTACTTTTCTCTTTCTTGTTCCGTGTCTCAATCTGATAATAAAAAATGTGTAGATCCCCTCAAAACAGTGCCTACCAGTCACACCTTCAACTACAGTCTCAAATTAAGCACTGCCTGGAGGCACAACTGCCAAATACTGAATTAGTCCTTGGAATGATAGGTACTTTGTGCAGTTAAAAAATTATGAGACCTTTACCCAGTACTGATGATAGGATAAAACCTTATCCACCCTTGCTAGTTTTGGACTGACAAGCAGTGAACCACATTTATAGAAAATACTTCTCAGCGAGAACATAAGGTTTCATTTAATAGATGATTTTGGGAATTATTTAAAGTTTGACAAGGGCCAACAGCTCAACCAAGATGGCGGTGGTTATAACATCTGCCACCCTGGCGGATGACTGCCAGCCATATTAAGAGATCACTTCCTGCGTGGCAGCAAACTCTGTGCTTTCAAAGGAGACTCTGTTCAACAATGGTTTTTTTCCAGATAGAAACTCCCAAAGATGAAGCTTATAAAAAACAAAAAAACAAAGGGGCATATTAGCAAGGGCCTTATCTCCGCTTTTTTGGCTTTAAAAGCCAAAAAAGCGGAGATAAAACTATCGCCCTATTTACAAGTGGGTGCTAACATGCATTAGCGCATGTTAGCACCCGTTTACCCGACGCCTCGCTTTGCATCTCTAATGAGATGCAAAGTGGGCGTCACTGGGCAGTACTGCATGTAAATTATCGCTGATGTGCACATCGCGATATTTACAAGAAGGCCCACGCATTTTAGCAGACGTTAGTTTTTGGCGAAAACCATGGTTTTCGCCTAAAACTAACGTCTGCTAAAATGCTGACTTACGTATACTTAACATTGGGGGTGGATTATGCTGATACGACCACAGGGTCGTATCAGCAAGGTTATCGTCGTTTTCCATGGAACATCGCTGGAAAACCAGCGATGTTCCATGGAAAACACCGATATCGCTGGAATAATTATCGCCATTGCGCTATGCATTGTTAATACAGTGCTAGCATGGCGATAATTTCCAGCGATAGCCAGCGTTAAAAAATTTCACGCTAAGCGCGGCCAGCGATAATTATCGCTGCCGCTTGATAATATGCCCCAAATAGCCTTGACTCCCTGGTAATTTCTTCCAGGGTGTGGTGGCCATTTGTATTAGGGGTTGCATAACGTATGTAATTCGGTGTAGCAGAATCATGCAGAATTACATAAGAATTCCATGTCATTATGCTTGAATTACACAAGAAGTGTAATTCTGCATTTACAGCTGTTTTTTAGCTTAAAAATGCCTCCTTGAATCCAAAAGGGATGTGAGGAGGCATTTTGCACTAAGAAACGTTAGCTAAAAGCAACAGAACACAAATAGTGAGCACGAGCAGTCGGTCATGCTAGCTAAATCTGCTATTGGGATAGTATATTCTCCCAACTTACTACTGGCATTTAGTGCTGTTTTCCTAATGCAAAATGCACCCTTGCTACCAATATAGATGTGAGGATGCATTTGATAATAAGAAACAGCACTGAATGCTGCACAATACAAATACGAAGCCAAGCAGCTGCTTGCTCTCGCTAAATGTGATCTTGCAGTGAAATAATTTGCCCCAAAATTATTCTCAATTAGGCAAGCAGGAGTAATTGCGCAATTATCAGTAATTCCACGTCTAAGAGTAACCCAAACTTACCAAAATTACTCCGATTCCGTAATCAAAATTCTGCCCTGGCCTCATTTTTATATTTTTTAGTTTGGGCCGCCAGACTTTTCCTAGTGATCATGATCAGTAATACAAGTATGTCAGAATTTCCGCCCTAAATAAGTCAGATGGTCTGAGGTACTTAGACTGACTGTCGAATGCCCTTGTCAGTCTAAGGTTTCTGCCTGTGGAACCAGTGGGTGCTCTGCCAACGGAAGCATAACAGGTATCCCAACTCTAAATAGAGCGGGTCGACTCATTTTGTTGGATAGGGAACTCTGTCCTGTCCCAAATATGTAGAATAAATCCTTTTGTCTTGGGGTACCACTAAACTTACATCAGTTATCGCATTTGTCACAGGATCCATTTATGAAGGAAAGACACACTAAAGATAAACAACCCAAAGTGTAGGAAACAAATCAAAAATAAATTACAAATAATTACAAATTTGCTAACCACAGATACGTGTCGTTCTATGCAATTCATAGACTATTTACACTTCAGATTAGGAAACCAGGTGTTAGTGAACTTTTTTTGTGAATGCCATTCACTTAGAACTCATTGCAGTATGTGTAGGTCTGAATAGTTTGAAGCCGATTCACAAAGTGTATCATTCATCTGCACTTGTAGAAGTACAAGAAGGGTACAAATTTGCAATTTTTCCTTGTTTGAAAAATACAGCTGTAGTACGCCTGAAAAGCTGTTCCATTTGTACTAATAAGTGAGTGGCAATTTTCTCAAATGCTGCTAATTACCCATTGTGTAATTTTATAAAATATATGTAAGTAATTGTTTTACTAGTTGCAAAGGATGTGAATCCTTCACAAACAATACAGCCACAAATTTATTTTTACTGGGAACCAAGTACCCTATTGAAGCCCTTGACTTTCACAGAGTAGAGAACCAGAGCAGTCCAAGGCATACTCAGGGGAGGTGATGTGGGCTAGTAACTTAAATTCACTGGTATGCAACAGCAACACTCAATAAATATGTGTCCAGTCAGTGCAGTCAGCACGAGTGTGCTCATGTATTCAGGTGTTCCGCGCTCAGAGCCTCTTACCTTAGCTACTCTACAGTTGCCTTATCTTGAAAGGCATACACTGGTGGTTAGCACTCTCAGTCCATTTCCACAGAATTTACCATGAATGAGATTCAGTTAGTGAGATTTGCTTGCGGAAAAAGTTTTTAAAAAATGGTAGTCAAAAGTGAAAAATCCAGTGGAATTAAATGGGTGAAACCTATTGGCTACAGTGTGCAATTATTCACGGTAGTAAGGCAGTCCGATGTGCACATACACATTTCTTTCTGTTTTCTTATCCACAGGGAAAAATATTTTCTCTCATGGTGAAATCCCTTTCCCTGCATCCGCACCAAGTTTAGTCCTCCCATGTTGTATGTAGCATTCAAAAGATAGGCATTCGTACCACACAAAGTGAGCACTGAAACTGATAATTTAAGGCATGGACCTAACCACATTTTTGGCCTGACAAGTGTCCTTAATAGTTGAAGAGCTGGAGCTCTTCACCTATTTTACAACATTAGACTGTGGTAAATAGTTCGTCATCGCCGTAGTTGTACTGCGGCAGACAAAACTGCACAGTACAACACAACATTGTGCAATAACACAAAATCATCACATAAAACAACACAACACATTATCACCACAACAAAATGCAACACAACAAATATGGGGAAATATTCTTTCCACAGATTATCGTCTCTACAGTTCTGCTTTCATGTTCTAACGTTAAAAATATGTAATAGTGCCCGCCAAAAATCTTTTGTAATCCGGCTAAGTGTGCAAGCGAGGCCTAGCTCACCTTTGCTGCTGACTTGGTAGCCACCCCACACCACTTCTGCTGGATGCAGTGGCAGCCTTAGTGAATGACTCTGGCTGGATCTTCTGGGCAGGCTGCAAGGACTCCCCGCTGTCATCCAAGGCGAAACAAGTCCCTTGGCCTTTCGATGACATTTGGAACCTGCGCGCAAGGGCGCTCTGCTCTTTCTGTTTCTATTTTCGACAGTTAATCGGGTGACTTGAAAAGAAGCCAGATAAGGGTATTGTTTGCCTGGACAACATCCCAATGACACTGCCTGAGAGGATCACGGAGAAATGTTACTTCTGTGAACCGATAAAGTCATTAGAGGGAGCATGCATCACTCCAGAAGGGCCGGGTTAATCACCAAGGGACGTCAAGAAATGGTGACTATATTTACTTTCAAGGGAGGAATTGCTAGTTGAACTCCAGACAAAGGAAGGACATTGTAAGAGTGAGTTACGACATATTCTGTGTTTTCTCTTACATTACTTTATTCGGTTTCATTACACAACAGACAGCAAGCACTTCAGACGTACAAAAGGTTTAACGAAGGTACCTCAGTGCACCGATACAATGCATTATTTACAGAAATATCAAGCTGTCTGAGCGATCGAACACTTATAATCTTTTCAGGTGAGGAGGAGGTCGTTGCTCCACAACATTCTTTTTCATTATGCAGTATTTGTGATAACATTACAGCGAGCGATATTCACGAACGTAGGTTGACAAGAGAATTTACATTAAGGAAATGATTTAACACAGATTTTGTGCTATCGCAGAGAAATAAGAGAATGGGAGACAGAATATGCGTGCTTCAGTGTTCGCATCAGTGTGTAAGATACATGAACATTTTGCCCTTTTCAATATATTGGCACTGATTCACAAAATTAAACTTACACATTTGTGTAAGTTTATGCTTGTTTTGGAATTCACAAAAATTGCATTTTAATTACTAAGGGGCATATTTACGAGCCCCTTTGTGTCGCTCTTGCAGCACACAACATGCTGCAAGAGTGACAAAAATTAACAAGCATTTGAAATGCAATCGGTCTCGCCTTTGGGGCCTTATAAGTGTTTAGCTATGCAGCACAATATCCTGGATGTTTTGCCACCAGGGATTGAATAGCTATACAATTACTAGACACTGGGTGATGCAGTGTGATTTACAACTGCAATTAATATTTAAGAAAAAAAGTGTTATTTTTTTTTGTGAAAAAGTAAAACGGAGATCAGCTCCGGATGGGAGGAAACATTCCCATTCTCATCTTTGGCCCTTGATTAAGATAAAGGTGCACCTAACAAACTGCAAAATTACTGGTGCTGTTTTATGCAGTGGTCACAGATCGAGCTAATAAGGTAAACAGAACTGTTTTTTACCCTCAAAGTTTATAAGCAAGATGAATACAAGAAAAACATTTGTAATTTTGGATCAATGCAGAGAAACTGGCCTTTTTGAAGTTGTAAGCCATTATACAGATTCAGGCTTATGTTGTTTTGTGTGGAGTGGCTTTAATTGTTGAAGAGTGCGCCAGACATTCTTTCAAAGAAACAGAAGGAAATGCAATTAATATCACTGGAGTCGCAAGATTGTCTTTAGCAGAACTGTCAGCACTGTTTAGCTTTAGAAGCATTGGAGAGTGCAGAGCAGAACTTTGGTAATAAGACCTTGGCTCAGTGGGTCACCTAGAAACTCATAATGCAGTGATTAAGCCAGCCTGGATGGGAAATGTGTCATGGAACTTGCCGCTTCTGTCAGTTGGGAGATGTCTCAGTGGGGGAGTTTTCCCCTGGAGTCACGGAATGATGCTGTCCTGGTTCGCTTGTTGCTGCCAGCTCTGGGGTAGGGAAAAGGGTGTCTGCAACCAGTCGGGCATTCAGTGCTGCTGATGAACATGGAGGGAGGGGGCTGGGTGAGGGTCGTGATAAGCGGCTCTTCCCGGCGCAGCGAGGAATTATTTGACAAGCTCAGCATGGTGTTGTAATTAAACATGAAAGATTCCACGGAGGCGCGCGGCCTCAAACACAAGTGGAATTATAAGGGGCGTGAGACGGGGGAAAAGGTAATAAGAAAGTGGGAGAGGAATTATAGCGAAACGAATGAGGCAGGGACAAGAGATGTGGAAACTGAAATTCACAGAAAATGAGTAGGAAGAGATGGAAAGGCAGAATTGTTGATTCGGCGAGTAAAGGTAGCAGAATCAAGCAGACAGGGATAAAGAAAGGTGGGGTATAAACAGTGGGGTGATGGGGAGAGGTTGAAGAGGAGAGGTGGAAGGGAGAGGGTGTTTGGAGAGTGGGTAAATTTGGCGATGGTATGGGTGGGAAAGGAGAGAGAGATGGAAAGAGAATGAGATTGGGGACTACGAGGGCACGGATGGATGGGTGGGTGGAGATGGAGGATGAACGGAGATGAGATGGAGCTCGAGGGAGACTATACATAGAGAAGGAGCAGTGGGGTTGCGATGTGTGCTGAGAGAAGGGACAGAGACACAGAATGGAGCAGGAAAAGAAAAGTGGATTACTTTCTAATTGGCAGGCGCAAGCACTACAACATGACACTGGCAGTTTTAAATAAAAAAGACTTTGCTTGCTACTTTGAGTGGTACAGAAAAAGAAAACTGTGGAACGGGGGAGAGAGCGATAGGGAGTGGCGGTTGTGAGGAATCGCAGACGGCGTTTTGGTAAAACCATACGGGGGATAAGTGTTGCTTGTGAAACGGACTAACAGCACAGAATACTTTAAACATACAGATATTACTTGCCACATAAAGCCGGCCCTCTATCAGCTGCGTATACCCGTGACATAGAAGCTGCCTTCAGAAGAGTGCTGAACAAGTCGACGATAACAATGGAATACAACACACTGACCCTGAGCTCTGACTCGCGCTCCACTCCTGCTGGTAATGCTACTGAAGCGGCTGGCGAGGCGCCTTGCACAGCGTGTTTGTGTGCAGCACACGGTTCCTCCGGCCAGGCTGCAGTAAATGTGGTCCTGGCTCTATGTGCGCCCTTTTTTGCAGTGCATTGTTGTAACTTTGAGGCAGCTGCTTATACTATGCCTGCCTTTGTTGGAGCTGCAGGAAGGGCGCTCTGGAGAAGCCGAAAGCTATTGAAACTTTGGAGGGAGAACTAGCTTCGGTGGGAGGGGACCCTGAATGCTGGAGCCTGGACTTCACCAGGAAGTGGTGGTCTGCTTTCCTGGCCGGTGTTTTGGCTCTGGAGCGAATGAGTCTGGGGGAGGGGGAGGAGCGCACAAGGGGAGGCTGAAGGAGCGGTGAGAGTGGAAACCTGCATCTAGTCCCTACTACCTTCCCGTTCCGTGATAACGGAGTGTGGGCGGGGTCTCGGCATCAGCTCTCCCCACTGAAAATGAAAACTGAATGCCGTAAGTCCACTCCGAAGAAAACAAGACCATGTCCAGATGCGCAAAACCTCAGAAAAGAATCATGTATTTATGTGCGGTATATAAAATTCGCTCCGTTGATAAAGAAATAGACATATGGCTGCTTCTGGACTTATGCGAAGGGCAGAAGAGAACACGGGAACTCGAGGAGCTCGTTTAAGTGAGGCTGCGAGAATGAACGGGTCTGGTTAAGGACGCGTGCAGTGTGCTCATCAGCCCTGTGCGTGTAAAGCTGCCTGTGAAGGAGCGTAGCACATGGCCGTAGAGCTTAGTTAGCCGCACACCAGGGTGGCAGTATTTTTCGCTCTTTGTTGTCGCCACAGACCAGATAGGGGTGGGTGCGGGGTTAGTTGTAGTCACGTGCGGGAGGCAGTTTGGTGACGTAAGGCGGGCACTCCTGGCTACGGCATAACGGAGGAGGCGGGTGGGCGCCTCAGTGTAAACACGATCTCTGCTCTCGTTTCCAGCTCATTGTGACACAGTGCTGTGTTCCGTGAATCAGAGTGGGGGGGCGGGAGAGAAGGCACAGACAGCGGGAGGGGTGACAGGGGGCCAAAGTAGTGCTCAGAAAACACACAGTAAAGGGGCCAATAGCCGTGAAAGGAGACATGGCCGTCATAAGGAGGGACTAGCAGCCTGTAAACCAATCGGAAGGCAGCATTTAGAAAGGACAAAGCCACAAGCCAATGAAAAAGTGGGCGGGGGAGTGGGCGGGGCTTCCCTCACCTATAGTGTATACTGCATGCCTCGCAAAGCGATGGCAGCACATTCGTGCTGCAACGCTAGGCGAGACCTAAAAAGGGGGTTTATGAAGCCACGCAATGCCACCCTGCGTGGCTCTGAGTGGCTTAAAAAATCTCGAGTAATGCAACGCAGCACAAATTGCTGCGATGCATTACTCTGCGCCAGTGAGGCATTTCCATGGGCATTGCATGGGTGTTCCCATGTAACATCCAAGGATTTTGACGCATTCCCAGATTTATCAGAAGTTGTAGACCTGGGAATGTGCTAAAAGCCAATACCTCTCCAGGTGAGGCGTAACAAGGAGAAATATCTTTTTGTCTCCTCGTTTTAGGGGATTGTTTCTGTGCAGGAAGGGGCCCCTTCCTGCACAAAACAAACCTCCTTACAACGCAGGCACCCTTGCACCCGGTGCCTGCATTGGCGCTAGGCAGCCAAAAGGGCGCCAGCGCAGGGGTAAAGGCATGAATACACCGTATTGACTTAAATACAGGGCATTCCTGCCCTTTCCCTGTCATGTAGTGCAGTGCAGTAATGTGACTTGCTGCGCTGCGCTGCATGACGTGGCCATAAATATGACCCTACATTTTTATGTGCAGAATTCTCCACCCAGACTGCAGAGTCTCCGCTCTCGTAAACTCAATATTAAAATGCAGTTTTGTGAATTCCAAAACAAACCTAAACATACACAAACATCAAAGTTTACCTTTGTGAATCAGGCCCTTTGTGCTGGCCATAATAACCAGATGTCTCCATGAAGTACCTAGATGTTTATTATGAAAAAATATTCCTGGGGCTATGAAGGAGTAGAGCAGTGGTGTAGCTAGCAGGTATACAACTAGTGCAGTGGGACCCGAAGCAGTGACATTTTAAGGATTTTGTGGGCCCTGGGCCAAACGTATTTTGGGGACCCCTCTTCAGAACAGCTGTGAATCTATGATCCAATTTCAGCTCTTTCATTGACCAGGTCAATTCCAAAGGTATTTGCCTATAATATTGAGGGATAATGATGTGTGTTTTCAATATTGTAACACAACAGCAGCTCACTAATATTACTGCAAATAATCTCTGTGACACCCTCCTATTTCACATATGTGAGGTCCTGTCTTAATCTAAAAGAAACTTTTTTTTATGGATGTTACATGAAATATAAGCACTACATTTCTGTGCAAAATGTCTATAATAAACTCTCACACATTACCCACATTAAAAAAATAAGGTATTTAAAACAACCTGTTTAAGAATTATTTAAGGTCATCAGGGAAGGACTCTCTTCAGAATAGAGCTTGTTCTGTCAGGGGGGCCCCTTAAAAGGCTGGAGCCCTGGGCCAGAACCCAATTTGCCCATGCCTTAAAACATCTCTCGCCCAAAGTTGGAAAGGGGCCCAGTCAGCCCCGCACTGTCTGCAGTAATCTAAGCATGGAAGTCATTTAGGGGTCTCAATAGGAAACACCTGGGACCCCTGACTTGACTCTTGAGACCCCCTGGCACTGCCTTTGAGACCTCTGGTATCAGAAGTGTTAAAATCATTGCCAAAAACAGATGGTAAACAGTGTCTTGAAGCGCACCATTTGCTTTCTGCAACTTGCACTAGGGCAGGGACATAATCTATCACCTCTGTAAAATAGTTCATCAGTGCAATGTGCACTGTTCAGCTTAAAATAAAAAAAATAAAAAAAAATAAACACATTTTAAACAAGTTATTGTCAATGTTCAATACTGTGAATACACAGAAAATTATGCTTGTTTATAAAAACCATCACCTCTGTGCTATGCACGAGTGAGAGTACCTTAGAAATGAACACAAATGTGAGGTCTGGATTACAAGTTCTCTGGAGGAAAGTTGCTATTTACTGCACCCCTTAAAACTTGACCCGCTCTGGTTCAGAATGAAAATTTGCCTATCTTAAATTAACGTAAGTTTCAATTCTATTAAGGACACAGAGACGAGGATTACGCTTTCCTTCTTCGCTTTAATTCTGAAATCCATACCACCGCAGCCATTAAAGCATCAAACTACTTTTCCATGAACACCAAGGAAACAAAACAAAGTTTGTAAGTCCTTCCTCAGTCTCTGCTGTGGTTTTCAACATAGTCCTCTGTCGCTGCTCATTCTCCCTCTTTCTTCACGTGAATCACGCTATAAGGTTCTATCACACATCCTGTTTTGATTCATCATTTCCTGCAAAGAGAAACTGTGTGAGTGACCAATCCATAACCTTTGTAATGCAAAACATCTTCATTTGAGGGAAAACAGTAACATTATGTATGCAAACATCTTCCTTTGAGAGGCAATACCAACATTACAATAGGCAGATACAACCATTTTACTGGCTAAATATCATCACAACAATCATTTATAATGCAAAACCAAAGTACTTACTCCAGAACAGGAAGGGATCGCGTTTTATTGAGCACCGGGTGGGATAATCCTCGCCTTAGTGTCCTTAATAGAATTGAAACTTACCTTTACTTAAGTTAGGCAAATTTTCATTCTGTGTCAGGACAGGAGGTGAGGATTATGCTAGTTCAAAGCTTACTCACCACCAACTGTGCTACATCCACCACCGACCCAAAATAGAATCTCCTTAAAAGTGAAGTTTGAAGACCAGTATGCAGCACACATGAGATCTTCAAGACGTGCACCGAAAAAAAAAGCTTTTGAAGCATTTGGTCCTCTTGTTGAATGTCCCCCAAACATTTTGGCATCCATACCACCTTCCTGCATCAACCAATGGACCTAACGGCTATGGTCAGAGTAGACACTGCCTTATAAGGCTTTCTTAGTGCAATGAGGAGTTGCTTTCCCCGGAGGTTGAACCACGTCAGTGCTTTGCTCACATGCCTTGAGACATTGTACCACACAGAGCTTGAGAGACTCTGCAATAGCTGGATAAGAAATTATGTGAGTATTGGACTTGGTTCGCCTACTGACTGTGAAAAATACATCATTGAGGGAGAACACACAGGCCGTTATGTCCAAGTAAGTAATTCGGACACTCTCCTGCATGACACACGGCAAAGTAACATAGCCAACTTACCCAAGAGTTCTTTCCAAGACAGAAACCAATTTGGTTGCCATGACATGAAAAGGTTGAGTACTAGGTTCACATCCCAAAGCACTGCGTAGCACAGCTGAGGTGGAATGAAGCGCTGAATCCCCCAAAGCAGCCAGCAAACAAAAGGGTGTTCAGTCACTGGGGCCCCATCCACTGGGGCTTGCCCTGCAGAGATTGCCTATCGGAAGGCATTAATTGATTGATCTGTCAGACCTTCCTCTGTGAGACTGGAGAGGAAATTCAGCAACTGTAGTACATCGACGCCCACGGGATCCATGTGCCAGCGCAAACACAAACGTACCCATCTCATCCAGGATGAACGAAAATGCGTAGTAGTACTGTCTGTCCAGGCCTTCGTGAGGAGGAACTCAGCATGGTGCGAAAGGCCTGGGAGCTTCCAGCATTGCCTGTAATCCACTACACCATCAGTGTTAGCGAGCCCTACTCCACCAACCGGTGCAGTTCGAGATCCGGACTCATCAGAATGTGAGGAACATGGAGGAGTTGGATTGGAGAATCCCAGGAAAGTTCCAGAAAAACTGAAAATCACACTTGAAGCTCCATATTGGTGTTGCCATGACCACTTCTGTCTGCTGCCTGCAGACGTGAGGTGATGCCCGAGTGATCATTGAGAAAGGAGGAAAAGCATGGACCTTCTCCTGACTCCAATCTTGGAGAAACGCATCCATCGCCTCCGCCTGAGGATCAGGCCTCCAACTAAAGAACCGAGGCAGTTGGTGATCGAGGTGAGACGCAAACAGGTTGATCAGGAATGGGCACCATTTGCAGGCCAGTCTGCGAAAGACCCAAGGATCCAGCTTCCAAAGGCTGGAGTGTTGGAGGCAGCGGGAATGCTAGTCTGCTACCTGGTTTGCCTGGCCCAGTAGATATTCCGCCGTGATGGAGACCTGATTTTTTAGGCATAAGTTCCAGAACTCTTTTGCCATCTCTGGCAGGGTGCAAGACTTGGTGCCACCCAGGTGGTTGATATATAGCACTGCTGACACATTATCCATCTTCAGAAGGATCAAAGATTGAATCCTGTCTTTCGTCCAACACCGAATGGCGAACGACCCTGCCAGGAGCTCCGAACAGTTTATACGTAAGCTCTGTTCGAGTGGTGACCAGCTTTCTCCCGAGGAAAACTCCCCACATCTTGCATCCCAGCCTAACCTACTGGTGTTCAACTCTATCACCAAATTGGGGGCAGAATCAAAGATTGCGCTCCTGTTCCATGCCTCCATGTGAGTGATCCACCATTCTATCTCCTCTCTAGCCTGACCTGACAGTGGAACGAACTGCGAATAGGTTTGACCCTTTCTCAGGTGCCTTGAGGCACTGCAGAGTCTGATTGTGCAAGGGACCAGGTAAGATTGCCTGGATCGAAGAGGAGAGGAGTCCCACTAAGAGGGCGATCTGTCTGAGTGATGTGTGGGGTTTAGCCAACATTTGACGTAGCTCGTGCCTGATTTTTGCCATCTTCCGAGATAGAAGGCTCAGAGACGCCGATGTGGAATTGATGATGAATCCCAAGAAGGTCGCTCTCTGATATGGGACCAGAAGAGACTTCTTCTCGTTGATCATGAAATCTAGGCCTTGCAACAGATTTATTGCCGTCTGAAGGTGTGTCACCAGTTTCTTGTGCACTGGGCGAGGAGGAGCATGTCATCTAGGTAGATGATGAGCCGAATCCTTTGAGTTCTGAGGAATTCTATTGATGACTTGACCTTCTTGAAGCAGCAGGGTGCTGACAACAGGGCGAAGGGAAGGGTGACAAACTTGAAAGTCTGAGAGTGCCACATTAACTACAGGAACCAGCAATTGGGGGGAACACCGGAACCACTAGGAAAGAGGCTCTGCAGACCCGTAGGGGTCATCCTGAGGTGAGGCATGGTCCAGTAATGTATGTTTCAGGTGCTCAAACGCATCTTTATCCACCCCCTCCCCACACTTCCTCTTGAGGGGTGGGGACCCTCCTTGAGGGGCATCCTGCATGGGCTTAGGTGGCACCGCTGCCTTACTCTGGGCAAGTTTCGCACACTCCCTGGCTATTTGGTCAGAGAGGTGCTACTCCATAGGGCCCATAAGGTAATTGACTGCCCCATAAATCGAGGTATCTATGGCCTCGTAAAAGTCCTTGTCCCACTGGAGGAACGACAATGAGTCATCCTCCTCATATGTGGCCTTTGGGGACTGCATGGCTGTACCACCAACTGAGAAGGGTGTTGCGTGCTTTTTAAAATGACAGAAAGCACCTATGAATGAGAGGCCGCAGGCTTGGTTGTATGGGGCTGAGACAGCCCCGATTAAAGCACACGCAAGCATGTATAGATTTTAATGCTGGGAGGGAGCCCACTATATGTGAGTGGCTAAATGCGTGATTTTTAATGGGCGGTAGCCCAGAGGACACCAACACCCTTGGATACAGAGGGATAAATCAGGCTGCCTGGGAAAATATCCCCACTGAAGGCCTTGAAAGGCTCTCACAAAGTACCGAAAGGGGTCAGGGTGTTTCTAGGCCTGCTCAGGGGGACCCCCAGGGCCCAAAAAAGCATTTTTTCAACTTTTCTGCAGGATTCGCGTTAGATGCGCAAATACAGCTGAATTATTTTTAAAAAAACAAAGCCAGCGCTTCGTTTCCTTTAAGCCCCCGGGTTGGCCAGGTCCCGGGGGCAATAGAAAAATGAGATGCGGGGGGCTGCGCGGTCCCCCGCAGCTCCAGGGACCGACACTTTCCCGGGGCTTATCCATTGAATGCGGGGTGCTACGAGTCCCCCCTGCAGCCCCAGGGACCGCCACCTCCCCGGGACTATGTTTGTGAAATGCAGTGGGGCCATGCAGCCTCCCCACAGCCCCGGGGACTGCCACCTCCCTGGGGCTATTTAAATAATTTGGTGTGCAGAGGCTCCTGGCCCACCATGCAGCCATGGGGACCGCCACCTCCCCAGGGCTATGCGCTATTAAAAAGTCACACTACAGACACCAGAGGGGCGTTAAGAGGTGCACAAGGGGCAAAATACAGACTCAGCTCTGGGCAGGGTGTCACCCTTGGCAGCAGGACAAGGCTCCATCACTACCAGACTCTGACAGCGTGCGCTGAACTCCCGATATGAAGGAGATGCGCGCGACTGAGCCAAAGCGTCGCATTGAGCACAGCACAATCTAGGGGCCTTGGGACCTCACATGGTCCTTACCAGGGAAACAAGTCACGAAGGAGTGCTGAGCCATTCCCGCAACCACCGTAGGGATCTGTAAAGAAAGCATGTGTTAGCGCAGTGGAAATCGCTTCACTTGGCAGTTAATAAACACAGTGAAAAAATCACATAAACAATGTACAAGGAAGGAAAGAAAACACGACTTAACAGGCTGCTGAGCAGTGAAGAAAGACAGAGAATGAGCAGCGACAGGGGACTATGTTGGGAGCCAGCTGCAGAGACTAAGGAAGGACTTATAAACTTTGTTTTGTTTCCCTGGTGTTCATGGGAAAAATAGTTTGATGCTTTAATGGCTGCTGTGTTATGGATTTCAGAAATAAAGCAAAGAAGGAAAGCATAATCCTTGCCTCCGGTCCTGACATAGAATTTACTGGTTGCAATAAATTGTACCTGTTCCATGTTTTTGGGCAATCACGTGGATTTGGTAGTTATGGCACCAAGGTTTGCATGTTATGATAAAAACTGTTCTCTTCCCCCTTTTAAATTCCAGCAGGTTTGACCTGCGGAAACATAATGAAGGATGCACCTGGTAATTTCTGGGTAGGTAAACTCCACACAACTCGTAATTTTGACCCTGTGTGCAAAAAGGTGGTCCCTATAGTTTATTAGTACATTTCTTGTTGATGTAATCCTTAGGGAAATCATTAAATTATGATAGTTTGTGGCATAAATAATTGAGGTTCCCAGTTCTGTGTTTTGTGGCACTATATCATCCTCTTCAAACAAACATGTTACTTTTTATGTAAAACAAAGAGAAATTACTAATGTTCCAGTGGCATATCATGTCAGCACTCTAATAAGAAATAGATGGTATCTGAAAATAGACATTTATCAGTGTTCGGTTGTTATATTAATCATGTAGTTAATATGGAAGTTGAATTGAGTCAATTATTGTGATATCGTCACAGCTAACAGTCACCTCCTGAGAAGATTTGCTTTTCAAAGTCATATGTCACTTACTGTGGTGCCTTAAAGTTGAAAGGGTGTGTGATGTCACTTCCTCTACCCATGACATTTTTATGAATCAACATCCATGTATTCAAATGGTCACCCATTCACATTTTTTCAACACAAAGGGCCTTATTACAAGATTGGCTATCTGTGGACCTCGATACCCACGGTCTGAACGCCGCGAGCTTGGCTGTCCAACCGTCGTATTACAAGTTGTGTGAATAGAATTTGGAAAGACCATGGCTGAACCACCAACACCGCCAGCATACCGCAGACCGCAGGGGTTGCAGTCGAGAAAAGCAGCGGTACTGAGGAGTTTCATCGCCGTCCGTATTATGTGTTGGGTTTTCCACGAGCTGACCGTGGCGGTAAGACCACCACCTTCAAGTCAGCGGAAACGAAGGATTTGCGGTGCATACTCACCCCTTTCTTGTTCTATCGGTCAGAGTTTGACGTGGATCCCTTTCTTCAGGTCCCCCCTTCACAGCAGCATCTTTACTCTGAGGATTACGACCCTGTTAGTGGCGATGTGCAGGTGAGTCCTTTTTGTACCATATACCCATTGCTTGGACTGCCCACCTATTGGCCCAACCTTTTTTTCCACATGTATCATGCATATGTGTTCATCGACACATATGCAGTCAAAATGCTTACACAGGCATTGATACATATGGAAAAATAATCACCACCACTGCAAAATCTCCACAGCCGCACTGCAGGCACTGTGGTAAACTCATAATACAGCAGTCTATAGACCACTGGTGCTGCAGTCTCTGGGCGGCTGCAGTGTTCAGGTGGTCAGACTGCCAAACTCGTGATAAGGCACAAAGTCTGCTTTGGGCCCTGGCTCTGTGTGTAGTGTTTGGGGGGTTTGGGAGGGGTACAGTGAGTCAAGGACAAAGAAGAAAGGGAGGGGAGTGAGGAAAGGATTGAAAGCAGACCTATTTTACCTACTTGCGTTAGGGCCAATGATGTTCTGGCAACATCACTGGGGTAGAGCGAACAGAAACTTCCCGGGGATGTCTATGGTGATCTCCAAACGCATAAATAATACTCTTGTACCCCTGACAATGACTAAGCATAGCAACAACTGAAGAAACAGCACAGAGACAATGTGAAAATGCTTGCTTTCAAAGCCAACTGAGGGTGAGGTAGAATTACTGTAACTCTGTTTTGCAAACCTAAGCCAAGCCCTACCCCTACAGCAAGCACTATCCTAAAAACTTTGCAGTAGTGCAAGTGTGTACTGTGCACATGGCCAACCCAGTCCCCAGTACCAGCAGGTGCTGGTGCTTGCTGGTCTTGCTTACTACAATTGACAAGGGATTTTTAATTACTTGTAACTTTGTTTTTGTAGGAAAAAACTGTACAGCATTTACTTTACCAAAATATCTACTCTTAAATTTGATCTTGAACAGCTGCATCCAGTTTGTCATAGAGGAGGTAACTATATGAAAGCCCCAAATGTTGCATTTCTCCTTTAAATTCCCTAAAATAAGTCTTGATAAGGAGGAAAGTAAAAATCCTTGTCATATGACCATGCTTGCCAGTAGGGTATGATCAAAGGCTACAGCCTAAACTCAGGACCTGTTGAGTTTAGTCAAACACCAATTACAGGGGTGGGGGTACATGTCCTTGAAAAAGTGTGTTTATGAGTGCAATAGTTATATTTAATAGACTACCTTCTCAATATTACACAAGGCGAACATTTCCTGAAAATATCAGTCAAGAAAAAGTATTAAGAATATAATCCAAAACCTAAAACCCACCACAATTCACAATCATACATTAGTTGCACACCCATTACTCCCTCAAAGCATTGCTCATGACCTGACATATAACCTCACATTCCAATGCACTAATGGTATAATAAAATACATCATCAATGATTGTGGTGTATTATATGGTATGATTGTGTGACCTTACCATGTAATACACTAGCTAAGCTGACATGGGTGGCGTCAGGCTTGTTTGAAAAACTTTTACCTCAACCCTGTGTAGTTGTTACTTCAGACAGTGAGGCTTAAACAAAGGAAATAGTGCAAAGCATTTAGGAGCACAAACTAACAAAATGTAAAGTCACAACACGAAAGATATCTGATACCAACTCATAAGAATAGATTATATTTTCATGTATTTTTAGACACAAAGTTGAGGAAAATCCACGAAGTGTTCCAGAAATATAGATTTTTAAGTAAAATGTAAATCTCATCTTTTTAGTCCAAAATATTGATAACCGTAACGTTTAGAAACTTTGCCTTTGAAGCTCTCCTTTAGGGCCAACACCCTGAGTGGATTCCTGCAAGGGGTAGGTAACACCTCTCCATATAACAAGCTTCTATTTTTCCTGAGCTTGGGATTCATTCACACTGCTCCCCAGGAGGGAGGGCAGAAGGCTGTCTAGTGGCCAACAACTGTGCAAGGCCACTGGGCAAACTGGGCAACTGTGACATTAAATTCAACTTGGGCATCAAGTTGGGTTTAATGCCAAGATTAATTTGATACCTTGAATACAATTTTAGTAGTCCCATTCAGAGGTTAGCCAGGCTGAGAGCTCAGCCGGTAACTCTGTTAGCCAATGTGGCTAGTAAGTTTTCCACAGCAAAAACAACAATTTGGAAGTGTTGCAGTCAGGCCATATTAAAAGTATGTCATACTGAATCATATGTAGCTCCCTGTCTTAGGGCTTCAGAGGCCTTCCATAAAGGAGACTTACATATATTGTTAATGGAAGTGGGAGCTTTGCCATTGGTTTAAATGGCAAAGTCAAACTAGCATTTTAAAACTGCTCTTCCAGGATGCAGTGGCAGGCTGGGAGCCATTTTGAACTTTGTCACACACAGGGTGCTGCAGCCCTGGAGGGGCACTCTGTCTTAAATGTCCCTGGTACCCTTGGCATCATATACTAGGGACTTAGAAGTAAGTCAGCTTATGCCGATTGGAGGCAGCTAATTCAACACATGTTTTGTAAGGAGTTATAGCACTGGCACTGAGGTCTGGTTAGCAGGCCTCTGTTCACTTTCAGAGTCAGAAAACCAGCAGGATCAATTCAAAACTTAGGGGAGGTGATCATGCAAAAAGAGGCATTTCCTTACAACATAAAAACATACACCTGCAGAATTTATCATAGGTAGTTACAGTCCACTCTGCAATTGTTTATAAGATATAATAGTATGTGGTACCACTGTTCCTTGCTTCATTTATATTTAGAGTTAAAAGCCTGCTATATCATTGCTACAAAATGTACTACTTGTCAAAGTTACTATATGTAGGAAAAGATTGCACTTAGCATCATTGTTCATTTATAATCATTACTCCCTACACTACAATACATCACAAGGCCTCAACAGTACACTTCTGCTCCAAGAATCCAGCTATCTCTCATATCACTCATTGACTATGTGTTTACCATTGACCCTGCCTAGCACTCTACTGCCTTTTTTCTAGTTTCAAACTGTACAAATATCACATAGATACATACATACTGACCAAAACAGTTTGAGGTTGCAAAGCCTGCAATTCACAAAAATGTAAGCTTCACTGTTGCAAAAGATGGAATCTCAATCAACAACGGACATTTTGTGAGTTAGAACATTTCATACAAATAAGACTTTAATGTAAGGCTATTAGAAGGTTACCTAAAGACTGTGCCACTTAGTAATGTGGGGGTGATCCCCACAGGGCATAGCCAAAGGAAATGTGCAGTGCCAACTGATCATAGCCAAAGTGGGTACCCAGTGGGTAATGAAAGGTTTGGGGTAGAGCTGGGCCAAATTTAAATTACACCAGTGTAATTAATATAGATTCAGTAATTTCATATTATGCTTGTTACACAAATTCCAAAAATGGCACTATTATGCCAAGTTGGATGGGAATAACATGAACTGTCAGAATGTAAGCTGCTGTTGCTTGCACCACATGCTTTTTTGTGTTATTCTTATGGCACAAAATGTTTTCTTGCATCAAAAATTTACGCTAGAACACATTTAGCACTAGATTATAGCACTGAATAACATATTTTCATCACATGTAATTACATGAAATTAAGTGTATTTTTTTAAATTTTTGCATAATTACGCAAGAGCCATTTTATGTGAATTTTGTACACCCATAGTTTTGAAGCTAGCTATTCCTTGTGTCGAGAGAAAACTAGGTTTGAACAAATGCAGTGCCTAGTCAGCTCTTAGTTAACTGGATAAGAGCCAAGCATGGTTGAAAGTTGAACCCTACAAGGACTGGCCATGCCCTGCAGACTCTGTGAGCAGGGAGCTAGGTGCAGGGAATGGCTGAAGGCTATGACCTGTGCTGCAAGCACACTCAATAGCATTAAAGGTCCTATGGATTGCCTTTCAGGGCACAGGTTGAAATTCCAAGAGATCCACTCAGCCTTTGATCCTTCTGAGGTCAGTTAAATGAGAACCATTGAATTAACATTATTCAGCACCAAGTTTCCACTTCAGGGGTTGTTATTTACAACCTGTCCATCTACTTTTATACCCTTAGGTCAATCACTGCTGCTGTCGGCCTCTGTCCCTTATAGGATGCATATAGTGAAGAACTTTAATTGGGGTTCATGTCCTAATATTTTTCATTTTGAAGTTAAAGGAAGTCCTTAGACTCAGTGGAAATTTAGAATTTAACTTTCTAGTGGATACATTACATATTTACTCCCTTGTCAAAACATTTCCTGACATGCATTGCTTATGAGCCCACATGTTACATCACTCATGACACGTTCAATTACATCATTAAGAACATCACTGAAGGCATGTCAACAACATCATTGATGACATCACTGATGACATCACTCTTGACATCATCCAACCTACCGTTGTTCAACTTACTCTATAAACCAGTACAGCATTTAATATATGTAAGTAAGGACTAAACAGTGCAACATTAAGGGGCCGATTCCGATCTCGGTCGGAGGCGCACCCAATACTATTCGGTCGGGAAAAAAGCCATGCGAATGCCTGTTTCTCGACCGATCCGTACAGCACACCGAACGAGTAAGTACGATGTGCACAACAGCACAAAATCCGGCCGAGTCGTACTCACCCAATCCAGGTCCTGTTCTCCGACCGAGGCGAATCCGGAAACGCAGAATCGAGTCGCACGGAAGGGAAAATGCAGCTCCGTCCGGCCGACCAAGTACGATGCGCTTCCCGTTCGCGCCGAACCCATCGCTACGCACGGCACGTCAAAGCATCCGGGAGAGGCGCACATAAGCTCCGATTCGCGCCACAACACAATCCACGGCTACGAGACGAACACGCCAGCGACGAGGACGACGCGAAGCAACGAGAAGGACGAACGACACGAACCAACCATGAATCCCTTCGTCCCGATCATACCAATATTCTACATTTACTACCGGAACAGGCACGGACGCGTACGGCGCAGAAGGTAAGTCAGACACCAACCACAAAACACATACAACACGTACACGACACATCACACACACACAGAGGGATGCAGAATTTACTTACACCAGCAACAGCAGCACCATAGGGGCGGGATGCCCATCACCAATGCCACATATGCACACAGGGGCCTGAATGCGCACCACCACCCCTACCCAGGGGGGCCGGATGCCAACCACCACTACCACCCTTAGCCAGGGGGCTGGATGCCTACCACTACTACCACCCTTAGCCAGGGGGTGCCAGATGCCTACCACTACTACCACCCTTACCCAGGGGGCTGGATGCCTACCACTACTACCACCCTCACCCAGGGGGGCTGGATGCCTACCACTACTACCACCCTTAGCCAGGGTGGTGCCAGATGCCCACCACCACTACCACCCTTAGCCATGGGGGTGCCAGATGCCTACCACTACTACCACCCTTAGCCAGGGGGTGCCAGATGCCCACCACCACTACCACCCTTACCCAGGGGGCTGGATGCCTACCACTACTACCACCCTTAGCCAGGGGGTGCCAGATGCCCACCACCACTACCACCCTCAGCCATGGGGGTGCCAGATGCCTACCACTACTACCACCCTTAGCCAGGGGGCTGGATGCCTACCACTACTACCACCCTTAGCCAGGGGGTGCCAGATGCCCACCACCACTACCACCCTTACCCAGGGGGCTGGATGCCTACCACTGCTACCACCCTTAGCCAGGGGGTGCCAGATGCCCACCACCACTACCACCTCAGCCATGGGGGTGCCAGATGCCTACCACCCTTAGCCAGGGGGCTGGATGCCTACCACTACTACCACCCTCACCCAGGGGGGCTGGATGCCTACCACTACTACCACCCTCACCCAGGGGGGCTGGATGCCTACCACTACTACCACCCTCACCCAGGGGGGCCAGATGCCCACCACCACTACCACCCTTAGCCATGGGGGTGCCAGATGCCTACCACTACTACCACCCTTAGCCAGGGGGGGCTGGATGCCTACCACTACTACCACCCTTAGCCAGGGGGGTGCCAGATGCCCACCACCACTACCACCCTTACCCAGGGGGCTGGATGCCTACCACTACTACCACCCTCACCCAGGGGGGGCTGGATGCCTACCACTACTACCACCCTTAGCCAGGGGGGTGCCAGATGCCCACCACCACTACCACCCTTAGCCATGGGGGTGCCAGATGCCTACCACTACTACCACCCTCACCCAGGGGGGGCTGGATGCCTACCACTACTACCACCCTTAGCCAGGGTGGTGCCAGATGCCCACCACCACTACCACCCTTAGCCATGGGGGTGCCAGATGCCTACCACTACTACCACCCTTAGCCAGGGGGTGCCAGATGCCCACCACCACTACCACCCTTACCCAGGGGGCTGGATGCCTACCACTACTACCACCCTCACCCAGGGGGGCTGGATGCCTACCACTACTACCACCCTTAGCCAGGGGGTGCCAGATGCCCACCACCACTACCACCCTTACCCAGGGGGCTGGATGCCTACCACTACTACCACCCTTAGCCAGGGGGTGCCAGATGCCCACCACCACTACCACCCTCAGCCATGGGGGTGCCAGATGCCTACCACCCTTAGCCAGGGGGCTGGATGCCTACCACTACTACCACCCTCACCCAGGGGGGCTGGATGCCTACCACTACTACCACCCTCACCTAGGGGGGGCTGGATGCCTGTCACTACTACCACCTCCACCCATGGGGGGCTGGATGCCTACCACCAACACCACCCCCACTCATAGGATGGACAATGCATGACACAACCAGCACACCACAACCTAGGGAATGCAAGAAAAGACATCCCCCCAACACCATGACAAGCGTGTGTAGACTGTGTCAAATGCCTACAACACTGAACATGACTTTGAACATACAATGTGACCCCCTAGCACATGTGCCACACATATGTGTGTGGCCCACACAATGCAAGCAGGCCATGACCATTGTGGCAATGGGGTCCAAACACCCATCATCACAGTGACCAAAAGGTAAGTGTGGGGTCCATAGCTGAAGCACATTTTGAACAGTGTGGCAATGGGGTCCAAACCCCCATCATCACAGTGACCAAAATGTAAGTGTGGGGTCCATAGCTGAAGCACATTTTGAACAGTGTGGCAATGGGGTCCAAACCCCCATCATCACAGTGACCAAAATGTAAGTGTGGGGTCCATAGCTGAAGCACATTTTGAACAGTGTGGCAATGGGGTCCAAACCCCCATCATCACAGTGACCAAAATGTAAGTGTGGGGTCCATAGCTGAAGCACATTTTGAACATTGTGGCAATGGGGTCTAACGCCCCATCACCACAGTGACCAAAATGTAAGTGTGGGGTCCATAGCTGAAGCACATTTTGAACATTGTGGCAATGGGGTCTAACGCCCCATCACCACAGTGACCAAAAGGTAAGTGTGTGGTCCATAGCTGAAGCACATTTTGAACATTGTGTCAATGGGGTCCAAACCCCCATCATCACAGTGACCAAAAGGTAAGTGTTGACAAAGAAAGAGCTGCAACTGCCAAACTGCATGGATGATTCCTGGTCACAGAACAAAAAACACATCAGTGGCAAAGTAGTGCATGTGTCCCATTGCAACATAAATTGGGGGAGCCAAATACTGCAGTGCAAATAAGACATACCTTTGGCCATGTGCAGACAAACAACACCCATGGGGGCTGACACTGTCAACATTCATCAATGACACAATGACAGAAGTGACCATCAGAATGCAGACCCACATATTTGCACCAATGGGCACACAAATGCAGATACCCTGTGGAGACTGTAGATGTGAGGTGAACAGATACCATACCATGGCAGCAATGGGACACACAAACCATGATCATTGTGCTGACCGATGACCTAGGAGTCCCAGGGACAGCAGGGGAAAGCCACCAAACTACATACAGCCAATGGCACACCCAAGATATGCCAATGCAGTGGTGCAGATGCACAAACACAAACAGGCAGACCCACACTGCACATCATACACAACAGGTGAGGGGGGTGCCAGTGTCCCCAGGCAACCACACAACACATGAGGAGACCTGAATACCAATCATACAGATGTGCATACAGTGCCACACAAAGGTAACTCATGGATCCAAATCCCCTATGTGGGCAAGCAGGCATTGTCAGATGAGAGGGAGCACAAATCACACATGTCACACAGGCACGTAGGAACAGCAACTGACACAGCAAGACACAGACACACCACTACCCCCAGGGCCCCCACAATGTGGTGACCCTGGGCTGCATTACAATCCCACTGTGATGACAAAGCTAAATGTCGTTCACACTGTGAACCACAGTCATGTGTCCTGAGCAACAAACTACCATCACACCTACACAAGCACAAATCAATCAGCATGGCCAGTAAGCCAAGGCCAACATGGAGGCAGGGGCCTAGCCGGGCAACAACTCTCATCTGCACACACTCAACACCACACCCCTCGACCTCCAACAATGTGCAGCAGTGAAGCACACATGCACTGGTGACATTGCACATGCACCCATGACTATTCCAGGGTGGTGGGTGGGAACCAAGGTGCAGAAACACATCACACATGGCCACTCAACAAGACTCCTGAATGTCTGACACACTGCACACTACGCTGTACATGGACATGACGGCAATACCACACCAACCAATGGGATCCCAGCCACAGTCACACACCAATGAAGAAGCCAAGGTCACCCACAAAGAACACACATAGACAACAACCAACATTGCAGCCCGGACCCTGAGGAGTGCCAGCAGTCACACACACAACGTGTCACAATCACTGAAAGATAACACAAACTGGAAATCACATGACAGGGGCAAACAACAAGTGCCAAGTGGAAACCTGACTGTGACCCATCTGCGTCTGCACACAAACTCAGCCCTGACAGCAAACACACCTATGGGTGACACCCTGATGACCAGTAATGTGCCATGCACCCACATCACAGAGAACCCAGGGAGAAGACTTTGGGGGAACATAGGTCAACTCAGCAAGCATCACAAACAGGTACAACACTAGGGATCACAGCATGCACAGCTAAACGGAAGTGAACACACAGACATGCACATACAACACACACCTTGGGCGCAGGCAATGTCACAGGAGTACACACTGCCATGAGGGGACTCCACTCCTGTGTGAGGAAAGCTGTGCCATATGTTGCCTCAGTAGGGCCCCATCATGTCAGCTGAGCACTTGGTCACACAATCAACAATTAGCACCAAATGAGGGCTCCCGTCACATCAGCATGGTCATGGAAGTGCCAACGTAATCATCAGCACAGATCCAACACACTTGTATAGCAATGTTGCACTGACAACACAGATGAGTCCTTCCCCATTGATGCCCAAACCTGCATGTCCAGTGGAGATGGCCACACGGTCAGGGAAGTAGACGAATTGAACAATGGCAGGCACAACAGATGTGCAGGGGTGGAAGCCACAGATGTGAAATAGCTAATCTAAGTAGGAAATCCCATTGCCAAATACTGAACACATGACACCCTCAGTTGCTGCTATGGATGACATGGATACACCACAGGATAGGACACATTCCCCCTGGACCACATGGGTTCCTGCACAGTAACACTTCATTATCATGAGACCAAATATCACTATCACTGCAGCAAGGGCATGGTTAGCATCATCAACAACATGTACATCAGAAGCATAAGCACTAGAGAACAGAAAGTTGCTTTATTCAGCATATGTGTGTAATGAAAACAAAGTCCAGAAAAACACAAAGGCCAATGGCCAGTCCATTGTCAAAGTCCAAACAGGGTGACAGTGGCAGATGTCACCCTACGCATGCCTGCACAAAACCAGGGATAATCCACTAGGAGGGGCAACCGGGGGGCAGGCCAGGCACCGCAGGGACAGGATCAGGGCTCACCAGGAGGAAGCAGGGAAGGGGTGGTGGGTGCTGGAGAGCCACTGACAACTGCAGTGGAGGTGTCTGACATGGTGTGTGCCGGCACAACTGGGGGGCATGACTCAGATGTTGTGGGTGCCGGCACGACTGCAGTGGACCCTGCAGATGGAGTGGACAGGTCCGCCACTGCAGTGCCCAAGTCAGACAGGGTGGTAGTGGACTCCACTGCAGTGCCTACCACCAGGGGAGGAGAATGGGGAACAGGCAAGGTGGGCTGGACAGAGGGGGAGGACACCCTCACCACATCAGTGGCACAGACAAGCGCAGCGGGGGTGTGGTGCCGGGAGAGCAAGTGGCAGGGGAGAAGGCCGGATCCTCTTGGGGATGGTATATCTGTGGGTGGGGGAACCTGGGGCAGGGTGTGGTGGGGGCACCTGTGGAGTGGGGGCCTGAGGGATGGAGGAAGGAGACCTGGTGCCTGAGCTGCAGGGCGGCGGCAGGGTCTTGCTCTTACGACTCCGGGGGACTTGCGGGTGGGGGCCTCAGTCTGTCTGTGCCTGGGGGAGGGTGTCCGGGGGCGAGGGGCACTCTGTTCCGTGTGGGTGGGCTTCCTCTTCCCCCTGAATGCTGTATCAGCTGGATCGGAGGGGAAGAGGCCGAGGTCACTGAGGAAGAGCCGCTGGGTCTTTGGGGTTGCAGGTGAGGCAAGGGAGGGTGTTTTGGAGGGAGAGGCAACTGAGGACTGCACAGTGCTCGTGGATGCGTGTGTGTGTTCCAGGGCCCCATCCCCTGTGAGTCTGGTTTCAGTCCCCTGACTGTGCGTGCGTGTGCGTTTTGTTTGTGGCATGTGTGTCTGTGTGCTGGATGTGTGTGTGCTGGTGTGTGCCTGTGCCGGTGTGTGTGTGCTTGGGACAGGTAAGGTGCTGGGGAGTGTGGATGGAGCAGAGGCAGGAGGGGTGAGGGACTGTCTGAGGAGGGACACTGCTGCCGTCAGGGAGGAGTCCATGGACCTATTGCCCCTCTGTAGGTCAGACATGCCCGATGAGATGCCCTCCATGAACGACACCAGCTGAGTCAACAGAGCGGTGTGCGCATGGAGGACACTCAGCATGGCTGTCTGCCCTACATGGAGCTGGCGAAGGAGGTACACAGACTCCTCACTCAGGGCAGCAGGGGACACAGGGGCAGGGGCTGCGGTGCCTGGCCCAAAGGAGACACGCTCCCGAACATGGGAGCCTCCACGGACCTGGGGAATGGGAGCCGATGGGAGGGCGGTGGTGGTGCTGGTGGTGGCGGGGACAGCAACACTAGCTGGGGTGTGGTGGCTGCTGACACCCGCCTCCATAAGGGAGTCATCCTCCGAGTTGCTCTGGTCCTCAGCTGAGGTGGATGGTGCTGTGGACTCCTCGGTGTGGCTCCCCTCGCCCTCCGTGCCACTGGGTCCCTCCGACCACTCATCGGCTGCTGACCCAGTCTGGCTCTCCGGCTCCTCCTGGTCCGTGGAGCTGTCCCCTTCCATGGCCGTGGATGTATCTGCAAACAATGGGGAAACAGACAGACATCAGTCACCTGCACCAAACGCACACACCACTGTGAGCACAGCACATTACAGAGCAAGCCCTGGCATCATTAGTTGTACATTGCTAAAAGTGCCCTAACTGAACAGGAGAAGCCAATTGTCAGTCTGTTGCCAACCATGGCACTCACATCCCACATGGCCTTGCACCCATCTGTCTGGTGTCTGTTGGATAGCAACACCCCAGTGTGGACACATGCACCAACTACACAGTAGTTGGACAGTGCAGAGGACACGGTGTAGCATGTGGACATGCACACATCACAACTCTTGCCACTGAGTCAGTACAGGTTTCCGGATGAAAGGGACGCCCATAGTCAAATAGGAAATGCATGTGATGCATACCAGCGACAGACACCATGATGCACCCATGTCCTGATAGCCATCGCCACAATGGTGTGCATGTAGCACATGTCACTCCCCTGCAGGATCACCAACAAGTAGACACATGCCATGGCGGAGGCATGACTGCTAAGTCATACATCACTGTCTCAGTGATGTATGACTTGGCAGCCAGACAACAACACTCTGCACTGTGTCACAATAGTAGGTCATGGGGAATGCAAGTCCTGGAGCTGCACAAGTGCACATGTACATCCCCCACACAACACATCATCTTAACCCTCATCTGGTCATCTGATGTCCAGGTCATACCGATTGGACATATGGGAGACCTGTGACACTACCCTCTGAACCTGAGCCCCTCACAATATGCTGTGAATGGGGAACAGCTGCCTGAACTTCACATTTGCATACCCCAGTCTGCACGGGCAGCTGATCAAACACCTATGTGACACACAAGTATCGTCTCCTATGGTCACATCTCCAGTGGCATGCTGAGCCCCTACCGAGAAACACCCCAGCAGTCCTGGCAACAAATCCACAGCACACTGACACAGAGGCAGACACCTGAGGGGTCAAATCACTGCGCACAATGTGTCAGCTGATACACGGGAGTGGGAGTACAGAGTGCATTGCATGGCCTGGAGTAGGCATGACTGTCCTGCCCCACATGAATGAGGGATGAGCCCTGGACAGTGGATAGCTGGCTATGTATGTGTGACACACGTAATCTGCATACTCCTGGGGCCCAAACATTGTTCCCACCCGCTGCATGGGTGTGTGCCACATACCCCAGGCACATGTGGTGGCTCAGCTCAGCAAGTGGACCGCATATCAAAGCAACACGCAGATTACATGTCCGAACACAGGCGTTGTGTGAACAATGGACCCACCCATGATGCCCACAACAGAGTTAGGGAAACAGATGCTGTCCCCCACCTTTAGTGAAGCAAACTGCAAGGACACAGTCCCAAGTGACACAATTCCCTGAATGTAAGGGCCACACCTGGGTATCAGATGAGGAATGGGCAGTGCACAATAGAGGGACATGGCTCCTGGACAACATGACTGCTGTACTGTGGCAGTTGAACCAGGCCAGAGGAGGGCACAAAGCATGTAATACAGAGTTCACAGTGCAGTCTTTGACTCACCCCCTCCTTGCTGCTGTCTGGCCTTCAGCTGCCCATCCAGGTCTGGAAACACCAACGCCAGGATTGGAGCATGTGGGGGGTCAGGGTCCGTGTTCCGCCCCTCCTGCGAGGAGGCGACAGCTTCAGCTGGACCCGTGCAATCCTCCGGGTCCAGCCCCGAAGGTCCTGCCACCTCTTCTGGCAGTTGCGGATCCGGCGCTTGTAGACCCCCACGGACCGGACAGCCCGGATGATGTCCTTCCAGATCTCCTGCTTCCGATGGGCATTAACCTGTCAGGATGACAAAGTGAAAAGGCCATTACTACACATGCAACATATCCGTGCATGACACAGTTGTATATATATGTCTCATTCACAGGGGCACATGATGTACACAGGCAGTGCAACGCTGCCCATGGACAGTTTGCCAGACGTCACTACATGGTATCATTGCATGGGAAGTAAAACCTTGTTCAAATGCACTGTCACTGCACCATACCTGTCCAGTGCATGTCACTACACACTATGGGGGGTGACAACTACTCAGTGAGCCTGCTAGCCAGTGGCGTGCAGACTTTCAGCCTTGCTAGTCAGACAAAATGCACATTCAGAAAGGCAGTGCACAGAACACTCACCTGCTCCCCTGGTGTCCCATACAGCTTGCTGTACTGTGGAAGTAGGCTGTCCAGCAGGGCCTGGTTCTCCTCAAGGCTGAAGGCTGGGGCTCTCTCCACAGTACGTGCCATTGCAGGGTCCAGAGGGGCAGAGACAGCAGCAGTGCAGTGGCAGATGTCGTCCTGGAGCATGTAGTGCAGGCAAGTGAGCTCTCAGGGGAACAGCCAGCAATATATATGTGCTGGAGAGGCAGATACTGTCCCTTGTGTCCAAAGTGATAGGTCCAAGTCGTTTGCATCTTCTGAATCTGGCCAATCCATGGAATAGCAGCACCAATACACGCCCACGGCATCCTTCAAATCTTCAACTTCATGACATACATGATTTTGCAACATTGTTGTGGGTGACCAACTGAATTTCCAGCAACCGACTCGTTCGAATTTCGAAAACGCGTCCGTTGGCAGGCAAGGCCATTGTCAATGGGTGCGCACCGATCGGTCCATAGCGGTACAACGCGTACAGGGGTACAAAGCGTACCCGCACACATTGAAAGCAATGGGCCGGCCGGGGGCACCGATCGGTCCATTGCTGATCAACGCGTACAGGGGTACAACGCGTACCCACACACATTGAATGCAATGGGCCGGCCGGGGGCACCGATCGGTCCATTGCGGTACAATGCGTACAGGGGTACAACGCGTACCCGCACACATTGAATGCAATGGGCCGGCCAGGGGCACCGATCGGTCCATTGCTGATCAACGCGTACAGGGGTACAACGCGTACCCGCACACATTGAATGCAATGGGCCGGCCGGGGGCACCGATCGGTCCATTGCGGTACAACGCGTACAGGGGTACAACGCGTACCCGCACACATTGAATGCAATGCGCCGGCCGGGGGCACCGATCGGTCCATTGCTGATCAACGCGTACAAGGGTACAACACGTACCCGCACACATTGAATGCAATGGGCCGGCCGGGGGCACCGATCGGTCCATTGCTGATCAACGCGTACAGGGGTACAACGCGTACCCGCACACATTGAATGCAATGGGCCAGCCAGGGGCACCGATCGGTCCATTGCGGTACAACGCGTACAGGGGTATAACGCATACCCGCACACATTGAATGCAATGGGCCGGCCGGGGGCACCGATCGGTCCATTGCTGATCAACGCGTACAGGGGTCCAACGCGTACCCGCACACATTGAATGCAATGAGCCGGCCGGGGGCACCGATCGGTCCATTGCTGATCAACGCGTACAGGGGTACAACGCGTACCCGCACACATTGAATGCAATGGGCCGGCCGGGGGCACCGATCGGTCCATTGCTGATCAACGCATCCCTGTACAAGTGACTTTCATATGTCACCATGCCTGTCTCAGATGGACATATGCCAGCCACAGATAGCTCCCAGGGAGTGAGGGGCACACCTACAACACGACAGCCTGTCCAAACTGTATGATAAGGCATGTAAGGCTGCATTTCCTATTGTGTGTATGTTGGTGTACATGTTGTCCTGTGGGTGTCACCTGGGGGCAGCCACCCCCAGGCTGTGCACGTGTTCATGGGGACAGGATCCTGGGTGTTACGTGTACATGACCACTGTGATGTGCAACTGTTCATATCTGTGCATGTGCCATGGTCACATTTCACGGTGGTGTATGTGTATGTCATGTCACATACCCCGTGAGTCCCATGTGGGACAGTATGTTTGAGCCAGGGTGTCCCAGTGGCACAATAGTGATGGTCCTCCACAGTCTGTGTGCATGTAGTGTTTACAATGTCTCTGATTTCATGTGCACAATGGGAGACAGTCTCCACATCCACGTTGTGTGTGCATGGACTTTGATGTTGTGCGTGTGTGTGTCACAGATGTCCATGTCTGTCCTGCAGTGGCAAGTGGGACCACTACCTGTGGGGGTCATAGTTGTTTTGCTGTGGTGTATACATGATACTCCATGTAATGCCAGTGTCCATGTGGCAATACAGGGTCCCTGGGTATGTACCTGTCGTTGAGCTGTGATGCCTGGGGCACATCTGTCCTCACATGTCACTGTGGGGGGTGATTGTGACACAGCAGCAGGAGATGGGAACTGTGACACGGCCTCATGATATCCAATGGGCCAACCTGGGACTTATTGATGCCACTTGTTGGACCGTGATGACAGATGTCGGCCATGTATGTACCATACATGTCCTTACGGAACTGCACACTTCATGTAGTTGTGCCTCATAATGATGTATGTTGGGATATTGAGTGTGTTCAATGCCGTATATGTGGGCTGACTGACAATCTTGCTTACTTCTCCTCTGCACTGCAGGGCTCCTGCTGTCCATCGACCATTCCCAGTCCTGGCAACGATGGTGGAACGGGACAGCATCCGACGGTACCGCTTCACCAGGCAGCTGATTGAGGATTTGGCAGTGCAGTTGGCCCCACATTTGCAGCCTGGCCGGCCGTATCCTACAGCGCTGACCCCCAAGGTGAAGGTGATGGCAGCCCTACACTTCTTTGCCACCGGTACCTTCCAACATACTGTGGCGACTGCTGGTGGGATGTCACAGACCATGTTGAGCCGTGTGCTCCGCGATGTTTTGGTGGCAATGTTGCTATTCCTGAACCGGTACATCTATTTCCCTAGACTGCGACGACTCACTGACGTGAAGAGTGACTTCTATGCCCTGGGGAGGATGCTGCATGTCATTGGCTCCATTGATGGGACACATGTGGCTTTGGTACCACCACAGGCCCAGGAGCAGGCCTACCGTAACCGCAAGCACTACCACTCGGTCAATGCACTGGTGGTGTGTCTTGCAGATATGACCATCACACACGTGTGTGCCCGTTTCCCTGGTTCAGCACACAATGCCTTTGTGATGAGGAGTAGTCGCATCCCCAGGATGATGGCACAGATGCAGAACCAGCGTGCCTGGCTTGTCGGTGTGTACTGACTTTGTGCCATGGTGTGTGATCTGATCTGTGGTATTCCGCCCACTTTTCCAAGTCAGCTAATGTGCACTTGTCTGTCCGTAGGTGACTCGGGATACCCCAACATGCCGTGATTGCTGACACCCCTCAGGAACCCTGTGACACCAGCCCAGATGCGCTACAATGAGGCACATGGTCGGACCAGGAGAGTGATTGAGCGGACATTTGGTCTCCTGAAGAGCCGCTTCTGCTGCCTGGACAAGACCGGAGGGTCCCTCCCATATGCCCCTGCGAAAGTGTGCAAGATTATCATCGTCTGCTGCATGCTCCACAACCTGGCAGTGCGGAAGGAGTTGCCTCTCATCCAGGATGACGATGACCAACATCCACCACCTGTGGAGGATCCTGGCCTGGACCACGATGCCAGTGATGATGATGATGATGATGAGGGTGATGTCCGCACACAGCTCATCACCAACTTCTTTAGCTGAATGTGAGTATCCTGAGGTGTCATGTCAATGATGTGAGTTGGCATGATGTGTAGGTGGTGCTCTGGTGCTGTTGGAGTGTGTCCATGGGCTACTTGACTGGATGTGTGTAGCGATGTGTGCTTACAGGTGGTCTGTACTCCCCAACAGTGTTGACATGCTAACTTGGTTCTGGGTGGGTATCTTGTAACATGTATTGTGCATGAGTTTTGCTGTTCTGTCCTGTTCTCCATTGCTTTTGACTGTGTGTCATTTCTGTCCTTCACAGGGTCCTTTCAGATTCGTTTGGTCAACTGTGTCCACCGACGACGTGATTGCACTTCCAGGGTGGTAGCTGTTGTGTCCCTACAGGTGATGTGCGCCACACCCATGGACTTCCTCCCGTCTACAGTTGTTGACTGTGTGCCCGCTGCCAGGTGGGATTACCTTGCATCTGTAGTGGTTACGACATGTTGCAACTGTGTAATAAACCTGTGCTTCACTTTGTGATGTGCGTTGTCTGTGGTCACACATTTGACTGCCATTTGCTTACTGCACCTGTGGGCTACTTGACTACAACTGGGAATGGGTGTGGTGTCTGTGCATTGCACCGTCTTCCCTGGCAACATCAGTGTAGGCAATGAGTCAGATGGCCTAGGTGTGTATGTGTTGTGTAGCCCTGGTGGTGTGTCTCCCTCATATGTGTCACGTTGCCTTTACTCACATGCCTGTGTTGTACTTGCTGTTGCAGTTCGCATACACAGTGTAATTTTGCAGTTCATCATCCCCATAACAGCACCCATGTTGGAATCACAACAGAGGCAAGTATGGTGTATTAGTGTGTTTATTGTGATACATTTGTGTGAATAGTGCATAGGATGGGTAGTGCTGTACATAAATCTTGCAATCAGAAGTTCCTAGGTGAATTGAAAGTCCTGGTAGACAAAATCCCCAGTATCGGGGCCACAGTTGTCTGAGACATTGGTCCAACTTGTACTCCCCATGCAATGTGTGGGAGTAGTGTTGCCGTCAACAGGGTGAACAGTCTGTGCACAAAGGTGAACATCCAGAACAGGTTCAGGCTTCCTGGGAGTTGCGCTTGGCCATCGGCCTCTCACTTGCCCCTCCTCGGACGACCCCTCTTCTTTGGGGGGCCCCTCAAGTACAGGCTGCTGCGGTGCAGGGGACTCTCCGCCAGAGTCATCCTCCCTCCCTGTGGCAGTTGCAGTTTGTTCAGCACCAGATGTTGTTGGCACACAGGGAGGTGTGGACTGGTTGCTGTTCATCTGGCGGAGGCATTGTAAAATGTCCCTGTGCTCCGCCGTCATCTCATGCAGTGCATCCCACTTGGACTCCACGCGGGACATGTGTGACTACACGCGGGACATGTGAGAGTCCAAGCGGGCATGATGGGCAGCCTGCTGCTGTTTCATGTCTCTGAGGAGCCCCACTACCTGGCTGAGATCTCCGGTGCTGGACTGGTACGCATCAGCTATGCGTACCAGTTGTGGGTCATCATGCACACCAGCAACCTCTGCAAGCAGCGACCTCTGTCTCCCACCCCTCACACCACCCCTGCCGACATGTGCAGTGCATGCAGTGGCACGCACAGATGACCCTGGTCCACCTTGGGGGTTGGTGGTGGTGGTGGTGTCCATGGCCCCAGGTTGGTCCAGGGTCCCTGTGCTGGTGTTGCTCCTTGTTCTGTCCATGTCGGCAGGGATGGTATTTGTGGTGACAGTCGTTGGAGGGGTGGGTGCAGGGGTGCAGCTGGTGGTCCTGCTGGTGCTGCAGCTGGTGGTCCTGCTGGTGCTGCATGTAGACTTGCACCGGATGTGCCAGGTTGGTCTTCTTCGTCCAAGGAGGGCAGAGGCTGTACGACACCAGTGAGCTCCGCATCCTCTTGAGCCTGGGACTGGGACTCCTCAGCGTCTGCTGCTGTGTCCCCATCATCACCTGTTTTTGGGAGACACACACAATGTATGTTATGTTTCTGCAGGCATCAATGGTTGACACACCTGACAGTTGTGACTGTGCCTCTGGGTGTGGGCCTGTACATTGCATTGTCCTAAGTCGTCACAGTCAGGGGTTGATATTGGTGTGGCACATTGTCCTGCATTATTTGGGCATTTCTATGTATTTGTTGGGGTGTGAACATGGTCTGCATTGGTTGTATTTGGTTGACAGCCGGCCCTCCTTCCCACCCAGCCAGTCAGTTATCCCACCATGGACTGTGCTTGCATTGCAGGGAGTGGAAGTTGTCTCTCAGGATGTCAGTCAGTGGTGTCCTGCTGTTTGTTGGTGCACAGTTGCCAGCAGGGCCTTGTGCTCCCCACAGCAGTAGCCAGTGTCAGCCATCTTGTGAGTCCTTCTCCACTCCCTGTGATGTGAGCATGGTTCAGGGTGGTGTTGATGGGACAGTTGTGGGGGTGAGCTATGTCTGACTGTGACTCCCATCATGCTATTGCCTCCACCCCACTTCCCAGCATTCCCATACTTACTTGCTTTTGTGGGGAGTTCAGTGTGTGTGGGTGTGAGGGCAATGGCAAGATGGCTGACAGTGGTGTCCTGCTGTTGGTTGGTGTGCAGTTCCCAGCATGCCCTTGTGCTCCCCACAGCAGTAGCCAGTGTCAGCCATCTTGTGTGTCCTTATCCACTCCCTGTGATGTGAGCATGGTTCAGGGTGGTGTTGATGGGCCAGTTGTGAGGCTGAGCAATATCTGTGCCTACTACTCCCATCATGCTATTGCCTCCACCCCCTTCCCAGCATGCCCATGCTTCCTTCCTTTTGACTCTGCTTCCCTGTGGGGTGGGCTGGCTGTGCTGACAGGATGGCTGGGAGTGTTGTCCTGGCAGTTGTTTGGCTAAAAGTCCCAAGAGTGTCCCTGTGCTTCACACAACATAACCCAGGGTGGTGGTTCTTTGTGGGATCTTGAGTTAGGATGGGAGGCATTGCATTCTACCAGGTGGGTTCTGTGGAGTTTGTGTTGAGGGGGTGTGAGGGGAGGTGCTTGTGACTATGGTCAGTGCTGCAAGTCCTCCTTCCCACCCAGCCAGCCAGATATCCCACCATGGACTGTGCTTGCATTGCAGGGAGTGGAAGTTGTCTCTCAGGATGTCAGTCAGTGGTGTCCTGCTGTTTGTTGGTGCACAGTTGCCAGCAGGGCCTTGTGCTCCCCACAGCAGTAGCCAGTGTCAGCCATCTTGTGAGTCCTTCTCCACTCCCTGTGATGTGAGCATGGTTCAGTGTGGTGTTGATGGGACAGTTGTGGGGGTGAGCTATGTCTGTGACTGTGACTCCCATCATGCTATTGCCTCCACCCCACTTCCCAGCATTCCCATACTTACTTGCTTTTGTGGGGAGTTCAGTGTGTGTGGGTGTGAGGGCAATGGCAAGATGGCTGACAGTGGTGTCCTGCTGTTGGTTGGTGTGCAGTTCCCAGCATGCCCTTGTGCTCCCCACAGCAGTAGCCAGTGTCAGCTATCTTGTGAGTCCTTCTCCACTCCCTGTGATGTGCGCATGGTTCAGGGTGGTGTTGATGGGACAGTTGTGGGGGTGACCAATATCTGTGACTACCACTCCCATCATGCTATTGCCTCCACCCCACTTCCCAGCATGCCCATACTTACTTGCTTTTGGGTGGACTTCAGTGTGTGTGAGTGTGAGAGCAATGGCAAGATGGCTGGCAGTGGTGTCCTGCTGTTGGTTGTTGCACAGTTGCCAGCAGGGCCTTGTGCTCCCCACAGCAGTGCCCAGTGTCAGCCATCTTGTCAGTTGTTTTCCACTCCCTGTGATGTGCGCATGGTTCAGGGTGGTGTTGATGGGACAGTTGTGGGGGTGACCAATATCTGTGACTACCACTCCCATCATGCTATTGCCTCCACCCCACTTCCCAGCATTCCCATACTTACTTGCTTTTGTGGGGAGTTCAGTGTGTGTGGGTGTGAGAGCAATGGCAAGATGGCTGACAGTGGTGTCCTGCTGTTGGTTGGTGTGCAGTTCCCAGCATGCCCTTGTGCTCCCCACGACACAGCAACAGTGTCAGACATCTTTGATGGGCCTTTCCACTCTCTGTGGGATGTGCATGCGTGAGTGTGAGCTTGCTGGGCCATGTGGTGGGGGATGTAGAGCTGTGACTACGACTCCCATCATGCTATTGCCTCCACCCCCTTCCCAGCATGCCCATCCTTCCTTCCTTTTGACTCTGCTTCCCTGTGGGGTGGGCTGCCTGTGCTGACAGGATGGCTGGGAGTGTTGTCCTGGCAGTTGTTTGGCTGAAAGTCCCAAGAGTGTCCCTGTGCTTCACACGACATAACCCAGGGTGGAGGTTCTTTGTGGGATCTTGAGTTAGGATGTGTGGCATTGCATTCTCCCAGGTAGGTTATGTGGAGTATGTGTTGAGGGTGTGTGTGAGGGGAGGTGCTTGTGACTATGGTCAGTGGTGCGAGTCCTCCTTCCCACCCAGCCAGCCAGATATCCCACCATGGAACGTGCTTCCATTGCAGGGAGTGGAAGTTGTCTCTCAGGATGTCAGTCAGTGGTGTCCTGCTGTTTGTTGTTGCACAGTTGCCAGCAGGGCCTTGTGCTCCCCACAGCAGTAGCCAGTGTCAGCCATCTTGTGAGTCCTTCTCCACTCCCTGTGATGTGCGCATGGTTCATGGTGGTGTTGATGGGACAGTTGTGGGGGGCAATATGTGTGACTACGACTCCCATGATGCTATTGGCTACACTGACTTGGCCAGCATACACAGAATTCCTTCCTTTCAGTGGTCTTCACTGTGTGTTGGTGTTGTAATGGTGGCTACATGTCTGGATGTGTTTGTTAGTTCTATTTGTGCCACTGCCTAGCTGTAGTTGTAGTTGTGTTTGTACATGTGATGGCACGGTTAAATGTAACTTTGAGATGGCGTGTGTTGTGTTTATCTGACTGACATACACATTTTGGGATGATTCTGTTCTGGTTGCTGTGTAATTGCTATGAGTGCATGGTTTGACTCTCCCCTTGACAGTGATGTGTGTGTGTATTGTGGCAGAATATTGTGTACATTTGTTGTGTACTCACCAGGCTCTGGGATGTTCTCTAGTCCATATACGCTCACTGGCGGAAGGATGGCCCGCACCTTCTCCTCCCAGGGCCTGAGGTATACTGGCTTGGCAGGAGGGCCACTGCCGGTGTATTGGCTCAGGAGGTAGTCTTTCTTGAGCAGCTCCCGGACCCTCCTGCGCACGTCATACCACCTGTTCTGGATGTCGGTCTTTGTGCGCAGACATGGTGATTGTGCGTTCACCCTGTTGATGATCCTCTCCCACATCTTGGTTTTCTGGGAGATGGGGGTCTGTTGGACCAGTGTGCCAAACAGCTGTGGCTCTACCCTGAGGATCTCGTCTACCAGGACTTCCAATTCACAATCTAGGAACTTGTGATTCTTCTTGGGGGCATGGTGATGGGTGGTGATGGTGAGGGATGTGTGTGTTGGTGTGCAGGTGAGGGTGTGTGGGTGTGTGTTTTGCTGGGTGTATGTGAGGTAGGTATTTGTTGGTGTGCTGATGGTGTGTGGCTTGTGTGAGGGATGAGCTGTGGGTGTGTGGTTGCTGTCTGTTGGGTGCTGGCATTGGAATGGCATTTGCAAAGGATCATGGTTGGGATTTGTGTCCTTTATATGGGTGGAGTTGTGGGTGTGTCTTTGTTCTCTGTCCCCACCCCCCCCAGTATTTATTGGCTTTGTAATTGCTTGTTTGGCCTTTTTTATGTTAATTTTCCTTTGTACTGTCTGTGCATGTTGGAAACGTTCTTGTGACCGAGTCGGACCCTGCATTTGTCTCGTACGGTGTTCTCCGTTTTGTTCACGCTGTGTTTGTGCAGTTTTCTATGCTGCGTACGCGTCGGTCGCGGTGTTTTGTGTTACTTCGGCTCGGTTTTGTATGCGTGTCGGTCGTACGGCTTGTCCTCCGTCCGACTCGGTCATGGTTTTCGTGCCTTGCATCGTACTTTGCGGTTTGAAGTTCGCGTGTACGTTTCGGTCGGATTTGTTCCGGGTGCGTGTCGGTCGGTTCGATTCGCGTGTTTTTCCGGCCGGATTGCTGTTTTCCGTGCGGCTCGGTCGTTCGGCTTGGGTTCCGTACGTGTCGGTCGGATTTTGCACGCTTTGCATCGTACTTGGCGTGTCGGGCGCCACAGGTACGTGTCGGTCAGAATAAATTCCGGCTCCGAGTCGGTCGGTGCTTTTTACGGCCCGAATCGGAATCGACCCCTAAGTAAAGCATAAATTACCCTTCAGACACACAAACCCACTTATGTGAACCAAGCTCCTCATATGTACACCCTTCATCTGTACTGGACACTTTATGGATAGCCAACCTCATGTAGGCAATCAACCAGACGTGGTCAGGAATGCGACTGCTGCACACGGTCTTTGCCCTGTGAGCAACGCTTAATAGAGAACCCACTCCTTCCAGACACCCAAGCCCTTCAGATGGCCAGGCCCCTGCTACACACAGCCTTCGCCCTGTACAGAATACTTGGGGCCTGATTCACAAAGGTAAAATGAAATGAAAGTCTAACTTTACGACTTTCAGTATTCACAAAAGGCATTTACTACTCGTAAATACCCTTTGTAAATACTGAAAGTTGTAAAGTTCAACTTTTGGTATTCACAAAGGGCATTTGCGAGTAATAAATGCCATTTGTGAATACCAAAAATCGTAAAGTTATACTTTCATGTCAGTTTGCCTTTGTGAATCGGGCCCATGGTGTATAGCCGGCTCCTTGTGGGCAATAAACCAGACATGAGTAGGAAAGTACTTACTGCAAAAAATCTTTGCCCTTTGAGGAACCCATTGGGGGAGAACCTGCTCCATCTAGACACTCAAGGTACCCTAGGTGGTGAAGGTCCTACTATGCATAGCTTTCACCCTGTACTGAACTGAACACTTTGCATATAGCCGATCTCTTGTGGGCAATAAAGCACACATGGGTGGATAAGTACCTGGTGCACACAGTCTTCACTCATATGCATACCATTTCTTACAGAGCCCATACCCTCCAGGCACTCAAGGCCCCTCAGGAGAAGTAAGCCCCTACTACATACTACCTTCACCCTGTAGCAAAGCTTTTACAGATAACCAACCTATTGTGGGCAGTCATTGAGACATGAGTCAGCAAGTCTCTGCTGCACACAGTATTCACCTGTGCACAATCATTCACAGAGCACTCACTTCCTGTGCACACCCAAGACCCATTGGGAGGCCAAGTATGTTGCAAAAGCTGACACCTGTTACCAGTAAAGAGGTTATAGAAAATTAGGTCTAGATAAACCATGTTGCATACCTTCCAATATTATACACGTATACCAAACTGTCACATTCATTGGATGATGCCATCAATGATGTCATCAACTTTATCATTGAACATGTCATGAGTGATGTAATATATGAAGTCATAAGCAGAGCTTGTGGAAGTGCAAGTTATAGTTAGCTCAGTAAACAATAACTGGTGAATTTCAATGTTTTGTTTTAAAACAATAGTTTTTATTTTGTTACAAGGCCTAACTATAAGATCACTTTAACCCTTGGGATATATATATATTCACTGGAAAAAACAAAGGTTACAGGGACGTTATATTTAGGATCAGACTTCCCTCATACAAAACCAGTGAAATACATCAGTTATAGTTACCTGAGCTAAATATAACTTATGCCGCCGCAATGCACTGCTTATGACCTCACATAATGCATCCCTCATGACATGGTTAGTGACATCACTGATAACATCTCAAATGACATCACTGATGACATCATCAAGTCAGTGTAAGTATAGCTGCCAACGATCCTCTGTATGCTTCCCCAGGAGGGCAGAAGCTATTTTCTGGATGCCGCAGGGGTGGGAGACTACATCTCCTGTTACCCCCTGCACTTTCTGAGCGCTTTTAAGCGCGACGCCAGCCCACAGCCCCTCTTAGACGCCAACGATCCTCTGCACGCTTCCGCAGGAGGGGAGAAGCTATTTTCTGGATGCTGCATGGGGAGACTACATCTTCCATCACCCCCTGCACTTCCTGAGCGCTTTTAAGCATGACACCAGCCTGCGGCCCTTCGTAGCTGCCAACGATCCTCTGCATGCTTCCCCAGGAGGGGAGAAGCTATTTTCTGGATGCTGCAGGGGGGACTACATCTCCTGTCACCCCCTGCGCTTCCTAAGTGCTATTAAGTGTGACGCCAGCCCGTGGGCCAGCGTAGCCGCCAACGATCCTCTGTATGCTTCCCCAGGAGGGCAGAAGCTATTTTCTGGATGCCACAGGGGGGGGGCAATATATCTCCTGTCACCCCCTGCACTTCATGAGCGCTTTTAAGCGCGACGCCGGCCCGTGGCACGGGATGCGCCCAGGCCAAGGGCAGGCCCATCCATGCCCATCGGAGACTGGGCTGGGCCCCCCCTCATCCATGCCCATTGGAGACTGGGCCCCCCCTCTGACACACGGCTCTGGAAACGGATTATCACCCGCTGGACTGAAAAGCTGCTCTTGGAAGTAATGTGTAAGCGAAAGTATGCAAATGACCATGAGGGCAGGGTCATAGTAAATACCCTAGACGCCTTCCTTTCGAGGGGCCCAAATGTGCCATCCCAGGAGATTGAACTCACAGAGCACCGGCTCTCCCTGGAGGAGGGTAGAGGAATACTGAATCAACTTCACTTCTGCCCAAGGTGCCCATCGAGTGTTTGGAAAAGACGAGAAATGAACCCTCTATTGTTCAAGCAAACAGTTCTCTCCTGACTCTAGTAGAATCTGAAACCCCTCCTCTATCCGACTCAGTCGTTCAGCCAGCGGGAAAGAGGAAAAGGGGTGGCAGGGCTCAAAAACAAAAAACTTTCAGAATTACGAGAGCCACAAGAGGCCTTCGTCAATAGAAGACGAGAGGAGTAAGGCCCAATTTCCATCTGAGAAGTCTCCTTGCCTATTAAATGATGAGTCTGATGGCGGAGGCTAGAAAATATGATCAATCCCTTACTTAACCCATTTGTGCACAGAGTAACCAAAAATAGAGGAAAGATTAGCCTCCCTTGACAAAAAAAGTCCAACTGGTACGGTCTTTCCACTAAGCTCCAGTCAAGACAGTGCTCTTCAAGGACAAGGGGGTCACACAGAAGGGTTGCCTGTTCTTAACCACAGGGACTTATTAGTAGATGTTGTCTCCGCCAATCAGTCCCACACAGTTCCACAACTTACCCCGCCTCAGCTCCACCAGGCGAAATATATGGGGGATAGGAATACGGTGTTAAGGAGAAGGAATTCTCGTAATGGTTCTAATGGCCACAGGGGGGGCCGAAAGACAGGCATGGTAGGAGGGTTGACAACAGGTCAAGTAGTTTATAATAAGACAGCATATCAGTCATTAGATCTCCCTCCCTCTGCATCCCCGTTAGTCTTGGTGTTGTCAAATGTCCGAGTGCTTAGAGAGGGGCAAAGGGAATCAACAGCACAACTATTGGATGAATCACTCCATTGGCTAACCACCCACCTTGTGAATCCCAGTACAAATGAGGGTTTGGCTAGACACATCATCATGGCCTGGAGAGTGGGGTGGGTGGGCCCGGGTGGGCACCTCAACTAAAGCATTCCAATGGGATTGTGTAGTGATACATTTTAATGATAAACATGTAACAAGGTTTCTTTTAGACAGATTGAATGAAGTGCCATTACCCAGGACCCAGATTTCCACACTACCTTTAGAGTATTTTTATAGACACACCTTAATCCCCTCTAAATTTACTAGTGGAGCTGGGAGTGTAGGACTGCCTGGCTATGTAACATCAGGACGCAGGGATTGGAATGGGCTGAGTGTAGTGAATAGATTTGAGTCTTTAACACATCTGACAGATCTGGAGGCTTGTGATTGACATCGAGTGGAGGCCTTAAACCAGCTCCTGGAGGAGGTATAAAGTGCTCATAATCAAGGAGAACCGAAAACCTCTGATTGTCAGATAAGGGAGCAAGAAGCAAACATTAAACTAGCCTCTTGGAATGTGGCTGGCATTGGGTCAAAGTTGGGTAATCCTCAATGGCTAGCATACTGGCAAAATGTGGATATTTTATGTCTGCAAGAGACATGGGCGTCTGATCACATATTTATTGATTTGGTATCGCTCATTCCAAATGGAGGCACTTCCATCTACCTAAGGAAGAGCAAGGGGGGGGTTTATTGACTCTAATCTCGAATACTTTGACATTAAGAATTAAGAAATTTGAATGCCCGAGTCCCCATTTCCATCTTCTCTTAGTTGAGGGGGATAATGATTGGGACTGGCTCTTAATAAACTTTTATAACAACAATTTCGGGGGCAACATGCAGGCAGTAGTTGTCTCTTTAGATGCAGAGATTAATAAAATTAACAGTCACCTGCACAAAAGGTGTTAATATTCTGTGGGTAGGTGATTTCAACGTCCAGCCATGCAAGTACAACCTAAATAAGGTTTGTAGCCTAGAGGATACGTTGGGGGACCATATTCATCACTTTAATCACCATAAATACGGCAACAGCCTGAACAGATTGCTAATTGCTAGAAACTTGGAAGTTATTAACAAGGCAAATCCATTGACGGGCGATCTTTACAATACTTTCTCCAAAAATAAATATGAATCTACTCTGGATTCCATACTGACGTGAGAGACTTTCCAGGGAAAGGACTGAATTAGTTGATGTTCAATTTTCTTGTTTCAGTGACCACGCAATCCTTCCTACTACATTGTAAGTGGCTCCACGAAATAGTACGCCCATAATAAAAACTCAGAGATCAATGCTGGTAAGAAAAAATGGATACCAATTAAAATGGAGTCAAATTGATAAAGCCAAAATAGTTCCACAAATTATATCTAACAGCAAGAAAAATGTTTTAAATTGCTTGGAATCAGATAGTTCTCCTGATTCACTTGTTCACAATTTTTTTTAATTCCTTGAGGAAGTAAAAATGACCCGAACTCGCTCTAAACCAAAAACAGAAGCCCCACTGAATCGATGGTTTGATCACACCTGTACCAAAGCGCTAAAACCATTGCATATAGCACTTAAAGCACGACCTAGAAACAGTGCTCTGATAACATCCCTGCGTAAAAACTATTCAGATGCAAGGAAGGTAAGGGAAATAGCCTTGAGGGAGGAGGCCTGGGAAAATCTAGAAAATGCAGCAACCGCCAAAAGCAGTAATGATTTTTAGAAGGTAATTAATGACCCTCTTTTAAAAAAAATCCCTCTGATCCCACGCTAGACACTCATGATAGTGAAGAAGCATGGGTGACTCATTTTGAGTGGGGTTTTGGCTCTTCAGACCCCCCAACTGAACACTCCTCCACGGTCTTACCCTTGAAGGAACACTTAACATTTTCAATTGATGAAATAAAAACGGGCCTAGGGAAATGTATTGGCCGGAAGGCCCCGGTCCCCGATGGGGTTCCCATTGATTTTTTTTTCTTAATACATCAGGACCTGTGGGCCCTCCTGTTAACAAATATCTTCAATGCGATAGCAAGAAATGACCCTTTAGCTTCATGGAAGTCTAGCATAATTGTACCGATTTTCAAAAAGGGCGATAAAGAGAATCCCCAGAACTATAGACCCATTTCTCTGCTGAACACTACCGTCTTCTGTTACATAGGTTGGAAGAGTGGGCAAGGGAGAAGAACATCTAGATCCAGGCCCAGTACGGCTTCCAAAATGGTAGAGGCACTATAGACCAGTGCCTCAACTTAAGCCTGATTGTAGATAAATACACCAAAGCAAAGGGAGGCCAGACTTTCATGGCATTCATGGACTTAACAGCTGCATTCGATTCAGCAAGCCATTCCAAACTATATAGCCTAATGGAAACTATGGAGATCGAAACTGCAAAAATAAATTTTATCCGTCAATTGTATTCAAGTGCAACAGCTTGTGTCTGTTATGGTAAAAATGGGGAATGTACGCGACCTTTTAAGATCACTAGGGAAGTAAGCCAAGGGTGTGTACTCGCACCCTTTTTATTTTCAATCTACACAAATGGGGTTGAGGCAGCCCCAATAGGGTCAACACTAGACGTTACCGTTTTTGATAAGCTCAAAGTACCAATACTGGTATACGCCGACAATGTGATTTTGATCGCCAGAATGGAGTTGGCCCTCCAATGTTTAATAAAGGAATATGTAGCCTTATGTCCTCTTTGGACCTGAGGGTCAATGAATCTAAATCTTTCGTTCTCATAACAGGGGCATCTTCAACTAAAAGAACACCACACTTCCACATAGGAACACAGAGTCTGGAGGTGGCAGAGTCCTTCCCGTACCTAGGGATCCGTTTGACAAAAATCAGTCTTGGGCAAGTGTGGTTGATAACAGGGCCCTAGTGATGGAGAGGAGTATGGCAGCAATCTCTTGCTTCGTTAAGAAGCTGGGAACCAAAACTCTTGAGTCAATTAAAAAGATTTATCAAGCAAAGACAGTATCTGCCGTATCCTATGGGGCAGGAGTGTGGGGTGTGGCTCCTGTAGACCAACTCCAAAAACTGGAAGATAGATTCTTTAAGAGTGTAGTCTCCCTTCCCAGATCTTCCCCAAATGATATCTGCCATCTAGAGCTGGGATTGACCTATGTGTCAGACTGTATTTAGCTAGCACCGATCATGTTATGACACTGCATATGGCGCAGGGACACGTTAATCTTAGCACAGTCCATTATAAAAAACTGATTAAACTTTGATAATACTCACAAAATTACTTGGCTCCAGTATGTGAAGTCAATTTTTACCTCACTTGGGCTAACTAAACTGTTTTGCGACCCTAGCAAATGTTGGAAGATTTCAAAGCAAGAACTAAAAGCCATCTATTAAACAAGGTTGCCCGTGATCGACAGGAAACAAACTGTGCAAAGAAATTAGTTATACCAGCAAATACCACCAATTTTAGAGGGGATTATTCTTATTTAGAAATCATCAGAATACCACAACATAGATACATCTTGACGAGGTTCTGAATGAATTTAATCACACTGATGCTGGGCTTTCCTGCAAAGAAGTTTAGCCAATCTGATTGTTCTGCATTCTGTCCATCAATTGTTGTTTTTGCATTTGTCACCCCGAGTGGGACAGGTATGCCCAGACATGGGTCCCGTGCTCTCCATGCCTCTGGAGTCAAGCTATCCTGGCTGAAGAGGGGTGAAACCCCGAAACCGGTCCTAGGATGCTTGTTTCCAGTCCAGGGAGGACCTGGCCTGGCAGTTCGGGCTGGACTGTTCCCATAGGGCACAGGGTCAAGACTGATTTGCATATGGCTGGGTTCAAACTGGAATGGCATGGTGAGCAAAAAAACGATGGATTTAGGCCCAGATCTCTGTACTGGGGTGAATGTATGACATTGTTCTGCATTCTGTCCATCAATTGTTGTTTTTACATAGGTGAGTGAGCGGATGAGTGAGTGCTTGTATAGATGTGTGAATGGGTGTATACGTGGTTGTGTGGGTATGTGAGTTAGTGTTTGAGTGCTTGTATGGGTGGGTGAGTTGCTGTGTTGAAAGGATGTATGAGTGAGTGAGTGTGTTTGTGAATGACTGTGCAGGTAAATACGTGGGTGTGTGAGTAGTTGTATGGGTGAGTGTGTGGCTATGTGAGTGATTGTATGGTTGAGTGACTGGTTATATGAGTGGCTGTACAAGTGAGTGAGTGGGTATGTGAGTGCCTTTCTGGAGGAGCGAGTGGGTAGGTGAGTAGTGGTATAGATCTGTCAATAGGTATGTGAGTGGTTGTATGGGTGTGTGAGTGGGTGTTGGACTTGGCCCTTATTGTCCTAAAATCTTTTGCTTTTCCCCCCTAGCCTTTTTACCATGTGTGAAATAATACCTACTGCACAATGGCGTGCGCAGATTTATTTGTACTGTTGTAAAGCAATGTTACTTTTAAAATGGACGCCATTTCTGTCTGCTTGTGCCGCCTGCTTGAGGTGGGTTGCCGGTCTAGTTGTCTGTCACCCAGCCCCAGCTTTTGGAGGGAAGTCTGGCAGACAGGGTGCTCTACACCTCCCCCTAAACCAGTTGGGACCGGTTTCCCAGGGAACCTTCCAGAAGCTTCCAGCCCTTTCTGGTAGGTGGGGTGAGGAGGGCTGTGCCTCCATGTGCTCAGACTGAGCGTGGACCTGAAGGAGAGGGGACACTCTGCCAGGAGGTACCGCCACATTGGGCCTGTGTGCTGGCCCCTGTGCCCATCTGCACCCCTCCGCTGTCCACAGGGCCAGTGAGAGCCCTTTACTGGAGTGAAGACTGCTGTGTCAGGAGGAGTGCCACTTTATGGGAGATGACTGCTTCTAGGAGCTGCTGTCCTGTTCTGATGAGTACCCACTGCCTGCTGATCTTGCCCAGTATTGCCTGCCTGCTCTCCTGGCGTCCTAAGCCCAGCACCTGGTGAGCGCTATATCTTACTGCCCAGGAGGTAAGGAGCTGACACCTGCAGCGCTGCGAGAGCGCTATATTTCTAGAGTTGAAGTGCCTTTGCTGCTCTGCCTGCACTCTAGCGCCTAGTGGGACTATTTGCGTGATTACCAGAAGAGGTGCGCTATCTGCTGTCCCTGAAGCTGGTGGGACCGAACCCATCGCAAGCGCTACATCTAAAGTGCCATGAGTGAGGAGCTGATGCCTGCAGCGCTGTGATTCCAAAGCGCTACATCTAAAGTGCCAGGAGTGAGGAGCTGACGCCTGCAGCGCTGTGCTGTCTAAGCGCTATATTCAAGGTGCCAGGGGAAGAGGAGCTGGCGCCTGCAGCTCTGTGCTGTGCTGTCTAAGCGCTATATTCAAGGTGCACGGGGAAGAGGTGCTGACGCCTGCAGCGCTGTGCTGTCTAAGCGCTATATTCAAGGTGCCCGGGGAAGAGGAGCTGGCGCCTGCAGCTCTGTGCTGTGCTGTCTAAGCGCTATATTCAAGGTGCCAGGGGAAGAGGAGCTGGCGCCTGCAGCTCTGTGCTGTGCTGTCTAAGCGCTATATTCAAGGTGCACGGGGAAGAGGAGCTGACGCCTGCAGCGCTGTGCTGTCTAAGCGCTATATTCAAGGTGCCAGGGGAAGAGGAGCTGGCGCCTGCAGCGCTGTGCTGTGCTGTCTAAGCGCTATATTTCAATTACCCCGCGGTGGTGAGTGGGGCTCAGTCATCCCGTGGTTGGGGGTGTGTCGGGGCACATTGCCGGTGCCCGCCCCCGGTGCCAGTATTCTTTTGGGGGCATTGGATTACCCAGGAGAACAGAGAGAGGAGTGAGAGACCCTCCTGCCCTAGCGCTTTGCGCACCTTTGTTTTCGCTGCCCTGACTTTGCGGGACATAGGGCTTCTGAGCCCCTGAGAGAGGCCAGTTGGCCTGGGCCCAGTTTCAGAGTGTTGTGCCCCCCAATTGGGGCGACCGGGGTTTATGCTGGCGAGGCCCATTGCCCCAAGTGATTTATTGCAGAATAGGATTGTACGATACATTTGTACCTAGGATGGTACCTAATGCTTTTCCCTCAAGTTTGCAGTGCTGATTTTAGGCCTATTGTGTTCTAAGGGGGCGCCCTGCTAAGGTTATGGGAAGGCCTCATGTGCCATACCTCATGCGGCTAATGTGGCTTATGCCCCCTGGTAGTATGGTTATGCATAAGGTGCTATTGAGATGCCCCCTGGGTTTATGCTAATGGGAGTGATGCCTAATGATAACGCCTAATGCTCCTACACTGAGGATGATGCCCACTGCTGATGTATGCCTTCATGCGCATAGTGTGTTTATATGCCTGACCGGATGTTTTCATTCTAGGCTTCATGTGTATGCCCGATGCTGTTGGCGTTCCGCCTAATGTTCATGCCCACAAGGATGCCTAATGCATGTGATTATGCCTATTGTGCATGTTTAATGCTTTCATGCCAACGTGGTTCAGGCTCATGCTTGCAGGCTACGGCAATGGTGCTTTATTCGTATGTCTAATGCTCACATGATTTGTGCTAATATGCCCAATGCTTTTTCCTAGGGTGTACATTGCTGATGGTTATGCACCAATGATACTTTAGGCGTAGGTTACGCCTGATGCTAAACTTGAGTGGGGGCCTGATGTGATGCATAAAGCGTTGTTTAGATGCCCCAGGTTTATGCCTTCATGTTAAGGAGGATTGTGCGCCTAATATTGTTGCTTATGGACTTTCATTTATTCCTGTGCTTATGTTGGTTCTGGCAGCGGCCCGATTGGCGCTGCACTGTAAATAGTCCCCACTGTTTATATCTACCGGGTGCCAGTTGGCGCCGTGTTGACTACTGTGGTTACCACCTGCTATGCTGTTGCATAATACAAATGTTATTTTTCTTACTCAAACTGGTGTGGTCTCCTTTTTGTAGTGTGCCTGGTGTGTCGCCTGTGTGTGCTGCGCCGATGCTTTACACATTCCTCCTGGTTTAGCCTTCCCGCTCCGCACCACGCTACCCCGTTTCCAACAGTGGGCATTCGAGAGGTATGGGGTGTGAGTGGGTGTATGAGTGTTTCTGTGGATGATGTCATCAGTGATATCATTTGAGATGTCATCAGTGATGTCATCAGTGATATCATTTGAGATGTCATCAGTGATGTCATCAGTGATGTCACTGACCATGTCATGAGAGAAATAATATGATAGGTCATAAGCAGTGAATTACAGTGGCATAATTTATAGTTAGCTCAGGTAACTATAACTGCTGAATTTCACTTGTTTCGTATGAGGGAAATCTGAGCCTAGCTAAAACGTCCCTGTAACCTTTGGTTTTTCCAGTGAATTTCTAAGGTTTTTTAAATTTTATTTCCTAACTATAACATCCCTGTAACCTTTGTTTTTTTCAGTGAATTTCTAAGGTTTTTCAAAATTTGTTTCCTAACTATAACATCCATGTAACCTTTGTTTTTTTAAGTGAATTTCTATGGTTTTTTAACTGGTAGTCATGTTTGCAGAGTGGTGGAGAAAGGGGCAGAGACTCAAACCAGCTCTCAGGGATCCCGCTGTAAGGGACTTACTGGAGGTAACAGGAGGGCTTCTTGGCCCCCAAGGTCCCTCAGCATCCAAAAAGACTTCATCCCCCAATCAGTATTGTGCCAGGAGGTGCGTTTGCAGAGTGGTGGGAAAAGGGGGCGTGGCCTCTAAAGTCCTCACATCAATCGTGCTCTGTGGAACTTACAGGAGGTAACAGGAGGGGTTGTTTGTCCCCATGGACCCTCAGCACCCAAGGGGACTTTATCCCCCCACTAGTAGTGTACCAGGAGGCGCAATTGCAGAGTGGTAGAAAAAGGGGGCATGGCCTCTGAAGACCTCTCAGCAATCCCATATTGTGGGACTTAGTGGAGGTACCAGGAGGGCTTGTTGGCCTTCAAGGACTCTCAGCATCTAAGGGGACTTCGTCCCCTAACCAGCAGTGCACCAGGAGGCGCATTTGCAGAGTGGTGGGGAAAGGGGGCGTGGCCTCCGAAGACCTTAGCAATCCCAATGTGTGGGACTTACTAGAGGTAACAGGAGGGCTTGTTGGCCCCCAAGGACCCTCTGGACCTAAGGGGACTTCATCCACCAAACAACAGTGTGCCAGGAGACACGTTTGTAGAGTGGTGAAAAAAGGGGGTGGGGCCTACAGCAACTTGCTCATCTTTTTTATTTAATTTAATTTTTTATTTATTGCGGAGGAGGGCCAGGCCTATTTTGAATAGGGCAAGGGGGCCACGTGCCCCCTTACCTGGGCCGATTTCAGCCCCGGAGACCCCATCCCCCAGAGCCTGGCCTTTTTTCCTTTTTTTTAATTATGGAGAGGGAGCCAAGCACCCCCATATTGATTTTTGCCCCGGGACCCCGTCCCCTAGGGCTCAGCCTCTAGTGTGAGTGCCCTGGTCCCACGCAGGGCACCCACATTTAAGTGTTGGGGACCACGTGGGAGCCTCAAGGCCCGCGCAGTCCCTGCCGGCTCCCTGCACAATCTGGCATTGCTTTGACACAGAGGGAGCTGCTAACATGCAACTCTCTCTCTGTCAAAGCAATTGTGCTCGCTTTTAGCAAGTGAGAGCATTTTTAATGCTCTCACTTGCTGAAAGCAAACCCAGTTTGATATGGCTTTGCAGGAGCGGTAAAGCTCCCACCAAGCCTTAGCAAACAGCTATGTCCTGGGGTGGGCACCCAAGGACATAGCAGGAGCTGGCCTTGGTGGGTGGCCATCCTCAGGGCTATCTTTGGCTCCAGGAGGGGGCTGCACACCCCCCTCCTTTGTTTCATTTAGCCCTAGGGAGGTGGTGGCCGCCAGGGGTCTGCAATAGGACCATTACATTATTTGAACCCTGGGAAGTTGGTGGTCCCTGGGGCTTCAGGGGGGCTACGCGGGCCCCTCACATTTCATTGTTATTTGCCCTGGGGAGGTGGTGGTCCCTGGGGCTGCAGGGGGTCCACACAGCCCCCCATAAGGTAAAGCCCTGGGGAGGTGGTGGTCCCTAGGGTGGCAGGGGGCTGCATGGTCCCCTTGCATTTATTTTGGCTAAAGCCTGGGGGAGGTGACAACCCCAGGGCTCTGAGGTGGCCTGCACGCCCACTGCATTATTTAAATGTAAAGCCCTGGGGAAGTGGCGGCCCCCCGGGGCTCTGGGGGAGGCCATATGGGCCTCCCCTCATTAATTTAACAAATAGCCCCAGGGAGGTGGTGGTCCCCGGGATGAGGGGATGCTGCATGGGCACCCCAACGCATTATTATAAAACACTGCCCCTGGGATGTAACCCACCCGGGTCCACCCACGAATTTGCATCAAAATTCAATTAATAAATGCATTTATTCCCCAACATATCAGGGGGGTTGTGGTTTTCTTACCCTGCCCCCTTTTTAAAAAAAAATATTTTTTGTGGGACTCAGCTTCAAGTCGAGTCCCAAGATGGCTGCCAACATTTCCTGGTTGAATTGTTGGCTGCCAATCAAATTTCAGTAGGATCAGCGAATCTACTGCAAGGACTCGCGTCCCTAGGTATCTATATTTTTTAAACTTAAATATGTCTGAAACTACTAAACGGATTTACATGAAATCATAAAAAGCATGCTTTCTTGACAAACATCTAGCTTTCTGCTAAATTTGGTGTAATCCCGTTCAGCAGTTCGGGCTGTAGTCGTTTTCAAAAAATGAAAAATCCCAATAGATATAACATGGGGAAAACACGTTTTGGGACCCCCCTTTTTTTTTAGCCCGCGCTTGACGTATCACCCCAAAACTTCAAACACAGCCGCTGAACCAAAAAGGAGAAGTGTTTTGAAAAATTTGTGAAGATTCTTCAAGCGGGACCAAAGTTATTGGCAAAAGAAAAAATGCTTTTCCTATGGTCACTTTGGTCCTAACTGTAACAACCTACTGGCTATCGCCAGAATGTTATATATACATACATATATATATACTTAAAGAATGGACTGACAACACGAATGCATGCTCCAAAACCATGCTTCATATCTTGATAAAAAACGCTTGGGATGAACACAAAGAACTCATGCAAAAGATACAATCAATTATGGATGATCTTAACAAAGATGCAGATCAAAACGAAGTGAAAAGAGTACTTGTAACAGTTGATGAAAGAGTGAAAACCTTTAAAAAAGAAGTCATTGAAAGGAAACAAAGAAAATTTCATCGAGATGAGAAGGATTATCGAACAGGGCGGATACTAACCTTCGTGAGGAAATTTGATAAGGCGAGAGCTGACTTGGCAAGAGACAAAGCACTTGGTGTTGCGGACAGAGGAGCGAGCGGCTCCATCACTGATTTAAGCTCTGACCAAGAGTCCCTCGACAGCAACTCGTCAAATACCAGAGAAATGATTTCTTTTTCCGAGGAACTGCGCCTCTTGCAGCGGAACCAAGAACACTCATTCAGGGGCAAACCAAGAGGAAGAAGAAGAGGCGCCAGAACCAAAGTCCGAGAAGACGACGCCGCAGGAGAAAAGAGCAGCAGTACTGGTGTGGGAACAAGGGGACAGAATGCGAAGAGGAAATAATGGAGGACAACACACAGCAATTAACGGTAATGAACCTATCACATAGAGTTATTACTGATATTGAAGAACAAGTCCTTAAACTAGGCCTCTCATTTTGCCCTGACGCACCCATGGACTATGCACAAGTACGTGTTGACTTGTATAAGTTTGTACAAAAAGTTAAACTATTTAAGTTACATGCCATGCGGAAAAAGGATAGCAATTTTACCATTCCTAGATTAGGAGAGAGTAATCCATCTACCTTGGTCATCGAAGACATTGATTCACTTAGGTTATTACATGATCTGCAAAACCAAACACAGATTACCAACATGAGGATGACCTATGACCAGTTAGACCCAACACACGATGATGAGACACTGCATGCACTAGGCATTGACACGGGAGCACCCAGCCAAACCAGTTTCAGAGTAACATCTAGATTCATACCACAAACAGCGAAAGACAACATTGACGTATTTCATGAGGCAGTGATCAGAGACTTATTGAAACTTACACACACAAATCCTAAAATGAGGAACATCTCGAGGGAACAGTGGGAAGCTATCACCACACTACATAAAGATGATAACATCATTATCAAACCATCAGACAAGGGGGGCAACATTGTTATAATGGGTAGAGACAAATACATACGGGAAGCGTTAAGACAGTTGAGCAACACTACATGTTATGAAAGGGTCGATAAGTCATACTTAGACAGTCTACAGCGCAGGTACCATGACCTCCTGAAGGGTTGGTTCGAAAAAGAACTTCTGAGCTGGGATGAACGTCAGTTTCTACTCAATGTGACACCCACTACACCCACCTTCTATCTTCTACCCAAGGTACACAAGAGTACTACAGACCCCCCCAGGACGCCCTATTCTCTCCTCGAAGAAGAGCTTACTTGAGAAAACGTCTACCTTCGTAGACCATTTTCTATTTCCCTATGTAAAAGATCTGAGCTCTTATCTAAGACACTAAGGATTTTCTACAGAAAATCCAAAACTTACACCGGGAGAAGGAGTACTGGATGGTCTGCCTTGACGTAGAAAGTCTTTATATCAGCATTAGACACACTGATGGCTTAAGAGCATGTCAACACTTCCTGAAGTCTAGGAGTGTACATCTCTTGGAACACACACGCATGATTCTCCAAATGATTGAACTTTGTCTCACTGAGAATGTTTTTATGTTCAATGGAATGTGGTATAAACAACTAGAGGGCACTGCCATGGGCCCTTGCTTCGCCCCCAGCTATGCCAACCTTGTGGTAGGCTGGTGGGAGAAGCAGGTGCTGTGGAGTGAAGACATGGAACCATGGACCAGCAAGATTGGTTTGTGGCTGCGATTTATTGACGATGTGTTTTTTGTGTGGGAGGGAGGAGAATGTGATCTGATTGATTTTGTGAACAAATTGAATTACAACAGTATCAACTTGAGGTTTACTATGCAGCATAGCCAAGACACTATTGATTTCTTAGATATCAGACTGACAATAAGTGAGGGAAAACTAGCTATAGATCTCTATAGAAAAAATACCGCAGGTAATTCGATCCTCCATGCCGCCAGCTGCCATCCCCCAACCTTCAGGTGGAGTATCCCCTACGGGGAATTTCTCAGAGCAAAACACAACTGTAGCTCTGAAGCCCCCTATGAAAAAACCAAGAGTGACATACTGAAGAGATTCAGGAACAGGGGGTACTCTACAAAGGTGTTACGTAGAGGTGTGATGAAAGCAGACACCATCAATCACAATGAGGCCCTGTTCCAACCACCTAAATCAAAAGATAGGATAGGTGAAGGGGACAATCCAATACAATTCATAACCACGTATAATACACAGGCAGGTGACCTAAGGAAGTTGTTGAAGAAAAGGTGTCATATTCTGACCCAAGATCCAATGCTAGAGAAGAAACTAGGTGGGGCACCATCAGTTACCTACAGAAAAAGTCTGTCCTTGAAAGACATACTGGTCAACAGTCACCTGAAAACCCGCAAGAAAAGTTGGCTAGAGCAAGGCGGAGGTTTTCACAAATGAAACAAGTGCAAAGCCTGTAGTCACAGTGATAATGTCAGTGAGGTAACATTGCAGAGATCTAGGAAACAATGGAAGATTCCCAGACCAATAAATTGTGGGACTGAGTTTGTGGTGTATGTTATCACGTGCCCATGTGGAAAGTGGTACATCGGGTCCACGACTTTCCCAGTTAAAAAACGAATTCTGGAGCACTGGCTAGCTATAACAAATCGAGATTTCAGCTAGAGTACAGCTAAACATTTTAATGAAGTCCATAACAGTGACTGGACAAAGGGTAAGTACTTTGGCCTAGACACAATACCTAAACATCCAAGAGGAGGTAACCGAGTCCAAGCCCTACGCAGATTCGAATCGCGATTCAGCTTGCAGGCAGGCAGCATGTTCCCCACAGGGATGAATAATGATGAAGAGCTTCATGCACATCTGTAGTCCATTATGTCCTCCCCTGTGCCCTACTCCAGCAGTTCCAGTAATTGAGAAATTGAATACTTTTTTTAAACTATTTGTGTGTTGAATCGTTTCGGTTCGTACCCGACCTGCTTTATATTGAAACAATTTGCCCCATGGACCTACCAGGAGGTTTTACAAAATGTCCAGCAACCGCCGATATAATACATCATTTCTTGCAAATGTTGAATGTATTTGAAGTCATAGTGGAAATGCTGTACATAGCTTTAGTGAATATGTGATATTAATTGCTTGTTATTTTTCTCTTGGCAGAGCCCTTTGGTGCAACAGAAGGAGAGTAGCCACCATGAAACTGTTAAGAGCACCGGGGATTGTAGGACGTTCTCCCGAACTGTCATCTCTCCTCTAGCATGATTAATAGTTAGGAGTAGGTTATAGTCATGACCACTCGAATCACCTTTTTGGCAGTTGTCTGGACATGGGCACTAAGAATGGAGTTGTACTGATAGGCCGCCAGGAGTCCTTTCTAAATACATTTGATGCACAATTGAGTAATTCAGAGGTGTACAGCAATAAAATGAAGGGGTACTATACCATTATTTCTTATTTTTGCAATTTTTTCCATCTTTTCCACTATTTCCTGCAAGTCTTTGAACACCTTAAAAATAATGAAGAACTATGGCTGGTGTTTGAGGTGAATAACAGTTTTTTTTCTTTTTTAACTACATGTACAGCGGTAAACACAGGGGTACTATACCATGAATTAATTTCTTGTAATCTTCCACTACTCCGTATGTCTTAATAACCATACGAATAAACGATAACAATGGCTATTGTTATTACCGATGAAATGTTGAATTTTGTAGTGTACTAGAAGTTGCGCATAAGGTACAATTGACTGAGAATTATAGTCAATGTATGACAACATTAAGAATTGTATTAATGTGCTGAGGGGTAACCAACGAAACAACACACTTATTTATATTTTATTTGTGGAAGTCTTTTGTTTATGTATTCTTAGCACGCTGCGCCGTGCCCGACACTGTTCCTTTAAATGTTGACGGAACTTGTAATGTGGTCATGTGACCAAGACCCCACGAGAGGTCGAAACGTGTCTTTTTGTTTGCCAATAAATCCGTATATTTACACCTCCACAACCGGAGTGGCTCGTCTATTCTCGCATGCACAAGTGGGGATTACCTTCTGTATATATATATATATATATATATATATATTCACTGAAAAAACCATAGGTTTTAGGGACAGTTATAGTTAGTTGGACATTGCACTCGTACAAAACCCATGAAATTCCCCTGTTATAGTTAGTTCAGCTAACTATAACTCGCGCCCTGCAATGCACTGCTGATGATGTCACATATTACATCACTCATGACATGGTCAGTGACATCACTGATGACATCACTGATGACATCTCAAATGACATCACTGATGACATCACTGATGACATCATCCAGTGACTGTGTGTTTCTGTAAAGTTTAAATATGTTTAATATATATAGGGAAAGGCGTATTGAAGAATGAGTGGGTGTATAAGTGTCTGAATGGATGATTTAGTACGTGAGTGACTGACTCTACAAGTGAGTGATTAAACGTATCTTACTGAATGCATGGGTTAGTGACTAAACTGTGTGAATGTCTGTATCCGTCTGTTTGTTGGTGTGTAAGTGGATGCATGGATTTGCGAATAGCTACATGAGTGTCTATATGGGTTATTGATTGGTTCTCTGAGTATCTGTATGGCTGCCTGAGTGTTTGTGTGGGTGGGGTGTGTGTGACTCTATACATAGATGTGTGAGTGGGTGATTCACTGGGTGCATGATTTCAAGAGTGCATCTGTGATGGACTGCTTGGGTGGGTGAGTGTGTGTATGGGTGTGTTAGTGAGTGAATGTATATCTCAGTGGTACATGTGCGAGTAACTACATATGTAAAAGGCAGTATATATGTGTGTTAGAGTATTTAAATGGCTATAAGTGAGAGTGTGTTATTGTGAGAGTGGCTGTATGGATGCGTGTGTGCTTGTATCAGTTATTGTATAAGAGCGTAAGAATGTGCTAGTATTTGTATAAGTAAGTGAGCTGGTGTGTGTATAACTGTATAGGTGAGTAAATGGGTGTGTGATTAATTTTTGCATGACTGACTAGGTGTGTGAGTACCTCTATGGATGAGTGGCGGTGTGTTAGTGTTTATATAGGTGTATGAGTGCATATGATAGTCCTGTACTGAGTGACTGTAAGTATGAGTGACTGTACAGGTGAGTGAGTGGATGTGTGTGTAGACCTAAGAATCAGTGAGTGGGTATGTAGTTTTTGGTGTTGGAGTGTCTATGGTTTTGAGAATGGCAGTCTGTAATTTAGAGTGGGTGTATCAAAAGTTATATTAGGGTGTGAGAAGATGCATGAAATTATCACATGGATGATGTCATCAGTGATGTCATTTGAGATGTCATCAGTGATGTCATCAGTGATGTCACTGACCATGTCATGAGTGATGTAATATATGACGTCATCAGCAGTGCATTGCGGGGCGCGAGTTATAGTTAGCTGAACTAACTATAACAGGGGAATTTCATGGGTTTTGTACGAGTGCAATGTCCAACTAACTATAACTGTCCCTAAAACCTATGGTTTTTTCAGTGAATTTCAAAGGTTTTTAAATGCTAATTTCTAACTATAACGGGTCTGAAACCTATGGTTTTTTCAGTGAATTTCAAAGGTTTTTAAATGCTAATTTCTAACTATAACGTGCCTGAAACCTATGGTTTTTCAGTGAATTTCAAAGGTTTTTTAAATGCTAATTTCTAACTATAACGTGCCTGAAACCTATGGTTTTTTCAGTGAATTTCAAAGATTTTTTAAATGCTAATTTCTAACTATAACGTGCCTGAAACCTATGATTTTTTAAGTGAATTTCAAAGGTTTTTAAATGCTACTTTCTAACTATGCCAACAGAGGTAGGACATGTGAAGAAAGAAGAAAAAACGCACAGAAAGAAGCAAAAGATGTGCAGAAAGAACCAACAGAGGAGCAGAAAGAGGCCTTGTTGCAAACTCATCCTGTGCCCACAACTTTTTCAGACGGGTACTGGTGGTAACTGACTCTGACTAACCAGAGCCAGTGCGCGTTTGCACAGTGGTGAAGGGAGGGGCCTGAGGTGACATGTGTGCAAACACGCCCCGTGGCGCGTTTTAAGTTGCGGGATTAAGTCCCCTTGAATCCTGAGGGTCCCTGGGGCCCAACTAGCCCCCAGGTACCTACAGTTAGGACCACAGAGCTGAGTTGCAGAGAGGCGTTCCGAGGCCACCACCTTTTTCACCTCTCTGCAACGCAACTCTGTTGTGCTTACTGAAGGTACCTGGTGGGCTAGTTGGCCCCCAGGATTCAAAGGGAATTAACTCCCCAACTTAAAACGCACCACAGGGCGTGTTTGCGCACATGTCACCTGAGGCCCCGCCCCTCCCTTCACCACTGTGCAAACGCGCCCCGTGGCGCGTTTTAAGTTGGGGGATTAGGTCACCTTGAATCCTGAGAGTCCCTGGGGCCCAACTAGCCCACCAGGTACTTCCAGTAAGCACCACAGGTCTGCGTTGCAACGCCTGTAACAAATTGTGCAGTTGTGTTTAGGTAGTGAAGAGGTCATGCTGGGGGTAGTGTTTTAGGGTTTAGGGTAGTGCAGTGGTGTTTGTGTAGTGTGAGGGGTCATGCTGGGGGTAGATTTAGGGTTTAGGGTAGTGCAGTGGTGTTTGGGTAGTGTAGGGAGTCGTGTTGGGGGAGTGTTTTAGGGTTTAGGGTAGTACAGTGGTGTTTGGGCAGTGTAGGGGGTCGTGCTGGGGTTAGTGTTTTAGGGTTTTAGGGTTTAGGGTAGTGCAGTGGTGTTTGGGTAGTGTAGGGGGTACTGCTGGGGGTAGTGTTTTAGGGTTTAGGGTAGTGCAGTGGTGTTTGGGTAGCGTAGGGGTACTGCTGGGGGTAGTGTTTTATGGTTTAGGGTAGTGCAGTGGTGTTTGGGTAGTGTAGGGGTTCGTGCTGGGGGTAGTTTTTTAGGGTTTAGGGTAGTGCAGTGGTGTTTGTGTAGTGTAGGAGGTCGTGTTTTAGGGTTTAGGGTAGTGCAGTGGTCTTTGGGTAGTGTAGGGAGTCGTGCGGGGTATTGTTTTAGAGTTTAGGGTAGTGCAGTGGTCTTTGGGTAGTGTAGGGGGTTGTGCAGGGGTAGTGTTTTAGGGATTAGGGTAGTGCATTGGTATTTGGGTAGTGTAGGGGGTACTGCTGGGGGTAGTGTTTTAGGGTTTAGGGTAGTGCAGTGGTGTTTGGGTAGTGTAGGGGGTACTGCTGGGGGTAGTGTTTTAGGGTTTAGGGTAGTGCAGTGGTGTTTGGGTAGCGTAGGGGTACTGCTGGGGGTAGTGTTTTATGGTTTAGGGTAGTGCAGTGGTGTTTGGGTAGTGTAGGGGTTCGTGCTGGGGGTAGTTTTTTAGGGTTTAGGGTAGTGCAGTGGTGTTTGTGTAGTGTAGGAGGTCGTGTTTTAGGGTTTAGGGTAGTGCAGTGGTCTTTGGGTAGTGTAGGGAATCGTGCGGGGGTATTGTTTTAGAGTTTAGGGTAGTGCAGTGGTCTTTGGGTAGTGTAGGGGGTTGTGCGGGGGGTAGTGTTTTAGGGATTAGGGTAGTGCATTGGTATTTGGGTAGTGTAGGGGGTCATGCGGGGGTAGTGTTTTAGGGTTTAGGGCAGTGCAGTGGTGTTTAGGTAGTGTAGGGGGTCGTGCTGGGGGAGTGTTTTAGGGTTTAGGGCAGTGCAGTGGTGTTCGGGTAGTGTAGGGGTCATGCTGGGGGAGTGTTTTAGGGTTTAGGGCAGTGCAGTCGTGTTCGGGTAGTGTAGGGGGTCGTGCTGGGGAGAGTATTTTAGGGTTTAGGGTAGTGCAGTGGTGTTCGGGTAGTGTAGGGGGTCATGCTGGGGGTAGTGTTCTAGGGTTTAGGGCAGTGCAGTGGTGTTCGGGCAGTGTAGGGGGTCGTGCTGGGGGTGGTGTTTTAGGGTTTAGGGCAGTGCAGTGGTGTTCGGGCAGTGTAGGGGGTCGTGCTGGGGGTAGTGTTTCAGGGTTTAGGGCAGTGCAGTGGTGTTCGGGCAGTGTAGGGGGTCGTGCAGGGGGTGGTGTTTCAGGGTTTAGGGCAGTGCAGTGGTGTTCGGGCAGTGTAGGGGGTCGTGCAGGGGTGGTGTTTCAGGGTTTAGGGCAGTGGTGTTCGGGCAGTGTAGGGGGTCATGCTGGGGGTGGTGTTTCAGGGTTTGGGGCAGTGCAGTGGTGTTCGAGCAGTAAAGGGGGTCATGCTGGGGGTGGTGTTTCAGGGTTTAGGGCAGTGCAGTGGTGTTCGGGCAGTGTAGGGGGCGGTGCAGGGGTGGTGTTTCAGGGTTTAGGGCAGTGCAGTGGTGTTCGGGCAGTGTAGGGGGTGGTGTTTCAGGGTTTAGGGCAGTGCAGTGCTGTTCGAGCAGTAAAGGGGGTCATGCTGGGGGTGGTGTTTCAGGGTTTAGGGCAGTGCAGTGGTGTTCGGGCAGTGTAGGGGGCGGTGCAGGGGGTGGTGTTTCAGGGTTTAGGGCAGTGCAGTGGTGTTCGGGCAGTGTAGAGGGTGGTGTTTCAGGGTTTAGGGCAGTGCAGTGGTGTTCGGGCAGTGTAGGGGGTCGTGCTGGGGCTGGTGTTTCAGGGTTTAGGGCAGTGCAGTTGTGTTCAGGCAGTGTAGGGGGTCATGCAGGGGTGGTGTTTCAGGGTTTAGGGCAGTACAGTGGTGTTTGGGCATTGTAGGGGGTGGTGCTGGGGCTGGTGTTTCAGGGTTTAGGGCAGTGCAGTGGTGTTCGGGCAGTGTAGGGGGTCGTGCTGGGGCTGGTGTTTCAGGGTTTAGGGCAGTGCAGTGGTGTTCGGGCAGTGTAGGGGGTCGTGCTGGGGCTGGTGTTTCAGGGTTTAGGGCAGTGCAGTGGTGTTCGGGCAGTGTAGGGGGTCATGCTGGGGCTGGTGTTTCAGGATTTAGGGCAGTGCAGTGGTGTTCGGGCAGTGTAGGGGGTCTTGCTGGGGCTGGTGTTTCAGAGTCTAGGGCAATGCAGTGGTGTTCGGGCAGTGTAGGGGGTCGTGCTGGGGCTGGTGTTTCAGGGTTTAGGGCAGTGCAGTGGTGTTCGGGCAGTGTAGGGGGTCGTGCTGGGGCTGGTGTTTCAGGGTTTTGGGCAGAGCAGTGGTGTTCGGCAGTGTAGGGGGTCGTGCTGGGGGTGGTGTTTCAGGGTTTAGGGCAGTGCAGTGGTGTTCGGGCAGTGTAGGGGGTCTTGCTGGGGGTGGTGTTTCAGGGTTTAGGGCAGTGCAGTGGTTTTCGGGCAGTGTAGGGGGTCTTGCTGGGGGTGGTGTTTCAGGGTTTAGGGCAGTGGTGTTCGGGCAGTGTACGGGGTCTTGCTGGGGGTGATGTTTCAGGGTTTAGGGCAGTGCAGTGGTGTTCGGGCAGTGTAGGGGGTCTTGCTGGGGGTAGTGTTTCAGGGTTTAGGGTGGTGCAGTGGTGTTTCATGCAGTATAGGGGGTCGTGCTGGGGGTGGTGTTTCAGGGTTTAGGGCAGTGCAGTAGTGTTCGGGCAGTGTAGGGGGTCATGCAGGGGGTGTTTCAGGGTTTAGGGCAGTGCAGTGGTGTTCTGGCAGTGTAGGGGGTCATGCTGGGGGTGGGGTTTCAGGGTTTAGGGCAGTACAGTGGTGTTCGGGCAGTGTAGGGGGTCGTGCAGGGGTGGTGTTTCACGGTTTAGGGCAGTGCAGTGGTGTTCGGGCAGTGTAGGGGGTCATGCTGGGGCTGGTGTTTCAGGGTTTAGGGCAGTGCAGTGGTGTTCGGGCAGTGTAGGGGGTCTTGCTGGGGGTGGTGTTTCAGGGTTTAGGGCAGTGGTGTTCGGGCAGTGTAGGGGGTCTTGCTGGGGGTGATGTTTCAGGGTTTAGGGCAGTGCAGTGGTGTTCGGTCAGTGTAGGGAGTCTTGCTGGGGGTAGTGTTTCAGGGTTTAGGGCAGTGCAGTGGTGTTCGTGCAGTATAGGGGGTCGTGCTGGGGATGGTGTTTCTGGGTTTAGGGCAGTGCAGTAGTGTTCGAGCAGTGTAGGGGGTTGTGCAGGGGTGGTGTTTCAGGGTTTAGGGCAGTGCAGTGGTGTTCAGGCAGTGTAGGGGGTCACGCTGGGGGTGGTGTTTCATTGTTTAGGGCAGTGCAGTGGTGTTCGGGCAGTGTAGGGGGTCATGCACAGGGTGGTGTTTCAGGGTTTAGGGCAGTGCAGTGGTGTTCGGGCAGTGTAGGGTGTTGTGCTGGGGCTGGTGTTTCAGGGTTCAGGGCAGTGCAGTGGTGTTCAGGCAGTGTAGGGGGTCGTGCTGAGGCTGGTGTTTCACGGTTTAGGGCAGTGCAGTAGTGTTCGGGCAGTGTAGGGGGTCGTGCTGGGGCTGGTGTTTCAGGGTTTAGGGCAGTGCAGTGGTGTTCGGGCAGTGTAGGCGGTCATGCTGGGGCTGGTGTTTCAGGGTTTAGGACAGTGCAGTGGTGTTCGGCCAGTGTAGGGGGTCGTGCTGGGGCTGGTGTTTCAAGGTTTAGGGCAGTGCAGTGGTGCTCGGGCAGTGTAGGGGGTCGTGCTGGGGGTGATGTTTCAGGGTTTAGGGTAGTGCAGTGGTGTTCAGGCAGTGTAGGGGGTCGTGCAGGGGCTGGTGTTTCAAGGTTTAGGGCAGTGCAGTGGAGTTCGGGCAGTGTAGGGGGTCGTGCTGGGGCTGGTGTTTCAGGGTTTAGGGCAGTGCAGTGGTGTTCGGGCAGTGTAGGCGGTCATGCTGGGGCTGGTGTTTCAGGGTTTAGGACAGTGCAGTGGTGTTCGGCCAGTGTAGGGGGTCGTGCTGGGGCTGGTGTTTCAAGGTTTAGGGCAGTGCAGTGGTGCTCGGGCAGTGTAGGGGGTCGTGCTGGGGGTGATGTTTCAGGGTTTAGGGTAGTGCAGTGGTGTTCGGGCAGTGTAGGGGGTCGTGCAGGGGCTGGTGTTTCAAGGTTTAGGGCAGTGCAGTGGAGTTCGGGCAGTGTAGGGGTCGTGCTTGGGCTGGTGTTTCAGGGTTTTGGGCAGAGCAGTGGTGTTCGGGCAGTGTAGGGGGTCATGCTGGGGGTAGTGTTTCAGGGTTTAGGGCAGTGCAGTGGTGTTCGGGCAGTGTAGGGGTCGTGCTGGGGGTGGTGTTTCAGGGTTTAGGTCAGTGGTGTTCGGGCAGTGTAGGGGGTCTTGCTGGGGGTGATGTTTCAGGGTTTAGGGCAGTGCAGTAGTGTTCGGGCAGTGTAGGGGGTCTTGCTGGGGGTAGTGTTTCAGGGTTTAGGGCAGTGCAGTGGTGTTCGGGCAGTGTAGGGGGTCATGCTGGGGGTGGTGTTTCAGGGTTTAGGGCAGTGCAGTGGTGTTCGGGCAGTGTAGGGGGTCGTGAAGGGGTGGTGTTTCAGGGTTTAGGCAGTGCAGTGGTATTCGGGCAGTGTAGGGGGTCATGCTAGGGGTGGTGTTTCAGGGTTTAGGGCAGTGCAGTGGTGTTGGGGCAGTGTAGGGGGTCATGCAGGGGCTGGTGTTTCAGGGTTTAGGGCAGTGCAGTGGTGTTCGGGCAGCGTAGGGGGTCGTGCTGGGGGTAGTGTTTTAGGGTTTAGGGTAGTGCAGTGGTGCTTGTGTAGTGTAGGGGGTCATGCTGGGGGTAGTGTTTTAGGGTTTAGGGTAGTGCAGTGGTGTTTGTGTAGTGTAGGGGTCATGTTTTAGGGTAGTGCAGTGGTGTTTGGGTAGTGTAGGGGGTCGTGCTGGGGGTAGTGTTTTAGGATTTAGGTTAGTGCAGTGGTGTTTGGGTAGTGTAGGGGGTCGTGCTGGGGGTAGTGTTTTAGGGTTTAGGGTAGTGCAGTGGTGTTTGTGTAGTGTAGGGGGTCGTGCTGGGGGTAGTGTTTTACGGTTTAGGGTAGTGCAGTGGTGCTTGTGTAGTGTAGGGGGTCGTGCTGGGGGTAGTGTTTTAGGGTTAAGGGTAGTGCAGTGGTGCTTGTGTAGTGTAGGGGGTCATGTTTTAGGGTAGTGCAGTGGTGTTTGGGTAGTGTAGGGGGTCGTGCTGGTGGTAGTGTTTTAGGATTTAGGTTAGTGCAGTGGTGTTTGGGTAGTGTAGGGGGTCGTGCTGGGGGTAGTGTTTTAGGGTTTAGGATAGTGCAGTGGTACTTGTGTAGTGTAGGGGGTCGTGCTGGGGGTAGTGTTTTAGGGTTTAAGGTAGTGCAGTGGTGTTTTTGTAGTGTAGGGGGTCATGTTTTAAGATGCAATGCTCCAATACCTGACCAGTCTGCACTACATAAAACTACAAAAAACTAAAAATAAAAAGTGTTTTGCACACTTTTGTCATTGGGCTATATGTGGGCTACATCTGGGTAATAGTTGTGCTACATTTGGGCTCTTTTTTCACTGGTGGCCATCTTGGAAGACTTCTTTGTTATGAAGTTTCCTAATTTCTTCATTTACTGCAGTCTCCTCAGTAGGAAATGCTTTCAGTTTTTACTTTGATTCCATCAAGAAGGCATTCAGATGTGTCTCACATCTGCCATAAATTCAGAATGTTAGCACTCTAGTTGCTCATTAGATCACTGGAGTAAAGCTACTGCTCACCAGGGAGTTAACTGGTGGTCTGCTGCTGGTATTGAAAGTGATTGTTTCAGTCTGCATGTCAGAATTTTCTAATGAAATAGAAGAGGATTTGAGATCTCACTTAAAACATGCCCTAATTTTTCTTTCTGCAGCACTAACCATAATTTCTATTTCAAAAAGAACCCCTCATTTTGTTCCTTTTTAAATTAAATGTTTTAAGTGTTACCGGTTTATTCCAATCAAGATGGCTTCAGGTGTGCCATACTTTTGTCATAAGTAAGGCTGTTAGCGCTCTAGTTGTTCTTTAGAACACTCTGGGAAGCTGCAGTAGAACACAAAGGGATCAACTGGCAGGCTGCTCCTGTTGAAATATAACAGGAAGATATTTGAGATCACACTTGAAATATGTCCTAATTTTTCTTTCTACAGCACTAACCATAATTTCTATGACAAAATGAACCCCATCATTTTGTTCCTTTTTAAATTAAATGTTTTAAGTGTTACCAGTTTATTCCAATCAAGATGGCTTCAGGTGTGCCATACTTTTGTCATAAGTAAGGCTGTTAGCACTCTAGTTGTTCTTTAGAACACTCTGGGAAGCTGCAGTAGAACACAAAGGCATCAACTGGCAGGCTGCTCCTGTTGAAATATAACAGGAAGATATTTGAGATCACACTTGAAACATGTCCTAATTTTTCTTTCTACAGCACTAACAATAATTTCTATGACAAAATGAACCCCATCATTTTGTTCCTTTTTAAATTAAATTGTTTAAGTGTTACCAGTTTATTCCAATCAAGATGGCTTCAGGTGTGCCATACTTTTGTCATATGTAAGGCTGTTAGCACTCTAGTTGTTCTTTAGAACACTCTGGGAAGCTGCAGTAGAACACAAAGGAATCAACTGACAGTCTCTGCCCTTGTTGGATGTACATGTTTTACTGAGAATGTCGGACTTCATTCTCACATGAGTGAGAAAGATAATGTGAATTTACAGAAAATATGCTCTCATTTTAGCTTCTGGAGCACCTTCCAAACCTCCATGGGACAAGCATGAGAAAATAGTGTTCTCTCAAACATGATTCATGATATCCCAGCAGAAGGTTTTTCACATGGTAAAATCACCTTAGAATACACCACAATTCCTAAAATTAGTATGGTACCATCAACAAATAAATTCTAATGTAACTAAAGCCTGTTATCACCCTTTATAGTTCTCCTTTTGGTGACCCTCAAAATCTTCTATCCACTACAATTCATTTCAATGAGGTACTATCATTTATATTGGTCCCAAGATGGCTGCCAGCAATTCCAGGATGAAGTGCTGACAGCCAATCAGATCTCACGATGACATGTGTGGTTAGGCTCCTCCCAGATATATATGTGACTTTACTTTTGATTTTCTCAGGAACTACTGAACGGATTTACACCATTTAAGCAAAAGTCACGACACTGAACCAAGGGCTACCTCTTTGCCAAATTTGGTGTAATTCCGTTCAGCAGTTCGGGCTGTAGCTGCGACTAAAGGTTCCAATGGAAAAATGAATGGGGAAAATGCGTTTTGGGACCCCCCCTTTTTTCTCGGCCCCCGCTTAACGTATCACCCCGAGACTTTCAGGATAGGAGCGGACCGGAGCGCCCCAACAAGTTGGAAACTTTCGCGAAGATTCGTCAACCGGCGCCAACGTTATTTCAAATAGAATGTCGCGGATTTCCTATGGATAATAGGTTTTAACTATAACTATCTACTGGCGAACGCCAGTAGATAATATATATATATATATATATATATATATATATACGTTGTACACAGAGTACCAGCACTCGCGGGAGACTTTTAGACCAAATTTATTGGCACAAACACGACGCGTTTCGGCGACTGCCTTCCTCAATATAAAGCGGCAGCCCGAGACAACGCCATTTAAATATGGTTACAAGTTCATTGGTGGTTTCAAAGTTTCACAATCAACGAAGGACTATCCTCCATCTTACAACCATTTCGGCCATCTTTAAACATGCTATGTAACGACTGTCATTGCAGTCCACTTGATACAAATTCATTAAATCATGAATAATTCCGCCCTGAATGGGCATGTAAATGTGTACATATCTGTTTACATATTCAAAATTTATTTGAACAGAATGCAGAAGATAATCATTGCACTTCATTAAATTATAAATACCATCTCGCCCTGAATGGGCCTAAATCTATGTACATCTATTTACAGCTTATTACCAATAGCATGTTAAGGACACATTCCATATTGTGCCTACAATTGGCCTGTCCTGAACATACTGGTCAAAATGGCACTTGATTGAATATCTCCTCCTTCCCATCATATTGATAAATAAACAAATAAACTCAAAAGAAAGGTGGCCAAAATGTCATTGTCTAGATACCTATGTACATATTTACAGATGTGCAAACCCACAACAGGTCTCTAAGCTACAATGCCCCCATCATCATGTGGAATTAAAGATGTACCACCAGCTCTTCTCCACTATTCAAACCATGGGACATTTTAGATTGTAAGTCTAGAATGTACCTCGACTCTAATCTTCTGAGCCTCAACTCCCTGTCCCCCCTCTTGTGTCATTGGGAACATGATCCAGACAAAAATAACGTAACAGGTCCCTGTTACTGTCATGGTAATTCTCAAAATGTCTGGCCACTAGATAATTAATATCCTTGGAGGCAATTGCTCGGAGATGTTCAAGAATCCATATTTTTGTCGGGTGAATGGTGCTACCGACATACCTCAATCCACACAGACATACTAAACAGAATACCGTGTGGCTGGTATTACAATCCATAAACTTTTCTATCCGTTTTGGATTCTTAATTCCTGGTACTGGATATGATGACACTTTCCAACTAAATTTACAGGCCTTACATCTCCCACAAGGGAAAAAGCCTTTCACAGAATGGAAGCATGATTGTCTATTCTCTCTAGCATAATGGCTCTGTACCAAATGGTCCTTAAGTGATCGAGCTCTCCTGAATGTAAGAAGGGGAGCTTTAGAAAGATTCTCCCCTAAGATGGAATCAGTCTTAAGAATGTGCCAGTTCTTCCTCAATGCATTCCTAATCTCATTGGCACCACTAGAGAAATCCGTAATCATCCTACATTGGCTTAATGAGTTGTTGTAGTTCGTGGATTTTTTCTTCTTCCTCAAACCGAATGCCCCACTAATAAGTTCTACTCTCTATTTAGTGTCTACCTTCTTTTTAGCATTCAGTAGAGTTTCCTCTGAGGATCCTCGAACATGAAACCTTTCCATGCTTTCAGCAGCTGCCATTTGGAAATCACATTCACATGTGCAATTTCTTTTTATTCTTAACAGTTCCCCGTAGGGTATACTGTTCTTTAATTTTTCCAGGTGACAACTGCTGGCATGTAGTACCGAGTTGCCTGCAGTGGGTTTTCGGTGTAAGGTAGTGCAAAGTTTCCCATTAGATACGAAAACATTTAATTCCAAAAAATTAACAGATGTTCTACTTATTTCTCCAGAAAATTTCAAATTTAAATCATTTACATTCAATCGATTTACAAAATCCTTGGCTGATTCTTCTGTTCCACTATAGATGATAAATAAGTCATCAATATAGCGGTTCCAACTAACCAGTCTGTTGGTCCACTCCTCATTGGCATTGGACCAGGCCACCTGCTTCTCCCACCAGCCCACGAAAAGATTCACGTAACTGGGGGTGAAGCAGGTGCCCATGGCCGTGCCGCAGATTTGTCTGAATAACTGTTCCTGGAAAATAAATATATTGTTATTTAAACAATAATTAACAAATTCCAACAACATCATGTTATGCTCCGTGTATTTTAGGGAGCGACCATTCAGGAAATATCTTATGGCTTCCAGGCCATCTACGTGATGTATACTCGTGTATAGACTAGAGATATCCAGAGTGATCATCACAAAATCATCTTCCCAAGATACACCCTCCATTTGCTTCAAAAAGTGTCTCGTGTCTTGGGTATAAGAGACCAACTCAACCACAAAGTCAAATAAAAAGTCATCAATAAAAATGGACATATTCTCAGTCAAACTCCCCTTTGAAAAAACAATCGGACGACCTGGCGGATTCACAGTGTCCTTATGTATTTTGGGGAGATGATAGAACGTCGGGATGCGTGGATGCTTACAATTCAAAAAGTTATACTACTCATCACTCAGCATTCCTTTCTGTTTCCATTTACTGATCAACTCTCGATATTCACTGATGCTCCTTTCATACTCCTTCATTGCAATCGGTATGTAATTTGATGCGTCGTGTAGTTGCTTCAATGCCTCCCCACAGTAGTACTCCGCTGTCAGTAAAACAACGTTACCGCCTTTATCAGAAGGCTTACATACATATATATATATATATATATATACATATATCAAGTCCAATACAATGAGGCACGGACAAAGGCAACAACGAGATGGGATTTCAAATAGGGGATTTATTCCATCATAAAACCCGCGTTACGCGTTTCGGCCATAAGACGGCCTTGATCACACACAGAGTGCAGTGCAAAGGCAGATACATATACAGGTATGTCATAGCAATAAACATAGGACTGCACGTCATAAACACAAAGAAATCGGTGGCCATCTTGTAACATGCAACAAATATCACAGTAAGTACTGCGGCCATCATTGAACTGTACAAAATTGACATAGTGAGATTAGCGGCCATAGTGTAGCGTGCAACAGCTATCACAGTGAATGTAGCGGCCATCTTTGAATAGGAAAGGGTATCTCCAGGCCAAATGTGGAGACGTGGTTTACCTGAGATCAGTCTGACTCATCGTAAGTACTTAAATGGGTCATAAAGGTGCATAGCGGCATGGTGCCAAGTATCAGGAGAGAAGCATGTCATACAAGAGATCCTGGTAGCAACATAGTGCCCGAGAGCTCTGTCACTCCAGTGATAGACCAGTGTCTGTAGGCTATTGGGGGCTGGACACGGCCTTTAGTGATGTATGTTGAGGGTAGGGGAGACCCCTAAACGGCAGACCTGTGTAATGTAACCTGATATATAAAAGAAAAGAAAAGAAAAGAAAACAATGTGCTCCTCCCAAGTGAAGTTGAAACTAAATACCCCAAGGAGACCCGACATGTACTCCAAATTCCAAGAAACAGTAGCCAATAGAAATAACCCACAAAAGTGTAAAAAGAGTTCCTTATCTGGACAACGCAGAAAATCTGGTGGATGCTATCACGAAGAAAAGGGTAGGGAGCCCTCCAAAATGAGCCAGATTGATCCAACGGGTCCATTCCTTTCCTCCTGTAAAAGAAGAGATAGACAGATGAGAGTGAGCCTAGGTATCTAGAGTAGAATCACAGATAAAGTATCAGTGAATTCAAAGGAGGAACAATGTGTATGCGGATATGTCTCTATCTCAGTGAGTAAAAGAGAGAATCAGGAGATAAAAAGGGGGATAAAAACATGGGCATGTGTGCTGACATCATTCCTCGGGTAGATGGATGGCCATTTCTTCATCCTTATTGAGGCCTTCCGGGTGTCTAGTCCCAAGGTTGATAATGTGTCTAGATTCCCTTTGCCTCAATTTAAGTTCCCTGTTGCCACCTCTGATGTTAGCAGTGACTTGTTTGATTGCAAAGTAGCTAAGTTTCGAACTGACCAAGAAATGGTGTGTCTTGAAATGCCTGGCTATCGGATAGTGTATGTCCTTGTTGGTAATGGCCCTCATATGTTCCAAAACTCTCTTTTTGTCCATATGTGTGGTGCTGCCTACATATCTGAGGATGCAGGGACACTCCAATATGTACACTACGAAAGTGGACCTGCATGTGAGGAATTGGTTAATGGGAAGAGTGGTGCCTGTGGTGGGATTGTGGTACTCTTTTTTTCATCCGGCTATTGGGGCAGGCCTTGTAATGGCCGCAAGGAAAGAAGCCTTGTAAATTTATGCCTCTGCTGTGGTCAGTGGTCGTGATGTCACTGTGGACAAGCGTGTCCCAAAGACTACGTCCTCTCCTATATGAGATGTTGGGTCTGTCAGGAATGGAGGTGCCTATGATGGGGTCTTTGGTCAGTATTTCCCAGTTTTTGGAAAGAATTTTCTGTACCTCATGAGAATTACCATTGTAGGTAAGGATAACCCTGGTCTGATTGTCATCATCCCTTTCCGATGTTGCTTCAGTAGTGTTCTCTAAGGTCTTGGATCTATCCACCTCCTTGATCTTGCTGATGGCCCTGCGGAGAACCCATTTGGGGTATCCCCTTTCTGTGAATCTTGCTATCATGGTGGTTTGTTCCGCCATTTAGGCGGTGGTGGAGCTACAGTTGCGCTTGGCCCTCAGGAGTTCCCCATAAGGGATGCTCCACTTGAGATTATCTGGGTGGCTACTCATGGCATGGAGTAAGGTGTTGCCAGCGGTGGCCTTCCTGAACAACTTGGTCTGGATCTTATTGTTTGATATTTCTACCTTAGTGTAGAGAAATTTTAATTCTTTCTTGCTGATGTTGCTGGTGAGTGTAAGATTGTGAGTGTTCAGATTGAGTTAGTCTATGAAATCATTGGCTTCTTTTTCAGTCCCCTTCCAGATTACAAACAGGTTGTCAATGTACCTGAGCCATAGCATCACTTTCTTGAACTCATTCTCCAAAGTGGAGTTACTTCTGATTCCTTCCTCCCATGGCCCTAGGAACAGATTTGCAAAACTGGGGGCGAAACACATCCCCATGGCTGTCCCCAGGGTCTGTTCAAATAAGGTACCATTGAACATGAAGAAATTGCTGTTAAGGCAGTATCTGATCATATCAATGAGCATATTGGTATGTTCCATGTGTCTGACCGACCTACTGGATAGGTATTTGGCACATGCTGTTACGCCTTGATCGTGTTCAATAATAGTATAAAGGGAGTTGGCATCCATGGTGATAAGCAGGTAGTCTGTTTGCCATTTCATGTCATGTATTTTATTGAGAAAATCCTTCGTATCCCTGACATAAGAGGAAAAAGTGATCACTTGGTCTCTTAAAAAATGGTCGACATATCTGGAGACATTTTCCAAACAACTGCCATGGGAGGACACTATGCGTCTGCCTGGTGGATTCAGTATGTCCTTGTGTATTTTGGGAAGGAGGTATAGAACAGGCAGTATGGGGTATTCTTTTTGAGGAAACAATATTCCTCGCATTCTAAGAGACCTTTGTCCCGCCAGTCCACTAGCCTACTCCATATACCTGTGATGTTATCACTGTATTCTGTTTTGCTGGTACTGGCATATGATTTGGGGCCATTGAGTTCACGCATGGCTTCCTCAATGTACATGTTTCTGCTAAGGATGACAATATTGCCGCCTTTGTCTGCCGGGACGTATGACGATGGTGTTGTCGTTGGCTAGGTTTTTGATGACATTCTTCTGTGCAGTGGTTAGATTATGTGTCACCCTATTGGATTTAGTAAACCAGGTTTTGTGCCTGAATTTAAGAAGCTGGTTGGTAACCATGTCCTGGAAGGTGTCTATGTTGTCATGTGCCGTTTTGGGAAGAAAAGTGGATTTGGGTTTGAAAGTGGTGGATGCTGCTCTATCATAAGTGATATCTAGATCATCAAGAACATAGTATACATTGCTGTTTCCATTGGTCCCCCCACCCTCAAGTTGGTGTAGGGTAACCAAAGTGTCTATGTCCCCGATGAGTAGATCGCTACACTTATTGTTCCCACTACTGTTGGTGGCTTCAATGTTCGTGACTGGTTTAAGTTTGTGCCATCTTTTCAATTTCAGTTTCCGGCAGAAATTAAATAAATCTATGCATGTGTTGACGTAGTTCAGGGTTCGGTAGGACAGAAAGATAGAGCTAGACAGAGGGTTCTCTTTTCAAGATTACTGACAGGTCTGTCAGTGAGATTGATGATCGTGCGGTTTACCATATCGTCATCCATTATGTTGTGGTTCTGGAGCGAGCAGTCGTGTTTCCCATGCGCCCCTTGTCGGTCTCTTTCCTTCGCCGTTGCTTAAGTCTCTTCCTCCTCTTCCTCCTCGTGTGCTTGAGCCTCGGCCCCTTCCTCTCCCTCTCCACCTCTGATTCGGTTCCTTGACCTTGGGTTTCGGTTTGAGTGTGAGTCTCGAGGTTTGCCTGCCCCTTCATAGGAGCCGGTATTCGTCTAAAAAAGTCTTCTGTCTTAAAGTTGCATCACTTCCGGAGGCTGAGCTTTCCGAAGTCCTTGACGTTGCTGATGTGTCTGTATCCAAGTCACTAGAGCTTGCTTGCTCTTCTTCCGCTGTCCTACGTACAGCTGTTATGATAGATGTTGTGTCTTTGCAGGTTTCATATTGGTGATCGTATTTGTGACTGTATGTGAGGATTCTGCCTGATTCATAATCTGCACAGTCACGGTGTAGCTTCCTTTGCTTTTTGGCTTTGATATCGTCTTCATAGGTCGTGAGTCTTGATTTAATTTCCTCCAGAAATTTGACGATGTCTTGTTAACTTTTGGTATTTAATTCAACCTTAAGAAGTTTAATTTCTCCACTTACGACTTCTCTCTCTTGCCACGCATATTTAACCAGAATCTCCAGCATGGTTTTGGAGCTTTTGGCTGAGTTGGCTGCCCAGTCTTCTAGTATTTGCGGGTTCGGTGACTCATATGATGGGGTGATGTAGATCCTCAGACACCTTGGTACCATATTTTTGTCAATATAGTCCTGGAGGGAGATGGCCTCCCACCATTTTGAGATTTCAGTTTTGCACAGTTTCTCCAATTTTCTCAGTTTACTCGTTACTGTGGATTCTCTATTCATTGTGCTTATTGCATTATGTCCTTTCTCTGGTGCACGGGCAAACAACGTTTGAGCTGCCGCGCGTCTGTCGCTGTCATCATCCATTATGCTTGTTGTGCGATCTTGTCCATGTCTCACTAATTTGTGTGTACCATCCGAGTGCCCCTCTGTATCATCCAGAGTTCCCTCTGCGGCCTGGGATGCCCCTGTTGGGGTCTTGTCGTGTGTGTCCGTGTGACCCCTCAGGGTCCGGGGTCAGTGTCTGCTGGAAAATAATTCTACACCTTGTGAGATTACTTGCTGCTCCTGCAGTGATTTGCAGGTGGTGGTTTAGCCATATTCTCTGTAGCGATCACAGTGCGTGTGGGTGCCAGACAGAGATAGAGGTATCTCCAACAAGCATAAGAGTCGGGCCCCCCGTATCCTCCGAGATGAGTGGTAACCTTCCCCAGAGCCCAAAGAGACACTTACCTCTCAGGCAACTCCCCACGATGTAGGCGTAGCTGATTTATATCCACAAGACACACAATTGATGGACGGAATGCAGAACAAATCAAAACATTCACCCCCAGTCAAGAGATCTGGGTTAAATCCATCATTCTTTTGCTCACCATGCCACCCCGGTTTAGACCTGGCCATATGCAAATCAGTCTTGACCCTGTGCCTCATGGGAACAGTCCAGCCCGAACTGCCAAGCCAGGTCCTCCCTGGACCGGGAAACAAGCATCCTAGGACCGGTTTCGGGGTTTCACCCCTCTTCAGCCAGGATAGCTTGATTCCAGTGGCACAGTGAGCCCAGGACCCACGTCTGGGCATACCTGGCGCACTTAGGGCGAGAAAGCAAAAGACACACAATTGATGGACGGAATGCAGAACAAATCAAAACATTCACCCCCAGTCAAGAGATCTGGGTTAAATCCATCATTCTTTTGCTCACCATGCCACCCCAGTTTAGACCTGGCCATATGCAAATCAGTCTTGAACCTGTGCCTCATGGGAACAGTCCAGCCCGAACTGCCAAGCCAGGTCCTCCCTGGACCGGAAACAAGCATCCTAGGACCGGTTTCGGGGTTTCACCCTCTTCAGCCAGGATAGCTTGATTCCAGTGGCACAGTGAGCCCAGGACCCACGTCTGGGCATACGTGGCGCACTTAGGGCAGAAAGCAAAAGACACACAATTGATGGACGGAATGCAGAACAAATCAAAACATTCACCCCCAGTCAAGAGATCTGGGTTAAATCCATCATTCTGTTGCTCACCATGCCACCCCAGTTTAGACCTGGCCATATGCAAATCAGTCTTGACCCTGTGCCTCATGGGAACAGTCCAGCCCGAACTGCCAAGCCAGGTCCTCCCTGGACCGGAAACAAGCATCCTAGGACCGGTTTCGGGGTTTCACCCCTCTTCAGCCAGGATAGCTTTATTCCAGTGGCACAGTGAGCCCAGGACCCACGTCTGGGCATACCTGGCGCACTTAGGGCGAGAAAGCAAAAGACACACAATTGATGGACGGAATGCAGAACAATTCAAAACATTCACCCCCAGTCAAGAGATCTGGGTTAAATCCATCATTCTTTTGCTCACCATGCCACCCCAGTTTAGACCTGGCCATATGCAAATCAGTCTTGACCCTGTGCCTCATGGGAACAGTCCAGCCCGAACTGCCAAGCCAGGTCCTCCCTGGACCAGAAACAAGCATCCTAGGACCGGTTTCGGGGTTTCACCCCTCTTCAGCCAGGATAGCTTGATTCCAGTGGCACAGTGAGCCCAGGACCCACGTCTGGGCATACCTGGCGCACTTAGGGCGAGAAAGCAAAAGACACACAATTGATGGATGGAATGCAGAACAATTCAAAACATTCACCCCCAGTCAAGAGATCTGGGTTAAATCCATCATTCTTTTGCTCACCATGCCACCCCAGTTTAGACCTGGCCATATGCAAATCAGTCTTGACCCTGTGCCTCATGGGAACAGTCCAGCCCGAACTGCCAAGCCAGGTCCTCCCTGGACCGGAAACAAGCATCCTAGGACTGGTTTCGGGGTTTCACCCCTCTTCAGCCAAGATAGCTTGATTCCAGTGGCACAGTGAGCCCAGGACCCACGTCTGGGCATACCTGGCGCACTTAGGGCGAGAAAGCAAAAGACACACAATTGATGGACGGAATGCAGAACAAATCAAAACATTCACCCCCAGTCAAGAGATCTGGGTTAAATCCATCATTCTTTTGCTCACCATGCCACCCCAGTTTAGACCTGGCCATATGCAAATCAGTCTTGACCCTGTGCCTCATGGGAACAGTCCAGCCCGGACTGCCAAGCCAGGTCCTCCCTGGACCGGAAACAAGCATCCTAGGACTGGTTTCGGGGTTTCACCCCTCTTCAGCCAGGATAGCTTGATTCCAGATGGCCGCAGTGCTTACTGTGATATTTGTTGCATGTTACAAGATGGCCGCCGATTTCTTTGTGTTTATGACGTGCAGTCCTATGTTTATTGCTACGACATACCTCTATATGTATCTGCCTTTGCACTGCACTCTGTGTGTGATCAAGGCCATCTTACGGCCGAAATGCATAACGCGGGGCTTATGATGGAATAAATCCCCTTTGTGCAATCCCATCTCGTTGTTACCTTTGTGCGCGCCTCATTGTATTGGACTCAATAGTAATTACTGGCATGCTCCGCCGGTGAGCGCGCCTCCCTCCTTGGGTCTCTGGTTCCCAGAAGAAGCCTCTTGTTTTGGATATAAATATAAATATATATATATATATATATATTTATATATATATTCAATGAAAAAACCTCAGGTTTCAGGGACGTTATAGTTAGTTGGACATTTCACTCGAACAAAACCAGAGAAATTCTGCCGTTATAGTTATTTGAGCTAAGTATAACTCGCGCCCCGCAATGCACTGCTGATGACATCACATATTACATCACTCATGACATGGTCAGTGACATCACTCATGACATCGTCAGTGACATCACTCATGACATCACTGATGACATCTCTAATGACTTCACTGATGACATCACTGATGACATCATCCAGTGACTGTGTGTTTCTGTAAAGTTTAAATATGTTTTATATATATATATATATAGAGGCCAAGGTATATTGAAGAATGAGTGGGTGTATGACTGTCTAAATGGATGATTTAGTAGGTGTGTCACTGACTGTATAAGTGAGTGATTAAACGTGTATAACTGAATGCATGGGTTAGTGACTAAACTGTGTGAATATCTGTATCGGTCTGTCTGTTGGTGTGTAAGTGGTGCATGGGATGGTGAGTAGGTAGGTGAGTGTCTATATGGGTTATTGATTGCTTGTCTGAGTATCTGTATGGGTGCCTGAGTGTCTGTGTGGGTGGGTGGGGTGTGTGTGACTCACTGCATGGAGGTGTGAGTGGGTGATTCACTGGGTGTATGGGTTCAAGAGTGCATCTGTGAGGGGCTGTATGGGTGGGTGAGTGTATGTATGGCTGTGTTGGTGAGTGAATGGATGTCTCAGTGGTACATGTGTGAGTAACTACATATGTGAAAGGTAGTATATGTGAGTGTTGGAGTATATAAATGACTATATGTGCGAGTGAGTGATTGTGAGAGTGACTGTGTGGATGAGTGTGTGCTTGTGTCAGTGATTATATAAGAGAGTAAGTATGTGTTAGTATCTGTGTGAATAAGTGAGGAGGTGTGTGTATAACTGTATAGGTGAGTAAATGGGAGTGTGATTGATTCTTTGCATGACTAACTAGCTATGTAAATAACTCTATGGGTGAGTGGTGGTGTGTGAGTGTCTGTATAGGTGTATGAGTGCATATGATAGTGGCTGTATTGATGAGTGACTGCATGTATGAGTGACTGTATGGGTGAGTGAGTGGATGAGTGTGTAGACCTAGGAATCAGTGAGTGAGTATGTAGTAACTGGTATTGGTGTGTCTATGGTTTCGAGAATGGCAGTCTGTATTTTAGAGTGGGTGTATCAAAGGTTATATTTGGCTGTGAGGAGGTGCATCAGAGGATCACGTGGATGATGTCATGAGTGATGTCATTTGAGATGTCATCATTGATGTCATCAGTGATGTCACTGACCATGTCATGAGTGATGTAATATGTGATGTCATCAGCAGTGCATTGCGGGGGCGCGAGTTATACTTAGCTCAACTAACTATAATGGCCAAATTTCTCTAGTTTTGTATGACTGAAATGTCCAACTAACTATAACGTCCCTGAAACCTGTGGTTTTTTCATTGAATTTCCATGGGTTTTTAAATGCTAATTTCTAACTATAACGTCCCTGAAACCTGTGGTTTTTTCATTGAATTTCTATGCTTTTTTAAATGCTAATTTCTAACTATAACGTCCCTGAAACCTATGGTATTTTCAGTCAATTTCAAAGTTTTTTTAAATGCTAATTTCTAAGTATAACGTCCCTGAAACCTATGGTTGTTTCAGTGAATTTCAAAGGGTTTTTAAATGCTAATTTCTAATTATAATGTTAAAAAAATACTCTTTCTAAAATTATAAACTTTTATAAAAATAATGTGATATTTCTGCTTTCAAAAATATGGTTTTATCTTTTTTTTTATTTTTAAAAGAAAAGTGAATTTGTGTACCGATCGTGTACCAGTCACAGTGGTTGCGCGAATCCAAGAATTTTGCCACCATATTGGTTAAGTCGTGTATGGTGCGCGTTCGGTAAGCGATGGGTGCGCGGTTCTCGACCCCGCGTAACGTCACATACGTATTTCCGGGGGTCACGCCGGGTGCGCGAATCCATCACAAATCTTTTAGTTTTAAAAGTATATGCATCTAACCTTATTATATATATTATACCAAGGGATTAGTTAATAAAACTGTAAATATCATATATTTGTAATTATAATAAAGATATATTACTGTTTAATATATTTTTCGGGATTCACGCCGGGTGCGCGCCCATTGCACGCCCGGTGCGCTAATCCCATGTGATTTTAAAAGAAACAATTTCATTGGTTTAAAAGCTTTCTATTCTAGAACTTGAAGGTCCCCACACATTTTTTTCATTCTTCCAGGAGCATCTTTTGAAGAAACACCTCTTGGGTTTTCTGTCCCTCTTTGTATGATTTTTTTGGTGTTTTTTTCCAAGAAAGGAAATGGCATCTCAAAATGCACCGGTGGATATTCCTGCAGATGAAGAGGAGCTGGAAGAACCAATAAAGAAAAGTAAGGAGAGTATTGTATGGGCTATCTTCTATATCCCAGAAGGAGAGAAGAAAGTAAATGCTCAAAGTGACCTGCACGGTGTGCCACAAAATATTATCACGTGGATCAGAAAAGAAGTATTCGTGTGGGACATCGTCTATGCTCAAACACCTTCAGACCATGCACCCAAACCGTCTTGCACAGGAACAACATTGGCGCCAAATGCTAGAGTCCCGACAAGATGATGAGGTTGCAGGACCTAGTACTTCTGCGGGATCCACTGCATCCACAGAAATTATTCCAGAGTTTGCAGGACTGGAACAGCACTGCATAACGTGTAAGAAACTGCTTTGTGCAGGTGAACAATCAGTTTCAGCTGTTGTTGTTGCTGCGAAGAGTCATCATTGTATTTTTTTATTTTGCAATGAGTTTCTTATTGCAAAACGTTTTGAAAAGTTTTTTTAGTTCATTTCCTCGTTTTTTTCAATCTTTTGATTAAAAAACCCCCAAAAATTAATAAAAGAGTTAAAAAACACAAAAAAATTTAAAAACAAAAAAGAAGAAAGAAATGGTTCTTTTTAGAACCGCCTAATTGGTTAAAAATAGACAAGCTTGTATGTATTGTATGAATGAGTGCAAGGGTAATGTCTGAGTCATTGTATCAGTGAATAAGTAGTGTCTAAGTGAATGAATGAGTGCAGCAGTATTACCTGAGCCATTGGATGAGTGCACAGATAGTGTTTGAGGGAATGAATGAGTGCAGCAGTAGTGCCTTAGTGATTGCATGACTGCATGGGTAGTGCCTAGCTTATTGCATGAGTGCATGGGTAATGCCTAGGTGATTGCATGAATGCAGCGGTAATGTCTGGGTGAATGGAGGAGTGCATGGGAACTGCCTGAGTGATTGTAGGACTGCGTAGGTAATGTATGGGTAATTGCATAAGTGCAGGCGTAATGTCTAGGTGATTGGAGGAGTGCATGGGCACTGCCTGAATGATTGAAGGAATGCATGGGTAATGCTTGGGTGATTGCATGGATGCAAGGGTAATGCCTGGGTGATTGGAGGAGTGCAAGGGTAGTGCCTGTGTGATTGCATGTGTGCAATGGTAATGTTTCGGTGATTGAAGGAGTACATGGGTAAAGCCTGGGTGCATGGAGGAGTGCATAGTTAATGTTAGGGTGATTGTATGAGTGCAGGGGTAATATCTGGGGGATTGGAGGACTGCATGGGTAATGACTGGGTGCATGGTAGAGTGCATGGATGGTGCCTGAGTGCATGTAGGAGTGCATGAGTAGTGCTTGGGTGATTGTATAAGAGTTGCAGAAGTGGTTGAGTGCATATATGAGTGCATGGGTAATGCCTGGGTGATTGCATAAGTGCACGAGTAATGTCTGGGTGATTGGAGGAGTGCATGTGCAGAACCTCAGTGATTGAAGGAGTGCATGGGTAATGCCTAGGTGATTGCATGAATGCAGCGGTAATGTCTTGGTGAATGGAGGAGTGCATGGGAACTGCCTAAGTGATTGAAGGAGTGCATATGTAATGTCTGGGTAATTGCATAAGTGCAGGGGTAATGTCTGGATGATTGGAGGAGTGCATGGGCACTACCTGAATGATCGAAGGAGTGCATGGGTAATGCCTGGGTGATTTCATGAATGCAAGGGTAATGCCTGGGTGAATGGAGGAGTGCATGGGCAGTGCCTGAGTGAATAGATGAGTGTATAGGTAATGTCTTGATGATTTTATAACTGCATGGGTAGTGGCTGGGTAATTGGAGGAGTATATGGATAGTGCCTGGATGAGTGAAGGAGTGCAAGGGTAGTGCCTGGGTTATTGCATGAGTGTATAAGTAGGGCCTGGGTGATTGCATGACTGTAGGGGTAGTGTTTGAGTTATTGAAGGAATGCATGGGTAATGCCTGTGTGGTTGTATAAGTGCAGGGGTAATGTCTGGGTGATTGAAGGAGTGCATGGGTAATGCCTGGGTGATTGGAGGAGTGCATGGGTAGTGCTTGGGTTATTGCATGAATGCATAGGTAGTGCCTGGGTAATTGCATGAGTGCATAGGTAGTGCCTGGATGATTGGAAGACTGCATGGGCACTGCCTGAGAGATTGAAGGAGTGCATGAGTAATGTGTTGGTGATTGCATGAATGGAGGGGTAATGTCTGGGTGAATGGACGCATGCATGGGTAGTGTCTGAGTGATTAGACGACTGCATAGGTAGTGCTTCAGTGATTTTATAAGTGCATGGGTAGTGGCTGGCCGATTGGAGGAGTGCATGGATAGTGACTGGATGACTGAAGGAGTGCAAGGGTAATGCCTGGGTGATTGCATGAGTGCATAGGTAGTGCCTGGATGATTGGAAGACTGCATGGGCACTGCCTGAGAGATTGAAGGAGTGCATGGGTAATGCGTGGGTGATTACATCAATGGAGGGGTAATGTCTGGGTGAATGGAGGAGTGCATGGGTAGTGTCTGAGTGATTAGAAGAGTGCATAGGTAGTGCTTCGGTGATTTTATAAGTGCATGGGTAGTGGCTGGCCAATTAGAGGAGTGCATGGATAGTGTCTGTGTGATTGCATGAGTGCAGGGGTAATGTCTGGGTCATTGAAAGAGTGGATAGGTTATTCCTAAATGATTGTATGAGTGCATGGGTAATGTGTAGTTAATTGAAGGAGTGCATGAGAAATGTATGACTGATTGCAAGGGTGAAAAGGTAATGTCTGTGTTGCTGCATGACTGAACTCGTAATGTGTGGGTGATTGCAAAGAGTATAAGTAGTGTCTGGGTGATTTTTTAAGTGCATGAGTACTTGCTGAATAATTGGAGGAGTGCATGGGTAATGCCTGTATGATTGCTTTAGTGCAAAGGTACTGCCTGTATGATTTTCTAGATGCACAGGTACTGCCTGAGTGATTGAAGGAGTGCATGGGTAATGCCTGGGTGATTGTATGAGTGCAGGGGTAATATCAGGGTTATTGGAAAAGTGCATGTGTAATGCCTAAGTGATTGCATGAGTGCAGAGGAATGTCTGCGGCATTGCAGAAGTGCATGGCTTATACCTAAGTGATTGCATGAGTGCAAGCGTAATATCTGGGGGATTAGAGGAATGCATAGTTAATACCTTGGTAATTGCATGAGTTTAGGGGTAATGTCTTGCTGATTGCAAGAATGTAGCGGTAGGGCCTGGGTGATTGGAAGAGTACATAGGTAGTGCCTGAGTGATTTTAAAACTTGAAGCGTTCTGGTTGGGTGATTGGAGGAGTACAAGAGTAGTACCTGGGTGATTGGAGGACTGTATAAATAGAGCTTCGGTGATTTTAAAAGTGTATCTGTACTGCCTGAATGAATAGAGCATTGTATAGATACTGCCTGGATGATTGAAAGAGTGCAAGGGAAGTGTCTAGGTGATTGCATCAGTGCAGGGATAATATTTAGGGGATTGGAGTAGTGTATACGTACTACCTGGGTGATTGGAAGAGTGTACAGATAATGTTTAGCTGATTGCATGAGTATACAGATAGTACCTGGGTGATTTGAAAAGTACATAGGTAGTGTCTGGGTGATCTTATAACTGTATGAATACAGGCTAGGTGATTGAGAAATACATGGATAGTGCATGGGTGATGGCAGGAGTGTGGGAATAGTGCCTAATGGTATAGATCAGTGCATGGGTAGTGTTTGAAAAAATGGATGACTACAATAAAAGTGACTGTAAACATTACTTCATGTTATTATGCTTATTACATTATTTCATCTTACCTTCTTATTAAAGTAGATACCAAACTCATTCAAACTATTTTACAGTAGTTTTATTGTAAACTGAATTTAAAATCTTTTCAAGCTTTAGTATTACTTTCTGTAAAAAAAAGAAGAAAAACTGTTATTGCTTATGATATTATAGTTTTAAGAACACATCATAATTTTAGAATTACATAACATATTCAGTTTCCTTTTTGCTTTTCTCAGATTCTATTGAATTTCACATTCACAGTGATTTCAATGTAGATCATCATATAACAGCGGGGAAAAAATACAATCAATGAGATTGTAAAAAAATAAAAAATCTGCATTCAAAATATTTACAATAAGTTCAACTGTCTGTTCACCTATCTACAGTTTCTAAATTATATTTTTCCACTACAATAAATCATCTATTTCTCTGAAGTACATTTCTGAAATATAAATTTTCATTTACATCACATATAATATAAAGATCAAATATATAAACTATTTCTTTCAAACACAATTTTGCAAATGCGATAACAATTAGCAAAAAACAATAATCCAAACAGTAATTCTTCACATCTTCCTAATAGGCCGAATAATGTTTCCAAATCAATTTCCATTGAAAATATCCGAAATAAACTCATTTATTTGTGTTTACATCTTCCCAATTGGCCGAATGATGTTTTCAAACTTTGGCATCAAAAATATCAGATAGGAATCTGGTAATTCGAAAGGCAACCTTCATTTAAATTGCAAATGGGCATCATTGCAATGTGTCCATCCTTTATTGCACTTTAAATAATCAGTATAGTGTCCAGATGTTGTAGTAGGTCCATTATGGAATATAATAGCCACTGCTTTAAAAGCTCTTCCTGAAATTGACACTTGACTTGCCACAACATTTTTAATTTTTGTTTCCAATTTTCTTCCATTTGCTCTACAACGTTGAAGCATTAAAATGACCTATTTTCCAAATCTTTCTATATATAACGTTGACAACATTTTTGATTTACAATGAGAGCATTTCATATTTTGATTAGCTGTTTTTACTAATTTGTTAAAAGATACTGATTTGCAATCTGGTATCGTCAAGTATATGAATCGTTCAGTGTCTATTCCAGTGGTGGAAGAAAATGAACACTTCACATTTATGATCCCATCTGTAACTTAATCCAAATAAATTTCCAATTTCTATTCCTTCATCTTCCAATACACTAAGCATAAACATAAAGAATTCTTGTGCATCTTGTTGTATATTGAGTGTAAATTGTGAAGAACCAGTACATATATCCAAAAGATGCCGAATGCCAGAAGCAGTATGGATTTTACTTCTATCAGTTACTGTCGTGTAGTTCCTATAGTACCCCTGCAGGACCTGCGCGTTTGGATAACATAAACCGTGGGCTTGGTGTTAGACTGACTCTGTGCACCCCCACCGCCTATGTTAGCCGGATTTGCATTAGCTAGCTCACAGTGCCACTAGAATCTCCTCTTATTGGGGAGAGATTAGTTTCTGGCAACCTTAGATCATGACAACCCAAATTCCTCAGAATCATGGAAACAATGTACTACCTTTCGCTCAGTCACTTGTGCTTACTTATTCGGTTTGTCTCAGAGAGTTACACAGAATAAACAGTCTGGGCGTTTCAATAAGTATTTATTGAACAGTTGTTATTCTAGTGTAAAATATATGTGCTGCAGCAATCAGCAGACAATAGCAGAGATATATTATCAGCAGTACGATCAAAGTGAAAGGATAGAACAGTTCTACCATATTGCAATAATCATGAATACATACATGAATATAAAAAGCATTATGCAAGTGCGCGTACTCCTACGATGCCTAACTAGATGTACCTGAGTGTACCTAGCATGTGTGTAGGTCTAAAAGCCTAAGAGCCAAGAATCCTTCTAGGATTTAGTCGAACCCCCATACTTGAATAGAGAGAGTGTGGGACACCGTCCTGGTCTCGAGTTGGACACCCCGCAAGGGCTGTGTTACACGGCTGTCAGCTGGAGTGACTGCATGCAGGAGCCTCAGCGTCTCTGGTCAGTGTGTCAGCAAGGAAATCTCGGTTCCCTCTATCTTACCGTGGCAAGATGTGGTGTATTTATACCCTAAAGTGTCTCGTCCCTCAGTATGGTTTGTATTGGTCTTTGTTGGACATGAGGAAGACGTCAGGGGTGAACTTTGTACATACATATTATGCGGGAGATGTAGCTGGTGAATGCTCATGCATAATTTATGAGTACATTGTAGGCCTGTGGTCTGGAAAGACCTTGCAGTGTTCTAACCACAGACTAGATAACGTTCAGCCCTCAGAGCTCGTTGTGTACGGTAAGGAACTAATGTAGGTGAAAGATCATGCCTATATTAGGAGCCATTACTATAATAGGGCATGTACGAGTATGACCATAATAGGGCATATATGAGTATGACCATAATAGAGCATATACGAGTATGACCATAATAGGGCATATACGAGTATGACCATAATTGGGCATATACGAGTATTTCTACATTATGGCATATATGAACGGGTCTACATTAGGGCCTATATACGAAACATAACACCCACTCCACTTCTGAATTGGGTGACAATGACCATTCTTAAAATCTGGACAATTTAAAAATATTCACTTAAAACCAGCTAAAACATGGGTTTTAAAAAGACTGTAAAAAGTTAAAAAATGTTAAAAAATAGCTATTTCTTAGTTACCACTTGAAAAAGTCAATTCTGTCCCATTCACAAAAGTTGCATCACTATAAGCTGAAGAAGGCCATGCTTTTCCAAGTGAAAGTGTCAATTTAGGAAATGTTCCAAATTTTGTTCGTTTATTTATGAAATGAAGTGGAGAAGCCGAATTCTTTCCCAGGACGCGATGAGCCAATTCAAGATTAAGTGTCCTGTCTGGGAGATACAGCATTATCGGTGTTATCTACTGCAGACGACAAATCCAACGCTTCACAGAGAACGTCAATCGCACATAGATGGAATTCGGCACTGCCAACAGTCGTTGCTGTGGCAGCTTGTGCGGCAGTTGTTACCTCGGTGCCTGTGGAGGAGTCACCTAACCCAGCAGGAGCAAACGGCACCTGTGGATTCTCAAGGAATGCATTCATCAGAATTGGAAGACGCTGGGGACAACGCAGAGCATGGGCCTTAAGGGGGTCCAGCATAGCATCTAGGTCCAGTGGCGTATCCGATGAAAAGGTTAGACAGAGATCCAACGTGCATTCTTCTCTGCAGAACAGGCATCGAAGAACAGGTAAGATGCAGTCCACCCAGACTGGTCTAAATGATAGAAACCAAGAGGCGTTCAGTTCTCTTAGGCAAGGTATGCCCAGAAGCTGCACCATGCATTCACGATATTTCCGTTCCATGAGCGTGTTTGGCATTTCCTCGGAAATGGGGCCGTCCATTGCGTAGCAGTAATATTACAATCAGGACTCCTGCAATTAGGAACAGGATAAGCGGGAGACCTCCAAAGACGCTTCCCAATACGGAGTGTATAAAATTTGGGATTACTCCGAGGACTGTCTGAAAGGTGCTTAATAGTCCTGACCCTATGGTCTTAAATAGGTGTACAATACCGCTCGTATCAGACATGTTAAAGATACGACCCACCATTTCTGTGAAATGAAAGGGGCAGTTTGTACGTATAAGCGCTTGTATCTCAGTCGAGGTCCTTGCTACTTGAAGTTCAAATATTTCTCGAGCGGAGGTTAAGGGCACGGGTTGCTGTAAAAGCATAGCTTTCAGTCTGCTCAAAGTATCAAATTGTATAAAGGAAACATTCAACGAAGGCCATAACGGTGCCTCCCTGACTGTGTTCAGTGGTGGAAACAATACTTGCATACAGCAAGTAACCCTGGAGTTAACAGTGACCAGATAGGCAACGCCCGGAAGCATCCCACAGCAACCTTGATCATTTAGCATTAAGTAACTCCCATTCGAGAGCAGCTGGAAAACTGGCGTGATCATGGCCACTGGGGTCCCTGACATGTGACAAGATAAGTTCGCTACCGAACCACTACATGCTCCGTGCAGAGAAATATCCTGACACATGAGAGAACCGCTTAAAGCGTTCTTGCAGTTTGTACCACTCAGATACACTTCTCGATCCCCATTCCGGCATCAATATCTAATTGGTAACTCCCAAGTTTCCTTGAGGTATCCCTTACCCATTTTTTCATATTTGCCTGCCTGCCTCTGCTCAAGGCAATATAGAAACTGAAACGTAGTGACCGGCAGAGTGATTTGGCCATGAATTAGCCATTCTGTTAATGGTGATTCGGCTACAGTGAATGGTAACCTTTCCAGTTTCTCAATACGCAGCATTGGATATTTGGCTCCCCTCTGTGCCATTTCTGTCTGTATATCTGTCAGATTGTATTCTGAAAACAGACGTGGTGTTTATAAAACGCCAGGGCACGTAGCCTGCACGCAAAGATTGCAGCGTCCAGCTTAACATCATAATAGAACGTAGCTGAGATTGCCCGTGTTGTAATAAGGCCAGATCTTGTTCTAATATGTCGATTGCTGAAGACACAATGTTGTCTAAGGAGTAAATCCTGGAGGTCAAAGTTGTTAACCCATTATCCACTCCAGCTAATGCCTTCTCTAAGTTAATACGGTCTATTTCCCGTATTCTTTCTGCGACCTCCTGTTGGGATATCTTCTAGTTTTCATTATAGTAAGCATAAATGCCAGCATATATGAAACGTTTCTGACGTGTTTTCCTTGGGCCTTGTAAAAAATCCCTAAGGTCTACATCAGGTGTGAGTAAGGTCAATTGATGTTTAACTTTTGTGAGTGTTGAAGTCTTTAGCCAATCAAGGCACAACTTCCCAACACTATATGATGTCACTACTCCTGGGTGTTGTCTCTGTACATAGCGAGGATCTGGCCTATGGATACTAAATCCCTCGGGTGTACCTAGGAATCTCTGTTGACAAGTGTTCGTGTCAATGGGCCAAATCAGCCATCCTGTCCAATTGGGATCTGACCTGTTGTACTGGAGAATGTCATCTAATCTTACCCCATGTGTAGTTGAATTCTGCCCCCCACCCATCTCCGATGGTGTTGGAAACCCCGGTGTGTTCATTTCCTTGTTCTTGTTTAGTCCAAGACAGGATGTCTGTTGCACAGTTTCATTCAGAAATATTATCTGCTGTGGAATGAGGCATGCTCTAAAAAGCGCTTCTGTTCGCTGGACTTGCCTGTCCCTAGAACCCCAGATTGATTTTGAATCTATAGTGTCCTTCCATAGGTCGAAACCCTGTGTAGACAACTGGGCCATAAAGGAAGCAGAGTAAATCTGTTTGGTGTTTTTCAACATAATTTTCTGTGCTGATGTTGTTGCCACTTTGTAATAAAATGACCTCGGGTCAGATGTGTTGAACCCTGAAAAGTATGTGAATTTCTGTGCAAAAGTTTGCGAACTACCTTTTGGAGGAGTTGGGCAGTGTTCCCACTGGTGGTATTCAAATACATTTCTAGGTGTTATAGATTTGTGTAAGAAATGATGACCATAATGTTGGTAACAGTACAATGTATCATAGTCTGAAGCACCTTCTAACATTTCATTGTTCGGAAATGCTGCAGTTTTTTCTAGATCAGACATTTAATTGTTTACAGTTTCAGTGTCCCAATCATCAGAAAATGTACTGGAGGTAATGATATCACTTAAAGAAATTTTAAATACATGTTTAAGCTTTAAAAGTTAATCAATATTGTCCCATACTATAGCGTCCGGTATAGGAACTGCTGTAATGTTCACTGAAGGCAAGTCTCTTGGTTCACGATGTGAAGACTGGTGTGATTTTAAAATCAAATTGACTCTTTGGGCTGTCGAGCTCTGCTGGAGGTATCGTCCATTAATAAGCATACTAAAAGCTATTATTAAACCTAGCCAGAAAAGAAAAAATAAAATCCCAGTGATATACCATAGTTCAATCCAAGGTGACACCAGGTAAGTCTTTCTAAAAAAGTTCAAAAAGTCAGTGAGTTTCTGTTTGCGTGATTTTTTGGCTGGCGTCGTTTCCGGCTCACTTGGGTCCAGTGAAAACGTATCAAAGTTCATGAAATAGCCAGAAGCAGTTCGATCAATTGTTGGAATTGCATCGGGATTTGTTGAAATCGGATTTTGCTCTTGACGAGGCATGTTGACGTAGACGTCTGTAGTCGGTCTAATTGCAACTTGGTTGTTAAGTTGATTTTCATTTTGAAGATGAATTTCTTGTTGAAGTGGAACGAGTTCCATTGGATTGTTGCTTAGTCCTTCATTCTGTACAGGTGGCTCTTCAAATGTAATGAGTCTTTCTGTTTGAACTTCTTGGATTGTAGCGAGAGGAGGACGTCTGCTACCGTGGAGTCCACGAGGCCTACTGTTTAGTATCGGCCACATAGTGTGGTTTGATTAAGTCAATTGAGACAAATCTTTTCTCCTTTTTCCCGGCAAGAGGCGGCAGAAGTACAGTTCTTGTGCCTTGGATTGCTAGGACCGGTACAGGCTTTCTGTAGGATGGCCCGAATTCTTTCTTGTCAGCAATCTTCTCTCTGACCAGATCCCCGACTTTTGGGATCCAGACAGGTCTTGCCGTTACTGCCTTGACTTCCTCAGTGGCGGTCTGTTTCTGGAGCACGTTACTTTGTTATGTCCTGGATTCATTTAGATCCTGTAAAACAGCCAAACGATCATGGATATCAAATGGTTTTTCATCCGCCACTGTGCCTTCATAATCAAGATCAGGTACCCACATTCTTGTCCCAAATAGGACCTCGTAAGGAGTAACACCCCCTAGAGAGCTTCTTGGCTGATTGTTAATCGCTCGTTGTACCCCATAAAGGTGATCGACCCATCTACCGCCCTTGCCTAATACCCTAGCTGTTAAAGATTGCTTTAAGTTTCGGTTTTTCCTCTCCACAACAGAATTTCCCTCGGGATGGTACGGAGAGGAGTACCGCAATGCTACGCCCATTCCTTCCATGGCATCTTTGTAAGCCCGAGAGCTAAACGCCGGGCCACGGTCAGAATGTAACCTACCAACTGCGTATGTGCCGATAAAGACTCGCAAATCTTTTATAACAGTTCGAGCGTCAGCCGAGCACTGAGGCCAGACCTTGAGGAAACTTGAGCTGGACGTACACGAATGGACATCATAATGCTGTCTAATAATGGTATCTGTACTGGACGTGTTGCGGTGGACCCTTCCATCTGTTTGCAGATGTCGCAGTTCCAGACATAGTCTCTAATCTGCCTTCTCATCACGGGCCACCAGTAGCGTTGTTTCAATGAAGAAACAGTCTCCCTTAGTCCCTTATGTACGGAACCTCTCCCTTCGTGTGCTGCCACAATTAAGCCTAACCTACGATCCATATTTGGTATTACTCTATCCCCCACTCCAGGAATCTGAGCATATGGAATGTTTTGTGCATCTAACTTGTAGGAGTACTTGAGTGGAAATTTCTTTGGTCCTGCTGTGCTGCCTTTGCGCGAAGCATTGACAGCTACCATAATCTCGCCCCGCCCCCTGACACAGCCCCGCTCCCGCCACCCTTCCTCTGTCCCGCCCCCCTCCCCTACTTAATGCCGACCGCTGCGCGGTCGCGCCGCTGGCGCGCCTAAGGCAAGCCCATCTGCGCCCATCCGCACCTGGACCGCGCCCAGCACCAGATCCCTGGCCCCCATGAACACCACGATGCCAGACACCACTATGACGCCAACACCCTCCACGCACTCAACGCCGGCCGATCCTCCATCTGCTTCCAGGCCACCCCGAAGCTCACCCACGGACCCTTCACCTGCCAAAACTGCAGCTACACCTGCCAGCGCACACCGGCACGTCCTGCCCACCCCACCAAAGCAGACCACAACCACCTCAGATGCTTACTGCTCAACACCCGCTCCGTCCACAGGCACGCTGTCTAACTCTGGGACCTACTCGACTCATCCTCCCCAGACATCGCTTTCCTGATGGAGACCTGGATGAACTCCTCATCGGCACCCGACGTTGCCATACCCATCCCGGATGGTTACAAGATCAACCGCAGGGACCACACCAACAGACCGGGAGGAGGAATAGCCATCGTCCACAGAAATACCCTCAGAATCTCGACCAACACCGAAGACACCCTCAGCACCGCCGAACACCTGCACTTCCAGATCCACATCGATCCCAACACCACCCTCAGAGGTACCCTCGTATACAGACCCCCCAGACCCGGCCACAGTTCATCAACTCCATCACAGATGCCGTCAGCGAGCACGCCCTGGCCTCCACAGACTACATCCTCCTCGGAGACCTGAACTTCCACCTCGAGAACACCAACGACAGCAACTCCAACACACTACTGGACAACCTCGCCAACCTCGGTCTCAAACAGCTCGTCACGATGCCCACCCACTCCGCCGGACACACGCTCGACCCCATTTTCTCTGCCAGGAGCCACGTCTCCATCAGCCACACCACCGAACTCCACTGGACCGACCACCGCTGCATCCACTTCTCCTTCAAGAAAACCACCGCACACAACCATCAGCAAAGAATGCCCCACCACAGTTGGAACAAGGTCACCGAAGACCAGCTCACCACCACCCTCGCCCGAGACCCACTGACTGACCACACCGACACAGCCACCCGCAACCTCAAGCGATGGATCGAGGACTGCGCCAACACTCTCGCCCCGATCAAGAAACCCACAAACAGACGCACCGACAGAAGACCCATCTGGTTCACCGCCGACCTCCAGACATCCAAGCAGACCTGCCGGAGACTAGAGAAGAAATGGCGCCGCAAGCAAACACCGGACAACCATGCAGCCCTCAAGAACGCTTGCCGCAGACACCACCAACTCATTCGAACGGCCAAAAGGACCTCCTTCAAGGAAGGCATTGACAACAGCGCACACAATAGCAAAGAGCTCTTCAACATCGTGAAGGAACTCGCCAATCCCAGCTCCAGCTCCAACGACATCCCGCCGTCACAAGACCTTTGCGACTCTCTAGCTACCTTCTTCAACCGCAAGAACGCAGACATCCACGACAGCTTCAACACTCAGACCTCTCCGGCAGCCACCGACACCCCAGACTCACTGCCCCCAGTCACACCGGTCGCCTGATCTCCTGGAACCACGTCAACGTCGAAGACACCATCAAGACCATGAACACCATCCACTCCGGCTCACCATCAGACCACTGCCCCCACCACATCTTCAACAAAGCAAGCTCCATCATCACACCCCAACTCCGTAAGGTCTTCAACAGCTCATTCGAGACCGCCACCTTCCCGGAAAGCTGGAAACACGCAGAGATCAACGCCCTACTCAAGAAACCCAAGGCAGACCCAAAGGACCTCAAGAACTTCTGACCCATCTACCTGCTCCCATTCCCGGCGAAATTCATCGAGAAGATCGTCAACAGACAACTGACCCAATTCCTCAAAGAGAACAACACCCTGGACTCATCCCAATCCGGATTCCGCAGCAACCACAGCACCGAAACCGCCCTCATCGCCGCCACCGACGACATCAGGGCCCTGCTAGACAAAGGCAAAACCCCGGCCCTCATCCTCCTGGACCTCTCGGCCGCCTTCGACACCATCTGCCACCACACCCTGCGCACACGACTCTACAACGTGGGGATCCGCAACAAAGCCCTGGACTGGATCACCTCCTTCCTCACTGACAGAACCCAGAGAGTCCGCCTCCCTCCATTCCGATCCGAAGCCACCAAGATCACCTGCGGCATACCCCAAGGATCATCCCTCAGCCCGATCCTCTTCAACGTCTACATGACACCGCTCGCCAACATCGTCTGATCACACGACCTCAACATAGTCTCATACGCCGACGACACCCAGCTAATCCTCTCCCTCACCAAAGACCCCGCCACCGCCAAAAACAACTTCCACGCAGGGATGAAGGCCATCTCCGAATGGATGAAGAGCAGTCGCCTGAAACTGAACTCGGACAAGATGGAGGTCCTCATCCTCGGCTCCACCCCTTCTGCCTGGGACGACTCCTGGTGGCCAGCTGCGCTGGGAACTGCGCTGACACCCACCGACCACGCACGCAACCTGGGGTTCATCCTGGACTCAACGTTCCTATTGACCCAACAAGTCAACACCGTCTCCTCCTCCTGCTTCAACACCCTCCGTATGCTTCGCAAGATCTACAGATGGATCCCCACCGAAACCAGAAGGATGGTCACCCAGGCCCTCGTCACCAGCAGGCTGGACTATGGCAACGCCCTCTACGCGGGAACCACGGCCAAACTCCAGAAGAGACTCCAACACATACAAAACGCCTCCGCACGCCTCATCCTCGACATCCCCCGCCACAGCCACATCACCGCCCACCTGAAGGACCTGCACTGGCTTCCTGTCAACAAGAAGATCACCTTCAAGCTCCTCACCCACGCTCACAAAGCACTCCACAGCGCAGGATCAGCATACCTCAACAAGCGACTCACCTTCTACACCCCCAACCGCCAGCTCGGCTCTGCTGACCTCGCCCTCGCCACCGTCCCACGCATCCACCAAACAACCACCGCTGGCAGATCCTTCTCCCACCTCGCCGCCAAGACATGGAACACCCTCCCCATCCACCTACGACAGACCCAGGACCTGCTGACCTTCAGGAGACTCCTCAAGACCTGACTGTTTGATCAGTAGCTGCTCCCCCCAGCACCTTGAGACCCTCACGGGTGAGTAGCGTGCTTTACAAATGTTTGATTGATTGATTGATTCTCGTTTTTGAACGAGTGATTGCAGCTACAGATGCTGTGCGTACAGCCCCCTTTGCGGCTTCATCAGCCAATGAATTCCCTTCAACGTGAACACCATCACGCTGATGACTCAGTGTATGAATCACGTGAGCCCTTGGTAGTTCGTTTCTCAACTCCACTACCTGTTCCCATAGCATTTTATGCTTAATTGTGCCACCTTTTGCGTCTTTAAACCTGTTTTGTTACCGAATGATGTAAATATTCATTGTACGGCTGTACACAGTAAAAGGAATCACACACAATTAGTGTGGGGAATTCGTGTTCCGTATTTACAAGTGCCAGTATCAGTGCTTTTAATTCTGCCAACTGAGCCGTGCAGTCTCCTAGAGATTGCGTTTTAGTGCTACTGGGATGGAACTTTCCATCACGCATGCGACCTTTAACGATTGCACACGCCCCGCTGTAAGCTTGCTTACTCCCTATGGCCGGTTGAGCAGAACCGTCAGTGTAAATAATGTATTCATACTGACCTAGAGGCAAGATCTAATTCTGTAGAGGATATTCTTGTTCGTATTGCAGAAATGCTTCTGTTTTTAAACTTGGATCAAATCTGTATTCAACATCCATTGCAGTAAGAGAATTAGCCCATTGTATCCATCTGGGATGTAAGGCTTTCGCATTTGGAATGCTAGCTTTTGTAACAGCTTCTAAAGCTGGTACTGGGGTCACGACAATTATGCGTTTACCCTGAGCCAGAGCTCTTTCTCTTGCTACAGCGGTCTGCACTGCTATCAGGATTTTTTCTGTTGAAGTAAAACGCATCTCTGCGTTTGTGTACAGGTGTGATTTGTATGCGATTGGTACCGTTTCGCCTTCATTGAAAGTCAAATAAGTGTACCCGCATTGACCCGCTATTACACGGATCACTAAGTTGCGTACGTTTACGCGTGTCTGTAAATGTTTTGAAGCTATCATGTCTTCCTGTAGTGAACGTAGGATATTTGTATGTTCCTGTGTCCATTGTCTGATTGAAAAATCAGGTTTTATTAAGTTGTAGAAAGGTTTTACTCTTTCTGCGTAATCCAAAATGTACGTTCGACCAAAATTTAGGAATCCCAGAATTGATTGTAATTTTTTTTATGATTTTGGAGGTTGGAGCAGCGCACACTTTTCTAAAAAGTTAGCTGCTAGGCTTTTTCCTTCACTTGACAGCTCATATCCTAAAAATAGGACATTGAGGTGGGCAATTTTTGATTTTTTGAAATTAAATTTATAGCCCTCAGAGGCGAATCCCATGATAATGGTGCTCACCCTGGTCAAGTGCCTCGGAAAGTCATCGTCCGTTAGATAAATATCATCCACATAGGACAATGCTTCTTCATCCAAATTTTGGAGTAACTCTGTTACCCTTGCTGAAAACAACCCCGGGCTATACTTATACCCTTGGGGGAGTCAGCAAAATTGCCATTGAGACCCCAGCGCTGAGAATGCGGTCAGATACCTGCTTTCAGGTGCTATATTTTGGCAGGAAAATCCATTTGAGATATCAAGTGTTGTTTTGTATTTTTGTTGCACAATATTATTCATTAATGCGGCACTGTGTGCATTTTGAACTGCAAATGTCTTTGTGCAGGTGTTTAAATGTCTGTAATCCAAAACTAGACGATATGTGTTGTCAGGTTTTGCTACGGGGAACAAAGGATTGTTCATAGGTGAAGTGCAATTTTCTATCACCCCCTGGTATTCAAGTTGATCTAGGATCTCCCTGACTTGTTTTTTTGCTTCCTGCTTTATAGGATATTGCCTTTGAGCATTTGGTGAAACTTTTAACGGGATCACGTGGTGGGTTGAATCCTCATCACAACCAGCATGATTTTTGTACAATGCCGGAGCTAGGGCAACCGCCCACTCCTGCGCATATGCATCTTTAAGATGTATGGGAACGAGGTCGGAAAATGCGGGAAAAATTACCTTTTCTCCCTTTGGGCACTCCATGACGAATGCTGGCGGCCAGTCTTGCTCTGCTAATAGGATGTCATATCCAGATGGCAAATTTTCCCAAAATAGACCTTTAACTTTCCTGGGCTTGTCCCCCTCCATCCGGAGTGTTATCTCATGTAACTTATGTGGGACACTTACCCGAGTATCAGGTGTCTCCACCGTGATATACTCACTCAACTCCGCTGTCACCAGAAATTCCTTCAGGTTCTGGCGAGCTATCGTTACTTCTGCCGCGCTGTCTAGCATCGTCAGGGCCCATTCCCCGTTCAGAAGCTGTGTCCTCAGAATTCTGGGCATGTCTGATCTTGCGACCTGCTACCTTCTTTTTGAACTGAGGTTTTTGTTTTTGTTTATCTTCTTATTTAGGTGCGTAGTCCTCAGCGCGTTGCGTGTCTCTGGACTTTGTACGCTCCTCTTGTTTGTGTTCTGACCGTTCTTCCCTCTCGGAGTTTCTTGATGAACCCTGAAAGGAACGAGAGGAACGTCTATCAGTATCCTGATACCTGTCAGGTTTTTTAATATTATCCCTATTCCTGAGGTTATACCTCCTTTCAGAGGGCTCCTGTTGAGGAGACCTGCCTCGGGATTGAGATCTGGTGTCATTAGACTTTTGTTGTTTTTTATTTTCCCACTTCTTTTTAGAAGAAGTAGGTGTCTGCTTTGTGGTGTCCTTTTCAGGACTGCCCAGTTGTGGTTTTAATGCTTTCCCACCTAGACTGTCTCTGCCTAATTCTGCATATGCAGTTTCAATTATTTTGGGTAGTTCGTGTTGTTGATCCACTGGACTGAACTCCCTTAGGCGTTGGTGGATCGCCACTGAAGCTGCTTCCCCATTAATGTTAGCTAGTATTATGGCCGATACCTGGTCAAAGTTATTTAGTAACTTCATCCCTAAGTTAAGGGCAGATTCTGCTCCGTACTCATTTTGTATCTGTCCCAATACGTCTGGCACTACTGCTAAGGACGGGATACCATGTGTTCTGGTATATATGGCAGCAAAGACTGAACCCCAAGAGGTGCAGTCCTCTACTTGTGGTGTGATCCCCATGGGCAAGCAGATTGTTAGAATTCTGTGTTTTTCATAGGTGGTAGTATTCGGGATTACTGCCTCAAGCTGAGTTATTTTCTGAGCTATCCAGAATGGGATTTGTTCGCGTTTTGCGGGCATTTTGCCCATTACCGCGTGTAATGTTTGAGGAGTAATTTTATTTCCTGTACCCTGAGCTGGAGTACTATTTGCTGCACCTGGTGCAGGTTGGATTGTTAAAGTCCTCATGACGAATTGTGTCAGGTTTCTGTAGATTTTAATTAAATCGCTGTGTTGTACGAGTAATTCTGGCTGTGGCATTGTTCCAATGTCAGGGTGCGGTGTGTAAGCCGCTAGTATTGGCCATGTGGCCCCGTCTCCTCCGAGCGGGCCTAATCTTACTCTTCCTCGTACGTGGGGTAGGGCGCCATTAAACCAGTAATAATGCTCCTGGTAAGTGAGTGGAATCTCTATGTCCTCAAACGGGGCATATTCATGTGGTGCATCTCCTCTTAAATAGTAGTGAAATGTATTTGTTATTGCATTTGCTGCTGGGAATGTAACCCATGAATAGAACACCTCTGTTTTGTTTGATTTGTGTGCCTCAATCACGAAAACTACCATGCCTCCCTTGGCTGGTAAGCCATTTTCTAATAGTCTTATGGTGACTGTCCTTCTGAATTTTGGTGCAATCTGTATTGCATCCTCAGGATCTTCTCCTCCTGTTAATAAATTCAGGTCAACTCTCTCATCCCCTGCCTCGGAATCAGGCATGTTTAGAGGAAGAAGTGTTCACAGGGAACTAAGATGAGGTGTTATGCACAATTTAGGAACTAAATATCCTTCAAGCTTGATTAACCAACAGCCAATAAATAGTATTCTCGTACTACTCAGCTGTGGCGGAGTTTTTTGCCCACCCACTCCAGATGTCTCTGGGGTTTTGTGAGTAGGTTCTCTGAGAATAGCACGACTGAACTACTCAGATTCTACTGTTAAATAAGTACCCAACCAACGTTGGTGGCGCCATGTCGTGTAGTTCCTATAGTGCCCCTGCAGGACCTGCGCGTTTGGATAACATAAACCGTGGGCTTGGTGTTAGACTGACTCCCACCGCCTATGTTAGCCGAATTTGCATTAGCTAACTCACAGTGCCACTAGAATCTTCTCTTATCGGGGAGAGATTAGTTTCTGGCAACCTTAGATCATGACAACCCAAATTCCTCAGAATCGTGGAAACAATGTACTACCTTTCGCCAGTCACTCGTGCTTACTTATTCGGTTTGTCTCAGAGAGTTACACAGAACAAACAGTCTGGGCGTTTCAATAAGTATTTATTGAACAGTTGTTATTCTAGTGTAAAATATATGTGCTGCAGCAATCAGCAGACAATAGCAGAGATATATTATCAGCAGTACGATCAAAGTGAAAGGATAGAACAGTTCTACCATATTGCAATAATCATGAATACATACATGAATATAAAAAGCATTATGCAAGTGCGCATACTCCTACGATGCCTAACTAGATGTACCTGAGTGTACCTTACATATCTGTAGGTCTAAAAGCCTAAGAGCCAAGAATCCTTCTAGGATTTAGTCGAACCCCCATACCTGAATAGAGAGAGTGTGGGACACCGTCCTGGTCTCGAGTTGGACAACCCGCAAGGGCTGTGTTAGACCGCTGTCAGCTGGAGCGACTGCATGCAGGAGCCTCAGCGTCTCTGGTCAGTGTGTCAGCATGGAAGTCTTGGTTCCCTCTATCTTACCATGGCAAGATGTGGTGTATTTATACCCTAACGTGTCTCGTCCCTCAGTATGGTTTGTATTGGTCTTTGTTGGACATGAGGAAGACGTCAGGGGTGAACTTTGTACATACATATTATGCGGGAGATGTAGCTGGTGAATGCTCATGCATAATTTATGAGTACATTGAAGGCCTGTGTTCTGGAAAGACCTTGCAGTGTTCTAACCACAGACTAGATAACTTTCAGCCCTCAGAGCTCGTTTTGTACGGTAAGGAACTAATGTAGGTGAAAGATCATGCCTATATTAGGAGCCATGACTAAAATAGGGCATGTACGAGTATGACCATAATAGGGTATATACGAGTATGACCATAATAGGGCATATACGAGTATGACCATAATAGGGCATATACGAGTATTTCTACATTATGGCATATATGAACGGGTCTACATTAGGGCCTATATACGAAACATAACATTACCAACATTTGAAAAGCATTCGGTAGTAAAGAACAGAATCTGTTTTCTCGATTTTCCATAATTTGAAGATGAAGATCTTCCAGATAAAACACAACATTCACAATTACATTAGCATAGCAGTTGATGCCTGAACTATTTTCTAACTGATATCCTACAACATCATCCACAGTGTCCAATTTCATTTTCTTTGTAGCTTCATCATTCTTTTCAATTGTTTTCTTTTTTCAACCTCACTAGAATGTTTGTCATATTTTCGTTTTGCACACACTACACGCTTTTCATATACGGGATATTCACCTAGGTTAGGAGCATACAGTCTTCTTAACCGATTATACTCTCTTACACAATTTGCATCAGCACTAACCCTTTTCTCATCAAAATCAATTAAATACAAACCAGATAATGTTCTTACTCGAGACAATGCAACGTATGCCATGCCTTCTTTAAACACTGTACTTCCAATATTTACCAAAGCACTGTCTACACTTAAACCTTGAGATTTATGAATGGTTACTGCATATGCTAAAGAAAGAGGAAACTGTTTTCTACGAACATACAAGTCTTTTACAAGCAAAAAACGAACAGCACAACGTCCAATCTGTTTTACCTCTTCAATCTGATCAAATTTAATCTTCAAAAATTCAATTCCATCTCTGTTCTGATAATTAACAAAATCAATAACTTTTCCCATTGCTCCATTTACTAAACCTTTTTCTACATCCAAATTACGTCGTAAAATTACCCGACAGTTTTTACATACATATAAAGTCTTTTCTAAACCAGCAGTCTTAGACACTGACTTTTCCAAAGAATCCAATTTTGTCTGTAATTTCTCTGAGAGAAGAATAGTAACTCCTTCGTGTTCCATTTTATCAATGGCTTCCATTTTCACTATTGGTTGTTTTTCCAGTTTCAAAAGTTCATGATTGAATGTAGAACACTCTTGCAGTGTTGGCATTAGACAAACTATAGACTTTTTTTCTTCAATTTTTTTGTACATTATTTCAGGTGCAATGTTTTCATTTGGAAACAAATTCGTTAGTAGCCGACTTTGTAAAACTTCTTTTCCATATTGTGTCAAAACTCCAATTCTTATATCTTGAAGAATGTTTCCATAGTGTTCATCACTTGCTTGTTGCATATTCTTAATAAGTTCTTTATATTCAAAATGAGACCAAATGTTTACATTTCCAATACTTCCCAAAGATTTCCTAGTATCTTCATGGACAAGAGTTTTAAAAACTGGTTGTCCTTTCACAGGAGTCAGTTGTAGTAGATCGCCAAATACAATTACATGTTTTCCTCCAAATAAAACATCATAATCTGTTTTTAAAATCTGTTGCATTCTTAAATGTACAAAGGCAAGCATTAAGTTTGAGACCATGCTCACCTCATCAATGATTAGAAGTTTCATTTTCTTTAGTACTCTTGAGACTTCATAACAAGCTTCTCCAGATAGTTTATGATATTCCAACTTATTTTCATGTTCTACTGGTAGCATGAGTAAACGATGTAATGTAATCCCTTTAATGTTGTGTGCTGCTAACCCAGTTGGAGCTGTTACAACACAAGATAAATGTGATTCAGTGGTTTTCTGTAGATAACTGGTCAAAACTTTAATTAAGAAACTTTTCCCTGTTCCAGCTTGACCACTGATATACATTTGAATAGGTTTAAATGATGTGCAGTTGCACTCTTTTTTTCATGAAGTAAACCATGCTGTATCTGTTGTGTCACTTGCTGATATATTTCTTTTTGTTCAAAATTTAGTTGGTCTTCCAAGTTTCCCAACTCAATTATATCCTGTTGTGCTTGTTGCATTGCCGTTTCTACTTCATTCATGGCTATTGCTGCTTCATTTTCAAGAATTGGTTGTCCTAATGGATCTTGACTTAGTGGAGCAGAACTTTGACTATCTTGAGAACTGTCTCTAGCTATTTCAGCTGCAATAGTAGTTTCTTGTTCAATCTCTTCATTTAACATTTGTAGATAATTTGGAAAAATTGTGCATTGAATACTATCTTTACATGCATTAAAAGAATCTTCATAGCAGTCAAAATCTCCAAGTAATTCCATTTCAGTACGCCAAGGCTTGAAGAGTTGCAGAAGTGCTAAATAGAAAAATTCCATTTTATCTGGAGTTTCGCAACTGAGTTTTCTGTGATTAATAAGATTTCCTTTGGCATGTTTTACCAAACATCCATCACATCCAATTACTGCATATTTTTCTTCATTTATATTTTCTGTAACATTTCTCTTAAAACTATAATGTTGTAGTACTTCATAGAGACATATGTTTTCCAGATGTGCACTTCTTTTGGGATAGTACGTATCCAACATATTTGTTTTAACAATATCTGTACTCTCTGGTTCATTCAATGCTAAGTATTCAATTTCTTGTACAGATTTCAAAACTCGATTTCGTGTTGCAGCAAGACCTAGACTTACCCAAATGATTCCTCTTGACTTTGAATATAAACTTGCAGAGGTCAACCGATCCGAACATTCGTAGGATCCAATCTCTTGATGGGAAAGCATCTTCAAACTAAAGCTGTACAATTTGTTACTAAGAGTCTTCTCTTGTGAAATTTCTTCCCACATTTCTTTCAACTCCGTCTTTTCAGATTTGGTTATATATGATGTAACATAACGAGCAACAGCAATCGAATTATCTGCAACATATTGGATATCCATGTTTGCATTCCACATTGACAAAATCACTGGATTGTAGTCATTAATATACTTTGAATCTTCACTTCTTTTTATGTTGTAAGTATTCTTTGGAGATTTTCGCGTTATAGTATGTCTTACTGCTGACATGAAACTGTTGACTCTTCCTTTTGAAATTACTGGACGTGGGAATCCAAAACGACATTTTGTATAAAATTTTCCCTTTGACGTGTATTTTCGTCGACAATATTTTCCACATCGATGACTTTGAAACCGTAAAACTTGTTGTCTTAAGCTGTTTTCTCCTCCTTTTTTTGGAATGGCACAGGTAACATAGTCTTCAATGAAAGACAAAACAGTTTCATCAGAATCGGTTCCAAATTTAGGTGCATTCTTGATCCATAATAGCATGTGTATATGAGGAGCACCTCTGGCTTGGTACTCCTTTCTCCAAAAGAAATCAATAACTTCTCCAAGAGGTGGATTATTTTTATTGCAGATAAAAGACATCATAGCTTGAAACCTATGATTAAAATATCTGCACACATTTACAGGATCCAAAGAACAGAGTTCTCCAGCTGTCTTCAATTCAATGTTTTTTACATTTGAATTTGCTTCTCGTAGAAATTCAAGTAAATCGTCCCATGCGTATTCAGCACAGCTAAGCGTAACAAACCACGTAGGGGTTCCTAAGTTCCTTAACATACATTTAAGTTCTCCGTGACGATGATACCAATACTCATTAGTACACCGTTGACACGCCATCAAATTAATTAACTGAGATTCTAAATGATCATCTCTTTGTTGAACTTTGTCCGAAAATTCCTTTGCAGAAAGATGTGTAAGATGAACTCCTGTTTTTAATATGTGGTTCACTGCATATGAAAGTCCAGACAAGTCACTTTCAAACAGAAGATGAAATAAATATGGAATACACTGTCGAAATCTTGGATCTTCTGAGTATAATCTTGTTGTACGATATTCTGAAGCTGGAATCTGTACTCGTCGTTCATCATATCGTCCACCTTTTCCAATGGGTAAAAGCTGTGGAAAACAACGAGCTTCTAAACTTTTTTCCCATACACTCATGGGAGTTCCCTTCGCTTTCTTCATTTGGAATAATTCAATAGTGTTTCCTATCACTTCTTTTGAATGTAGAGGATGTATACTATAATGTTCATAAATTTCTTCTCTCCTCGAGTTGTCCACTTTTTCTATTTGGCCAGTAGAAATTTCTCTTTCATCTTCTATAAATAATTCTTCTTCTTCCACATACACATTTTTATAATAAATATTATTTTGTACAAGATATAAACTAGCCTTTTGAAGTTTGGTGACATCTACTAACTCTTGCCATATTTTCCGACTCTTTATTGGTACACCATTAACTAGAATAACTACAGGTTCAGTTTCCTCTCTCTATACCAACAGTTTCAATATATTTCTTAAAATCTAAAGGTAAATACACAACTCTCCCTTTCAAACCTCTTTGTAAATCTGTTGGAGGCAGCTTACCTGTTTTAGGCTTCATACGAACTATAGCCTGAAACGGATGCACAGATTGAACAAGAATGGACTCATAAGTATTTAAATCTACCAGTTCCTGGAGGAATAGCTACCAACTCTAGGTTGTCATGTACAGCTCTAGCTGGCATTTTATTCTCTTCTAATTTGTTGTAACAATATTTACAAATACGTTGATCAGTACCCAACTCAAAACGACCTTCCACCAACAAATAAGCACCAAATTGCTCCCACTTATCATTGTTTTCCTTTTCACTTTTAAAATACACATCAACATTCGTAGTTTGACTTCTATAGTGAGTACGTCGACAACAAATACAAACATAGTTTGGTTACTCACAAGAAACTACCTTAAACTTTGTAATTTCTTCTGCAAACTTCTCAGTAGTACTATCTTCCACCTCTTCTTCAACACCTACACTTATCAAACTCTCACTTTCTCTACACTCCTCTTGAGGACCAAAGAAATGAAACTATATCATCTGAAACTTTTTTCTACATCCAATACTGAACCATGCAAAAGAGCAGTATTTATTTCACTTAAAGATAATGCAGGACTTTTTACATAGTACAATCTTCTCACTAACTTCCGCATTTCTGAGTGATGTACTGCTAACATTCTTAAATGATAAAAAGTACTTCTACACACTTTTCTAGAAAGACAAGCCAGAGAATGACCCTGCAAGTTACTATATTTTCTCACTTTACAAGGATCTAGTCCTTGCAACATCTCAATCTTTTGTTTAACACTTCTTTTACCATAATCTCGTAAGAAATTTTGTAATATATCAATAGATTCCTGTCGTATATAACGCTGGGAGGTGAACTCCGCTCCGCTTGCAGAGTTTGCAGAGTTTTCCGCACTCCGCGGTACGCGGAGATCGCGAAATTCCGAAAAACTCCGCCTCGCGGAGCGGAGTTTTTTGCCTCATTCGCGTTCGTCAACGTCAAGTTGGCGACCGCGAGCAAGGAAAATCAACCTCCCGGTGAGATTTTTCCTAGTTTGCGTTCGCCAACATCAAGTTGGCGAGCGCGAGCATGGAAAATCAACCTCCCGGCGAGATTTCTCAATGCGGGGGGGTCAGGTTTCCCATTGCGAGTAGTCGCGTATGCTCGCGACCGCTCGCGTTGAGAAACAGCCCGTTTGCATTGAGAAAGCTACCGCTCGAGTAAAAATCTACTCGAGTGGTAGAAAAGGAAAGCCGGGACCGATTGCGCTGTGCATGGTGCAGTTCGCGATGATTGCATAGTGCGGACAAGCATCGGGCACTGTGCAATCACTGCGAACGGCATTTTTGTATCGTACTCCGCCACTTGCGGAGTTCCCCGTAGTGCGGCAGAGTTTTTTTTGCACGTGGCGGAGTTCCTCGTAGTGCAACTCCGCAAACTCCGCCCAGGGTTAGTCGTATACTACAAATACTACTACAATCCCACCTATACACTGGAGCTTGTGTACATCTCCCTTGAACTTCTTCAGCTATTACTTGTTCCACATTTCTAGGAACCATCTTTTCTTTTTCAATTGGACAACCATTTTTAACCTCGTAACAATGACCCCTAGTATCAACTGCATGAACTAATGTAATTTGTTGAAAATAGCTTTCTTCATTAAAAAAAGGTTCAGTACTAGAAGTGTGCTTCCATTCACCCCAACTTTTTTGCAGAAGTTAGTTTTATTAACCAGTCTTTTTCTTTTACTTTTCTCCTTCATAAACTGCATTGTTTTATTCAATGTCTTCATTCTCTTCAATACTAATATAAACAATCTTCGTTTCAATTCAAAAGCCTTTTTGACTACACTTTCAATCTGTTGTTTTTTCTTGTAAAATGCTGATCTTCTTTTATATTTTTTGCAATCTTTCAATAAATTTTGTAGTACTCTGCTTTTATACATTCTCTTCCTATTGTCTTTATATTCTTTCATCCTTCTTTCAATATAGATTGTTTTCCCATAACCTGATTTTCCATTGATTTGTCCTTTTTTCGTTTCCTTCTGATTGGCTGCACAACTTTAATTTCTCATTTCCCCATATTGAAAATGTATTACATTCTTAAAAACTCTTTTAACAAATTCTTTAGTTCTCTTACCAGACGTTTTTTTCTTCAATGTCACATGTTGTACTTCATCTAATTTCTGCTTTTCTCTCTCCTTCAAATAGTACTGTTTTTTTTTTTGTTGTCTTTTCTTTTGCACTTTTCTTGTCATACTGAATTTTTCTTAATAATTATGGAGAATATCTAAAAAAAGAAAAGTTTAAATAGTTTTGTTAAATAATTTACTATTATTAAAATAATTATATTCAAATATTCTTATGTATAAATAAGGAAATATTTTTAATTGCACTCCAAACCTATATCAGGCTCTGCATAATTCCTACAATTAGAACAAATCACAAGCTATATAACAAAATCACAGAGCACAACTAAAGGATTTCTCTACTGCTACCCAAATCAAATCTAAAGTGCAGTCTGTCAACTTTTAAGGCATGCATAATGTTGTGATTGGGGTATGTCTCTACTTGCACATGTATTCTCATATGTGTTATACATTTGAAGATGCTTTACATATTAAACAGAAATATACATATATTTGTATGCTTTTTTATATATAATACACTAGCAAAAGCACAGACTCATACATGCATGGCTTCAAAAAGATAATAACATTTATAGCACAAACATGTAAAGGGTTGCTGCTTCGTTTTTACCTATACTCAATACCTAACTATTACTCCTTTCTATATCTTTCTTCTTTCTTTCTACACCTCTCTTCTCTCTTTCTTCACCCCTGTTCTCTCTTTCTGTACTTTTCTTCACTGTTTCTACACCCCTCTTTAATGTTTCTGCACTACTTAAATCTGTTTCTACAACTCTCTTCCTCTTTGTGCACCCCTTGTGCCTCTTTGTGCACCTCTATTGCTTCTTTGTGCACATCTCTTGCTTCTTTCTGCATCCCTGTTGCCTTTTTCTGTACTCCTGTTACCTCTTTCTGCACCCTTCTTCCATCTTTCTGCATCTCTGTTGCCTCTTTCTGCACCAGTGTTTCCTCTTTGTGTATCTCTGTTGCTTCCTTCTCAAGTTTTTTTGCTTCTTTCTGCAACTCTATTGCTTTTTTCTGTACCCTTGTTACCTCTTTCTGAATCCTTCTTCCCTCTTTGTGCACCTCTGATGCCTCTTTCTGCATCCCTCTCCCTCTTTCTGTACCTCTCTTACCTCTTTCTACACCTCTCTTGCTTCTTTCTGCACTTCTCTTGCTCTTTCTCTATCCCACTTCACTTTTTCTACATCTCTCTTAGTTTTTCTCCACTATTCTTGCTTCTTTCTGCACTTCTATTACCCTTTCTGCACCCCTCTTACCTCTTCCTACAGCCTTCTTCCATCTTTCTGCACTTATCTTGCCTTTTTCTGCATCCCTGTTCCCTTTTTCTGCACCTCTCTTACCTATTTCTGCAACTGTCTTGCCTCTTTCTGCAGTTGTCTTGTCTTTTTCTGTACCTCTTTTGCTTCTTTCTACACCTCTCTTGCAAATTTTTACAAATCTCTTGGTTCCTTCTGCACCCTTCTTGCCTCCTTCTACACCTCTGTTGGTTCCTTCTGCACTGCTCTTCGATCTTTCCCCATTTCTTTTGCCTGTTTGTGCACTTCTCTTGCCTCCTTCTGCACCTCTGTTGCTTCTGTCGGCACTTCTCTTGCTTCTTACTTATTTATTTTGACTATGTTCAATACTTAACTATTAGTAAAATGGTAAAGCAGCATCAGCAGAAAAGAAATGTAACATATGTTACGTGACAAATTAGTGATCATAATACTTTGTAAGACTCTCTGGAAAACTTCACTTGAAGTGCACTAAATAAATCTAAGTGTCTCTTTGAAATATGAAGTGCACTCTCTCAACTTTTAACGTCTTCATGGTCTTCTGTTTAAGATATGTCTGATCTTGTACATATATTGTGATATGTCTTAAACATCTGAAGACAGTACACATATAAAACACAACTAAACATCTATGTGTATGTTTCTTTGATATATGATACTACTAACAGACAGTACAGACATATGCATGCATGTTTTTAAGAAAATTGTGACACTTACACCAGAGACATATGAAAGGTTGCTGCTATATCTTTTACTAGGCCCAACACCCTATGTAGTGATAGTGCCTGAGTGATTACATGAGTGTAGGTGTAGTGTCTATGAAATTAGAGGACTGCATGAGTACTACCTGAGTGATTAAAGAACTGCATAGGTAATGCTTATGTGATTCCATAGCTGCATGGGTAGTGCCTGGGTGATTGGAGGAGTGCATAGGTACTGTCTGAGTGATTGAAGAACTGCATAGGTAATACCTGGGTGATTATATGAGTGCAAAGACAATGCCAGCATGATTAGACTAATACACAGATGCAGCCTTGGTATATCGAAGAACACATGGATAGTGCCTGACTGATTGGAACAATGCCTAGATAGTACTTCAGTGATTGCACATTGCAAGAGTTCTGCCTGGGTCATTACATAAGTGCAAGTGTAGTGGCTGGATGATTGAAGCACTGCTTACGTAATGCCTGTCTGATTGCATGAGTGCATGGATAATGCCTAGGTGATTGCATGAGTGTAGGGATAATACCTGGGAAATTACATGTGTGCAGAGGTAGTATCTAAGTGAATGCATGACTGCAGAGATAGTGCCTGTATGATTCTATGAGAACGAGAGTAGTGCCTTGGTGAATACAGGTGTAGTAAGTTAGTGCCTGGGTGATTGCATAATTGCATAGGTAGTGCTTAATTAATATTATAAGTATATAGGTACTGGCTGAGTGATTGAAGGTGTGCATAGATACTGACAGGGTGATTGGAGGAGTGCAAGGGCAGTGCCTGAGTGATAGAACCAGTATATAGCTAATACATTAGTGATTGCATGAGTTCAGGGGTAATATCTGATGGACTACATGAGTACATAGAAAGTGCCTAGGTGAATTCATAAGTTCATCGATACTGTCTAGGTGATTAGACTACTATTGTGGTACTACCTCAGTGATTGGAGGACTGTAAAGGTACTGCCTGGGTGAGTTTATAAATACATGAGCACTAGTTAAATATTTGGAAGAGTGCATAGATCCTGAGAGGCTGATTGGAGGAGTGTAAGGATAATGCCTGGGTGATTGAATCACTGTATAGCTAATGCACTGGTGATTCCATGAGTGCAGATGTAATTTCTAAGGGATTGCAGGAGTACATAGGTAATCTCTGGGTGATTCATGAGTTAAGGGATAATATCTGGGACATTATAAAAGTACATAGGAAGTACCTGGGTGATTTTATAAGTCCATCGATACTGCCTAGGTGATTAGAGTACTATTGTGGTAGTGCCTCAGTGATTGGAGGACTGTAAAAGTAGTGACTGGGTGATTTTATAAGTACATAGGCACTGCCTAAGTGATAGGCCGAGTGCATAGATTGTGAAAAGGTAATTGGAGGAGTGCAAGGGTATTGCCTGGGTGATTGAACCAATGTGTAGCTAATGCATTGGTGATTGCTTGAGTTCAGAGGTAATATCTGGGGACTACAGGAGTACATAGAAAGTGCCTGGGTGATTTTATAAGTGCATTGGTACTGCCTGGGTGATAGGAGTAATACTGTGGTAGTGCCTCAGTGATTGTAAGAGTGTTGAGGTAGTGCCTGGGTGATTTTATAAGTGCATTGGCACTAGCTAAGTGATTGGAGGAGTGCATAGATCGTGAAAAGGTAATTGGAGGAGTGCAGGGCTATTGCCTGGGTGATTGAACCAGTGTATAGCTAACACATTGGTGATTGCATCATTGCAGGAGTTATGTCTGGGGATTAGAGGAGTACATAGGTAATAACTGATGATTCTATAATTGCAAGGGTAATATCTGAGAAATTACAGGAGTACATAGGAAGTGCCTGGGTGATTTTATAAGTGCATGTGTACTGCCTGGGTTATTGGAGTAGTACTGCAGCAGTGCCTGAGTGATTGGAGAAGTGCAACATGCTGAGTAGTAACAGAATACAGGGGTAGTGCTTATGAAATTAGAGTACTGCCTGAGTGATTAAAGTGGTGCATAGGTAATACTTGAGTGATTGCATGAGTGCATGCATAGTGCCTAAGTGATTGCAAGAGCGCATGGGTACTCTCTGAGTGATTGAAAAACGGCATACGTAATACCTGGGTGATTGCATGAGTGCTAAAATTATACCAGTGTGATTAGACCAATGCACAGATGGTGCCTTCGTACATCAAGGAATACATGGGCACTGCCTGACTAATTGCAACAATGCATAGGTAGTATCTAGATGATTTCATGAGTGCAAAAGTTGTGCCTGGACGATTGGAAAACTGCATGGGTAGTGCTTGGTTGATTATATGAGTGCAGAGGAACTGGCTGAATGCATCTATCAAGGCATCAATAGTGGCTCAGTGAATGTATAAGTGCATCTTTACTGCCTTGGTGATTGGAGGAGTGCAGAGATAGTGCCTGACTGATTGCATAAGTGGCAGAGTAGTGCCTGACTGATTGAAGAACTGTACATATAGTGACTTAGTGCATGGATTAGTGCATGGGTAGTGCCTGGGTCATTGCAGACTTACAGCTGAGACATCTCTTCATGTTGCTGCTTTATATTTGACTACACCCAACATCCTAAGTAGTCGAAGAATACTGAAATAGCAACACAAAAGTGTGGTTTATAACATGGTGTACACTTTTCTAGTACAGGTTCACCATGCTCTAACTGCTCAGGGTATTGGGCCTACCCAAATAGAAAACATCAAACCAACCATATCTCTCTTATAAATCTTACCATATTCATAAAGGCATGTATGCATGTGTCTCTACCTTTTACTAGTACTATCATTTTTAATAGAAACATACATAAAAAATATATCTCTCTTTTATACATGTAGCATCTTGAGATGCATAATACAAATGAGAATATATATGCAAGTAGGAAAATCATCAATCACATGACCATGCAGACCATAAAAGTTGACACACTACTCTTAACATTTGGAGGAGAGACCTAGATTTATCTGGCATACATCAAATAAAGTTTTACATAGACTCTTTTAAACCACCATAATCAGTAATTCCTCACCCAACATATATTAAACATCACTTTACTGCTCCTGCTACATAACCATCCTACTACTACTACTCAGATGTACAGCCTACCAAAATACAAAGCAACATCCCTTCACATATCTCTATTGTAAGTCAAGCCATATTTAAAAAACATGGATGCATGAGTCTCTACCTTTCCCTAGTACCATCATATATAAAAGAAACATAGAAATAGATATATACCTGTATCTTATACATCAACCATCTTTACATACATAACACATATAAAAATACATCTGCAAATACAAACATACCTCAGTCACAAGATAATGCACACCTTAACACTTAAAAAGCTGCACTTTTCATTTCAAATAGAGATCTAAAAACATAAGGTATATTTCAAGCACTTCAGTGCACAGGTAGTGCCTGGGTGATTGGAGGAGTGCAAGGGTAGTGTCTAGGAGAATTTATATGTGCATGGGTAGTGGCTGGGTGATTTTATAAGTGCATGAGTACTGGCTGAGTGATTACATAAGTACAACAGTAGTGCGTCCGTGATTGAAAGACTAGAAGGATACTGCCAGGGTGATTAAAGCACTGTATAGCTAATGCATTGGTGATTACATGAGTACAGGGGTAACGTCTAAGGGATTAAAGGAGTACACAGGTAACGCCTGGGTGATTACATGACTACAGCGGTAATATCAGGGGATTTTCATGACTATATAGGTAGTGACTGGGTGATTTTATAAGTGCATGGGTACTTCTTGGGTGCATAGGTAGACTCTGCATGTTTCTATAACTGCAGGGGTAGTACATAACTAGTGCCTGGGTGAGTCCATACCTACAGGGGTAATATCTACAGGATTACTGGAGTACATACTAAGTGAGTAGTTGATTTTATAAGTGCATGAGTACTGCTTGGGTGATTGCAGGAGTACTGAGGGAATGCCTGAGTGATTGGAGGAGTGAAAAGATAGTGCCTGGGTGATTTTATAAGTGCATGGGTACTGGCTAAATGTTTGCACGAGTGCATAGATTCTGAGAGGCTGATTGCAGGAGTGTAAGGGTAGTGCCTGGGTGATTGAACCACTGTATAGCTAATGCACTGGTGATTGCATGAGTGCAGAGGTAATGTTTAAGGGATTGCAGGAGTACATACGTAATCTCTGGGTGATTCATGAGTTAAGGGATAATATCTATGACATTATAAGAGTACATAGGATGTACCTGGGTGATTTTATAAGTCCATCGATATGGCCTAGGTGATTAGAGTACTATTGTGGTAGTGCCTCAGTGATTGGAGGACTGAAAACAAAGTGCCTGGGTGATTTTATAAGTGCATGGGCACTGCCTAAGTGATAGGCCGAGTGCATAGATTGTGAAAAGGTAATTGTAGGAGTGCAAGGGTATTGCCTGGGTGATTGAACCAATATGTAGCTAATGCATTGGTGATTGCTTGAGTTCAGAGGTAATATCTGGGGAGTACAGGAGTACATAGAAAGTGCCTGGGTGATTTTAGAAGTGCATTGGTACTGCCTCGGTGAAAAGAGTAATACTGTGGTAGTGCCTCAATGAGTGTAAGAGTGTAGAGGTACTGCTTGGGTGATTTTATAAGTGCATTGGCACTGGCTAAGTGATTGGAGGAGTGCATAGATAGTGAAATGGTAATTGGAGGAGTGCAAGGGTATTGCCTGGATGGTTGAACCAGTGTATAGCTAAAGCATTGGTGATTGCATAATTGCAGAAGTTATGTCTGGGGGATTAAAGGAGTACATAGGTAATACCTGGTGATTCCATGAATGAAGGGGTAATATCTGTGAGATTACAGGAGTACATAGGAAGTGCCTAGGTAATTTTATATGTGTATGTGTAGTGCCTGGGTGATTGAAGTAGTACTGCAGTAGTGCCTGAGTGATTGGAAGAGTGCAAGGGTAGTGCCTGGGTGATTGAATCATTGTATTGTATAGCTAATGCATTAGTGATTACAAGACTGCAAACATATTGTCTCGGGGATTAAGCAGTACATACATAATGCCTGTGTGTTTGCATAAATTGAGGGATAATATCTGGGGGATTACAAGAGTACACAAAAACTGCCTGGGTGATTTTATAAGTGCATGGGTACTGCCTGAGACATTGGAGTAGTACTGTGATAATGCCTGAATGAGTGAAAAAAGTGCAACATCCTGAAAGCATGCATGCATATGTCTCTACCACAACACTATGCAGACATCAAAAATGCACAGAATAAACTTCAAATTTAAAGCAAACACCAAAATTTATGTGGCATATTTCAACTATACCTCTCTAGAGACTTATAAAAATTAGCGTAGTCACTAATACCTGATCTCAGCATTTTTTAAACCACACTATTATGCTGCATTTTCACCATTCTACTACTACTCACAGTGTTCAGCCTACCACATAAAAAGCAACAACACCTCTTTGTTATACATCATGCACCTTAAAATGTATGTATCGTGAAAAGATAATTGGAGGAGTGCAAGGGTATTGCCTGGGTGATTAAATCACTGTATAGCTAATGCATTGGTGATTGCATGATTGCAGAAGTTATGTCTGGGGAATTAAAGGAGTACATAGGTAATACCTGGTGATTCCAAGATTTCAGGGGTAATATCTGGGAGATTACAGGAGTACATAGGAAGTGCCTAGGTCATTTTATAAGTGTATGTATAGTGCCTGGGTGATTGAAGTAGTACTGCAGTAGTGCCTGAGTGATTGGAGGAGTGCAAGAGTAGTGCCTGGGTGATTGAATCATTGTATAGCTAATGCATTGGTGATTACATGAGTGCAAAGATAATGTCTCGGGAATTAACCAGTACATACATAATGCCTGGGTGTTTGCATAAATTGTGGAATAATATCTGGGGGATTACAAGAGTACACAGAAACTGCCTGGGTGATTTTCTAAGTGCATGGGTATTGCCTGAGACATTGGAGTAGTACTGTGATAGTGCCTGAATGAGTGAAAAAGTGCAACATCCTGAAACCATGCATGCATATGTCTCTACCACAACACTATGCACACCTCAAAAATTCACAGAAGAAACTTCAAATTTAAAGCAAACACCAAAAATTATGTGGCATATTTCAACTGTACCTCTCTAGAGACTTATAAAACATAGCATAGTCACTAATACCTGATCTCAACATCTTTCAAACCACACTATTATACTGCATCTTCACCATTCTACTACTACTCACAGTGTTCAGCCTACCACATAAAAAGCAACAACACCTCTTTGTTATACATCATGCACCTTCAAATGTATAAGACATATGAAAATACATATACAAGTAGAAACATACTTGTGACAGAAGTCGATGCACACCTTTAAACTTAACAGACTCCACTTCAAATTTTAAACAAACACCTAAAATTATGCGGTATACTACAAATGTACATATCCACACACTAAAACAAACTACCATAATCACTAATCCATCTTCCAATATACACTTATTACTATACAAAATCTATTTCTTACAACATTTAACTACATTATAACAAACTACAATACACATCTCTACATTTAATAATATATTTCAAACATCATAGTTCTTGAATAATTTTTAAAGTTTAAAAATAAAGCTAATACATAATACACCTCAGAAATATATAACTCACCTTCCAAATTGATTTGTAGAATATGAAATATCAGAAAGTCATAAAAGATTTTCTTATGCACACAATCAAGGTAATGCACCTCTCTCAATAAGTTAAAACCAGTAATGGTAAACTTTTCCTCTCTTTCTCCACACAAATAAATGTAAGTAACAAATCAAATTGCTTCTTACATAATTTCAAATTGTAAAACACATTTCTATTGGTTAAACATATTAACCCTTACCAACTGACTTCTAAAAGTGCCCAAATTGATTCTGGAATTTTTTTGGAGTCGCGATTCCACCGTGCACCAACGCGACGGAGCCGCAAATCCTTACGGGAGTTCAAAAATATATTACAAATAAAAATACCACTATTTTTTAATAGCACACCACTTCTAAAGATAGTACTGACTTGGGAAATCTTACTTTAATAACATTAAACTTATATATAAATTACAATTCAACATTTTAAAACCTCAGATAGCATTCAACCCTTCCCCCCTTCTGCCTAATGCCAGTTTCCATAGCAACAGTTCATAGAACATTGAAGTGAACTGTCAGGTCACAAGTTCACCATATCTTCAAGTTCAGCACACAAGCTTACAAATGCAAACAGCAGGTGTGGTTGACATTTGCAAAATATGACCTTATCCTATCTACTGTACCTTTCAAATATTTTTTACTAACCAATAAGAAACATGCTTTTTAAAGAAAGTAACATGCACCCTATTTTTCAGTGTACAATCTTCTTAAACAGCCAATCAATTCTCTACTTTTTAAAAAACAGCATGTTCTCCACCATTTTAGAAACCTCTCATTCTACCAACTGACTACCTCAGCTACAGACATCTTTTCATTCCTTCCAGACATCCCTTCAAGATGCTTACAGTGTGGATTGTTGGACACAGCTGTGTTTTCTGGTGCAAAAGGTATGCTGAACGCAGAGGTATTGACAATGACCTAGCTTTGCAAAATGTGGATATTAAATGGATTACACAGAGAGGATTAAAGTGGCACCAATTGATGCCTTTGGTTAAAACCTTTTTGCATGTCCAACCCCCTGACCTCATGATTGTGCACTGTGGTGGCAATGACCTAGGCAAATTAACTGGGGTAGGTCTGGAAATGCTCATGAAGGACACCGATATCCAATAACCATATAAATTATTACATGGTGTCTTGCCGATACATTAAAGGCACACGGTAAAACAAATATCCATACAATTATTTAGGGCGTGATTTATGAGTGTCCTAAATAATTGTATGGATATTTGTTTTACCGTGTGCCTTTAATGTATCGGCAAGACACCATGTAATAATTTATATGGTTATTGGATATCGAGAATTCATGGTGTTCAACACGATATAACTTATTAAGGAACAGTTCTTTGACATTACAAGATGGCGTTCGCTATATTTGATTTTGAAGGCTTACTGTGATCTCACGTGAGTCCTTTGTTTATGTTGTGCACGGAAGTGATGTGGTTTATAAACAGGGATATCGGCGTTCTCGGTAAACATAGAAGAAGGCCGTTGCCGAAACGCGTCTGTTGTTGAGTGCCAGTGTTCTGAGAAAATAAACTTACGGAACCTGCCCCCATGAGTGCTGTCTTCCTTTGGGATTTCCCTTGGTTTGGAGGAAAGTTGGAGCTGAGATACATATATATATATATATATATATATATATATATATATATATTAATATATATATATATATATATATATATATATATCCAAAAACAGAGTTTACCCCACGGAAGAGCCCACACAGGTGAGTAAAGCTTCAAGATTTTAATGGAGGCTGCAGCGTAAGTAGAACAGATGCCTCACACCAAATGTCTTACAGCCGACGCGTTTCGTGCTCCTGCACTTTGTCAAAGGCTTGATATCTACGGACGTGCATGGCAGTTTGTGCACCTCTATTACATCCTGATACCCGCCTCCAGTGAGCGTGGCCACTCGCCTGGCCTCCTGGTATCTGTAGTGCCAGTATTACTCCAGTGAGTTGTCTTGCACTCTGTTAAATAAATACATCCAATAAAACCCCAGTGGGTTGCTGTGCCATCCTTCATACACTTCGCTAACATCTTGATGCCTCCATTACCAGCGCCTGTCCCATGTATAGGTATCCGCCGGTTGGCGGCACCTCAGGTCTGCTATGGTGCAGCGGGGCTTCATCCACGGCTGGGCCAGCCGTACAAATCCAAAAACAGAGTTTACCCCACGGAAGAGCCCACACAGGTGAGTAAAGCTTCAAGATTTTAATGGAGGCTGCAGCGTAAGTAGAACAGATGCCTCACACCAAATGTCTTACAGCCGACGCGTTTCGTGCTCCTGCACTTTGTCAAAGGCTTGATATCTACGGATGTGCATGGCAGTTTGTGCACCTGTATTACATCCTGATACCCGCCTCCAGTGGGCGTGGCCACTCGCCTGGCCTCCTGGTATCTGTAGTGCCAGTATTACTCCAGTGAGTTGTCTTGCACTCTGTTAAATAAATACATCCAATAAAACCCCAGTTGGTTGCTGTGCCATCCTTCATACACTTCGCTAACATCTTGATGCCTCCATTACCAGCGCCTGTCCCATGTATAGGTATCCGCCGGTTGGCGGCACCTCAGGTCTGCTATGGTGCAGCGGGAGCTTCGATCCACGGCTGGGCCAGCCGTACAAATCCAAAAACAGAGTTTACCCCACGGAAGAGCCCACACAGGTGAGTAAAGCTTCAAGATTTTAATGGAGGCTGCAGCGTAAGTAGAACAGATGCCTCACACCAAATGTCTTACAGCCGACGCGTTTCGTGCTCCTGCACTTTGTCAAAGGCTTGATATCTACGGACGTGCATGGCAGTTTGTGCACCTCTATTACATCCTGATACCCGCCTCCAGTGGGCGTGGCCACTCGCCTGGCCTCCTGGTATCTGTAGTGCCAGTATTACTCCAGTGAGTTGTCTTGCACTCTGTTAAATAAATACATCCAATAAAACCCCAGTGGGTTGCTGTGCCATCCTTCATACACTTCGCTAACATCTTGATGCCTCCATTACCAGCGCCTGTCCCATGTATAGGTATCCGCCGGTTGGCGGCACCTCAGGTCTGCTATGGTGCAGCGGGGCTTCATCCACGGCTGGGCCAGCCGTACAAATCCAAAAACAGAGTTTACCCCACGGAAGAGCCCACACAGGTGAGTAAAGCTTCAAGATTTTAATGGAGGCTGCAGCGTAAGTAGAACAGATGCCTCACACCAAATGTCTTACAGCCGACGCGTTTCGTGCTCCTGCACTTTGTCAAAGGCTTGATATCTACGGACGTGCATGGCAGTTTGTGCACCTCTATTACATCCTGATACCCGCCTCCAGTGGGCGTGGCCACTCGCCTGGCCTCCTGGTATCTGTAGTGCCAGTATTACTCCAGTGAGTTGTCTTGCACTCTGTTAAATAAATACATCCAATAAAACCCCAGTGGGTTGCTGTGCCATCCTTCATACACTTCGCTAACATCTTGATGCCTCCATTACCAGCGCCTGTCCCATGTATAGGTATCCGCCGGTTGGCGGCACCTCAGGTCTGCTATGGTGCAGCGGGGCTTCATCCACGGCTGGGCCAGCCGTACAAATCCAAAAACAGAGTTTACCCCACGGAAGAGCCCACACAGGTGAGTAAAGCTTCAAGATTTTAATGGAGGCTGCAGCGTAAGTAGAACAGATGCCTCACACCAAATGTCTTACAGCCGACGCGTTTCGTGCTCCTGCACTTTGTCAAAGGCTTGATATCTACGGATGTGCATGGCAGTTTGTGCACCTGTATTACATCCTGATACCCGCCTCCAGTGGGCGTGGCCACTCGCCTGGCCTCCTGGTATCTGTAGTGCCAGTATTACTCCAGTGAGTTGTCTTGCACTCTGTTAAATAAATACATCCAATAAAACCCCAGTTGGTTGCTGTGCCATCCTTCATACACTTCGCTAACATCTTGATGCCTCCATTACCAGCGCCTGTCCCATGTATAGGTATCCGCCGGTTGGCGGCACCTCAGGTCTGCTATGGTGCAGCGGGGCTTCGTCCACGGCTGGGCCAGCCGTACAAATCCAAAAACAGAGTTTACCCCACGGAAGAGCCCACACAGGTGAGTAAAGCTTCAAGATTTTAATGGAGGCTGCAGCGTAAGTAGAACAGATGCCTCACACCAAATGTCTTACAGCCGACGCGTTTCGTGCTCCTGCACTTTGTCAAAGGCTTGATATCTACGGACGTGCATGGCAGTTTGTGCACCTGTATTACATCCTGATACCCGCCTCCAGTGGGCGTGGCCACTCGCCTGGCCTCCTGGTATCTGTAGTGCCAATATTACTCCAGTGAGTTGTCTTGCACTCTGTTAAATAAATACATCCAATAAAACCCCAGTGGGTTGCTGTGCCATCCTTCATACACTTCGCTAACATCTTGATGCCTCCATTACCAGCGCCTGTCCCATGTATAGGTATCCGCCGGTTGGCGGCACCTCAGGTCTGCTATGGTGCAGCGGGGCTTCGTCCACGGCTGGGCCAGCCGTACAAATCCAAAAACAGAGTTTACCCCACGGAAGAGCCCACACAGGTGAGTAAAGCTTCAAGATTTTAATGGAGGCTGCAGCGTAAGTAGAACAGACGCCTCACACCAAATGTCTTACAGCCGACGCGTTTCGTGCTCCTGCACTTTGTCAAAGGCTTGATATCTACGGACGTGCATGGCAGTTTGTGCACCTGTATTACATCCTGATACCCGCCTCCAGTGGGCGTGGCCACTCGCCTGGCCTCCTGGTATCTGTAGTGCCAGTATTACTCCAGTGAGTTGTCTTGCACTCTGTTAAATAAATACATCCAATAAAACCCCAGTGGGTTGCTGTGCCATCCTTCATACACTTTGCTAACATCTTGATGCCTCCATTACCAGCGCCTGTCCCATGTATAGGTATCCGCCGGTTGGCGGCACCTCAGGTCTGCTATGGTGCAGCAGGGCTTCATCCACGGCTGGGCCAGCCGTACAAATCCAAAAACAGAGTTTACCCCACGGAAGAGCCCACACAGGTGAGTAAAGCTTCAAGATTTTAATGGAGGCTGCAGCGTAAGTAGAACAGATGCCTCACACCAAATGTCTTACAGCCTTTGGGATTTCCCTTGGTTTGGAGGAAAGTTGGAGCTGAGATACATATATATATATATATATATATATATATATATATATATATATATATATATCTATGTTATAGTAAGGCTTACATTTCATTTTACTCGTACATACCCAGAGAAATTATAACTCGTGCCCCCAACAATGCGCTGTTTATGACCTCACATATTTCATCACTCATGACATGGTCAGTGACATCACTCATGACATCTCAAATGACATCACTGATGACATCATCCATAGATTCACTGACACACCCACTCACACTCCCATAAAATCTTTTATTCATCCACTCCCACTCCCACTCCCACACTACCTTTCTCAAACACATTCATATACCCATACCATTACTTAAACACCCACTCACTGATTCATAGACGTACACACACATCCAGTGACTCACCCATACAGAAACTCATACACCCACTCAGTTACCACTTCAGCCACTGACCCATCCACTCATATGCCCATAGAGACACTCACAGGTTGAGTCAATCACCCATAGAGCTATTAACACACCTAGTCATACACGCATACACACCCTCCTACTTACTCACACAGACACTAACACATACCCACTCATCTATACAGTCACTGACACATGCACACACTCACCCATACAGCTACTCTCACATTCACTCTCACCCACACAGTCACTCATATACCACATCACTCACCTATCCTGCCTTTCACATACGCAATTACTCATCCATATACCAGTAACACACCCACTTACTCACTCACACAGAAATACACACACTCACTCATACAGCTCCTCACACATGCACTCACGAACCCATACATCCCCTTACTCACCCACTCACTCAACCATACAGGCAGTCACACAGCCCCTCACCCACCCACACAGACACTCAGACACCCATACAGGTACTCAGACAACCAATGAATCACCCATGCAGCCACTCACATATCCACTCATACACCCACTTAGACACCAACTAACAGACTGATACAAACATTCACACAACCAGTCACTGACCCATACATTCACTGAGACACCAAATCACTCACTTATACAGTCACGCACCCACTGAATCATCCATACAGGCATTTATACACACACAGATTCACCAATACACCTTGGTATATATATTTGACACTCATAAACTTTCAAAAATACTCAGTCACTAGATGATGTCACCAGTGATGTCAAAAGTGATGTCATTTGAGATGTCATCAGTGATGTAAAATGTGAGGTCATAAGCAGTGCATTGTGGGGGGCATGACTTAAAGTTAGCTTAGCTAACTATAAGTGCTGAAGTTCTCTGGTTTTGTGTGAGTGAAATGTAAGCCTAACTGTAATTTCCCTGTTACCTTTGTTTTTTTCAGTGAATTTCAATGGTTTTTCAAAATCTATTTCCTAACTATAACGTCCCTGTAACCTTTTGTTTTTTCCAGTGAATTTCTAAGTTTTTTCTTTATTCTAGTATACATTTACAGAACTGATGTCGCTTTCCCCTCACACTGTCCTGGTGTACTCTAATAAATGCCAAAGACAGAAATGGAAGTGGTCAAATCAATTCTGTTCACAGATTGATAGTCAGGAAACATGTTAATAAAACTGTTTCTGCTTTCCTCAGAGACCATAACATGGGCTCTATCTACAACAACAATCTGTGTTTTGACATACATGTAATATATAGAGGTGATTGAGTTCACTTTACAGACAAAAGGAACAGGGTGTTTCTAGGCAACCTAAAACTTTGCATACAGTCTTATATGTAGCTGTCTTATATACACTCTCAACACAAAAGGCTCTTGTCAGATCCACCCAAGAGCCCAAAATGTTATGCATTTTCTTGTTATTTTTTGAAGAATTTTTTTAATTCACGGCGATGTTGTGATGATCGTGATTGTGTAGCGAAATCGTAAAACAAATGCAAACATTCAACAACTACCACACATAAAAAAATTATAACTTAAAAAATTCATTCTAACTATTACAATACATACATTACTAACTAAAAGAACATGTTACATATATTTGTGGTAACTTTTTTAAAAACTGTTTGAACCCTACTTCCTGTTTTCGCGATGATGCTGAGAGTCGCAATGACGTCTGTAATCGTAACGATCGTAAAACACATATATGCACACATTTTACAGTATTTTAGACACTAGGGGTGTATTACTGCACTGTTTAAAGTCATATTTTTGTAGGGAGTTTGTATAAAAACAATCAATTAAACCTATTTTCCACTTTTTGCAGTGTCGCACGCATCGCAATGATATCAGTAGCCACGATTGCCGTGAATACGTCACAAAATGGCAAAACGAATTCAGCCATTCAATAGCCACCACCACATTCAAAACATATAACTGCAAAATGGATTTTAACCAACAGACTAAACACATCACTATATAAATGACTGTATAAAGGCACGTATACCTCCCTTAATATCTCTATAACACAGTGCATAACTTTTTAAGTGTAATCTATAACTGCATGCATCACTGTATCAGTAAGTCTCCCATTCACTGTATAACTATTACAGTGAATCTGTAACACGGTGCATCAGTCTATCAATGCTTCTGTAACAAACTGTGTGACTGTCTCAGTGAATCTATGAGTCGGTGCATCAGTGTCTCAATGGGTCTTTGATTTATTTCATGACCCTCAGTCAATCTGTGAGTAGGTGCATGAGTGCCTTTGTGCACTTGTAAGTAAGTATATAACTGTCTGACTGGATCTGTGAGTGGATATATGGGTGTCTCAGTGGGTATCTGTGTGGGTCAGTGAGTGGGTGCATGAGTGTCTGAGTAGGTCTGTGACTAAGTACATGAGTCTTTCAGTAGGTCTATGACTGGGAGCTTGAGTGTCTGAGTGGTTCTGTGAGTGGGTCCGTGGGTCTCTGAGTGTGAATGAAAATGCATGTGTGAGTCTGAGTGTATGAGTGACTTGGGGTATACGTTTCTGAGTGGGTCTGTGAGTGTGTGTGAGTGACTGTATGGGGGTATAAGTGTCTGAGTGGGTCTGTGAGTGGGCTTATGAGTGTCTGAGTGACTATGAGTGGATGAACAAGTGTCTCAATGGGTCTATGAGTGAGAGCATATGTCTATGGGAGAGTGAGTGAATGGGTGCATGCATGAGTGTCTGAGTGGGTCTGTCACTGGGAGGGCGAGTGTCTCGGTGGGTCTGTGAGTGGATACATGAGTATTGATTGGGTGAGTGCATATCTGAGTGAGTTTTGTAAGTGGGTGTGTGACTTTCTGAGTGTATCAGTGAGTGATTGAGTCCATAAGTCTCTAAGAGAGTCTGTGACTGATCGTGAGAGTGACTGTATGGGTGTGTGAGTGGGTGTATGAGTGTCTGAGTGGAGCTGTAAGTTGGTGTATGAGTGTCTCAGTTGGTCTGTGACTACATATGTGAGTGTATGAGTAGGTATGTAAGTGGGTGCATGAGTCTCTGAGTGGGTCTGTACATGGGTGCGTGACTCTCTGAGTAAGTCTGTAAGTGGGTGCATGAGTATCTGAGTGGGTCTGCTTGTGGGTGCATGAGTGCCCAGGTGGTTCTGTGAGGGGGTGTAAGAGTCTCTAAGTAGGTATGAAACTGTACACATGAGTCTATGACTGAGTCTCTAAGTAGGTGCATAAGTCACTGAGTGGGTCTGTACATAGATGCGTCACTCTCCAGGTGAGTCTGTAAGTGGGTGCATAAGTACCTGAATGGGTATGTGAGTGAGTGCATGAGTATCTGAGTGGGTATGTGACTGGATGTATAAGTGTGTGAGTGGGTATGTGCATGGGTGTATATGTGTCTGAGTGAGTTTGTGAGTATGTATAAAAGTGTTTGACAGTGACCGGCGAGTGTGTATTAATTTAATATATATTTTTATGTTTCCACCATTGTTCGCGATGACTTCGCAATATTCATGATGTCCCCGTGATGGTACACGGAGGGCCACACTTGCGGTCGCATTGTCGTTGCGAATATCACACACATTCAAAAAAATCTATTTTAGACACATAATGTTTGTCACTAATACACCCATTTCTCAAACATGGGGTCAGAGTATGTCCACCCTGACCCCTTTTGTTAGCTTTCACACCAATTTTTAATCACGGGAACCATTCCCAAATGATAAAATGGCAGCTGCAACTTTCAGTTCAGGTAGCGTCCAGCCAATCAGAGCATTCCTGTTGGTGCACGCATCCGTGATTAATCACGAAACCACTGTGAAATATCCGTGGCCAGAGATAAAGCTATAATTTTCAGCTTAAAATTTCTCAAAAACTATGGGACAGATTTGCACCAAATAACAAAAAGCACAATCTGTGTAACAACATCTACCTTTCTGCCAAATTTAGTGTAATTCCATTCACCGGTCGGGCTGTAGGTTCGACAACGCATTCCTTTGGGAATTAACATTACAAATTCACCCTTTTTTCGCACCCCTATTTCTCTGTTCCCACAGCACAGATCACCCCCAAATATTCCATGACACACAGAACTTATTTTGACACTTTTTTGAGAAAATTTCATGGAGATTGCTCAAACGACGCCAAAGTTATAGGCAAGTCAAAAAATGCTTTTCCTACGGAAACTAGGTCCTAACTGTACCTACCTACTGGCAACCACTTTAGGTAATATATATACACACACACACACACACATATATATATTTATATATATATATATATATATATATATATATATATATATATATATATATATATATGTATATTACCGGTTGCCAGTAGGTAGTTATAGCTAGGATTTAGTTTCCATAGGAAAAGTGTTTTTTGTTTTGCTAATAACTTTAGCACCGTTTGACGAATCTTCATTAAATTTTCAAAAGTAGTTTGCCACTTACTTTAGCTGCTGTCTGTTTCGGGTGATCCATCAAGCGGGGGCCAAGAAAAAGGGGGGTCCCAAAATATGTTTTTCCCATGCAATTTCTCATAGGGATTTTAGTTATAACTACAGCCCGGAGTACTGGACGAAACTGCACAGAATTTGGCACAAAAGTAGTTCTTGGGCCAGAAAGAGCCCTTTTTGTTATTTGGTATAATTCCACTCCGTAGTTTTCAAGAGATTAAGGGTAAAACTATTTTGTATATCTAGAGATGCGAACCTTTCGTGAATCCATCATGGCGCTTTGTGAATCTGCGCACCAACAGCACTGCAATGATTGGGTGGCCGCAACCTGTGCAGAAAGTTGCAGCAGCCATATAATGCGACTCGGTCCCGGGGGGATAGAATAAGTCTGGAAATTAATAGAAGGGGTCAGGGTAGAGGTGTCCCTGACCCAATGGGTGCAATATAGGGGTCTCTGAAGGAACCTTTATGGGCAACAAAATGATTCTTTTCCTGTGTGGACGGATTCATGACTCCGCCGGGATGCTCGGCACGGCTCTCCATGTTCCGTCGTGGCAGATTCATGAATACGCAGGTTGAGGCCGCCATTTTATATATTGGCACTCAGTCCCAGGTGGCTGAAAAAAAATCTACATAGTACTAGAAGGGGTTAGGGTAGATGTACCCTGACCCCATGGGTATAATATACAGTTTTCTGAGGGACCCCTTATGGCAACAAAATCTCTCAAAATGCTTTTTTTTCACATGAACGATTCACGAATCCGCTGGCACACTCAGCATGACCACCATGCACCCCGTAAAGGATTTGCAAATACTGCTGAAAAAATAAAAAATGTATACACTCGCTGAGACACTTATGTACCCACTCACAGACCCACTTACTTATATACATACTCACATACCTACTCAGACACTCACATACCCACTCACAGACCCAGTCAAAAACTCATGCACCCACTCACAGACCCATACATACACACAAATGCACCCACTGGGAGACTCACTTAGGTGCTCAAATACCTTCTCACAGACCCACTGAGATATACACACCCACTCAGACCCATACATTCACTTACACATATACTCACAGATCTACACAGACACTCACACAGCCACTCACAGACCCACTCAGACTCTCATGTACCCACTCACAGACCCACTCACACATTCACACTCACTCACAGACCAACCCAGAGACTCACATTCCCACTGACAGACCCACTCAGACAGTCACACACCCACTCATAGACTAACACACACTCATGCACCCATTTGAAGACTCACTCAGACAGTCACACAACCATTCACAGACCTACTCAGAGACTCACACACCCACTCATAAACCCAGTTAGACACACACAAACTCACAGAGCCACTCACAGAGCCACTCACAAACCCACTCACACACCCACTCACAGACCCACTCAGACACTCGCGTATCTACTCACAGACTCACTTAGAGACTCACACACCCACTCACACATCCACAGACATACTCATACACTCACTCACAGACCCACTCAGACACTCATGCACCTACTTTCAGAAAATAAAAACGGTTATGGTATGCTATTGACACACACTGTATAGTTCCTAGAGAATCCATGCCTACTCTCAGGGCCAACTGTCTAGTTCACCATAACAATAGGAAACGTTAAGAACAGAGGGAGTAACACTCAAAAATATTAAATTCACAAAAGAAGATCATACCAAATTCAAATATTCTCTAAAGGCATTAACAAAAATGTATTTCTTGAAGCCATCATTAGTGGACGTCTATAGTAATCTCCATATATTTCAACCACACGGACCGCAAATCAGCTTGACGCGTATATCAGAAACAGAAAGAATATAGGAATCTGGTGTGCACAGAGTTTATCAAGTTTCAACCGCAGATGTAAATAAACTTTTGGGAATCTTTCTGTGAATGATGCTAAGGACCATGTGTAATTTGTGATAAAATGGCTTTTGTACTGCCTTTAATATTTATGCTCTGAAGAAGTCCCCATGTTAAGGGATGAAACGCATTGGTTGTGTCCCTGTTTTTTTTCTGTTGTGGAAACAAGAAATAAAAGAATGACTATTGAGAACACACACAGCTTATGATGCTTTTTGATCTGTGTATTTGATATGTTTTATTAGTCAAAATATTGACCTGTTGTGGGTACTGTATCCAATGTGATTGAACACAATTGATCTTCCTTTGTGAATTTGTTCTTTTTGAGTGTTCCTTCCTCTCTTCTTAACGACTCACACAAATACTCACAGACCCTCTCGGGCAGTCTCACACCCACTTCCAAACGCACTCACTCACACACCCAGTCAAATTCACAGTATCACTCATACAGTTGTGAATACTAAGGCCCTCATTAGGATGAGAGTCAGAAAGCCTCCGACTGCAGGTCAGTGCCATTCTGAATCTCACCGTTATTTCAGTTTCGCATGTCGCAGGCAGTCGAAAGTCAAACCGGCCGGTCATTCCGGCAGGATTCCGACGAGCTCAAAGAGCCTGTCAGCCTGTAGGAAGCCTGCCCGTAATCCCTATGGATGGCGTTTCTGCCATAGGGATTACGATGTCGGTTTCCAACAGGCTTTCCATGTTGGGCTTTCCAACATGGAAAGCCTGTCAGAAAGTGACATTGGGGCCCCTAGCAGGGTCCCCTTCACCCTGCGGCCTCCAGTTGAGGGCCAACAGGGCACTTATGGTGCCCCCCTGTTAATCCTTGCACCGTGTGGCAGGCACCCTGAGGTGCCTGCCACACAGCGCTGGGACTAATGGATTCTCCCATTTGTCGGCTGGTTGACGGCCGCAGCACAAGCTCCCATAGACAAATGGGAGCAGGTGCGGTCGCATTGTAATTGCGGAGTCGGGACCACCGACCAGAGGTCGGGCAGTCCCGAGACCGCAACTGTGTCATAATTAGACCCATAGTGTGCTGCTGTGTATTGAATGTGTGCTTTTTGTTTGTGGATTTACAACTGATTTGTGAATTTGAAAAAATAAATAAAAAAAGGGATTTGAAATGAAAATGAACCAGGGGTGGCTCCTTTGTGTTTATTGTGTGTAGATGATAACTACACATAAAACAGGATGTAGTCTTTCAAGTTGCTGAGGAACACCCTCTTGCATTTCTCTGTAAAATGAACTCCATCACTTCGATAGATAGCGTCCATGTCAAAGCATGAATTGTTGTTGTAAATAGAACCCATGTTATGGTCTCTGAGGGATGCAGAAACAGTTTAAATGATGTGTTTCCTGGCTTTGTCTATCTGTGGACAGATTTCATTTGACCACTTCCATTTCTGTCTTTGACAAATGTTGGAGAACACCAAGGCAGCGAGAGGTAAAAGTACCATTAATTAACCAAAGGTATCCTTCATTAGGATTTCCAGTCTTACCCCAGTAAGTGTGCCTATGTCATTGCCACCACAGTGTTCAATCGTGAGGTCTGGATGCTAGCAATCTGCAATGCTTTCGACCAAAGGCAACAGTTGATACCACTTTAACCCTCTTTGGCTAACCCAACCCAAGTAAAGTCCTCATTAGGTAAATCCAAGCCCTTGTCAATGCCACTCTTTCTAGGGCACTCTCTAGCACAAAACACACAGCTATGACCCATAATCCACACTGTAACCATTTTTAAGGCAAGGTGGAGTAGCACACAGGTGATGGCTGGAGTTTGAAAATGAAAGGCTGTTGAAATGGAGTACAGGACCTGTTTTATAAAAAGAACATATTTGATTAGATAGTGTAAATATGCAGGTACCTAAAATTAAGTAGTGATTTTAAAAGAAAAATAAGTAGATCTGTGATTGGGTCTGGAAAAATTAAAAATAATTTTATGCTGTTTTTAGATATGTTTATATATTCCAGTCAACCACACCTGCTACACTTGAATTTGAAGCTGGTATGCTGCTTATAGAATGTTTTGTGAACTTTTGACCTACTGTTAAAAAAAAGAGGGTTGCAAAGGGGGTTGCTATGAAAACTGAGCTAAAACAGTGTGGGGGAAGCATTCTAAATAGACTGTACTTTCAAAGTTGAAAGCAGAGTGGTTTGGACTCATTGCTTATTATAAAATACTTATTTTCTAAATCACTACTACTTTAAAAAGTAAAATGTAAATGCAAAGTCATAATAGTACAATGTTGAATGGTGTAACGGACTCCCGTATAGATTTGCGAATCCGTTGTGAAGTTACACGGCGGGCCATGCTGAACTTCATGACAGATTTGTGAATCTGCCCACAAACACTACCACATTGGGCTTCTAAACAGGAGACTGAGAAAGGGTTAAAAAAAAACATTCAGAAGTGGAATGATGAAAAAAATGAAATGAATGTTATGATTTGCTAAGTACATCACTATCACTGAAAAAAGAGTGGGAAAGATTGCCATTATTGGTTCTATTGTACTGAGAGTGGTATCCTATTCTAGTACTGTAGATTTGACATTTTGCCTCAGAAAAGATTTCAAGTGATACTGATTTAAAAATCAGAGAACAGCAAAGAGATTTCAAAGCTATGTTAACAATGGTGTACTTTTGAAACATATATGTATATCCTTAGGTATGAGTGTATGTAAAGTGAAAGAGAGTGTGAAGGTTACTTGCATATCCAGACATATATCCAAGGAGGCATTGATATACTGAGTTACATATGTAGTCAAGTAGTGACGCAAGTAGTCATCCATTAGTACAGTAACATATATATGCATGTATAGAGTCAGTCATATACTAATTTGGACAATGAATCTGTCACTAACAAATCTAGTTACGTACCGAGACAGTCATTTGGAATTAGGAGAATGAAAAGATTGTTAGCAGTAAATAGTGGTAAAGTAAATGTTCTTTTCTCCTTAAATATGAGCTCAATGAGTTATCCCCAATTATTATATTTTATTTATCTGTAAGTTTATAATTCAGTCCTCTACCTTTGCCCACGGTCTTTAAATTAAATAGTAGTAGTAGTGGGATGTCTTGGCCTGCTACTGCAGAGCCTTTGTGTGCAGTTTTACTGCTAGGCTGACTTGCCACTTAAAACCCCTTGCCAATCCTTAAACTCCCCTTCTACTACATATGTCACCCCTAAGGTAGGCCGTAGGTAGGCTATAGGGCAGGGAGCTATGTGCTTAAAAGATAAGTCATGTACTTTGAAGTTTCAGTGACTTACATGCTTACTTAGAGACCTATATGGTCCGTTATATATCCAGTCTCCCACACACACTGCAAGTGACATACCTACTTGCAAAAGGACAGAGCCACTAACACAGCCAGTTACACAGAGGCACTTACACATTCACTCTGACACACCCAAGCAGGACTTCTGTATTCAGCAGTAATTGAGCCACTTGCACACACACAGTTACATACCCCAATGGTTACTAACACAGCCAGAAACCAATCTATATAGCCACTTACATACATATTTAGAGATCCATACAGTTTCTAAGAGAGCCAGTCAGATAGTGACATACTTACACATTAAGTGGGACATGCTCAGAGGAAATGGTACACTCATTCAGATATGTACTCAAGTACTGACAGAACCAAGTCAGCCATACAGCCACTGGGAGAGGTGGGGAGGGAGCTAGGGAGAGGTGTGGCGCAGCGGCGAGAGCAGCTGACTCCGGAGTGCAGGGCTCATGGTTTGATCTCCGGCGCAGATGCTGGCTCAGGTCAGCATCATAGGACTCTGGGCAATAGCTTACTTACTCTCCCCGGTGGCCCCCCAGTGCCTGGATACCCTTAGAGGTGATAAGTTTGCACTTTACAATTGTGGAATTTATTTATTTTATTTATTACATACACATTTAGAGACCCATACAGTTTCTAAGAGAGCCAGGCAGATAGCAACATACTTACATATTTAGGGAGACATGCTCATCGGAAATGATACACTCACTCAGATATGTTCTCAAGTACTGACAGAACCAAGTCAACCATTCGGGCAAGTCACCTTTTAAATGGTCTCAGGCCTGCTACTTTAGAGCCTGTGTGCGCAGCTTTACTTGCAACCTAAAACCCCTTGCTAAGCCTTAAACTCCCCTTGTACTACATATAAGTCACCCTTAAGGTAGGATGTAGAAAGGCTATAGGGCAGAGAGCTATGTGCTTAAAAGATAAGGCACGTATTTTGAAGTTTCAGTGAGTTACATACATATTTAGAGACGTAGATGCTCAGTTATACATCCAGTCTCCCACTCATACTGCAACTCTCATACCTATGTACAAAATGATAGAGACACTAACACACACAGTCAGACAGCAACAGAGGCACTTACACATTCACTCTCACACACCCACACAGCACTTAACTATCCAGCAGTAATTGAGCCACTTGCACATGCAGTTACATACCCCCAATGGTCACTAACACAGCCAGGAACCAATCCATAAAGCAACTTACATCCACATGTAGACACCCATACAGCTTCTAAGAGAGCCAGTCATATAGTGACATATACTTACTTACATATCCAGTGACACACACACAGAGGAAATGGTACACTCACTCAGATATGTACTCAACTACTGACACAACCAAGTGAGCCATCTAGACTCTGATGCATACAATGACACACCCAAGTACACACTCAGACATACACTAACATGCCCAGGCACACATTGGTCCATACAGTAACACATACAGGAACACACCTATGCATACACTGACACACCGAAACACACACTGACGCATACACTAAAACACCCTGGTACATACTCATGCATACAGGCACACACTTAAGCATACACTGACACACCCAGTCACACACTGATCCATACACTAACAAAATCCACACACACACTTATGCATATACTGATATACTCAAAGCAAACACAAGGAGATGATGGACGGAGCGCTGAAACGTTTCAGACACTCACCCCCAGTCACAAATCTGGGTTGAATCCATCATTGTTCTTTAGCTCACTTCGTCACCCCAATTCAGACTCAGCCATATGCAAATCAGTTTTGACCCTATTCCTCATGGGAACAGTCCAGCCTGAACTGCCAAGCCAAGTCTTCCCTAGACCGGAAACAAGCTTCCTAGGACCGATTTCGAGGTAACACCCCTCATCAGCCAGTCTAGCTTGAATCCAGTGGCAAAGTGAACAAGGGACCCACGTCTGGGGATACCCTACCAACTTAGGCCAAACAAAGCAAACACAAGGAGATGATGGAGGGAGCGCTGAAACTTTTCAGACACTCACCCCAGTCACAGATCTGAATTGAATCTGGTCCCAGGATGCTTGTTTCTGGTCCAGGGAGGATCTGAAATGGCAGTTCGGGCTGGACTGTTCCCATGAGGAACAGGGTCAAGACTGATTTGAATATGGCTGGGTCCAAACTGGGGTGGTGTGGTGAGTAAAAAAGAACGATGGACTAAACTCAGATCTTTGTGACTGGGGTTGAATGTTTACATTGTTCAGCATTCCGTCTATCAATTGTTCCTTTTGCATTTATCGCTCTAAGTGGGATGGGTATGCCCAGATGTAGATCCTGTGCTCACTGCGCCACTGGATTCAAGCTAGCCTGGCTGATGAGGGGTGATACCCTGACACCGGTCCCAGGATGCTTGTTTCCTGTCCAGGGTGGATCTGGCTTGGCAGTGCGGGCTGGACTGTTCCCATGAGGAACAGGGTCAAAACTGATTTGCATATGGCTGGGTCCAAACTGGGGTGGCGTGGTGAGCAAAAGAACGATGGATTAAACCCAGATCTTTGTGACTGGGGGTGAATGTTTGCGCTGTTCAGCATTCCGTCCATCAATTGTTCCTTTTGCATTTGTCACCCTAAGTGGGAAGGGTATGCCCCGACGTGGGTCCCGTGCTCACTGCACCCTGGATTCAAGCTAGCCTGGCTGATGAGGGGTGAGGCCCCGAAACCGGTCCCAGGATGCTTGTTTCCGGTCCAGGGAGGATCTGGCTTGACAGTTCGGGCTGGACTGTTACCATGAGAAACAGGGTCAAGATTGATTTGCATATGGCTGGGTCCAAACTGGGGTGGCGTGGTGAGCAAAAGAACTATGGATTAAACCCAGATCTTTGTGACTGGGGGTGAATGTTTGCATTGTTCAGCATTCCGTCCATCAATTATTCCTTTTACACTGATATACACAGGCACACACTGATGCAAATGCTGACATACCCAGTCACATACTGATGCATACGTTGACACACCTAGGCTCACACTTTTGCATACACTAACACACCCAGGCACTCACTTATGCATATAGTGGCATGGCCACACATACATTAATAGATAACTTGAAACAACCAGACACACACTGATCCATACATTGACACACCCAGGCACACAGTGGTACATATGCTGACACACCCAGATACACTTTGATTCATACAGTAGCACACCCAGGCACATACTGATATATACATTGACACACCCAAGCAGACACTGATGGATACAATTACACACCCAGGGACACACTGATGCATATACTCACACCTAACGAGACACTTATGTATACACTGACACACCCAGTCACACACTGATCCATAAAATAACGCACCCAGACACACACTTATGCATACAGTGACACACCCAGGCACACACTGATGCATACGGAGATGCACCCAGACACACACTGATGCATACAGTGACACACCCAGTCAAACACTGATCCATACGCTGACACACCCAGGCACACACTGATTTAAACATGAAAGGTAACAGAGTTAGAGTGGCTATAACATAGTGACATAACTGTTTACATAGGTACTTATATGCTTAATTTATGTAATTTAATAGTATATAATGAAAAGTTAAATGTATTGATTTGTTTTTTCTTTCCAGACATCTACTTGTACTTAAAAACAGAGAGTCACAATGCCGGAAAAAAACTGAAAGAAGAAAGAAATAGAAGAAAGGATACTGTCTCCTTACAACAGAGAGATAAAAGGGACATAATGCAGAGAATGTGGATAAAGAGAAAAGAGCTGCTAGTAAGAAAAGTATGAAGTTTCTTCAAATAGTATGTGGAAAAATGCAAAGTGAGCAAAACCATGCAAATAAAAAGTAAAGTTTCAAATCTGCTAACAAAGGAGATAAACAAAATGACATTAAGAGGAATACATCTTATAAAAAGGTAGATAGTTTAACAAGAAATCAGAAGCAATTTAAGGAAATAAGAGTCGGAATGTTTCTTAGTAGGGTAATAGAGAATTTGATACGAACTATGAGGCAGTAAAAAGGAGAAGAGAAGCAGTCTAACAAAAACAACATATTGAGGCTGTAGTTGATAAGGCATTTGCCATAAAGAGGAAGCTATTTATTGTGATACTCAACAGAATGAGAACACTGTATGAAATAGTGTTGTCTATGAAGAGAAGAAGCAAACAAAAAAGACTTGTGAATAGAAGTCATGTTTGTAAAGTTTTCAGAGGAGAATGGAATCATAAGTCCAGTACTGAGCCTTTCTGTAATGAAGAAAGGTTAGTGCATGTAGTTGAAAGAACTGGTTGATGTTATGAACTGAAAGATAGTACTCCCATTGCAAAAGAGGAGATGGTTCCTATGAATGTTGAGGAAGTGATAAATGAAGACGTACAATGAAGATGCAGACAGGTTCCTGTATACAAATGGAACTGTAGCAGTATTTGAAGTGTTTGGCAGCAAGCAATTGACATATTAAGAATTTGTTTACGTCAATATCCAGATAGAAGTGTCAAGCGGGAAACTGCAATTTTGCAAGGATTAGATCCATGTAAAGTGAGGGAGTATAATATTTAGAAGGACATTCACTGGCATGTCTATCCAAGAAAGTTTGCACGAGCACCTTTCATTACTTCAGAATATTGGCTGTTCTTCACTCTAAAATGCAAAATTGTGATAGGAGACTTTACTTTGTGAAAACACCTGCCTTACGTTTAGGAGAAATTAATAGAGAGTTATTGCATGGTACACTAGCAGAGGTTGAAAAAGTTTGTGGAGATGTTCAAATTCCTTTTTTTGGTCCTGAATATGAGTCTAGGGAAAATGAGGATTTGGCATGTGCAGGTGTAGAGAAACAGGACTTAGTTTATAGAAGGTGTTAGTATTGATAACTTTACACAAGAGGTTGCAAAGTTTACCACAATTTCTTCAGAGAATCCAAACTGTGTTTATATTTGTTGTCGACTCACTCACTTCAAAAGCCAAACTTGCAATGTTGTTTTGTTCTCAAAAACTGAACAAAAGAACAGAGACAAGTGGCAAGAATTTGCTGTATATTTATTTGTGGAGGAATGTTTTTATTTCTCAACATGGCAAAATATATGTAAGTACTGCTATCATAAGTTAGAGGATAACAAAATGCTAGCCAGAGCAATACCTAACAAGATATAATTGGCATAAATTCCAGAAGAACTTTGAGAATTAAGTGCCTTATATACAAGATTTTACTATAGGCAGTGCTGCAGGCCTCCCTAATGCACTGCCCTATGGTAAAAGAAAATGGCAGGAATGTGCGTATCTATCAGATAGGTGTATCCCTGTCCTTTTCCCCTGCGCTGGCACACAATGGACTGCCATGTGCCAACGCTGGCACGTTTGTGCCATAGTGCAAGGGTGCCTTCATTGCCAGATGATTGTTTTTGTGCAGGAAGGATAACCTTCCTGCACAAAAACAGTCACAAGAGGCTTTTTCCTCTTTCTGTGTGTGCTTCAGAATGCAGCACACATAGAAAAAGGAAACACAATGTGGAATAAATGCATTTTTCCTCATTGCGCCTCCCTCATGCCTCAGAGTTACAAATCCTCACAAATCTGCCGCAGTGTCAAAAAGCCATGGGTGTTTGTAGGATCGCCCCAGCAATACCCATTGCACGCTCCTTTAACACAGAAAACTGTGTAAAGGGAACAATATTTACAAGGCCGCATTCAGCCATGCAAAGTGGCTTAGAGCTGCCTGGTTAATATGGAGCAGGCCCCTGTGTCACCGGAGCGTCGCAAAAAGTGACGCTTCGGTGGCACACCCTCATTGTAAATGAGGCCCTAAATGTTTAGGAATCAATTCTCATACAATATATGCACCCATTTCAGGCAATAGTTTCTATGGAACCAAAGACAGGGAAGCTGCCATCATCTGAGCTACAGAAAGGCCTTAAAGGAAGAATTGTCTACTTACATTTAGATTTTAAGTGGAATATTGAAACTGTGAGTGTAGAGCAGAGGTCTTCAATCTGTGGGGCACTACCCTCAGGGGGGCCGGTAAGTCGGTAAGTCATGGGAAAAGGGGTGCGCATTCCCCAGCCTCACTTCTGCCTGGAATCTGGAAAAAGACAACCTTTTCCGAACGGTTAATTCTGATAGTTAAAATGCTTCAGCTCTATAGTTAAAATGCTTCAGCATTCAGGGAGTGGCCTGTGCTCTGAAGCCAGGCTGACAGGTAAACAAGGTTTCCTGCCAGGGTGCCTGCTTGCCTGAAAGAAATGCAAATGTGCGCTATGAGCTTACCTGCATATGTAAATGGTAATCTGCAAATATAAAGGATGCTTGGGAGCTGGTACTGGCTTTAATTGATTGAATCACTGGAAGCTTTGTGATAACAACGATTCATTATTTTTGAGTGGTAGTGCAAAGAGTTAACAGCTGAGCTCTGAAGTGCTTGCTTTTAATTGTAATTGTACTTACATATCGCTTACTATCCCTGAGGAGGTGTAGAAGGTGAGTAAGGAGTAAAAAACAGAGAAAGCCAGGACGAGAGCAGGAAGACTAGAAAGAAATTGTGGTGAAATGTGTTTGAAGAATAGGAGAGTTTTATTTATAAAATTGTGGAGGTTTTGATGTTAAAGAAAAGAGGGAGGCTAGACTGTTGAGGAGGGCAATATTAGGTATGGGTTAGAGTCAAGTGTTAGTACAATTTTAAATAACCAATATGTGCAGCCAAATCGAAGGTTCTTGTTCTTGTTTCTTGTGAGCTCAGCATATTTCCAAATAACCAACCTTTTCCATAAAATGTAAGCAAGAGTCAAGAGTCAGTAATTTCCCGAGGTGGCAAATTTTTCTCTGAATTTGCCATGTTAGGAATTTAATAGGAAGCAATTTAGGAGTATAAGAGACACAAACACATACCCATATAAGCGCCCAAACACCTGGTAATATGCATTATAGATTGCTGCTGTAAACTGTCACTTACCTGGCACGCACATTAAGAATTCCTGTTCAGACTTTCCTGTAGCTGACATTTTATCAGCGGATCAGTAGCCCTTATTTATTTTTCATTTAAGCTGTCCATTATTTTTATATGTAGCTACCTTATGGTGAAAGACCTAAAGAAACTACAGAATATTTTGTTTTTAGCCACATCTTTGACCCAGCCCCCATGCTCACACTCTCAAGGCCCTCCAGCCCCCCTAAACATGACTGAAGTCAACAACAGCAGCAAACTAATATAACCAGGAGTCAGTTTTTGCTCAAATGGAAGCGTCTGTTTTCATAATGTTAAAAATAAAAACCGTTTTAGAAAAACAATGTGAAAGAAGATTAAGGGACCACTTCCTACTCTGGAATTAAAGAAAGCATCATACTTAGACCTTACAGTTCATCATTAATGATTTTAAATGGTATGTTTTAATTATGAAGAATGATGCTCTGCAACGTTCAGTTCCATGCAGTTGTGAAAGCCAAGCTGTCAGCATCCCATGAAATTTAGTATGGTTCTCCTTGGATGTCATGCAGTGAAATTGCAGCCCATGCATTACAGCCATTATACCCATGGCCACTGGGTTTATGCGATGGTGTGGCTGTGGCGATTTTCACATAATCGTAGATTTGCAGCATTTGCCACATAATACATTATCTGCCGCATAATCTGCTGATTTTAACAAAAAAAGTCTTTGTTTATGGCTCAACCAGTTCAAAAGTTACTAAAAAGCAACAACACATGTTGCCGAGCAGTAGAAGGGCCTTTACAAAGCTAGACTGGTCACCTTTTTGTTGCTTATTGCTTTATCTGGGTGTTAAACTGGTACTAATGAGGTGCAACAACAGATTGATCGTCTCTCTGGAGAAAAACAGGCACACCCTGCACATTAGTTCAGAAAAGTGCTATCATCCAAATAAGTATTGTCAAATTAGGTTTTATTTGTGAAAAATAAAGTACCATTTTGCATTTTTGGGCAATTCTCTTTGGAGAATTTTTGTTTGAACTGTGTGATAAGTCTCTGACACCAAACCACAGTAATCCACAAACTTTTGGTTTGATAAACATTGTTTAATAATATTTTCCCACCGTAAATATTATTTGCCATGAGAATTGGGGACATTTATGATTGTCGATGGTTGTCGGTTATGAGGAGTACCAGGTTCTAGAATTTTTTGAGAGAAGGGGGTCTTTATGCCTAAAAGAGGAACTTGCCATCAAAATGTTTGCAGATCGCTGGTGTAGAGAGTGATTTTGATGAACTACTTATCATTCCAGTAAATGGTGTGCCTACTAAAAACAACTAAATCTGCCAAGAGTTAGTGGATGGTAATAAAGTAGAAAAAAATTACATTATACCTGCAACAAAATATTTATTATAAATATGTTGATGTTGTTGGAGATGTAAGTTGCATAAAGGATGAAATATTACCATCAAGTGGACATATTGAAAAAGTGCATAGATTCAAATCAGAATAAATATATGAAAACTATACTATCTATCCACTGCATTCCAAGGAAGGTATTGGCAATGCCATTGATCTTTTTCAAATGAAACAAGCAAAATGAGCTCAAATGAGTGTGTGGAAGAAAAGTTTAGAGGCTCACTGTTTTCCAACTATTTCTCTCTGGAGCAGGTGGCCGGTATAATGGCCGCACCATACAAATACCAGCAGCTGAGTACAGGTAAACCACATTATATTCAGAGGACGATAGAATTCATCTGTGCATTCCATACATATTTCATCTATTATTTGAGAGTGACTTGTCTGGACCATCATATGCTGTAAACCACATACTAAAGACATGAGTTAATCTACAAAAACTCAATGCAAAGTAATTTGCTGACAAAGTTCATGGTAAAGATGAAAAGTTGGACTACAATTTGATTAATTTGATGGTATGCCAACGTGAGACCAATGAGTATTGGTATCGTCCTCATGGAGAACTGAAATGTATGTTGCAGAACATAGGTGCACCTACTTGGTTTGTGATACTCAGTTGTACAGAGTACAGAGTAAACTTAAACATTAAGGACATCAATGTGAAGACAGCAGGAGAACTTTGCTCTTTGGATCCTGCTAATGTTTGTAGATATTTTAACCACAGGTTTCAAGCCATGCTGTCTTTCATCTGCATCAAAACAAATCCTCCTCTTCGCGAAGTAACTGATTTCTTTTGGTGTAAAGAGTACCAAGCTAGAGGTACTCCTCATATTTACATGCTGTTATGTTTACATAATCAAACTTCCAAGGACACTCATATACGTACAAAAAAAACATGTATATATAGTGCGTTACTGTGGTCAATTGCAATATTTACGCGGTGTTGTTTACACCTCCATTGACAGTATGTTGTTAGAAAAATCCTAACAATAATTGGATGTGTTAATAATACATTAGAAATGTTTTATTTACACATCCTTTCAGATTTAAAATACTAACAGCTAAAAAATTACATTTGTGAAGCAGAAATGACAAAAAAATTATGTTAAATTTAAATATGTTCACAATTCATCCAATGCAGACTATTGAGCCTGGGGAGAGTGAAGAGATGACAGCATCAAGTGTACCTCCCATTTCCAGACCTTGAAAGAACGGGATATTATCAAAAAATTCAGATTGTAAAGGCAAGCTGACAGCTGGAGCTAGATCTTCTACCTCACAACAGAAATCTCACATCTATTGCACTAATTGTCAAACTCATGGTAGTTCTTCATTTTGTGGCCACAGAATCATTCCAATACACTGTGGTGGTATCTGGTGGAATGTCACAACCTACTTTCAGTGGTGTGCTACAAGAATTTCTTTCATCAATGATGAGACACATCCACAGCTTCATCCAGTTTTCGTGACATGAGGATTTTGCGAATGTGAAGGGCAATTTTTAATCTTTGGGTTGTGTACCACATGTAGTTGTCCAATTGATGGCACACATATTGCCTTTGTGCCACCAACTGCCAGGGAACAAGTCTACCAGAATCAGAAGCGCTTCCATTCAATCAATGTGCAAGTTGTCTGCTCAGCTGATTTGTACATCACAAGCATGTGTGCGCGTTTCCCTGGATCAGTCCATGATTCCTTTGCACTATGGAACAGCACCCTGCCCCTTCAAATGTCACAACTTGGATGTGAGAGGGCCTGTCTTGTTGATAAGTACAATCTGCCAAAATATTGTTTTGGGTAATTTCAAGGTGAGTCATCCGAAATGGTGGTACGTATTTTGACCCTTCTCTTTTTTTACATTTAGGAGACTCAGCTTATCCTGGTTGTTGGCACTGTTGAGGAATCCAACAATGCTAAGGGAAGTCAGCTTCAATGAGGCCCATGGAAGAACACGGAGGCCAGTGGAGTGGGATATCAGGCTCCTAAAGGTGAGATTTCACTGTCTGGACAAGACTGGTAGCGCCCTCCTCTACTCACCTGATAAGGGGTGCCCAATCACCATGGCCTGCTGCATGCTGTACAACATAGCCCTGCGATGGAACATCCCTTACATTGCAGAGGATGGAGACCATGAAGATTCACCCAGTGAGGAGCCTGATATGCCAAATGAAGATGATAGTGGTGAGGAGGAAGGAGTTGATTAACATCAGGAAGTCATTGACAACTTCTTCACATGAGTGTAAGTATCTCTATATATTATCACAATAACTGTGCAACCAACAGTTGATGTAATGAGCATAAAACCATGTGCTGGACATTTTTTAGGAAGGGCAGGTTCAGAAAAATCCAGGCCACATGTTTTTGTTGATCACAGTTTTGACACATTGACTTTTGTGTTCATTTTCGTTGTTTATCTCTGATTAGGATTTGGAAAATGTGTCTTCAAAAACATGACTTTTTAATGTGTCTGTTTTATTATGTTTTATTACTCATCTTTTTGTTTGAATCTTTTTACGGTATCTTCACCATGTCATCTTCATTTGGGCATTTCAAAGTTATGGCATTCACAGTTAAATGGTGCTGTTCCAAACTACAAAGGGACCATGAGTTGTTCCTGTGGAAGACACACACAGACCTTGTGTGTACATATCGTGTACTGAGTTAACTTGCACAGTGATTGAATGGAAGTTTTTTAGATAGCATTTGACTTGTTTTCTGTTGAATGGTGGCACCAAGCCAATGTGTGCTGCTTGATTTGCTCTAACCACATGTGTTAGTCAACCAAAAGCATAGTCAACCCCTTCACATTTGTCAAATGCTCATTTTGTGTTAAGTGTATAAATATGTTGATGTGTCTCATCATTGTAGGAAGACCTTCTTATACCACACCACTTAAAGATGGTTGTGACATTACCCCAGATAATACAACAGTGTATTGGACTTAACCTGTGGACACAAAATTGAGTACTGGCAGGATTTAGGACTATTGGTGTTACTGTTATGCAATTCCTATTGTGAGGTAGAATATCTGACTCCAGCTCAGGACATAACACAATAAAATGTTGCCTATGAGCCTGAGTCTTTATATTATATCCCCTTCTTCCAAGGTGGCAAGGTATAGGAACTGCAAATGTAAAAATGGCACTGAGTATTTGTGTTATGTATGGTTTGTTTTGTTCAATAAAAATTAGACAGAAAACTCTGCTACTAATTGAATGAAATACTAGTTGATGAGTTTTTGGTATTTGTATTTTGTTGTCAAGGTGAGTAACATTACCTACTTACAATTAATTTATAAATAGACAACATTTTGGATGTTTTAATTTTGAAATGAATAATGGAAGGAAAATCAATAGAATACAATTCCTTTGATTATACAATAGCAAATAAAGTAAGAGTGTAGATCAACCAAGATAACCAACAACAAAATGGTGAATGAAACCATAATTGTAGAGCCTAAACTGTTTGCAGTTCAATGTCCAAAATACAACTGGCCTCAGAAAAATAAATGTGACCAGAAAATAGTCCACAATGAATGGTAGTCACACATTGGAGGAAATTAGGTGCGGCGTCTCTTGCTGGTGATGGTGGTCTTGCCATCCCTTCCTGGTGATCCGGATGAATGTGTGCTCCTGCCAGTTGCTGGTGGATCCACAGTTGCAGGGACTGAGGTAGGTGCAGGTGTTCCCTCTTGTGACAGGGCTTCCCTTTCTGTGGCTGAGGCAGATGTAGTAGACCCAGAAGTAGAAGGGCCACAGAATCGGGAAGATGGTGCAGGAAAGGCCCTGTAGATATGTGTGTAAATGTCCTGCAGCACCCCAGTCAGGGAGCCCAAATTGGAGTTCAGATTCTGCATCTGAACTTTGTGCTCCATCTGCAACTGCTTCATGTCCTGGAGCTCTGTAAGGACCTAGCCCATCATGTCTTGGGACTGATGGAGGACTCCCAAGACTTGGTTGACGGTGGCCTGGGTAACAGTAATCCCAGTGGCCTCACAATGCTGGCCCATAGGATCCCTCCCACGACTCCTACTCCCACTAACCTGTGGCCTTGAGCGAGTGTGCCCCTTCCTACTGGGTCCTGGCTGAATTGAAGGTGGCAGTAGTGTTGTATTACCACCAGCCAGGACTGGGGCGACAAGATAGGTGTTATGTTGGTTTGGACACAGGAAGCGGAGGTATCCGTCTGCTGAGGTGTTGTAACATCTGGGGTGGGAGGTATAGGTGTTGGCCAAGGGAGAATCACTGGAGCTGTATGCCCAGGCAGAGCAAATGGATCTGGTTGTTCCTCTTCATTAAGAATTTCAGCAGTGGAGTCCTCCTTAGAGGCTTAATACTGGGCTAGAGTGGAGGTATCCTGAGACACAGATGTTTCAGTGGAAATGCAATTAATTACACAAACAGTTTATGTTTCACACAAAACAACTTTAAAAAAAATGATAAAAAGATGTCCTGAAATGAAAAATTATAAATTGGTAAGTATACATGAAATGCCCCAACCATTGAACCCAACACAGTAGAGAGGTAAAGTGTGAACTGTGCAATTCCAAGGCTTAGCAGGATAAAATACAGGCATTTACACTACTTAGAGAGATGTTTAGCATCAGTCATCATATAAACAGTGCAGAGTTCAGTTTTCACATATGCCACTTTTATTTAGCATACAATTTTAAATGTCTTACATTTTAAAGCGCAACAAATGTTGATTTGTGAAGCTAATGACATTAATTGAATTACATGACAATAAAAGGACAACATACAAAATTAAACACAAACAATTTTTAAAAGAGAGTATTTAATAGAGATTGATCAATAAATTACAGTTTACCATAAGATGTACAAAATCAGATGGCAATATTATTATCAAAAAACTGAAACAAGGCATCATGGTAGTTGTAGTTATTTCGAGAAACACTCACAACACTTGCAAAATTGTGACTTGTACATACCTTGTGTAAATCTGCATTAGAAAGAGAACAGACATTTACTATGCGAAACACATCTATATCATTTGTTATTTGGAGTACAAACACTTACAAGCACCATAACATGATGTGAAATGTGATGTCTATTGTAACCTGTAACCTTAAATACAACTCTATACACTCAAATAAACAAGCCAAACAAGATGTTGCTGATATATTTAGGTTTCTATCTGAAATAAAGTGTTTAGAACACATTAGCAACAGCTACTTTGAAAGCAAACAAGACATTTAGGTTTAGTGACACATTGAAAAGTGTACTTTACCAGTCTCCACTCCACCAGGGATTCCTGTCAATCCTTCAGGATGTAGGATCCGCAAGACCTTTCCTCCCAGGTCATGAATTGTAATGGGGGGCCTGGGAAAACCACACCAGTCCTCTGGGACTCCAGGTGACTCTTGGAGGCCAAGGAACGCACTCTCCCCCGCAGGTCATTCCACCTATTTCTAATTTCCTCCTGTATGTGCTGGTTGTTTCTACAGCATTCACTCTGTTGACTATTCTGGCCTACATTTGCCTTTTCTGAGACAGGGGTGTATTTTGGTCTTGGGCTCTGAACAATTGTGGCTCTACTCTTCTGATTTTATCCACCATGACTGACAATTCTCCCTCAGTAAAACAGGGATTTTGGGCCCTGGCATTATAAAAAATTAGAAATGTAACTGATTGTAATTACCCACCCCCAAAAAAAATTCAAGAAGAGAGAGAATGAATAAATATTAGGAAAAGCAAAATGAAAGCCTGACATGAATGTGAAATCATATTCACACCGGGGATCTAAAGGGATGGGCCCAACTAGAAACGTACTTATCCCTCTATAACATATAACTCACAAAGAAGTACGCCTGGTAGTCCAACACAAGCAGGACCGGCGACTAGTTCATGGCCAGATATTGTCCTGCGTGTTTGACAAATGTATGTGTGATGGAACTGCCAGGAAAGCGATCCATTTAGGACAAGAACGCTCACTCACCAGAGGGTGACATGCTTCATCATAGGCTTCCCTCCTCACACCTGGACTGCAAAGTCCATGGTGTGGGCTACAACTCCCCAAATGGGGAGGCGCAGAGGTGTTTTTTGATGAGTGCAGATAAGTGAAGTATAGGTGAGTAAAACTATCTCCAGGGGGCCAAATCAAATTTATTCCATGGACCACTGGGATAGATTTAAAAAGAGGACCGGGTTTTGTAAAAATATATATACTCTTTTCAATGGTCAACCTGTTTCTGCCCATTTATGGTCCGCAAAAGGGGTTCCGGGGAATTCATCAGGACCAAAAATCATAGTCACTCTGTCTGTGATGTGATAGGTAAAAGTTATACTGGCCAGCCAGAAGTCAAAGCGGTCTTGTAGGCGATGGCTCGTGTATGTTCAGGGTCCACCGTCGTCCTGAAAATAATAACAAGGAAAAAATAAATAAATAAAAATGCAGGGCATTTATCCTCACATCACTTTACAGCTTTCAAGGTCGCAATTCCATATATTATTGCATATTGTCCATTCTCATCTGTGACAGAAACATTTTCTATCTGTCACAAAAATTATTATTATTATAAGAATCTCTTACAAAGTTTTTGTGTATTGCTTCATTCTTGTTGCATCTAATGTCTTACCTAGATTGAAAGGACGTGGTGTCCACCCTTAAGCCACTGGGTACATCTAGAAGCGCCCAACTGAAAATGAAATATAAAAGACAAGTAAACTTCAGTAAACTTCCTTGGTGAAGGCAAAGCAAGTGTGTTTCCTCTCGTATTCCACTTTGAAAAATGATCTAAAATCCTTATTGGAGGTGAATGCATCATTGATCTATTGGAGTGCAATCTGATCTGGGGTGACTGTGACAAGTGATTTCTTTCTCGTTGTCTCCTGGTGAGAGCAGAGTCCATAGTTCTCCCTTGTGATTAATTGAGTATGAAAAAGCCAAAAATAATCTGCAAGCTTTTTATGTTTGGCCCGCCCTGTTTTCCTTTGTAGTATGTAAAGATCCCACATTGATGGGCAGCTTAATAAAAGGCCCCTGAGCCCATTTGCCGAGTTTCTGGTGACGCGTTCTTAATGCAGAGGAATATGAGGACTTCTTCACACGCAAAGAAGCACTTGCTTCATATAGTTAAGTGAAATTACCCCTGTTTGCTGGGTATTCACCTCTTTGTAGTCTCCTCATCTTCTCTTGACGAGGATTCATGTTACCACAGATATGTGAATGAAGACCGTGCAAGGAACAGTCACAATGCCAAAATCACATGCACACAAGGTCACTGGAGATACTACCTTGTGCTCCTTTCTGCAGCTGTAGTGGAGAATATGCACTAGACATTTACCCAAAGAGGTAGCACTTACTAATTAACCAGTAGAAAGTTTTCCAGTTAGTTAGATGTTTTCAGCAAACCTAGGGACTCTTCTTGGATTAAACCAGGTTCCATTCTGGCCCTGGTGCTCACTTCACAGCACAAACAAATAAAAACATGGCAGATGCCCCGGTTGAAGCTCCACTTTTGAAAAGCACAAACTATCCTAACTTCTTAGGCTTGGCTAAGGCAAAGCAAGTGTGTTTCATCTCATATTTCACGCTGAAAAACAATATGAAATTGTTAATGGAGGTGAATGCATCAGTGATCTATTGGAGCACAATCTGTAGTGACTGTGAAGAATGGTTTCTTTCTTGTCATCTCCTGGTGAGAGCAGAGTCCATGGTTCTCCATTTTAAATACCCTAAGTATGCAAATGCCCAAAATCCATAGCACCACTCACTCACACACTCACTCACAGACACACACAGGTACTCACACATCCACTCACAGACTCACACAGCCACTCGCATACCTACTCATGGACCCAGACAGGCACTCAAACATACACCCACTCACAGACCCTCACAGGCACTCACACTCCCACTCACAGACCCACACAGACACTCACACACCCACTCTCAAAGGTTACATGTTATAGTTAGGAAATATAACTTAAAACCTTAAAAATTCACTGAAAAAAACAAAGGTTGCAGGGATATAGTTAGGTAATAACATTTTAAAAACCGTAGAAATTCACTGAAAAAAACAAAGGTTACAGGGATAATATAGTTAGGAAATACGAATAAAAACCCATTACAACTTCATTTGTCAACGTGGTACCAACGAGTATTGGCATCGTCATCACAGAGACTGCTCTACTCACCGCCACAGGCGACATCCGCACCCTCCTCGACCAAGGACACACCACGGCCCTGATCCTACTCAACCTCTCTGCAGCTTTCGACACTGTCTCCCACCGCACACTCACCACCAAACTTTATGACACTGGCATACAGGGAACCGCCCTCGACTGGATCCACTCCTTCCTCACCGACAGAACCCAAAGAATCAGACTGCCACCCTTCCTGTCCGAACCCACGGAAATCAACTGCAGAATACCCAAGGATCGTCACTCAGCCCCACGCTCTTCAACATCTACATGGCCCCCCTCGCTGCCATCGTCAGACAGCATGGACTCAGCATAGTATCCTATGCTGACGACACCCAGCTCATCCTTTCCCTCACCAAGGACCCCATCACCACCAGACTCAACTTCCAGGAAGGAATGAAGGACGTCACATCCTGGATGAGCAGCAGTTGCCTGAAGCTCAACTCCGAGAAAACAGAGGTCCTCATCCTCGGACCCTGCACCTCTGCATGGGACAACACCTGGTGGCCCACCACCCTCTGCAGCCCTCCCACCCCCACGAACCATACCCGAACCCTCAGCATCGTACTCTACTCCTCCCTCTCCATGACCCAACAGGTCAACGCCATCACCTCCAGCTGCTTCAACACCCTCCGCATCCTCCGAAAGACCTTCAAATGGATCCCTGCTGAATCAAGGAAGACCGTCACCCACGCACTCAAAACCAGCAGACTGGACTACGGAAACGCCCTCTACGCCGGGATCAACAAGTCTCTACTCTGCAAACTCCAGACCATACAAAACACTGCAGCCAGACTCATCCTCGGCATCCCTCGACATGAACACATCACACAACACCTGCGGAACCTCCACTGGCTCCCCGTTGAGAAGAGAGTAACTTTCAAAATACTTACCCACGCTTACAAATGCCTCCACGACACTGGACCCCAATACCTCAATGAGAGAATCTCCTTCCACGTACCCAAGCGAAACCTCAGATCTGCCGCCCTCGCCGAAACCCCGCGCATCCACAGAGCCAGAACAGGAGGAAGAGCCTTCTCCTACATCACAGCCAAGACCTGGAACGAGCTCCAAATCGACATTAGACACGCCTCCTCCCTGAACATCTTCAGGAAGACACTCAAAACCTGGCTCTTCGACTGAACAGAGCTGCTTACCCCCCCAGCCCCCAGCACCTTGAGACCCTCACGGGTGAGTAGCGCGCTTTACCACTCCCTGATTGATTGATTGATTGATTGATTGATGGGGAAGTTAAATGTATGTTGCAAAACTTAGGTACACCTACTTGGTTTCTGACATTAATTTGTGCAAAGTATGCGTGGAATGATTTACTTGATTTTTTAAGAGAAGCTAACTTAAACATTAAGGGCATCAATGGGAAGACAGCAGGAGAACTTTGCTCTTTGGATCCAGCTAATGTTTGTAGATATTTTGACCACAGGTTTCAAGCCATGCTGTCATTCATCTGCAACAAAAAAAATCCTCCTCTTGGTGAAGTTACTGATTTCTTTTGGTGTAAAGAGTACCAATTAAGAGGTGCTCCTCATATTCACATGCTGTGATGGATAAAAGATGCACTGAAATTTGGAACAGACAGTGATGAAAGGGTACTCTTTCATAGAACAGTATGACAATGATGAAAAAGGCCTAAGACAACAAGTTCAGCGCTTTCAAACACATAGATGTAGCAAGGACTGTCATCAAAAATACAGGTGTAAAGGAAACTTTTACACAATGTGTCGTTTTGGATTTCCATGACCTGTCATTTCCAAAGGAAGAGTTAACAGCTTTTTATCTGCAGTCAAACATACACTGACACAAAAATCACCGAAAAACACATGCAATCTTAGAAGAAAAGAGGCATCCAAGTATATTAATTACTATAATCCTGTGATTCTGAAAACATAGAATGCAAATAAGGATCTACAATTTGTTACAGATAACTTCATCGATGTTTCTCGTTATGTCACTTCTTACATTACATAATCAGAGGAGACAGAGATGAAGGAGATGTGGGAGGAGATTTCTGTAGAAAAGTCTCTAACCATGAAATTGTACAGCATCAGCTTGAAAATACTTTCAAATAGGGAGATAGGCTCCAATGAATGCTGTGACTGGTTAGCTCAGCCAGTTTGTAGTTGAAGTCAAGGGGAATTGTTTGGGTATGTCTAGGCCTTGCAAGTTCAAGAACCAGAGTCTTTAAGTCTTTCCCGGAAATTCAGTACCAAGCAGAGTTTGACCTGGAAAGTACAGATATTGTGAAGACAAATATGCTGGATACTTACTATCCAAGAAGGAGTCCACACCTTGAAAATGTGTGTCTTTACGAGACACTTCAACACTGTAGATATGAAAACAATGTAACAGAATAATTAGACGAAGGGAAATATGCAGTAGTTGGTTGTGGTGATTGTTTGGTTCGATATACAAAAGGAAGTTTAATAAACCACAGAAAACTTTGTTACCAAACTCCTGATATAAAAGAGTTTTTATAATTGGCACTTCGGCAACTGCTCAAGCATTGGCATTCTGAATTGGAGTTACTCGGATACTTTGACTGCTACGAAGATTCTTTCAACGCTGATGAAAGACAGCATTCAGTGTTCAGTCTTTCCCAACTACAAGAAAATGTTAAAAGATGAGATTGAACAGGAGGAAACAATTGCTGCTGAGATTGCTCAGGACAGTTCACAAAACAGTCAAAGTTCAGGACCTCTACGTCAATATTCTCTTAAACAACCAATTATTGAAAATGAAGCTGCTATATCCAGGAGTGAGGTAGGGACTGCAATGTAACAAGCAAGACTAGAAATTATTGATTTGGAGTAGTTAGTTGGGCAACTGAACTACAAGAAGAAAGAAATATACATGGAGGTGAAAGAGAAAATAGAGCAAGGATTCCTCCACAAGAAGAATGAATGTAAATGCTCATCAATTAAGCCAATACTATTATACATCAGTGGTCAAAGCTGGGAGAAGCTTTTTAATTGAAGTTCTCACTGCTTACCTACAGAGGACAACAGAGTCACATTTTTCATGTGTAGTAACATCACCTACTGGATTAGCTGCATACAACAGTAAAGGAATCACTTTACATCAACTACCTGTAGAACATGACAACAAACTAGAGTATCAAAAGTTATCCGGTGAAGTTTGTTATGAAGTCTCAAGAGTACTGAAGAAACTGAAACATTTCTAATTATCGATGAGGTGAGCTTGATGTCAAATCTAATGCTTGCCTTTGTACACTTGAGAATGCAACTTATTTTTAAAAAACAGAGTATGATGTGCTGTTTGGAGGAAAGCACTTAATTGTGTTCGGCAACCTACTACAACTTACCCCCGTCAAAGGACAGCCTGTGTTCAAAACACTTCTCCATGATGAAACTCAGAATTCCTTGGGAATTATTGGAAGTGTAAATATGTGGCGAAACTTCCAATACAAGGAACTACTAAGGAATATGCATCAGCATCTGACGTTGAATGCGGAAAGTTTCTGAAGGATATTATCGCGCAAAAGAGGGGAAACGTTGCTTAGAAAGCCGACTTACAAAGAAACTATTTTCTTCAAACAAGACAGCAACACAACTAATGTACAATTTCATTGAAGAAGGGAAATCCATTCTTTGCCTAATGCCTACACTTCAGGAGTCCTCCTGTTTTAACAAAGAGTTACTAAAACAGGAGAAAATAAATTTGGGAAATTACAGCAATTGACAAAATGGAACACCAGGGGGCGACAGTACTGCTAAGTGAAAAACTAAAAGAAAAATTGGATTCATTGGACAAATCTGTTTCCAAAACTGCGGGATTAGAAAAGTGTTTACTTGTTTGCAAAAACTGTAAAGTAATTTTGCGGCATAATTTAAATGTTGAGGAAGGATTAGTTAATGGTGCTTTGGGCAAAGTGATTAATTTCATTAAGTTTCCAAATAGGAAAGAGATTCAATACTTAGAAAAAAATTGATAAGATTTATGGCCTAAACCAGATTGGTAGGTGTACTGTACGATTTTTGCTTGTAAAAGGCTTGTATTTTTGGCAGCAACAGTTTCCACTTACTCTAGCATATGCTGGGACTATTCTTGGCGGCAGCAAGCGTGGGCTGCCAGCCAAAGCACAGAGGACCTGGGGCAACCAGGTGGGCAAACTCCAAGGTAGCCACAATGGTGCATTCCACATCGCCCACGACACAAATTTCGTGTCAGGGGTGTTGAGGCACATTGTTTGATACCAAACATTACATATTTAAGCAGTATACCATAATGGAACTGCCAACCTCGGGTTTGCATGGGTGCCAGTCCATGCTATCCTATGACTGCCTATCATTTATAATGTACTTTAATGGTAAAGGCCACTATAGGGACATATACACTTATACTTACATGCTCACACCTTTAATATAAGGCACCCTGCCTCAAGGGCTCAGGAGACCTTCCTTAGGGTGGACTGACATATATTAAAAGCAGTGCATTGACTTTGCCACACATGGTGAGGGCAAAGTCGAAATGGAGCAGTTTACACTGGCCCTACAGTCTGCAATGTCAGGTCTGCTGTCAGTAGTTTACTTGGGTTATTCAGGGTGGAACAAACAGTGCTGCAAGCCCTGGGGACCCTTTTACCACCCATGCCCTTGTTACCTCTGGTACCATATACTAGGGAATTATAAGGGAGGTAAAGTCCTTGTCAATTTGGGTTGCCAATTTACAAATAACAGTTTTAGGGAGAGAGAATTGGGGCCTGGGCAGCAGTCTCCAGTGCACTTTCAGAGTCATAACCATCAGCATTGGAGCAAAACGTGGGGGGTGGCCATATAAAAAGGGCACTTTCCTACAGAGATGAAGGGGAAAGGTTCACTCTGCATTCTTTACTGCTAGTTCACATTGGCTGCACATGGATGTGGAGGGGATTCCATTGGGTTTCCTTGCTGCTTGGACCACTAGACCTGAAATGAAAGGAGACAGGAACCACCCCCGAGGTTCCTTACCTTTTTACATTTTGTCATGTTGTAGTGTCACAAGGATAAAGTGATGCTTTAGTTCCTTTTGGATATCCTGTTGTCTATAGCACAGGGATAGCACACAAAGACTGGTGGGGCCATGCTAGGAAAATGGGGCCGCAAAGAATAGTGAGAGACCTATTGCTCTGGCTTTCCATGCTGCTGAGGCTTCCACATCACTGTAGAATGGCAGTAAGGTGATTGCCCCTTTTATTTTATGGGTACAAAGGAGAGCACAGGCGAGATGAGAGTGTGATTTGATTCATTGTCTAGGATGGAACAGGGAGGTGTGAGACAGGAGGAGTTGCTTTTTTAGGCCTTTTGATGTTACTAAATTTGTATGTGTAACACACTTATTATTGGGTCTTTGAGTCTGCTTTCTTCATCCATTGGTCTGCTATTGTGTCATTCACATTTCTCCACTTCCCACTACAGCATACAGTGTGGGCAAAGTGGTCAGCCCACTTCAGCCATTCACTAACCTCAATGTGAGTGATGGTATTCTGCCTGTTCACAAACACAACATCCACACACAAAATGTTTTTGCTTAAAGCTGATGATTTGTTTTAGATTGATCAGAACTCAACAGCTTCTCCAACAATAAAGTTTTGCAAAACCCTTGCCAAAACAACATATGTGTTGACAAAACCAAAAGACTGGTGACCAACACCTGACTGATTGACTTTGTCAATGTTTGCTTTGTTTTGCCATGTAGCGGCCATTTATTGCTGATTTGACAAAGCATTACTGCATGATTCAAGAAGAATGCAAACCTCTCTCCATCTACTGCTCTGCAGCAAGAGTGTTGGGAGTGAGAAATTGCATGGTTGCATTCTATTTGGTCTAAAAAATGTATGACTCCAGTGTAATGCAACAGCTTTGGTGTGATGATATTGCACTCCCCAGGCAAAACGACTGTAAGAAATTGGGTTGTTGATTGACTGGGGTGTAAGCCCTGGTCAAGCAGCAACCAACATCTTTGTCAGGCTAAGGCACAAGGAAACCCCAAATTAACCTGTGCTCACCCACTTGGTAGCTTGGTATACAGCAGTCAGGCTTAACTTAGAGGCATTATGTAAAGTATTTGTGCAACACTTCAAACAGAAAAACAGTAAAAACACCACAAAAGGAGGTAACAACAGATTCGGAAAAATTGAGTTGTTTTCAATAAATTAAATAAGACCAAAATGACAAAAATCCAATTAATAGAACTGGAGAGGTTAAATTTTAGAGTTTTTAGTGAAAATAGTGCCAACAAGCACAAAGCGCTTTCGGGGATGTCTGGTCGCACCGGGCCGGGACAAAGTCACAAGTTCAGGTTAACCGCAATGCAGCTCAGGCCGGCTACAGGAACCCAGTTAGGCCAGCTGAACAGAGTACCTTAATTCCTGGTTGCGGAACATTGTGTGGATCCATGTCAAAGGTGTGCCATGCAGCCAAAGCGATGCGCCGGGTCCAAGGTGCAGCAAGGCTGCGGTGCTAGGTCCTGTTGCATCATCGTCAAGGGTCCCATCGACAGTGCTTCTGATATAAAGTCCGGCATTGGGATGTGGCGTGCAACAGGCGATGTGTCAGTACCGAGGAGCTGCAATGAGAGATGCGAGGACCTTGGCTGTGAATGCACCGCCGGGTGATGAGTCGGTTCCAAAGGCTGCGGTGGGCAATGGTGGTCTTCCACGCAGCAGCAACGATGCATCCGTTCTGCTCAGGGATGTGTTGCTCAGCAGAGAAGATGCATCAGTTCCTCTATCAAGCACCTTAGACCCACTCTCAAGGGTGCAGGACTCATGTCGCACCACTTGGCAGGGTAGATTCACAGATGACAGACTCCGGTACAGGCGCAAGGTAGTTGAAAGTCTGTTATGTCCCTGAGGCTTCAGATCAGGAGGCAGCCAACTAGCCCTTGAAGTTACTCTGAGTTCTGGGTTCACAAGATACAGGTTCAGTCCTCACCCAGGCAAGAGGGAGCAGGCAGCGGGTCAGCACAGAAAAGCAGGAGTCTGGCATTGTGCAGTCCAGCAGACTGGTAGTCCTTCAGCAGCACAGCAGTCCTTCTTCCTGGCAGATTATCCACAGGTCCAGAAGTGTACTTAAGTGGTAGCATCTGAGGTCCCTCTTTTATGCATAGTTGTGCCTTTGAAGTGGGGAGATGCTTCTAAAGGCATGCCTTTGAAGTGCATTGTTGCCCTACCTTTCCTACCCTTGCTCCAGAATAACTGTAGGGGGTATGCAACCCTTTGGGTGGGGAGGGGACACAGCCTATTCAGGTGTAAGTGAGACTGGGCCCAGCTCCTCCCTCCCATCCTGCCAGTGATGGCCCACTCAGTCACATATAAGCTCCCATTATATGTGGCTATCTAGGAGGAATACCCAAAGCCCAACTGCCAACTACACCCAGTCATGTGACCACAGACAGGCTGCAGGCACCAAATGGCTAAGGCAAGAAAATGCCAACTTTCTAAAAGTAGCATTTTCAGAATTGTAATTTAACATCTGAGTTCACCATAAATTAGGATTTTAAATTAGGATTCCAGATGAACCTGAACCAGTTATATATTTCTGTTTGGAAATTACACCTATAAAAATGTAATTAGGTAGTCCCAATGTTATCCTGTGGGAGCTATAGGCCTTGCAGTAGTTAAAAGCAAATTTAAGAGTTTTTCACTACCACAACATGTAAGACTTAAAAGTACATATCCTGGTTTTTAAATACATGGCACCCTGCTCTCTGGGCTGTCCAGGGCCTAAGCTAGGGGCGACTTATATGTATTAAAAAGAAGTTTCCTGCCTGGCAAAAGGTTTATTTTGCCAGGTCGAAATGGCAATTTAAACTACACACACAGGCTCTGCAATGTCAGGCTTGAGACATGTTTGAAGGGCTACTTAAGTGGGTGGTACCATCAGTGCTGCGGGTCCGCTAGTAGCATTTCATTTACAGGCCCTGGGCACTCATAGTACCTCTTTACTGAGGACTTATAAGTAAATTAAATATGCCTATTGGGTATGACCCAATATTACCATTTTCAGAGGAGAGAGCACATGCCTTTTAACACTGGTTAGCAGCGGTACACTGCTCAGAGTCCTAAGGCCAGGATAAACAAGGTCAAAAAAATGGAGGAGGAAGGCAAAAGGTTGGGAGGAACACCACCCTAAGGTTGACAAGTCTAACAACTACACTTTTTGGGGCATGGTTATACGTGAGGCATTTTGCTGCAAACTGAAGATGCCCTGTAATGATGCATAAAGCATCTTTCTATTACCTTCTTGACATGATGCCTGCCATGCAAGTTATTTTTCACCCTTAAAATGCAGGAGAAATGACAAAAAGTAATCAAATTAAAAAATCTTATATCTACATAGGTCCTGTTTTGCAATTAAATATTGTAACTTATTCCTCAGAAACGTATACTTAGTAATGAACAATTATAAAATTAAGCTATAATCAGATTTTCTGTCTTTATTCTTAATATCATTGGAAGTGATAATTTGTAAAATGTGTATATCCTAGGGTTGCTGGCATTTGTTTACAGATAAACCATACCAGACCTTCAATTACTTTTTGTTTGTTAGAAAATCTGTATTTGTCTGCCTCTTGCTCTGAATATCAAATTAAATGAATGTGCTTCTGCAGGAGTAACACTGTGATCTCTATCTTGAAGGAAATTAGTAGAAACATTATTTGCATCAAATAGTTTACTTCACAGAGTGCATTCCCTGTATTTAATATTTCTAGAGCCCTTTACAAAGCACACTTGATAATATGAATTGTACATAATGTCATTTGTACTAACATCACAATACCATGTGTTAGTCATTGCTTATATCCTAGAAGACATCTGAGAAAAACAAAAAATGTGACAGATGGAAAACTTGAATTAATCTCAATCACTGGTATGTACTCTGGGTCGCATTCAAGTCCATTGTGTTTTTCCCCACTGTGCCACTCCAGGGAAGAACCACCCTCTAGCAAATGAGGGTTAGTCCTGCTCCAATAATAACAGTCATCATATGCCAGTTATCCTTTGATTGGGAAAACAAGCAACCCAAAACAGGTTGTGGACTATTTGAGCATCAACAGTGAGGTGCAGCTTGATTCCTTTAGCAAAGTGAGCACAGTCCCGTTTGTGGCCATACCCGTCGCACTTGAGGTGTTGCACTGAGCAAAACAAAAAGATAAAGCCCTGAATACTTCAATTAATCTCAGCCCCTGGTAATTAATCTGGACCAGCTAGGGGACGTCAGAGATCTTTACAGATGATGGAGAGGTTCCAGTGAAGGTATGAGCTTCCCATCCATAATCTAAATTTGACATAACAAGTGCTTTCTTAATTTCTTCATTTTGGATAGAGGCTGTGGGCGATCAAATGAAATTACATGAAATGAAAAAAAATACTTATAGAACGCAAACAAATGACCAAAGGCATCAAGGCACTGAAAGCAGTTATTCCTAAGGAAGGAAGCAAAGATGGAAATAGAATTCCATGATCTCACTCCCAAGGCATCTATTACAGAGTAAAAAGCCAGGTTTTTAAGGCCTTCTGGAATGGGGTGTGAGCCTGAAGACTGAAGATGGAATTGTTATATCCTGCATAGATGCCCTAATGTAGATCCGTTCATACATGCCCGAAAGTGGACGTATTCATATTTACCCTAATATGGTCATATTCGTACTTGCCCTATTATGGTCATAGCCGCATATGCCCAATTATGGTCACAACTGTACATGTCCTATTATGGTACGATTCCTTATATAGGCATGATTTTTCACCTACATTGGTCCCAGCTAGTACACAACGAGCTCTGAGGGCTGAACGTTATCTATCCTGTGGTTTTGAATGCAGCAGGGTTCTTCCAAACACAGGCCCACACTGTACTCATTAATTATGCATGGCTTTCTAAGAATACACCACCGGCATAATGTATGTACAAAGTTCACCCCTGACGTCTTCCTCATGTACAATACAAACCATACTGAGGACCGAGACTCTTTAGGGTATAAATACACCACATCTTGCCCCGGTAAATGAGAGGGAACCGAGACTTCCATGCTGACACACTGACCAGAGACGCTGAGACTCCTGCATGCAGTCGCTCAAGCTGACAGTGGTCTGACACAACCCGGACGGGGTGTCCAACTCGAGACCAGGACGGGGTCCCACACTCTCTCTATTCAGGTATGGGGGTTCGACTAAATCTAGGAGGATTCTTGGCTCTTAGCTTCTAAGACCTACACACATATGCTAGGTGCACACAGGTACATCTAGGTAGGCATCGTAGGAGTACGCACACTTTGCATAATGCTTTTATATTCATGTATGTATCCATGATTATCGCAATATGGTAGAACTGTTCTATCCCTTTGCTTTTATCGTACTGCTGATCATATATCTCTGCTATTGTCTGCTGGTTACCCCAGCACATATATTTTACACTAGGATAACAACTGTTCAATAAATACTTATTGAAATGCCTGACTGTTTTATTCTGTGTAACTCTCTGAGACCAACCGAATAAACGAGCACGAGTGACTGAGCAAAAGGTAGTACATTGTTTGCACGATTTTGAGGGAATCAGGGTTGTCATGTTCTAAGGTTGCCAGAAACTAATCTCTCTCCGATAAGAGGAGACACTAGTGGCACTGCGAGCTAGCTAATGCAAACCAGGCTAATATATACAGTGGGGGTGCTCAGAGTTAGTCTGCCACCAAGCCCGCAGTATATGTTATCCAAACGCGCAGGTCCTGCAGGGGTACTATAGGAACTACACGACATGGTGCCGCCAACGTTGGTTGGGTACTTATTTAACAGTAGAATCTGAGTATCTCAGTCGTGCTATTCTCAGAGAACCTACTCACAAAACACCAGAGACGTCTGGAGTGGGTGGGCACAAACTCCGCCGCAGCTGAGTAGTACGAGAATACTATTTATTGGCTGTTGGTTACTCAAGTTTGAAGGACATTTAGTTCCTACAATTGTGCACTTACACCTTATTTTAAGAACTCTTTAATCTCCCTTCTTCCAATTAAAAATGGTGGAAGAAACAAGCGCAACAGGGAGAGTTACAACAAACCTCTTTGGTTTAGAAGAAGACCCTGAGGATGCAATACAAATTGCACCAAATTTCCGAAGGGCAGTCACCATAAAACTTCTAGAACATGGCTTAAGAGCCAGGGGTGGTACAGTAATTTTCGTGATTGAGGCACACGAATCCAATAAAACAGAGGTGTTCTATTCATGGGTTACATTCCCAGCAGCAAATGCAATTACAAATGCATTTCACTACTACCAAGAAGGTGAAACACCAGCGGACTATACTCCTTTTGAAGAAGTAGAGGTTTTGCTTACTTACCAGGAGCATAATTACTGGTTTAAAGGTGCCCTACCCCACGTACGAGGAAGAGCAATATTAGGCCCGCTCGGAGGAGCAGGAGCCACATGGCCCATATTAGCGGCATACACACCGCATCCTGAAATTAACACAATGACACAGCCAGACTTACTCGTACAACACAGAGATTTAATTAAAATCTACAGAAACCTCACACAATTTGTGATGAGGATCTTAACAGTTCAGCCTGCACCAGCTGCAGCACAAGACAATCCAGTCTAGAGTACAGTTAATAAAATAACTCCACAAACATTACACGAGATAATGGGCAAAATGCCAGCAAAACGCGAACAAATCCCATTCTGGATAGCTCAGAAAATAACTCAGCTTGAAGCAGTATTCCCAAATACTACAACCAGTGATAAACACAGAATCCTAACAATCTGCTTGCCCATGGGTCTCACACCACAAGTAGAGGACTGCACCTCTTGGGGTTCAGTCTTTGCTGCCATATATACCAGAACACATGGTATCCCATCCTTAGCAGTAGTACCTGACGTATTGAAACAGATACAAAATGAGTACGGAGCAGAGCCTGCCCTTAACTTAGGGATGAAGTTGCTAAACAACTTTGACCAGGTCTCAGCCATAATACTAGCTAACATTAAGGGGGAAGCAGCTTCTGTGGCGATCCGCCAACGCCTAAGGGAGTTCAGTCCAGAAAACCAACAACACGAACTACCCAAAATAATTGAAACTGCATATGCAGAATTAGGCAGAGACAGTCTAGGTGGAAAAGCATTAAAACCACAACTGGTGGGCAGTCCTGAAAAGGACACTACAAAGCAGACACCTACTTCTTCTAAAAAGAAGTGGGAAAATAAAAAACAACAAAAGTCTAAAGAGACCAGATCTCAGTCCAGAGGTAGGTTTTCTCAACAGGAGCCCTCTGAAAAGAGGTATAACCTCAGGAATAGGGATAACATTAAAAAACCTGACAGATATCAGGATACTGATACTCGTTCCTCTCGTTCCTTTCAGGGTTCATCGCGAAACTCCGAGAGGGAAGGACGATCTAAGGAGCGTACAAAGTCCAGAGACACGCAACACGCTGCGGACTACGCACCTAAAAAAGAGGATAAACAAAAATCAAAACCTCAGTTCAAAAAGAAGAAGGTAGCAGGTCTCAAGATCAGACATGCCCAGAATTCTGAGGACACAGCTTCTGAACGGGGAATGGGCTCTGACGATGCTAGACAGCGTGGCAGAAGTAACGATAGCTTGCCAGAACCTGAAGGAATTTCTGGTGACAGAGGAGTTGAGTGAGTATATCACGGTGGAAACACCTGATACTCGGGTAAATGTCCCACATAAGTTACATGGGATAACACTCCGGATGGAGGGGGACAAGCCCAGAAAAGTTAAGGGTCTCAATTGGAAAAATCTGTCATCTGATTATGACATTCTATTAGCAGAACAAGACTGGCCGCCTGCATTCGTCATGGAGTGCCCTAGGGGAGAAACAATAATTTTTCCAGCCTTTTCCGACCTCGTTCCCATTCACCTAAAACATGCATATGCGCAGGAGTGGGCGGTTGCCCTAGCTCCAGCATTGTACAAAAATCATGCTGGTTGGGATGAGGATTCAACCCACCACGTGATCCCGTTAAAAGTTTCCCCAAATGCTCAAAGGCAATACCCTATAAAGCAGGAAGCTAAAAGACAAGTCAGGGAGATTCTAGATCAACTTGAATATCAGGGGGTGATAGAAAATTACACTTCACCTATGAACAATCCTTTGTTCCCCGTAGCCAAACCTGACAATACATATCGTCTAGTTTTAGATTACAGACATTTAAACACGTGCACAAAGACATTTGCCATTCAAAATGCACACAGTGCCGCATTAATGAATAACATTGTGCGGAAAAAATACAAAACAACTCTTGATATCTCAAATGGATTTTTCTACCAAAATATAGCGCCTGAAAGCAGGTATCTAACCGCATTCAGTGCGTTAGGATCCCAACGGCAATTTTGCCGACTCCCCCAAGGGTACAAGAATAGCCTGGGGTTGTTTTCAGCAAGGGTAACAGAGTTACTCCAAAATTTGGATGAAGAAGCATTGTCCTATGTGGATGATATTTATCTGACGGACGATGACTTAAAGAGGCACTTGACCAGGGTGAGCACCATTATTATGGGATTCGCCTCTGAGGGCTATAAATTTAACTTTAAAAAATCAAAAATTGCCCACCTCAATGTCTTGTTTTTAGGATACGAGCTGTCAAGTGAGGGAAAAAGCCTGGCAGCTAACTTTTTCTAGAAAAGTGTGCGCTGCTCCAACCTCCAAAATCATTAAAGGATTTACAATCAATTCTGGGATGCCTAAATTTTGGTCGAACATACATTTTGGATTACGCAGAAAGAGTAAAACCTTTCTACGACTTAATAAAACCTGACTTTTCAGTCAAACAATGGACACAGGAACACACAAATATCCTTCGTTCGCTACAGGAAGACATGATAGCTTCTAAACATTTACAGACACGCGTAAACGCACAGAACTTAGTGATCCGAGTCATAGCGGGTCAATGCGGGTACACTTATTTAACTTTTAATGAAGGTGAAACAGTACCAATCGCATACAAATCACACCTGTATACAAACGCAGAAATGCGTTTCACTTCAACAGAAAAAATCCTGACAGCAGTGCAGACCGCTGTAGCAAGAGAAAGAGCTCTGGCTCAGGGAAAACGCATAATTGTCGTGACCCCAGTACCAGCTTTAGAAGCTGTTACAAAAGCTAGCATTCCAAATGCTAAAGCCTTACATCCAAGATGGATACAGTGGGCTAATTCTCTTACTGCAACGGATGTTGAATACAGATTTGATCCAAGTTTAAAAACACAGGCATTCCTGCAATACGAACAAGAATACCCTCTACCAAATGAAATTTTGCCTCTAGATCAGTATGAATACATTATTTACACTGACGGTTCTGCTCAACCAGCCACAGGAAGCAAGCAAGCAAGCTTACAGCGCAGCGTGTGCGATTGTTAAAGGTCGCATGCGTGATGGCAAGTTCCATCCAAGCTGTACAAAAACACAATCTCTAGGAGACTGCACGGCTCAGTTGGCAGAACTCAAAGCACTGATACTGGCACTTTTAAATACGGATCACGAATTCCCCACACTAATTGTGTGTGATTCCTTTTACTGTGTACAGTCGTACAATGAATATCTACATCATTGGGAACAAAACGGGTTCAAAGATGCAAAAGGTGGCACAATAAAGCATAAAATGCTATGGGAACAGGTAGTGGAGTTGAGAAACGAACTACCAAGGGCTCACGTGATACATACACGGAGTCATCAGAGTGATGGCGTTCACGTTGAAGGGAATTCATTGGCTGATGAAGCCACAAAAGGGGCTGTTCGCACAGCCGCCGTAGCTGCAGTTACTCGTTCAAAGACGAGGGTAGACGGCGAGATTATGGTAGCTGTCAATGCTTCACGCAACGGCAGCACAGCAGTACCTAAAAAATTTCCACTCATGTACTCCTACAAGTTAGATGCACAAAACATTCCATATGCTCAGATTCCTGGAGTGGGGGATAGAGTAATACCAAATATGGATCGTAGGCTAGGCTTGATTATGGCAGCACACGAAGGAACAGGTTCTGTACATAACAGACTTAAGGAGACTGTTGCTTTGCTAAAAGAATGCTACTTGTGGCCCGTGATGAGAAGGCTGATTAGAGACTACATCTGGAACTGCGAAATATGCAAGCAGATGAATGGGTCCACCGCAACACGTCCAGTACAGATACCATTGTTAGACAGCATTAGGTTGTCCGTTCGTGCGCGTCCAGCTCAAGTTTCCTCAGGGTTTGGCCTCAGCGCTCGGCTGACGCTCAAACTGTTATAAAAGATTTGCTGGTCTTTATCGGCACATACGCAGTTGGCACGTTACATTCTGACCGTGGTCCAGCGTTTAGCTCTCGGGCTTACAAAGAGGCCATGGAAGGAATGGGCGTAGCATTGCCGTGCTCCTCTCCGTACCATCCCGAGGGAAATTCTGTTGTGGAGAGGAAAAACCGAGACTTAAAGCAATCTTTAACAGCTAGGGTATTAGGCAAGGGCGGTAGATGGGTCGATCACCTTTATGGGGTACAGCGCACGCTCAATAATCAGCCAAGAAGCTCTCAAGGAGGTGTCACTCCTTACGAGGTCCTATTTGGGACAAGAATGTGGGTACCTGATCTTGATTGTGAAGGCACATTGGCGGATGAAAAACCATTTGATATCCATGATCGTTTGGCTGTTTTACAGGATTTAAATGAATCCAGGACACATCAAAGTAACGTGCTCCAGAAACAGGCCGCCACTGAGGAAGTCAAGGCAGTAACGGCAAGACCTATCTGGATCCCAAAACCCGGGGATCTGGTCAGAGAGAAGATTGCTGACAAGAAAGATTACGACCCAAATCCACCTTTACACCTCTGGACTCCACACTACCAATTGAATTACTCACTTTTGAAAAAGCAGTGATGGAGGAGGTAACGGGTCTATCAACTGAAGACAAGAATGTCTTCCAGAACACGACAAGATAAGAGAAACAAGCATTGCAGGAACTTGCGAATAACATCGACCTGGTAATAAAACCTGCCGACAAAGGGGGTGCAATCGTAATTCAGACGACGCACAACTACGACACTGAATGTAGGAAGCTACTTGATGACCCAAGGAACTATGAAGTCATGCTTGATGACCCAACTGAGGTGATACGAATACGGATTGCAGGAATGGTTGAAGAAGCAATGACACATAACTGGATATCCAGGAAGGAAGCTGATTTTCTTATACAAAAATCACTGAGAACACCATACTTCTATACCATCCCTAAAATTCATAAGAATCTAGAATTTCCTCCGGGGAGACCGATTGTGTCTGGGATTGGCTCCATACTTGAACCCCTCTCCAAATTCGCTGACGCTTTTCTCCGCCCCTTAGTTCAGAAAACAGACACCTACTTAAGAGACACTAAAGCGGTATTACAATTAATAAAGGACCTTGACTTCGACCCAGATCAACATCTCTTACTCGGTCTCGACGTCGAGAGCCTTTACACAAGCTTACCCCATGGCGAAACTCTAGGAATTATAGAGGAAGTTCTGTACACCACTACATGGAGTTACCAGACACCACGCAGTGTGGTTATGGAGTGTATCTCGCTAGCACTAACAAATAACTTTTTCCAATATGAAGGGGTGTACTATCTACAAAAGCACGGGACCAGCATGGGCAGTACCTTCGCCCGAGTCTGGCCGGACTTTATGTTTACCATTTGGAGACCACTAGAATATTACATCTAGATAACCCATTCCAGGACCGCATCATTGTCTGGAAACGGTACATTGACGATGTTCTAGTGATATGGAAAGGTGATACCGACTCTGTAAAGGATTTCATGATATGGCTCAATCAGCAAAACCCTTTTCTGAACTTTACTTACACAGCTTCCAGCAACAATCTGGTGTTTCTTGACCTCAATATCTATCCTGCAAGTGGTGGTTTGAAAACAACGACTCATTTTAAACCTACGGCAAAAAATTGCTTGCTATTATATAATAGCTTTCACCCCAGACACCTGCGGGACAATCTTCCCTATGGACAATTTCTTCGCCTACGACGCAACTGCTCCGAAATCGTTGATTTTAAGATACAGGCTACTGATCTGAAAGACAAATTGCTGAAACGGAACTACCCTGAAAGTATCGTGAAGAAGGGGCTTAAGCGAGCAAGGAACAACAATAGGGATGCCCTTCTGGAAAACCATCCCCCAAAAGAACAGGAAACAAGACCTATCTGTGTAACCACCTTCAGTAGCCACTCAAACCAAGTTTCTAAAATAATAAATAAACATTGGAGAATACTAAATTGTGGCAAACTTAATTTTCCTAAACCAATGTTCTCCCACAAAAGAGGCAAACATTTAAGGGATATCCTGGTTCATACAAGACCACGCTCCATTCAGGAGAGGGGTCCACCTTATCTGAACCTCGCACCTTTACAGGGACACCACCCCTGCGGGAACTGCAGCACATGTACCCTTACCAAAAAAAGCAGAAATATCATGTTCACGAACGGAGAGGTCTGGGAGCAAAGACAGTTCACAAACTGCAATAGCAAAAATGTGGTGTACATCATCACATGTCCATGTAAACTGAAGTATATTGGCATGACTTCAAGACCAGTTAAAGTCCGTATCAGCGAACATAAGAGTAATGTACGCTGTAAGAAAAGCACGACTAAAATGGCGAATCACTATTTGACCATGACCCATACAGTGGAGGATTTGAAATGGACCATCATTGAGCAAATTAGACACGAGAGAGATTTACTTGAAAAAGAACTAAGATGGGTGTTCCGTTTGGGGACTAACATCAGTGGCCTTAATGACGATATTCCTTGGGCCCACCTTTCATAATGTAATGTCCTCTAACGTAAAGCATCGATCAAGTTCCGTTAGTCCACAATTCTCACGTTTTTCAATGATGACCTTGCCAGGCACCCCCTGTGACGTTTGTTTTTTGAAAAGCCCTTTAGTGACTCTATATCATCTTTGAATAGAGTTCGTTGAACCCTTTAAGAACTTTTTTCCTTGATGCTTATGGGTTTCGTTTTCAATTCCCTGAATTATGAAGACCATTCCCTTATTATCTCTATAAGTTGTTCTAGAGGAAATCAAAAAGCGCCAATTTTATTTTATTTTTCCTTGGTGACATGAACCTTTTTGTATTATTATTCAATTCCTCCTATAGTTCATTTGTCTCAATTATGACCTGTCCGCCTCTCTATATATATAAGCTCATGTGCAACGCTTCCCTCTCTGTTTTCACATCACGGCGCCGATTTTCCAAACTGGGCACCGGGACCTTCTAAATTAACATAACCAGCGTGAGAATGCCACGCTCTAATTATTGGGCGCTGATAGTAACAAACAAATTCTATTCTTATTTTTATTTTTATTTTCCATTCGTCTCCAACTTGTGTCACTATGACAACCCGCCCTTACGCTCTGACTGAAGGTACGTTCATCAGCCTCTTAACCCACGTGACAATGCCGCGCTCTAGCTTTCGACGCTGATAATAGCAACACAATTTTATCCCCTTCCGCCTATAGACACGTGTTACCTAGACGACCTGACCTCACGCCTACATTTTACTTCCAGGCGAGATAGGGCGTCTTTTGCGCGCAGGTGTAGAGAATTCAAGCCACTTAATGGCAGTATAAATGGCACTTTCCCGCGGTTCCTTTTCCATCACGGAGCCGGGGGTTGGTGTTATTTCGAGGCGAGACTGGGTTGACCTTAACGTAAGTACGGCATAGCCGTTGGGGAATATAATTTTTCAGGCATTTGAGCACCGCCAGCATTGTAAAGTACATCAGCTGGTGAGTGTGCTCTCAGGTTTGGGAGTAGGATTTGGAGACATCCTAAATCTCTTTTCATTATTTTTCAAACAGAACTACGTTTGGCGACTTTCTCCCCCACCCGTTACAAGAGGCTTAAGGAGTATTAACTCCTACATTACATAGTATGTATTTTCGAGTGATTGATGACATTATATACTCACGAACTTAAAAACAATTACCCTAGCCACATAAATAGAGTGTGTGTTTTCTGTTATATGTGTATGTCTTGTATGTTCTCTGTCTTCGTCCACAGGTCTTCACATTGATAGACCCTGGTATTGATAGCACTAAGATGACGCTACAGTCACTTTGTGTTTTTTTTACCTTTTCAACTTTACTTCTTTTTCAGAATCCGAGCGTTTGCGTATGGGAAAGCGCTATTAATTGTACTTTCTCTTTCAGATTGACATTTACATGATACTATTGGGTATCGTATAGATTGCATACAATTTATGCTCTTTTTTTATCACTTTTGTATATATAGCACACCCATTTGGGATAAATCAACATAGTGGATACTGAGGGGATCTTCTTAGTCCTGATGAAGAAGCTTTGCTTCGAAACATGTTGACTCTATAGGAGCATCCGCACATTATTGGCAGGATTTCTCCGCATCACTTTTTTAACAGGTCCAGCCTCAATGACCTATTAAAGTTCCTTCTAAGTCCATGAGGCCAGGTCCTTTTTAATCACTTACCCGTATCCTCTTCCGACCCCTCCTCTCACTACCCCATCACCACACATAGTATTGTTAATATCAGTGCTCCCGCGTAGTCGTAGGTCGTAGCACGCCCCGTCCCGCAGCGGGTCGGGAAGACCCCCATGATGAAGCATGACACCAAGGGCCCTTTTGGTGTGTGAGGGGTATTTAAACAAACGCTGTCTGCATCCACACCTGGATGACTAACACACTTTCCTTTATACTTCTAGTCCCATGTGGTGGATTCTTTTGATTTATTTACTAAGCATTAGAGGAGGATATATCCGCCACAGTGTCCGTGTGAGACACTACCTCTTCACTCCCTCCTTTTGTTATATAAAGAAAGAAAGAATTTGGGCCATCTTACAGGAAGCCTGTACCGGTCCTTGCAATCCACGGCACAAGAACTGTACTTCTGCCGCCTCTTGCCGGAAAAAAGGAGAACAGATTCGTCTCAATTGACTTAATCAAACCACACTATGTGGCCGATACTAAACAGTAGGCCTCGTGGACTCCACAGTAGCAGACGCCCTCCTCTCGCTACAATCCAAGAAGTTCAAACAGAAAGACTCATCACGTTTGAAGAGCCACCTGTACAGAATGAAGGACTAAGCAACAATGCTATGGAACTTGTTCCACTTCAACAAGAAATTCATCTTCAAAATGAAAATCAACCTAACAACCAAGTTGCAATCAGACCTAATACAGACATCTACGTCAACATGCCTCGTCAAGAGCAAAATCCAATTTCAACAAATCCCGATGCAATTCCAACAATTGATCGAACTGCTTCTGGCTATTTCATGAACTTTGATACGTTTTCACTAGATCCAAGCAAGCCGGAAACGACGCCAGCCAAAAAATCACTCCAACAGAAACTCAATGACTTTTTGAACTTTTTTAGAAAGACTTACCTGGTGTCACCTTGGATAGAACTATGGTATATCACTGGGATTTTATTTTTCATTTTCTGGCTAGGTTTAATAATAACTTTTAGTATGCTTATTAATGGAGGATACCTCCAGCCAAGCTCTACAGCCCAAAGAGTCAATTTGATTTTAAAACCACACCAGTCTTCACATCGTGAACCAAGAGTCTTGTCTTCAGTGAACATCACAGCAGTTCCTATACCGGACGGTATAGTATGGGACAAGATTGATTATGATATATTAGCTCCGACTGAACTTTTAAAGCTAAAACATGTATTTAAAATTTCTTTAAGTGATTTCATTACCTCCAGTACATTTTCTGATGATTGGGACACTGAAACTGTAAATGCTATGATGTCTGATCTAGAAAAAACAGCAGCATTTCTGAACAATGAAATGTTAGAAGGTACTTCAGACTAGATACATTGTACTGTTACCAACATTTTGGTGATCATTTCTTACACAAGTCTATAACACCTAGAAATGTATTTGAATACCACCAGTGGGAACACTGCCCAACACCTCCAAAAGGTAGTTCACAAGCATTTGCACAGAAATTCACATATTTCTCAGGGTTTAACACAACCGACCTGACGTCATTTTATTATAAAATGGAGAAAAATTCAGCTCAGAAAATTATGTTAACAAACACCAAACATATTTACTCTTCATCCTTTCAGAACCAGTTGTCTAAACAGGGTTTCGATCTATGGAAAGACACAATAGAATCCAAATCTATCTGGGGTTCGAGGGACTGGCAAGTCCAGGGAATAGAAGCACTTTTTAGAGCATGCATCATTCCGCAGCAGATTTTATTTCTAAACGAAACTGTGCAGCAGACATCCTGTCTTGGATTAGCCAAAGGCAAGGAAATGAACACACCGGGGTTTCCAACAACATCACAGATGGGTGGGGGGCAGAACTCAACTACACAAGGGGTAGGATTAGATGCCATTTTCCAGTACAACAGATCAGATCCTGATTGGACAGAATGGCTGGTTTGGCCCATTGACACAAACAAATGTCAACAAAGATTTATGAATACAACCAGAGGGTTTAGTATCCATAGGCCAGATCCACGCTATGTACAAAGACATCACCCAGGGGTAGTGACATCGTATAGTGTTGGGAAGTTGTGCCTTGATTGGCTAGAGACCTCAACACTGACAGAAGTAAAACACCACTTGACCTTACTCACACCTGACATGGATCTTAGAGATTTTCTACTGGGACCCAAGAAACAGCGTCAGAAACGTTTCATATATGCAGGTCTTTATGCCTACTATAATGAAAACTGGAAAATATCCCAACAAGAAGCAGCAGAAAGAATACGAGAAATTGACCGTATTAACTTAGAAAAAGCATTAGCAGTGGTGGATAATGGGTTAACTACTTTGACCTCCAGGATTTACTCCTTAGGCAACATTGTGTCCTCGGCAATCGACATATTAGAACAAGATCTGGCCTTGTTACAGCACGGGAAATCTCAGCTACGTTCTATTATGATGTTAAGCTGGACGCTGCAATCTCTGCGTGCAGGCTATGTGCCATGGCGTTTTATAAACACCACGTCTCTGTTTTCAGAATAAAATCTAACTGATAAACAGACAGAAATGGCAAAAAAGGGGAGCCAAATATACAATGCTGCGTATTGAGAAACTGGAAAGGTTACCATTCACTGTAGCCGAATCACCATCAACAGAATGGCTCGTTCATGGCCAAATAACTCTGCCGGTCACTACGTTTCAGTTTCAATATTGCCTTGAGCAAAGGCAGGCAGGCAAATATGTAAAAATGGGTAAGGGATACATCAAGGAAACTTGGGAGTCACCATATAGATACCGATGCCGGAATGGGGATCGAGAAGTGTATCTGAGTGGTACAAACTGCAAGAACGCTTTGAGCGGTTCTCTCATGTGTCAGGATATTTCTCAACACGGAGCCTGCAGTGGTTCAGTGGCGAACTTATCTTGTCAAATGTCAGGGATCCCAGCGGCCATGATCACGCCGGTGTTCCAGCTGCTCTAGAATGGGAGTTACTTAATGCTAAATGATCAAGGTTGTTGTGGGACGCTTCCGGGCGTCGCATATCTAGTAACTGTTAACTCCAGGGTTACTTGCTGTATGCAAGTATTGTTTCCGCCACTGAACACAGTCAGGGAGGCGCCGTTATGGCCTTCACTGAATGTTTCATTTATACAGTTTGATACTCTGAGCAGATTGAAAGCCATGCTTTTACAGCAACCCGTGCCCTTAACCGCCGCTCGAGAAACCTATGAACTTCAAGTTGCAAGGACCTCGACCGAGATACAGGCACTCATACGTACAAACTGCCCCATTCATTTCGCAGAAATGGTGGGACGTATCTTCAATATGTCTGATACGAGCGGAATTGTACACCTATTTAAGACCATAGGGTCCGGACTGTTAAGGACCTTTCAGACAGTCCTCGGAGTAATCCCAAATTGTATACACTCCGTATTGGGAAGCGTATTTGGAGGATCCTGTTCCTAATCGCAGGAATCCTGATTGTAATATGGCTGCTGCGCAATGGACGGCCCACTTCCCGAGGGAATGGTGAACACGCTCCTGGAGCGGAAATACCGTGAGCGCATGGTACAACTTCTGGGCATTTCTTGCCTGCGGGAACTCAGTGCCTCCTGGTTTCTATCATTTAGACCAGTTTGGATAGACTGCATCTTACCTGTGCTTCGATGTCTGTTCTGCGGAGAAGAATGCACGTTGGATCTTTGTCTAACTTTTCCATCAGATGCGCCTCCGGACACGGATGCAATGCTGGACCCCACAAAGGCCCATGCTCTGCGTTGTCCACAGCGGCTTCCAATTCTGATGAATGCATTCCTAGAGAATCCACAGGTGCCGTTCGCTCCTGCTGGGTTAGGTGACTCCTCCACAGGCACCCAGGTAACAACTGCTGCACAAGCTGCCGCAGCACCGACTGTTGGCAGTACTACATTCCATCTATGTGCGATTGACGTTCACTGTGAGGCGTTGGATTTGTCATCTACAGCAGCTGACACCGATAATATTGAGCTTCCCAGCCAGGACGCGTAATCTTGAATTGGCTCATTGTGTCCTGGGAAAGAATTCGGCTTCTTCACTCGTTTCAAAATAAACCGATCTAAATTTGGAACATTTTCTTACATTGACACTTTCGCTTGAGAAAAGTATGGCCTTCTCCTGCTTATGGTAATACAACTTCTATATAGAGCCGATATTGACTTTTATTTCAAAATGTTTTTATTGAAATTTTCTCAGAGAGTGCAGCAAAAGCATTACATATGCAACATTTCTCTATAATATCATCCGCCCGGGTATACAGTTTGTTCATGAAAACGCCATTATACCCCCATGTCCGAGCAAATGAATTTTTTTATATATGGCGCAGTTTCAACAGGACATGTTGCTTTCCAATAGTGTGAGCTAAAAACCCACTACCCTCCCAAGAGAGTAACTTGAAAGGGAAACTTACGTATCCCTAAAAGAAAAACAAAAAGAAGAATAAACCTAACTAAGATGTCATGGTGCAAATTAAAAGTGAAGAAAAATGGGCATGAGGTTCGGGGTATCGAGGTCTGCTCCCTACTGGTCAGCACAGTATGTGTACCTCCCTACGTCGGTGCGTAGTTAGATTAGGAACAAGTGTAGTGCCCTAAGCCTTGGATTGCAAGCTGTCAAAGGGAGCCCCTCCGATAGGTAGCTGACCAATGGTGACCAAATGTAATCAAACCCTTTCCTAGTGTCCTCAACGATATGAGTCATTCGCTCCAAAGCCAAAGCCCGCCACAGTCTTGCATGCCACTAGGTTAGGGATGGGGCCTCTTGTTTTTTCCAGGCCGTGGCTACTGACATTTTGGCGGCCCCCAAGCAAAGCCACAATACAGATTTGTCACTCTGCGTCTGTGTTTTCAGGAGAGGGGCCCGAACCCCCAGCAAAACCTGTTCCATAGAGTTGGGAATGGGGTAGCCTAAGATGAGTTTTATTTGGGACAGGATCTCCTTCCAGAAAGGTTTGATGATAGGGCAGTCCCACCAAATGTGTCTGAAATCACCTAAGAGCCCACACCCCCTCCAGCACCTGTCGGAGGTTCCCGGGAAAATCGTATGCAGTTTCTGTGGGTACAAATACCAATCGTACATTATTTTGTAGTGTGCCTCCCTGAGATACATGGAACGATTGAATTTCACTATATCCCTACCCAAGTGTTCCCATTGTTTATCTCCCAAAGGGACCTCCATCAAATTATTCCAGAAATGTTTGAAGCGCGGCATTACCCTGGGGCTCATCGCTTGAATAAGAGCATATAAAAAGGAGATGCATCCCTTGGAAGAGGACCCCGACCTAGCGAACCTTTCAAGAGGGAGCAACTCCCTGTGGGCGGCCTGCCGCACCAGAGGCTGCTGCACCCAGTGTTTCAACTGCAGATAGTGGTATTCTTCTTTGTTAGTTAATGCAAACTGTGTCTTACATTTCTGGAAGGTGAGGAGTTCTCCCTTATCAAACAAATGTGAAATTGTGAGACAGTCCCCCTCCCTCCAAGCATCAAAGGGACCTTCCTGTAGGGCAGGGGGGAACGCAGCGTTAAAGTGTATAGGCGTGTAAGGGGATGGAAAGGTCGTTAGCTGTAGTCTGGAGGCAAGAGTGTCCCAGACCTTGAGTGTGGTGGAGGTGGGAGTGCTGATATAAGCATTGAGTGGTCTGTCTCGCTTTGGTTTCCAGAGGAGATCCCAGATAGTGCGCCCGTTATCTGTCTATCCATGTGAAGCCAATGCTTCTCCGAGACCCTCAGGGACCACTCCGTGATCACTCGCAACTGAGCTGCTCTACAGTAGGATTGAAAGTCCGGTAGCGCTAGGCCTCCCTCCTTACGTGGCCTGATGAGCAGTTTGTATGGAAGTCTTGCCCTCTTTCCTTGCCATATGAATTTGGTCAGCATGATTCGCAGGTCCCTAAAGAGTCCTCTCTCCACCGGAATAGGAAGCCCTTGAAAAAGATACAGTAAACGAGGGAGAACATTCATCTTAATGGCATTAATCCTGCCTAGCCATGTAATGTAAGCCGTGCTCCAACTGCCCAAATCGCTCTTTAGTTGACGCAGGAGGGGAGAGAAGTTGGCCCGATATAAGTCCCGCACTCGTGGGGTAAGCTTAACCCCCAAGTAGGTAATTTCCGAGGAAGTGCATCGGAAAGGTGACATCCCTTCAATCCCCCACCATTCGTCTTTGGGTATTGTCAGGTTCAATAGGAAGGACTTTGTCAGGTTAACCTTAAAACCCGCCACCCCCTCAAACGCCTTCAGCTCCGACTGAATGGCCGGGAGAGAAACCTGGGGGTCCGTCACCGGAAGGAGCACGTCATCTGCGAACAACGAGATCTTATGCTCATCTGTGCCAAATCTCATACCCCGAATCTCCTCATTACCCCTAATCCTGTGTGCCAGCGGTTCAATGCTCAAGGGAAAGAGAAGGGGAGATAAGGGACATCCCTGTCTCGTCCCACATGTCAGGGGAAAGAGGGAGGACGCCACTCCGTTTACAAGGACCCAAGAGCTAGGAGAGTGATAGTTGGCGCGAATCATTCCAATGAAGGCTTCGCTGAAGCCAAATCGCTGAAGCACTTTAAATAAGAAAGACCATTCCACGCGGTCGAAGGCTTTCTCCGCGTCTAGCGAGAGAAGCGCTGTGGGAATATTCTTCTTGCGGTCCTTTTCAATAATATGAATGATGATCCTCAAATTATCGTGCGTTTGCCTCCCCTTAATGAACCCAGATTGCTCCGGGTCTATAAGAGCGGGTAAAATATTCTCGAGGCGTGTAGCCAGGATTTTGGAGTAAATTTTGGCATCAAGATTTAGGAGAGTGATCGGGCGATATGAAGAGCAATGTACTGGGTCCTTGCCCGGTTTAGGAAGTACTGCCACTATTGCTTCTCCCATCGAAGGAGTGACCCTATGGGAGGAAGCGATGAAATTGAATAATGTAGTCAAGAAGGGGACTAGCTCTGGTGTGAAAGTACGATAGAAGTGGGCTGAGAATCCATCTGGGCCAGGAGCTTTCTGGAGTTTAAGGGAGTCAATCGCCTTTTGCACTTCTTCGGCTGAAATGGGTCGTGACAGTTCGTCATTGGTGTGCTCCCCTACCTGAGGGAGGTCTAGTGAGTCAAGTAGCCCGAGGGGTCATCCGTCCCAGAGGATTCCGAGGTATAAAGGGCTCTGTAAAATTCCTCGAAGGCTCTAGCTTTGCCCTCCTCTGATCTGTGAGAAATGCCTTTTGCGTCTACTATGTGCTTGACGTACTCCCGTTCCTGTTTAGCCTGTAATTTTCGCGCCAGTAAAGTGCCCACCTTATTCCCGCTCTCATAACCCTTGGAGTGTAATCGTAATATAGATTTTTCAGCTCTGTTAGTATAAATGGCCTGTAGTTTCCCTTTCAGGGCTGTGACTTTCCTAAGGGTCAAAGCTGAAGGTCTGGGTTTATGCATCTGTTCCGCGGACTTGAGTTCACTTTCTAATTGAAGACGTTCCGCACATTGTTGAGAGCGTAACGTAGTGGCCATTTCAATGCACTTGCCCCGGATTACAGCCTTAAGAGCGTCCCAAGTAGTGGAATGAGAGGTGTCCTCAGGGTCGTTTGTCTCAAAATACCCTTTAATAGTCTTCCTAAGCTCGTCTCTGAGGAGTCTGTCCCTGCATAAGAAGTGGGGAAAGTACCATCGTGCATGTTTAGGGCGCGGGTTTGGCCAAGTAATCGTCATTTCTAAGGGGGCATGATCCGATAAACAAATTGGGTGAAACTGGGATTGTAAAACAGATGGTAGCAGGGCTTGGCTCAGGAAAATGTAATCGATACGGGAATACGTTCTATGAGAATGTGAGAAGAACGAGTAGTCCCTCAATGTGGGATTGGCATCCCTCCATACGTCCACCAATCCCAAACGTTGAAGTTGTGAGTGCAGTGCCTTACCAAACGCCCCCCCCTGGAGCCCTATGTGAATGTGACGTGTCTCTGTCCAAATCCCAGACTAGATTGAAGTCCCCCAACAGCAATATATCCCCCCGGGCAAAATTTTCTAGAGTAATAAGGAAGGAGAGGATGAAGTCCTGTTGACCCGTGTTAGGTGCATAGAGCGCCGCAAATGTGCATGGGCGACCACGAAGATCCCCCCTGACCATAAGGAACCTCCTGTTTTTGTCTGTTTTAGTGTCCTGAGCCTGGAAAGGGACCCCCACATGAAAAAACAATGCCACCCCATTTTGTTTCGAAGAATGTGAGGACCTGAATATGTGGGGTTAAGCCTTGTGGTGCAGTCTCCGATCTTCGGATTTTTTGAGATGTGTTTCCTGAAGAGCTACTATTTGGACATTGTGGTCAAGCATGTACTTCCAGAATCGCTGGCGCTTGTTGGGGGAATTTAGCCCCCGAGCATTCCAAGAAACCACCCTAACTGCCATGAGTGCGTGAGAAAGGATGTTGCCCTAGAAGTGATAGCCCCCCTTTACTCGACCCATAGGACAACCCCCATCCCCACCCAAAACCAATAATGATAAAAGCACCATGACATCTAACCAAAATTAAAAACCTCACCAAACATGTGAAATGAGTGTGTGGAGTCCCCCTCCTAGAGGGGAAGTCCCGAACTAGGAAACACTCCTGGAACATTACCAATTCCCATCCTCCAGCCCTTGTCATAGCAAAAGAAAAGTAAGGCATTCAATGCATGAGGAAGCTGTTTCCCCCCCCAGACTGAGTATTCGTTAACAAAGACATCTAGGACTGTGCAGTGAGTAAACTCGACAATGTCCCCAGTAAAGAACTCCAGCTGGCAGTACCGGACAGGCCCCGGCTTTCACACTCCCCCCCTGGAGGCCTCCCACCTCTATGTAGTTGTAAGACACCCCCCCACCTGAGTTCACAGTGACAGTTAGCTCACGTGTTGTCCATGTCAGGCGCCAGGAGTAACATCTCAAGGGACGTCGGGGCAGCCAACTCGCAGCGAAACGAGGCAGTTGCAAGTCCTCCACTCCATCCAGAACACCAAGATTCCCACCTGACCCACTCTTGAGCGCGAGAGGGAGGTGCTTGAAGACAGCTATCACTCCGACCATACCAGGTGTTGGGGATCTCGCTGCTCACTTAAAAACTGTGGCCTCAGTCTGAAGCTTGTGTAGTTTTCCTGCCCATTCTGCGCCATTGTCCACTGTTGCGACGATCCGATCTGCCTCCTCCTTCGTGCTCCGATGAGGTTTTGGAGAGTTCCAAGCCCAGCAAGGCCGCCGCCTCCGATAGATCCACGCAATGTTGCTGCTTGTTTTGCCATAGGAAGGCGATCCCAATGGGGTATGTCCATCGGTACCTGACGTTTTTCTCTCTGAGATATTCAGTGACAGGTCGAAGCTGCTGACGGCGCATGAGAGTGGCCTGGGCTACATCCTGATAGAGGGTACACGTGGTATTTTGGAAGGTCAGTGAATCGGAGACCCTAGCCTTTTGCAGGACTAGCTCTTTTATTTAAAATGAGCTGAACTTAGCCAGGACATCTCGCGGGCGACGATTCTCCCCTGGTAGGCGCGGGCCAACTCTATGTACTCTCTCCAACCGGACCTCCGGGCCGTCTTCTCCAAGGGCAGAGGAGAAGAGACCTACCATAAACGCCTCCAAGTCTGGGCCCTCGCATTCTTCCTCCAGGCCTCGGACTCTGATATTGTCGCGACGTGAGCGATTTTCCAAATCTTCGCATTTAAGTAGTGAGTTGCGTAGTTGCTTGTGTAGGTCGGCCGTGCTTTCTTCCAGAGATTTAATCTTACCCGCTGTTTCCAGTTGCTGCGCTTCCAGATCGAGTGTACGTGTTCCCACGGAGTCTACATCTGCTTGGACAGACACTAGTTTCTCGCGCACCTCCACGCGGAAGGTTTCGAATGAGGCTTCCATGTCCGCCTTAATGTCCGCCCGCAGCTCGGAGCGCAGTTCTTGTTTGAAGTCACGCAGGGAGGACAAGAGATCTTCTCGGGTCAATGCCATGGTCGCTCCCTCCTCCGTCGTCTCCTTTCCGGCCGCTGTGAAGTAGTTGGAAACCCTGTTATTGAGGTTCTTCTTGGGTGGCATAGGGGGCTCTCCGCTGGGTCAGCTCACAGCCGCCCCTCTCGTACGTGGAATCTGCACCGTTCCGTTAGCCACAAACAGGGACACCTTCATCCACTTCTTCGCTTTTGGGATCACACTACTCCCCTGTGCCGGGAATCAAACCAAGTCCGCTTTCAACTCATCTCCTGTCAACCCTCAAGAGACAGCAGGTTCTAGGAAAGATGCCATCCAACTACCACCTCAGCGCTCTCTAGTAGCTCTCCCCGTGGGGGAATTATCCTTACTTCTAGATCCCTCGCATTGGTCACTTATCCACAAAGGAAGGCCTCCTGGCGGCCATGTTAGGGTCAGGCACCCCTCTGCCATGCAGCTTCAGCACAAAATAGAGGCCCCCCTCCTGTGGCGTCCGTGTATTCCTTCAGCTCCACATTCAATTCACCCTCGCGGGGAGAGAGGCTCGCAGCACCACTAAGGAGACCCCTGGGGCACCGCCCGGAACCCAAAGGGACGAGAACTCACGCAGTCTGTAGGGGCCGGTCCCGCCGTCTCCAGCAACGTATGGCAGTCCACTAGTTACTCCGCTGAAGGGGTAGCGCTTTCGAGTGCAAGGTGGTCGTCCCTAGCTGGGCCTCCAAGGTAGGCCGATCGCGTTCAGCTCACCGCATCTGTCCGCCATTTTAGAGAGCTCTGCTACAGGCCCCGGGCGGTCCCGCAATGCTCCGGAGGCCCGTGAGGGGCCCACAGATGAGGCTGCGCTCCTCCGTGAGCGCCAGTGGCAGGGATTTCCCGGAAACAACCCCTGCTGTTCGGTGCGGGAGTCCGTCAACCCCGCACTCTCACACTCCGAGCCCGGGCATCCTCTGTTGTCCTCCGGTGCCGCCGCGCCTCCCTTTGCTCTTCAGGACTCAGCTGAGCACTCACCGGAGACCCAGACTGCTCAGCTTGATTCCGAACGTACTGTACTGCAATCGCTTTCCGGATCAGCGTCCGCCGAGCCGGTAAAATGCCTTTAAGCTTCACATTCGGCAGGGCCTGGAACGGAGCCGATCGGAATCACGTCCGATCGGCCATGTTGGTTGGCCACACCCCCGATATTGACTTTTAAGTGGCAACCAGAAAAAGCTGAATCTAAACATTTTTTTTAATTTTATTATAAAAGCACCAAAATTTGTAACGATTTTTTAGAACCATGTTTTTACTTGCTTTTAAAAAATTTTTTTTAAATTGCCCAGATTTTAAGTATGGTCATTTATTATCCAGTTTGGAAGTGGAGTGGGTGTTATATCCCGCATAGATGCCCTAATGTAGATCCGTTCATACATGCCCTAAAATGGACGTATTCATATTTACCCTAATATGATCATATTCGTACTTGCCCTATTATGGTCATAGCCGCATATGCCCAATTATGGTCACAACTGTACATGTCCTATTATGGTACGATTCCTTATATAGGCATGATCTTTCACCTACATTGGTCCCAGCTAGTACACAACGAGCAGCAGGGTTTGAATGCAGCAGGGTTCTTCCAAACACAGACCCACACTGTACTCATTAATTATGCATGGCTTTCTAAGAATACACCACCGGCATAATGTATGTACAAAGTTCACCCCTGACGTCTTCCTCATGTCCAATACAAACCATACTGAGGACCGAGACTCTTTAGGGTATAAATATACCACATCTTGCCCCGGTAAACGAGAGGGAACCGAGACTTCCATGCTGACACACTGACCAGAGACGCTGAGACTCCTGCATGCAGTCGCTCAAGCTGACAGTGGTCTGACACAACCCGGACGGGGTGTCCAACTCGAGACCAGGATGGGGTCCCACACTCTCTCTATTCAGGTATGGGGGTTCGACTGAATCCTAGGAGGATTCTTGGGTCTTAGCTTCTATCCATGATTATCGCAATATGGTAGAACTGTTCTATCCCTTTGCTTTTATCGTACTGCTGATCATATATATCTGCTATTGTCTGCTGGTTACCGCAGCACATATATTTTACACTAGAATAGCAACTGTTCAATAAATACTTATTGAAACGCCCGACTGTTTTATTCTGTGTAACTCTCTGAGACAAACCGAATAAACGAGCATGAGTGACTGAGCAAAAGGTAGTACATTGTTTCCACGATTCTGAGGGAATCAGGGTTGTCATGTTCTAAGGTTGCCAGAAACTAATCTCTCTCCGATAAGAGGAGACACTAGTGGCACTGCGAGCGAGCTAATGCAAACCAGGCTAATATATACGGTGGGGGTGCTCAGAGTTAGTCTGCCACCAAGCCCGCAGTATATGTTATCCAAACGCACAGGTCCTGCAGGGGTACTATAGGAACTACACGACAGAATGAGGAAGGGATTTTCATAGCTTGGAAGCGGCCACCGAAAATGCTATGCCTCCCCACCTCACTTTACGGAATTTAGGAACAATTAAAAGATTTTAACTTGAGGATCGAAGCTGTTGGAGGGAATATACCATTGAAACATGTCTTTAATTCTTCCAGATCCAATGTTATGTAGTGCCTTGTGAATGATACATAAGGCTTTGAACGTGATATGTTTGTTCACAAGTAGCTAAATGGAGCTTCCGAATCACTGCCGAAACTGATTGAGATTTGGTAACATCAAGAATCAATCTTGCCGCTGAATTTTGGACCAACTGTAGTTTTGCTAGTACAGTATTGTTGGTATCCAGGTAGAGCGCATTTCAGTAGTCTAAACTGGATGAGATAAGTGTCAAAGCCACTTGCTTACACGTCAGGAGAGAGATGTAAGGAAACACTCTCCTAAGAGTCCTGATCATCCAAAAACAGGATGAAACCATCCGAAAAACCTGAAGGATCAAATGATAGGTTTTTGTCAACCAGTCCTCCAAGGTTCTTTACAGAATCTGGTGGAATGGGTAATGTGCCCAGTGTATCTGCCCACCACAGATGGGTCCATATTGATGGTTAACTGCCAAAGATCAAGACCTCCATCTTGTCTCCATAAAGTCTGAGGTAGTTATCACCTGCATATAGTTTTTAAAGTTGGTGACAACTGTCTTCATGTCCTTAGTGATAGAAACAATTATTTGTGTGTCATCAGTGTAGGACAGAACCTGAAGCCCAAAGGAACTTATAGGTTTCAACAGTGGGGAAGTTGAATAATGTAGGACTCAGGGAAGAGTCCTGAGGAACCCCACATGGCAGAGTGATGGACTCCGAACAGAACTGATCTACAATAACTGTCGGAGACCTCTCACTCAGAAATTATGCTAAGAGTTTCAGTGCTGTGTCTGTGACCCCAAGTTCCTGCAGCCGACCAAACAGAAGGGTTGGTTGGAGAGATGGTATAAAAGGATGCAGACAGATCCAAAAGGATCAAGGCCATGGGATGCATCTAGCAGTTGATGCTGTTCCAAATGAGCCATCAGCTGGGAGTTTAGGTGTTTTTCCAAAATCTTAGTGGGTAGGCAGCAGGGAGATGGGCTGATAGTTTTTTAACTCTGAGGGGTCCAGATTGGGTTTTTAATCAAAGGTTGAGGGTAGCAGCCAGAGGTAATAGCTTTATTCAGGGTTATTGTAAGATGTGGGACAACAATATTATCTCCTAGCTGCAGAATTTTGGGAGAACAAGATTCAAGAGGAGAGCCTGATTTCATGCTGAGGAGATAAAGCTCCATCTGTTCATGTGTGTGAGGGGTAAAGCAAAAATGGAGAGCTGTCAGGCTTTCTCTGGTGATCATAGTCTCTGATCGACTTAACTCAGCATTAGTGTCCAATTGGGAGGGAATAGGGGACTTAGAGATAAGACAGTCAAGTTCCTAATAAATATTAAGCATTTTAGTTTGAAAGTAATCCAACATTCGATTGCAAAAATCCTGGGTACCCTCTATGCTTGAAGGCACTGAGGGTACAGATAGCAGATTAACTAACTTAAAGAGATCGATATATGATTTAGTGGTTGCCAGCTAGTTGGAACAATAGAGATATCTCTCTTCCTTGATAGTGACTTTAAATTCTGCCATAATAGCCTCATATCCTGCTCTTTCATGAGGATCGTAGCATTTCTGCCAGCCTCGTTCTTGACGATGACAGGCCTGTCTCAGCAATCTAAGGGCCTTATTCCGAGCTTGGTGGCCTGAACACCGTAGGACTGCATCCGCCCCCGCCAGCAGCCAACGACGATGGGAGTCCAAAGAGCATCATATTACGAGTTGACCACGGGGCCGGCGGTGTGGAGGCAGGGTCTTGCAGTAGTGGTGAGTACTTCTCCCAAATGTATCGATGCATTTCAACTGCAGATGCGTCGGATGCACACATATGCATGATATATGTGTAAAAATACCATATACCCATTACCGGGGTTCAGCCCATATGTGGGCAGTCCTGCCAATGGGTATATAGTAAGAAAAGGGCTCACCTGTAGATCGCGGCAAACTGGGTCATAATCCTTGGTGTGAAGTTCCTGCTGTGAAGTGGGACCTGGAGAAAGGGATCCACGTTGTAATCTGCCTGGAAAAACAAGTAAGGGGTGAGTATGCACCCCAAATCTATTGTCACCACCACCTTGAATTAGGCTGTTGGACCGCCGTGGTCCACTTGTGGAACAGGCAACTTGTCATATGGATGACAGTGCAGCTCACCTGCACCGCCATATGGTGGATGCCTTTCCCTGATGGCGAACCTGGCAGTCAGCGGTTTGCTGGCGGTCTTGGCGGTCCAACTGCGGTCTTCGCAAAGGCAATTCACACAACTCACAATACGGCTGTCGGACTGCCGATATGGCGGTCCACGTGACCACCAAACTTGTAATAAGGCCCTAAGTCTCTCTGAAAACCACAAGGAGATGGGTGTCTTCCTCCACAGGTAGGTTTCCTTTAAGGGGGCCACAATATTAATGGCTGAAGTAAGCCAAGAAGAGAATTCTATGGCCGCAATTTCTGTATCCTCATAATCTATCTAACTGTAATTAAGAGCATGGGATAAGGATTCTTTACTGAGCCCTTTCCAGTTTCTTTTGGAAATTCTATCAGTTCCACAATTAGCAATCTCCTGTGTAAAAGGCCAGAAGAGAATGAAGGGAACAGCATAATGATCGGACCAAGTGATGGGTAGGGGCTGAGAGACCTTAAGACGAAGGTTATTGGAGAAAATACAATCCAAAATATGGCCCGCTCCATACGTAGGTAACAATACTAATTGTGAGAGTCCACAACATGTCATTATGTCTCCAAAGGCCCGGGAGTCCTTGCACATATAATTTTTCAAATGGAAATTAATGTTCCCCTGAAGTGAGATATTGTGTTTACCCAAGTAGGGTTCTATTAGATGAGCAAACTCTGGAATATAAGCAGACCTAGGTCCAGGAGGTCTACAAACCAAGATCCCTACAAATAAGTTTGATGGTATTATTTTTTATAGAAAAGTGTAGTTCTTCCCAGGGGCCCAGAGTACGAAGCGGTTCCATAAGGCATGAATATTTGCTTTTGTGTGTGACTACCAGCCCTCCATCTACTCTGCCTATCCTATCATGTTTAGTAATGATGTATCCTGGCAGTCATTTTCCTAGGAGGAAGGAGCATAGGCTTTTTGAAGGAGACATGAGGTGTACTAGAAATGGGTGCCGGGGAGGTGACCTAAAATTCACACAAAGGACAGCTATTGATATTATTGTAGTAGAGCTCGGTAAAAATCAATAGGGGAAATGCACACTGATAAGTTATAATGGTTTTGCAACTTAGAAGCTGCTCTCTAGAGTAAGTTAGGTCAGGGGCCTTTTCCTTTGCAAAACTGCCAGGGGTTCTGGCGCGCAGCACAGTTCAGGCACGGACTGGCGCAGATTGGCTTGCCTTTGGTGCACTGGTGGTACGCCTGATGCGCACATCTGCTGCACGTCCATTCAGGCATGTTAGTTTTATGGGCATTCCCCCCGCAACACTAGCCCACTAGCAGTCCCCGGAAGTATGTACATAGCACTCATTTGCCACTTGCTCAATTGGCAGATCAAGAGCCACCGCGGACCAGGGAAAGAGCAATGCAGAATTGGCAAAGTTAGAATTGTGTTTATTAAAACAGTTAACAATGCAGAAGAAATGTTCAATTAAAACACCAGAAAAATGACCAAGGACTCTGACAAAGCAGCCTACCGTAAGGCTAACTGCTGCAAGGCCTTTCAAGGATGTCAGTGTTATGGGCGTTCCCCTGCCACACTAGCCTGCTAAAAATGCCAGGAAGTATGTAGATATCGCTCATTTCCCTACACTCAATTGGCAGAACAACAGCCACGGCATACCGGGGAAAGAGTGATGCAGAATTGGCAATGGTTAGAATTTTATTTATTAAAACATAGTACATGTAGTTGAGAATAGGCACATTTTGCCTTTGATTTTGGGTGGGTATTTATTTTCAAGTTGTTGTGTTTAAAGTTGCCATTGCTTTCACTACTATGCCTATTTCTTTGCTGGCATTAACAGAAGGACCACTTTTACACAATGTTTGATAGGATATTCCTGGTAGTAATCTAACACTGAAGGTAGTCTACCACCAAGAACTGTGTGTGAATTTTCAGCATTCCAAGCAAAGTAACATTTTAGTGTGCTGTAGCATTCTCCCCACACTTGAAAAAATAGCAATGTTTCATTGTATATGAAGTAATACGATACCACCAGAAGGTAGCTCTATATGGTTGCCTCCAAACCTTGCCTTCTGTAAATAGCTCTACCTACCCCTAATTAGACAAGGGTAGGGTTGGCAAAGTTGTGTAGTTTTTTCCTCCTCTGGTACGGATATTTATCGTGAGAACTAAGGGCCTTATCTAGACCCTGACTGATTCTGAACATCCACTAAAATGGAGATAACCCATCTACCCTATTTAGAATTCATGTGGCTTCTATACACACTAAATAGGGTGGACAAGACATCCGCTGCTCTTTGGTGGAGGTCCTGCATTCACCAAACTCTAAATAAGCCCTTAAGGGTTTTATTCATTCTTATCTGTCTAAAATTGTGGTATTTCACAATGCTTTTTATCACTGTAATCCATTTTTTTCCATTTGTTTAGAAAAATCAATTAGCAAGCATGGCTTTACATTGTGACTGTCCCCTGTCCAGTCAGTCATGAGATAAATGTAAGTGAGCTATACACTCCTGTACAAAAGGCTTTATTTATACCAGCTCCAAGGTTTAGCTCCTGCAAGACATATTTTCTCAAACGCAATCTTGGGCAAGAGAAAGCTGTGAAATCAGTGTGAGCCTGAGAAAAACAGATTATTATGCAAAGCACAGATAGGCCAATGTAGGAAAGTTGCCCTCTCTGCAGGGTCACCCCAGATGTTTCACCTTATGATGGACCCTAAATTTTGCTGACTGTAGAACATTACCTCTGCTACCAGTGATGAAGTGCCTGTTCTCTCCATTCCAACATAGTGAAATTGGCTTCCCTCAAATTGGCATATTTATCTTATCTATACGTCCCTAGTATCTAGTACAAAGTGTACCCCGGATCTGTAGGTTAAATGTCAATAGTGGACTGCAGCACCTAGTGTACCACCCACTACATTGACAGTGCAGACATGACTGCAAGCCTAACATTTGTAGCCTGACTGTTGCAGTTTTAAACTGCAAATTCAACCTGTCAAAATAACACCTTTTGAAAGGCCAAAATCTTCCTTTTTAATATTTATTGCTCATAAGGCAGGGCGAATGGTATTTAAAAGTAGGACGTGTAGGAATTTAATTAATTCATGTCCTCGCAGTGAAAAGCCCAAAAAGCTATTTTCACTGTAACAAGGCTGGCTGTTTCATAGGAAAACAATGGGTTACATTATTACATTAAATAATGCTAATTTTTTAATCAGCTAGAAAAATAATGAAACAACTATTTTTGATAGCTATTAAAAGTCCAGTTCAATGGTGAAGTCATATTTTTGATAAATAATAAGAAAACAGTGCTTTTAGAAAATTACCTGTTCCCTGTCTAAAGCCTCTTGATGCCCATTTGCATTTGGTCTCCCACTTCTATCAGCCAGTAATTAATATTTGAATAGGTGTGAATGGGTGTGAAATGTCTCCCAAGAGCATACAATAGGCTGACATGAATGGGCACAGATAACCCCTCCCTCTGAACCTGACAGAATGTGTAGGGTGGCTGTGAGCATCCTTTTTGACAATACAGTGTCAAATCCTGTTTGACAGGTCTGTTGGGGGTTAGCATATAACACTTGGGGTGCACTTCAACGAGGCATCCCCTGTCACAGTAAATGTTAGCTGATACCTGGGCAGTGCCCTTTCTTTGTCCACCAAGTCTGGCAGGCTTCAATCACAATGGGCCTCTTTTTCATTTTCAGTGTCAAACCTACTGATTGTCAAATCCTGCTTGACAGGACTGCTGAAGTTTTATATATAACACTAGGCGCAAACTTCAAAAGGCGAGAACAGGATGCCAACACAAGTCTTTTTTATCCTATGTCCGGTTGCTGGAAAACCCTGCATTGTTCTACCTGAAGTCTAGCTCTGCATTTATTGGGGGTGCAGATTGCCCCAAACTGAATTTTAATGTTAGATGTAGGAGGACACTAGGATTACCATAGTACACTCCCCCTCAAACACCACCAGCCCTCAGAGGCCATGTTTCGTGTGGCTCAAGACTTCTGCCATTTTGAATATGCCCAAAGTGGGTATGGTTGGAACTTTTACCCCATTGGTTAGGGCGTCCCCAGGGGTCAATTTCACCCGCTGACTTGTACCAGGCATAAATGTGACATCTCCAGGAACCTACTTCAGTGCAATCCTGGGCATGTGGCAGATCAGAAAAGGACTGGACCTTCTGTCTGAGACCTGAGAAGAGTCTAGAATACTGGAGCTGCTCTCCCTCTTGTACCCAGGACAAAATGGTGTACTCCAAGGCCATAAGCTGACCTCCTGTTAAAAGCAGCAGGGACAAAATAAGCTAGAAGAGGCTTTTTCCTGCAACTGCCCATTTGACCAAAGGCAACTAGGCCTGGACTGGAACCTGCTGTTTGGCCTCTGCCTGGTACCACGTGAGTCTCTAAGTGCCTCCTCTGAGGTCCTGGACTTCTTTAGAAGTGTACTCCTGTGGTGGATTGGGACTTAAAGGTCTATGTCCGAAGGTAAAATCTTTGACCAGGATCATGTATCGGACCTGCTCTTCAATGCAATCAGTGTCATATTTCGCCTAGGTCTCGGTCTTCTGCGACCATTGACTGTCATTGGAACTTTGTGCTTCTTGGCAGTATTTTTACTTGAAACTTTAAAAATTCATATCTCCAGTTCCCCTTGGAGGCATTTTTGTGTATTAATATTATTTGAGTATTATTCCCAACGTACATAATATGGATCCAGACTCAAATTTACATGTGTACACGTATCTGGTGTTATTGTCTTTGAAACATATTTGATGTGATGTGTTAAAGTGCCTTCTCCTGGCTCACTCTAATTAAGACTCTGCTAGGCTTTGATGCCATGTAGTTCAAAATAGATGTTTCACTCTGCACAGTCATTGTTTAATATTTCTGCTGCATACAGTAAAGCAAGGTCAAGTTTATTTATTTCCAAATGACGCTGTTCTTGAAGAAAACTGTAGCATGGGCTCAGTAATGTACTTTTCTCAAGGTTCCTTCTGTCTGCTTGCTGTATTGCATTCATTCACAACAATTCTCTGTTGCTTTGTAACTAGTTTGTTCTGCCTTCTCTGGATGACATTAGCACTGAGGGGCTGAATCAATATTCATGTATTGGGATAATGCTTAGGGGGCAAGGCAATAAGACTTTTATTACTTTGGTGCTCTGATTTCCGGAAATTGATTTTTTCTGCTGACATCATGATGAATATGCAGTTTTCATTCTATTCCATGAGAAGATTTCCTATATAAACCCCTAAATTTGAGGGTGAGCCAGAGTTCTTTCTGATGCTATTAGAGATGCTGTCTGATTTCTTACTGATTTTGATGCTCATTGGGACTTAAAATATTTTAGATTTTTGCCTATTCTTCTGTATAACCTCATTTCTTACAGCCAATGATTATGGTGCATGTGAGATAAGGCTCGCGTAAAAAAAAAATGCAAAGACCAAGATAAGTGACTAAGGGGCATATCAGCAAGGCGGCGCTATGAAATTATCGCCGCTTTTGCGTCCGTTTTCGGGCGAAAAGCGGCGATAATTTCATCGCCGTATCAGCAAAGACACGCTATCGCGTGTTTTCCTGATTTAGCGCCCCTTACAACAACGCCCAGCTTTGCATCTCTAATGAGATGCAAAGTGGGCGTTCCGTGCCAAAATAACTGGAGAAATGTCGCTAACCGACATTTCTCCAATTATCAAGCTGCACGCAAACAAGCAGAGCGATAAGAAAAGTAGCGATAACCACAGTTATCGCTACTTTCCTTACGCCTGCTTGTAATCTGACTTAGCCATGTAATCCAATGGGAGGTGGATTACATGGCTAAAACCACCCTGCCCTATCAGCAAGGTATCGCTGGTCGCAGTGCGATTATCGCTGGATTTCCAGCGATAATCACACTGTTTTCCAGCTAACGCATGGATTCCTATCGCTTGGGAGATAAGCGTTGCTGATAGCATGCTATCTCCACGATAGAATCCAGCGTTAGCCTGCGATAATTATCCTCGCGCTAAAAGCGCTGAGCGATAATTATCGCAGGCCCTTGCTGATATGCCCCTATGTGAGAGCAGTTCAGAATGGTGGTGCTTCTTGAATTTCATGGTGGTCTTTCCCGAGCTTATGGAAATAATTTTGACCATTTCACGTTCAAATTAATGGTGCATGCTCAACCCTACTGGTCATAAACAATCTTGTCAGTTATATGATGCATGACTGGATTATTAGACTAGTAGAGATGCACAAGAGGGTGGCCAAAACAGGTTGTTATATTTTAATGTTGGTTGATATAAAATGACTTCTTCAGGTACTTGTGTAAAAAAAATGATAACACAATTTTACTATTCTATATTGCTACTGTATTAAGCTGTGGAAATTCATACCCCCCATCTCCTCAGAATGGAACCCTTGAACTCGGACTACTTTTAGCTGCTTTAGCTGCCCTGAGAATGGAATTAAAAGCTGCAACCTCTCCTTTTCTATGTGATCTCCCAAAGCCTAGTTTGAAAGTCTGTTTCAGGGCTCCACAGATTGACTTCCTGACCTCACACTTGAAGGACAGGACACTGTATCACACATTTTCCAGTTTACAGTGCCAAGGATAAAGAAAAGGGCTCATATGCTGGCCAGTTTTATAAAAATATTACAAAATGAGAGATATAGTTACTTCAGAGAAGTTTGACTTATTGAATCTTTCACCAGAAGTCTTCAAGGAAGCCAGGATTGGTTAAGTTTGAGAGCCTACATATACAGAAGAGCCCTAGCTTGAAGAGTTCCAAGCAGAGCAGCCCTTTCTTAATCCTCCAACATGTCTGAAAATTAAAAAACAATTAAATACATTTCTTCATGGTGGTTGGTGAAGTAAGAAAGATGGATGCTCTCCACTACTGTTGCTTGGCCAGTGGATATTGAAACTACTAGATCACCCACTGGCAAAGGTCTACCTCACACAGATAGGTGGTAGGGCTAGTTCATACTGCTCGGCAGTGACGTCGGATTGATTGCACTTAATCTAGCATCTTCTAATGTGATTGTTTTATTTGATTATTGACAGATGTGTAATGGTTTATCTTTCATTTGTGCCAATTGAAGGAACTGTACCACTGATTGGATGATCACATGAACGAGTATATGATATCCTTTACAATTCACCAAATTAGCTGGTAAGTTGGCTGTTTGCCATACTACACCATTTATTGGTAGTCTTTTCCTGTGTTTGCTAGTGAGGATTTTTCTGTGAGGTGCAATTCTGTTCACTACTTGACTCTGCTCTTGGTATTGACAGTAGGAGGACCCGTTTGTTGGAATTTCCACTGTGTCACGAAAACATTAATACACTGTGTGCATGGATAGTTGCGGTAACAGATGGATAATGGAGGGGTGAATTGTTGCTGAATATCTGGGCAGTGCTTAATTTGTAAAACAATAAGTGTCAGAGCCCTCATAAGGAGACCACCTATTGTCACTGCCAGCACTGCCAATGACAGTACCTACACAACTGCTAACCATCACACTGTTTCAAGTGTGACAATTCAGACTATCCCAGGCCCCCAAAGCTATGGGAATGGCTTGGGCAGCTGGTATTAGTTGTTTTTAATGCATATTGAATTAATAAACAACTGTTGTTCTGCAAATCTTTTAATTGCACAAACAGTGCCACCATGTGTCGTGGCAGCTGTCATAAGTACTGGTGTTGACAATTAAGTGCCGGTACTGAGCACTGGAAACCCCCGGTTCAAATTAAGCACTATCTAGAGCCCTGTAAATTAAAATGGCCGGGGGTACAACAGGTGTGAGTGTCTGTTTTCTGTGGCCCTTGGACGCTTTCGTAATATGTAAGTCCCAATAGATGCTTGCATGGCCCTTTCTGTACTACTGATCATGCTGGCACACTTTCTGCCATGGGAGTACTCTCTGCGATGAAAAGCATAAGAAAGAGAAGGTTGATGTGTAAATTGCAGCAATGCAGCAACTCACTGTCCACCTGTTGAGGGAAAAACACGTTCTTAAAAAGGCTCCAAGGCTTTGATATACACAAACTTACTTGCTAGCACAGGAGGCAAACCAGAGACACAACAGCGAAGATTCAAAGAAAGTGAAACTTTAGAAAACAAACCATCAACAGAGGAAGAGGAGCCATAGAAACAGGCAGGAGATTAGAACATTGGTGGAGATATCTATTTGCTTTCCAACTAGGACTGTGCTGAACAACCCGAATCCACGGAATAATAAAATCAGGCTTGATTTTCAGAATAACTAGCATATGCAAATGTGCAAATACCAACTTATTATGGTTGAACATAAATTAGTTTCACATATCTTCATTTTAGATATCTTTAAAAACCTGACTGTTTTCCCAACTTTCCCATTGGCCACACCCTAGAACATCCAGTTGTAAGTCCTTTAAGCCATAAAATGGAAAAATCAAAATAGCTCTCAAATTAAAGCAGATGAGCATTAATCAGCCTGAATAGAAAGAATAGCCATTCAGACTGAAGCAACTACGACATGATAGGGAAGAAGAAAACATGGAAATCGAGGCTAAGAGCTCTGAGCCCATTCTTGGTGAAGTAAAACCCTGGATGGGCAATTACCACGATCAATAAGGATGTACAAAGTATGATTTGCAAAGCAGGACATTCTTGCTCCCAAATATTTAGATTTTCTTTTATGTGGGTGAGTATAGCCTAAAATGGTTGGAGTTATTCTGTGGAATGCATTTTGCTCCTAATCATCCAAGGGATGTTTTCCCAATGGGCATGTGACCGGGAGAGAGTTTGAAAATACCTGCACAATAAATGCCATATCCATACAGTAGTATCAGAATGTTCACAAGGGAACATCTTGGATGGCTATGGTATGGGAAAATCTGATTGGTTGGTGTAATTAAAAAGGGTGGATTCATTTAAATTGAATCTTCATTTGGTTGCCTTAATAAACAACTCCTAGAAATCAGTAACCACATTTAGGGGCCGACTACGATGGCGGTCGGAAAAGAATTCCGACCGCCGTGGTAGCGAAAATTAACCGTCCGCATGTACCGCGGGAAAACCGGCGGTCAGAGTAGGATGAACCACCAGAGAAATCCGACCGCGGCGGACGGATTCCACGAAAGTCCGCCGGGAGTGTCCGGAGGAGGTGAAAATCTGTCCGCGGCGGTCGGAGTTGATGCGGAAAGACCCAAAACCGCCGCACGGCCAGCGGATTGACTGCACGTGAAATTAGGATACGATTGCGGTGACAGCGGAACGATCAGTTGTTTCCAACCGCTGCGATCGCAACCATTGATGAATGGGCGAGCCGGCGGAAGGGCTGTTGTATTCCGACCGCCGCGGTCGCTCCGGAAGAGTAATGGCGGTCGAAAGCAACCACACAACAAAGCTACCAAGTGTGGCCATTAATCTGGCTCAGCCTCAAAAAACACCTAACACACCCCAATGACACATCCCCATGGCAAAAAAAAATACAAATCCCAGGTCAACCCACACAACACACCTGACATGAATACTCCATTTTGACCCACCAACATAGCTGAGTATAAAACCAGCCCCTTCCCTGACCAGAATCCTTTGCACAACTCCAGAACTGAAGGGCCCAACCCCACAGCACAAAGGAGAGGCAAATCAGCACACATCACACCATCACAACCACACACACACCACACACATCACCACCACCTTCACAACTGCACTGTTCCCACATTGGCACATCGCACACCATGTCACAGAAGAAGATGCCCAAATTCACTGACAACTGTCAGTGATGGTAGATGAGGTAATCAGAGTAGAACCACATTTGTTTGGAAGCATGGTCCAACAGACACCAGTAGCCAGAAAAAATCAAATGTGGGCAAGGATAGTCAACAAAGTCAATGCAGTAGGGACCACCCCGCGCACCCAGAAGGAGATCAGGAAGAGGGGGCATGACATCAAGACCAGGGTGAAAGAGCGTGCCAACAAGAACCATGAGCTTGCTCAGAGGACTGGCGGTGGCCCTCCCATTCCACCACTAACATTCACCGAATGGGAGGAGAAGGTGCTTGCCATACTGCATCCAGAGAGTCTCACAGGAATACCCGGGGGAGTGGAGGCTGGTAAGTACCAACAAATGTATCCCTTCACACTGCCATGTACTGTCTTGCACAACTAGAAAGCTACACTTTCTAGACCTAAATGCACTTATGTACAACATACTCTTCCCAACACGTCACACATCTCTACCATTTCCTTCCTCTGATTCACCTCAAAGGTAGCTAGCAATATGTCCATGGGGGCATGTGTACAGGCAGCCAGCACTACAACTCCCACCAGGCACCCTTGTCCCACAGCTGAGCAAGATGGAGCACTCCCCCCACCCACAACCATGTGGCAGACATTGCATTGCTCTCTTCAAACTTACAGGTAGGTAGCCATCTTATGCTCTCTTGTCCCACCCCTGAGCAGGATGGATCACTACCCCATCCAAGAGCCATGTGTAGCCTATTCCCTTCCTCTGCTCCACTTCACAGGGAGGCAGACATCCTAACAGGGAGGGGTGTTTGTGGGTGGGAAGCCAGCACTACAACTCCCACCAGGCCCCCTTGTCCCACAGCTCATCAGGATGGAACACTCCCCACACCCACAACCATGTGACAGACATTGCATTGCTCTCTTCAAACTTACAGGTAGGTAGCCATCCTAACAGGGAGTGGTGTTTGTGGGTGGGAAGCCAGCACTACAACTCCCACCAGGCACCCTTGTCCCACAGCTGAGCAAGATGGTGCACTCTCCCCACCCAGAACCATGTGGCAGCCATTCCATTGCTCACCTTCACCTAACAGGTTGGTAGCCATCCTAACAGGCAGGGGTGTTTGTGGGTGGGAAGACAGTACCACAACTCCCACCAGGCCCCCTTGTCCCACAGCTCAGCAGGATGGAACACTCCCCACAACCATGTGGCAGACATTGCATTGCTCTCTTCAAACTTACAGGTAGGTAGCCATCCTAATAGGGAGGGGTGTTTGTAGGTAGGAAGCCAGCCCTACAGCTCCCACCAGGCACCCTTGTCCCACAGCTGGGCAAGATGGACCACTCCCCCACCCACAACCATGTGGCAGCCATTCCATTGCTCACCTTCACCTAACAGGTAGGTAGCCATCCTAACAGGGAGGGGTGTTTGTGGGTGGGAAGCCAGCACTACAACTCCCACCAGGCCCCCTTATCCCACAGCTCAGCAGGATGGAGCACACCCCCAGCCGGAACCATGTGGCAGCAATTTCCATCAACTGTGTCACACAACAGGTAGGTAGACAGTGCATGCACCCTGCCATTCCTCTCAAAAAGCATGGAACCATATGACCACACCAGCCCTCACATGTCACCCAATTTGGCATAGATCCAAAAGCCACTTCCAGTGTGCAGACAGCTAAGCGTACGTAACAGTCACTGAAAACAAAGTTTGACTCACCAAGTCACGTGTTGAAGAAATTCAGGTCCCAATCATGCACAGCACTGAATGCTATGTGTAAGTGCCATCGTGTCAGAGCATGAAGGCCCATATGAACACAAAACATGCATGGTCAGTTGGTACAAGAAAGTAAAGTACATGATATGAAAAAGGTATGCTTAAGATTACAATGGCTAGTTCTTGCTCAGATGAAACGTCTTCCATGCAGAGCAAACCAAAAAGACGCATCACATAAAGTTGATGTGCTGCAAGTCGTTAGATGACAACATGTCCTTGTAATCACACAATCTGTACGTAAAATATGGTATCTATTTACATGTCACACCATGGACAAGTAATGTAGGTACCTTCACATCATGTCATGATGCGCAGTACCTTGCAGCCATACAAAGTGATATCAATGTAAACTGTGGGGTGTATCACATGTAACATCCAAACGTCTAACACCAAGCTTGTGGGGTGCACGTCAATGACCATTTCACCTCTGTTCAACAGGAGATCCACAATTAACTGCTGCAGAAGAGAACACCGACCTGCAGAGCCAGTCTCCCCCCCCTGGAACATGGACTCTCGAATGCAGACTCCCCACGTTTCTCGGATGAGGAGCAAGAACCTGGCCTATCCAGACTGCCAGGGCGCATCACCTCCCAGGCCCCCACTGTCCCCACCACCACCACCTCAGCAACAACAACAGCGCTGACCCCTGCTGCAACGACCTGTGCAGCCTCAACTACCACCAGTGCTGCCTGCAACACTCTCCCTGCCTCAGTGGTTACAAACACCACCACACAATCAGAGGAGGGCAGGGAGAGTCTGCGGGTGCATCGGGAGGCAATGCCACAGGTCCGGGACAGCAGGACAGGTGGGAGGGCAACTGGGGGACCAATTCGAGAGGACACTGGGACCGAAGCCATGGCCAACATCGCCCGAGTCCCTGGGGCATACGAGCAAACCCAGGGACACATGGGCCAGGTTGTGGAAGACGTACGTGAGCTCCGCCTGCTGCTGAGGTCCATGGACACGCGTATGGCTCAAATTGTGGACCTCATGGGCCAGCTCCTGGGTGTTCTGAAGGACAGTCATGCGGTCCAAAGGACAGCTCAACCCCCCTCCAGTGTCCCGCAGGATGATACTCCCACCACCTCAGCTGCAGCCACAGAGAGGGGTGAGCTGCAACAGGATGACTCCTCAGACACCGCTGAGCCCGCAGCAGTGGCCCCCCTGGAAAACGCAAAAGGGGCCGTCTGAGAAACACCACGGGAGGATCACATGGCAAAGCACCATCCAAACGCCAGTCGCCGAGCCAGCCATGATGGCACCTCTGTTCCCCTTGACATTGACTTTGTTGACTATTCTTACCCACACTGCCATGTCGATGGCAGGTGTCTGTTGGACTGTGGCACTACATCAATGTGGTGACTACTCTATTCTCCCATTTACCATCACTGACAACTCATCAATTCACTTAGCACCATTTTGTAAAACATCACTTGTCTGTCACAAATACTCATTGTAAATAAACACTCTTTACACACCTATGTCTTTGTGTCAGCTCCATGTTTATCACAGTATGTACAATGTTGACTCAGTTTCCAATGTACCAGAAGCTCTGATTGTGATGAGGCATTGAGAGGCTGAAGGGACCTAGAAAGACACAAGAGAACGACATTTACTTGTCAGGTGATGGCATCACAGCCAGTACACAACACTAGTTATCAAGGTACACAAACCAGCACACATTACAATGAGAAACAACATCAACATAGACATCATGTGGCTGGTCATAACTACCCTGTGCCACAAACATCAGCCATCAGCACAGAGCCAACAACAGGCAGCAGTCAAAAAACTCTTCTAATCCTTGTCACTACCACCAAAGACAGCAGACAATGTCACTGTTGTACAATGTCACTCACACTCAAGGGAAGTAGTTGTTGATGAGCTGTTGACGCAGGTCGACACCTTCCTCCTCTCCACTACCATCATCGCTGGACATGTGTGAGTTTGCAGGGGGGGGGCATCTGCTGCTAATCATCGTCCAGGAGCAGGGTTGATCTCTTTGCGCAAGGCCAGGTTGTGGAGCATGCAGCATGCAACTATGATCTGACACACCTTTTGGGGAGAGTAGAGTAGTGCACCTCTGCTCCTGTCCAGACACCAGAATCTAGACTTCAGAAGACCAAAAGTACGCTCCACCACACGACGTGTCCTCCCATGTGCTTCATTGTAGCGGACTTCACCCAGGGTCCTGGAATTCCTCAGTGGGCTCAGCAACCAAGGCCGGTTGGGATATGCAGAGTGCCTAGGTGTGAGATACACAGATCAATTTTGTAATATGTCAGTAGCTGAGGACAGCATGTCACACATACAGCACACTACTTGACTCTGCGTACTCACCAACAATCCACGCATGCTCCGGATGCAGATTTGCCATCAGCTGTGGTACGATGCTGTTATGCAGTATGTAGGAGTCACGTGCTGATCCTGGAAATCTGGTACAGATCATGGGAGATGATCATATCTGCTTGGCATACCACTTGCACATTAATGGAATGGAAATGCTTCCTGTTCCTGTATATGTGCTCACGTGCCCGTGGTGGAACCAGGCCAACATGTGTGCAGTCAATGGTGCCCACAACATTAGGGATGTGGGCAAGGTCATACAAATCACCCTTCACAGCTGCCAATTCATGTCTCCTGGGAAAATGGATGTAGCGGTCCTTGTATGTCGTCATTGCGGACAGGACATCACGTAGCACCATGCTGAACATTGGTTGAGACATCCCACCTGCGCTGGACACCGTGTACTGGAACTAACCAGTTGCAAAGAAATGCAGGGCCGCCATCACCTTACATGTTGGTGTCAAAGCAGTTGGATAGGTTCTGTGAGGCCTCAGATGGGGCTCCAACTGAGAACATAGCTCTTGAAGGGTAGGTCGATCCAAACAGAATTTACGTATGATGTCCTCATCCTCCATGTCCGCCAGCAATGTGAATGGACGATGCATATTTGGTCGTCTCCTACATAAAATAAAAGTGGACACATGTCAATTAAATTCCCCTATGAGATGTGTCCAACATCTTACGTCTTGACTGACACAGCGCCAACAATGACTGGACAGAAACAACAGCTTACAGCACAAGTCACATGCAGAGACACCTTGCTCTCAAGTAGTTGTACACATGTTCAGTATGTACATACTGAGTACCCCCATAACAGATTCAGACTATGTGAATGTAAAATGGTACATTCCGACATCTTGTGTCACCAGCCCTGAGAGTAGTTGACACAGCATATGTTTGAAACAGCAACACTGCTGGTTTCTACGCAGCTGCTGCACCTGCCACACCTTCTTGCGGGAGTTGGACAGAGCACACATTAACAACACATTGAGCACAGTGTGGGGCATATTCTCAAGGAGCCATCGCCGAATTATCGGCACTTTTGCGCCGCAAAAGTAGCGATAGACTTATCGCCCCATTCACAAGCTGGTGCAAACTGCCGACATCGCCAGTTTTCCCGCAATAGCTGCCGCAAAACACATCGCCACGGATGAGAGCGACAATTAACGCTAATGACATGCAGAGTAGGCGTTCCCGTGCAAAAACACATGAAAACACCACTTCGCGATATTCTCAACGACCAGCCAGATCTGCGATGCCGGACAAAAACAGGCGATAAGGCGCGTTAGCAGCAGGGACTTAACACCTGCTCATTACTGGTCTTAAGTAGGATGAAAACCTGCAGTACAGAGGGAGCCCAGGCCAGAGCCACATCTGAAGACCAACAGATGCCATGGAGCTACTAATCATGCAGCTTGGAGACCCAAGAGGGCCACAACACCACCGCCACCACCCCCAGGACCACCCCCACCCCCAGGACCACCCCACCGGACCACCACCGAGGCAGTGCAGAACAAGACAGCGAACCTTCCAAAAACGCATCAGCCTCACAGACTTAACGCCAGAGGATGTCATTGCCCACTACAGGCTCAAAAGGACAACCATCCTCCGCATCATGACCCACATTGCCCACAGGCTGATGGCACCAACACAGCGGACAACCAGCATCCCTCCGCAGACAAAGCTGCTGGCTGTGCTGCACCTGTTGGCCTCTGGTACCTTCCAACCAACAACTGCCAGAGTCGGTGGAGTCTCACAGCCAGCCCTATCAAAGGCCATCACACCTGTCCTGGATGCCATCATCAGTTTCATACCCCAGCACCTTCACTTCCCCCACACTGCGCAGTAACAGCTGGAGACCAAGCAAGGCTTCTACGCCATAGCCGGATTCCCGCATGTGTTGGGGGCAATCGACTGCACACATGTCCTACTTGTGCCCCCTGCCGACACAGCACACAATTACCGCAACAGGAAGCACACGCATTCCATCAATGTGCAGGCAATAGTGGACCACCGGGGACTCTTCACCAATGTCGTTGCCAACTACTCAGGCAGTGTGCATGACTCATACATCTTCCGACAGTCCATCATCAACCAGCGCTTCCAGGATGGCACCTATGGAAATGGACTGCTCGTTGGTAAGTACCAACGGAACACACCACACACCTCAATTTCACAATCACACACCGCAGAACTGTGGGAATGGACATGTAACAAAATCACATCCAACATGCCAAACAACATGCACACCTGCCAGACACGACAACACAAGTAACCGTGGTAAGAGAGGCCAGAAATGTGGACAAACCATACACTAAGGCATAGCCCCTCTGCCACACATTTGCAGAATGTGGGGCGAGGTGGGAACCACGATTGTGCGAAGGAGGCAATGGACCCATGAATAACAATGTACACAATGCCAAGTGTGGCGGTGATGTACTGGACAGTCTTGAGTATGCAGACCACAGACATGTCCATGTGGACACATACTGCTGGAGTCTGTAGTGTCGTGGACAGTGGACGCAACCATGTCATCACAGGCAGTGGGGAACACCTTGGACAAGTAGCCATGTCGGCCCCCCTGTAAGCGTAAGCGTAGTGGGCAGGCCCGGCGCATGCCAGTCCAGCGTAGGGGAGTGACTAAATAGGCCGGGGCTCAGGAAGTGGTTCACTTCCGGGACGGCCACCGAAGTAACTACTGCGTGTGGCTCTGTGTCCGCCATATCCTGGCCATAGGCCTACATACAAGTGGCCGACCACCTACAACGGGCAAAGTCACACCGGCGACGAGGTGGTTACGTCCCACACCACCCAGCGCACATCTCGTCATCACCTGCAGTGGCGTGTCTGCCAGGGCGGCATCCCTCACCCTGCCACGAGGCCGCCGTCGTGACCGGTGGTGCCTTCGCGATCCTGTGCGCCTGCCGCACCCCAGCCCGCTGATCCCCAGACCCGACCTGCGCATAGTGGTTAATGCCCGCCACTGCACACCCAGGCCTCACTGCTCACCTGCTGCCACCGGAGTCTCTCCAAGAGGGCCCACCACGTGCAGGTGCAATCTCCAAGGCCAGGCTCCGTGGGCCTGGCAGCCTCCTCAGCCGATCGCTGGCTTCTGCGCAGCAGGCCCCCAGCGCACCCAGCGGCACCGCGGAGTTGCGAGTTGGCTACTGCTGCCTTCTGACCACACTGCGGTACAGCAAGTAACATACACATCCTTTCCAGTACGCCCCTCCAGGCCTGCTGCATCATCGCAGGCTGCACACCCGCTCAGCTCTTCCGGTGGGCCGAACTCAGTGCACCACAAGTCACCGTCCAGCCTCCAGCATTATATCATGATGCACACCCGCTCAGCTCTTCCGGTGGGCCGAACTCAGTGCACCACAAGTCACCGGCCAGCCTCCAGCATTATAGCATGATGCACACCCGCTCAGCTCTTCCGGTGGGCCGAACTCAGTGCACCACAAGTCACCGTCCAGCCTCCAGCATTATAGCATGATGCACACCTGCTCAGCTCTTCCGGTGGGCTGAACTCAGTGCACCGCAAGTCATTGTCCTGAGGGGATACCCCACAAGTCCGCCTCCAGTAGCCAACAGCATGTCCTCGGTAACGCCACTGGAGCCCTTCACAGTCAAGGGGCCACCCCCGTCCCAGGCAGGCCGCCGGTAAGCCTGGGCAGATCATCTGGAGACGTACTCCGAAGCGCACGACATCCCAGCGCGGCAGCGGCAGCGCACACGTGTGAGGAGTGCGGAGAAATGGCCCGGGGCTCTGGGCATGGTTCAGTTCTGGGCTCTGGGCGTGGTCCAGTTCCGGCCTGGCCACAAAAGTGACTATGGCGTGTGTCTCCGTAGAAGTGTCTGCACTACCTGGCCTGTAATCGACAATGTCGCAATGTAGCATGCACCAGGAGGGCGGCCTCGCCCGAATGTATTAATAAAGGAGCGCGAGACCGCTCGGGGTCTCGGCTCATACATGCCAACTGTTGTGTGTGTATCTACATTGCCGCAGCCTGAACCGAAGGCCTAGCCTCAATATCAGCGTGAGGTCAGCCAGGCCAGAACTCCACATCTGTGTCCGCCCTATCCTTACCATAGGCCTACACACACGTGGCCGCACACCTTCAACGGCCAACATTACAGTCTTGCTGTCAGTCCTGCGGACATGCGCAGACAGGCATGATAATGGTGTGCCGTAGGAGTGCAAGTGATGCAACCGCGCAGCACACACAAGTAAATAGGCTCGGTGGGAGGGAGGAGCAGCTGTGAGGCTACGTAATACACATTGTCCTACCACATTTGACAGCAGCAATACATGGCTAACATGAATCCCAAGGTCGCACAAATCACACACCACGAAACTTGTATGTCTGCCAACACAGCATGCAGAACCACCAGTTAACACTTACCTCACTTACCTCTCACAGGTGATCAAGGATATGCACTCTGCCCGTGGATGATGACACCCCTCCGAGACCCGAACACCCCAGCCCAGAGGCAGTACAATGTGGCCCACAAACGCACCAGGGGCATTGTTGAACGCACGTTTGGCGTGTTGAAATCACGTTTCAGGTGCCTGGACATCACCGGTGGAAGACTCCTGTACAGCCCAGAAATAGTGTGCAAGATGATCACTGCATGTTGTGTATTGCACAACCTATGTGTACGCACCAATGCCCCATGGATCCAAGTCCCAGAAGCACCGGACGATGATGAGGAAGATGATGCAGGTGGACCACACCCCACTGCAGCCGCAGCAGGAATAGCCCGAAGGAACACAATCATCAACAATTTCTTCACATGAGCACGTCACACTGTGACTGTCCACAGCAATCATGGCACAGTAGAGATGACCACATGGCCAGCATGTGCAAATGAAATCTTAGCAACACACATTCCCCGTGTGCATGTCAGTCCTCTGCATTGGCACATTAATCTGACGGGTGTAAGTGCAACATTGAGTGCTTACATTCGCATATGTTGCAAGAAGAGATGGTGTGTATGTCACCTCTGTACCGAGAGGCTGTTCATGGCGTCACGTATTCGACATGCCATATCAGGGTGTTACATGTAGTACGTCATGCCACTCATCAGCGTCCCACGTGTACATGAACGTGACATGAAGGCTGTCATTGGTGTTCAGGAAAAGACAACAGGGTGCCATTTGTGGTCAGAGATGTACCTGCCTGATGCAAATATACACCCTGTGTGTCGAGTCCCACAACATGAACAACATGGCCGTAAGGGGGATGTGGGCACAGTGGACCCCTCAGCAACATTGGGAGATGCACACCAGCCTAGAAGCCAGCAGGTCCACCTTGCGTGGAACACACCGAGGTGTCCCCTGGTCAAATGTGCCATGTACAGGTCACATGTGTACACGGACGTCATCCATCAAGAGAAGTGATCAGTGCCAGCTAATAGGTGCAAGGTGAGTGGTCAACCGCCTCCTCACAGCTACCTGCACCCATCACTGTCAGACTGCAGCAAAACAACACTGCTACATCAGAGCATGCAATACTGACCATGAGGGCACATACATGGCTAGTAAGGGTTCACCCATGCTGGAAGGCGAAGCAGTGACATCCCCCCCACCCAATACCCATCACATTTCCAGAATGCAAGCAGATGACAAACTGACATTGTGTGTGACAGCCCCTCTGTCTGAACTGGAAGGCGGTAGCACATCTGCACCTCCGACCTTGGGAATGCATGCACCCGGCACACCCAGAGCGATACCATAGCAGCTGCTGACGGCTCCCACACTACGCACAGCGCAAAGCAGAGACCAACGTATTCACACCCCACACACAGGAGTCCTTGCTCGTAGTTCACTTGCATGGTATGACCTTGACACTTACGCACCAAGCATCCTAGGAGTCCAAGCGCTCCACACTCAGACCAATCATTGCTCCGAGCTGTGGCGTCCACATAACTGTGACTTTGCCTTTGTGACACACAGCCCTATTTCATACATTGACGTGGGGCTAAGTTTGGAAATAGTGAGATTGTTGTTTTGGAGCAATGAGGCCACAGCTAGTTCACACATTCCCAGTCATCTCACTGCCAATCTGGGTCACGGACATACATGCACATTGAAATCAGTTCCCAGGGAGCACCGTTGTTTGGAAACACTGCCCCTACATACATCCATACTTTCATACTTGCTTGATCATGGACATGACTCTTCTGTGTGAATTTGAATGTCTTATTCACATTCGGTGGAGTGGTGAAGGTGGACCAGTACCTGGCCATGCACACGCTACTTTACAATTTTGCCCCGTGGAGGGCCAGCCAGGGTCCTTTGGGGAGGGCAAAGTGCATCGTAGGAGAGGGAGTTCAGTCCGCAGTCTGATTTCTGTGTCATTGGTTGCCTAAACAAATGTAGCAGTCCATGTCGGGGGCCAAGGTGAGTGTCGCAGAGTGTTAAGGGGGACAGTGGAGGGTGTTATTCCTGGGCATGATGCAGAGGGCAGAACCAAGCAGAAAGAGGCCATATGGTGGAGATGAATGCTACCGCTTCCTACTTAGCCCAATGGCAGATTCATCCTCATCATCGTCCTCCTATGTGTGATGTGCCTCACATGTGGGTGGTGGTGTTTTGTCTGCAGCACTGTGTGGCAGTGACACATCAGGGGCCAGAGGTGCATTGTCAGCCGCACTGTGAGGCACTGACACATCAGGGGGCGGTGATGTGGAGGGAGTAGTGGCAGCAGCATTCATCTGCACCAGGGCTTGTGGCAGCACTGCCATGATGTGGTTCTGCAGGTCATGGTAGATCCCTGCTACATCTCGCTGGTGTGCAGCCGTGGCAGCCATTCTTCCCGCCTGCATCCGCTCCATGTTCTCCATGTTCCTCCCCATGTTGGCCAACTCACGGCTGAGGTCGCTGGAGCCACTCTGACTAGACAGTTGTTCTTGTCTACGAGTCATGACTCCGGCGATGTCACCCATGGATTGTTGGAGACCATGGAGCGGACTGTGGGTGTCCGTTAGGGCCTGTAGGTGGTCCCTGATGGGACTTGGACACCCATGTATGGCATCTAGTTTGGCTGCCATGAGGTCGAACCCCACCCGCACCTGCTCTGCCATCCCCTTCTGGCCCTGCGACACACGGCGTTGGGATGCCATGTGTTGGTCATGGGGATCCTGGGAGACAGCCGGGGTGGTGGGTGCTTCCTACTGTGTGGTCTGTGCAGGGGGTGGGTTTGCCTCGATGCAGCTGGGCTGCCCTGCTCCTGGGGGTGGGGTGCTGAGGGTGTCCATCAGCTGTTGGAGGGTGTCGGGGTTGATGGTGTGTAGGTCCACTTCATCATCGGTGATGAGGAGTACGGTCTGCTCTGCAGGAGGTGATGATTCTCCCTCTGGAATGTGAAGGGGAGATGCAGTTTGACATTGTGTTCACATGTATGTTGACGCATTGGCCAAGTTTACAGACAGACTGCATGTCAATGTACATTGTGACTGTTTGTGTGGGGATGCCTATTTAATGCTGGACTGTTGGCATTTCGCCACCATCACGGATGTGAGGTTGTATTTGTCCATGGTCATCTCACAGTTTCCTGCTATGCCAAATGCGAATGGCCATTTTCTACACATTTTCTGTTGTGGAAGTGTTGCAGTTTGGTCCACTTTGTTGTACATGTTGAGGTGAACTGAGTGTTATGTGTGTGTGCTGCATTGTGGGTGATTTGCCCCTTCAGCTCTGCTTTGGCTGGCCCTTATCCCTTTCAGGCGGTGTGCCTTTCACTTCTGTGCTTATACAGTGCTGAGCTGTTGCAGACTTGGGTAAATTGGGCTCTTGGTCGGAGTTGTGACTCTTGGGCATGGTTTGTCCACAGATGTGCTGTACTTGCTTGTGCATGTGTGCCATTGTGCCCATCTCCCCCCGTCCCCCCAGTCCCTGGTGGTTACTCACCCTGTTGCTGTTGTGTCAGGTCATGTTGAGCAGTATCCGGTCCTCCGACTCCTGCCACCGTCTCCTCACTGATGACTGTGGACACCATTTCCTCCATCTCATCCAGCTCCTCCTGTGGCACAGGACTCCCACCCCGAGACTGCATTGATGCTTTGCGGTTGTTGGCGAGTTTCAGCTTGTTTTTGCGCTTCACATCATTCCAGCGCCTCTTGAGCTCTTCCATTGTCCTCCTCAGCACTGCGACTGCATTCTCCTTGTCCACGATGGACTGCCATATTCAATTTTTTGTTGCCAATGACACAGTGGAGGTGACGAACAGTTGTTGATGGTGTTCTGTCACCTCCGAAATCAGGATCCTGTTTTCCTGTGGACTGAACCGCGTCTTCCTCTTCTTCTTCTCCTTGCCCTTCCCTGACCCCGAGGTCCCGGGCTGGTCCTCCGTGGGGCTTGTGGGGTTCGGGTTGTCCTCTGTGCTTGCTCCGGCTACCTCCATGGTGCTTTGCAGTTGTTTGTGTTTTTATTTGTATTTCATTTTTGCCGCTTTTATAGTGTTTGTTCCCGCCTTACTTGTGGGACTTGCGGGCCTGGCGCTGCTTTTCGCTGGATTTTTATCGCAGTTGGGCCCATCGCATCTTTTTTCACGTTCGGGTTTCCTTTTTTATCGCCGTCGCGGTAGTTGTATCGCGGACATTAGAGGCGTTCTCTGGAAACTATCGCATGTTACCGCCGTGTTGGGAATAGGACGTTGACACAGAGTTATTTTCCCGCGATAGGCGGCGATATGAAAAATTGCGTTAGCCTATTTTGGCGATGTTTATCACACGTTCTTCTGAATATCCCCCTGTGTGTATAAAGATCAACTATCAAAATGAGTTCAGCAATCTACACAGTGAAATAGGCACATTATGTAGTCAGACCATCATTACTGTGGGTTGATTAGCCATCTCACACATTGACATGTTTATAAATTTGAGAGTCCATTACACAACAGATCTGTGTACATGCACACAAATATCATAGGTGACATGGGAGGGAGAACATGCCAATGCATGTAATCCTGTGCACTGACATGGCATAGGTAGTCATCAGTGAGTTCAATGTCACACTAGCATTGAATTTAATAATCTGGTGGCATGATTCATTGTAAGTGTCTACTGTTCAATGATGAGAACTGGCCATTGCCATTGCTACAGCATGATGTGTCCATAGGTGCCGTAAGCGTGCACCGCCAACGCAATCACGGTCATTGGCACCAATTGAAAAATGCCAATTCGCGGTAGTGGCCGCCTGGGCCCCGCAGTGTGACACCGCCAATGCCCATGCCCTTTCAGCCAATGGGAACTGCGATCGCGGTAGTGAAATACACTTTTGAAACCCGTGGTAGGCGTGCTCCGCTACTGCGGGCCCGGTCATTGGGTACAATTGAAAGATGCACGATTGCGGTAGCGACCGCCTGGGCCCCGCGGTGTGACACCCCCAATGCCCATGCCCTTTCAGCCAATGGGAACCGCGATCGCGGTAGTGAAATACACTTTTGAAACCCGCGGTAGGCGTACTCCGCTACCGCGGGCCCTGTCATTGGGTACATTTGAAAAAAGCTGACCTGGAACACCAATTGCAGCAGCTGAGTAGCACTGAAACAACCCCAGGGGGCTATATATGTCTGTGAGAGAGCCACACATTTCCACTGCTTCCAGACACTTCTGCCTGCCATTCTACATCCCCAACTGCTGCTGTTCCTGTCTCCTGGACCCAGTGATGGCGAGAACCGAGAACATCAGGGCCCGTCCCTTCACCACAGAGGAACTGGAGGTCCTGGTGAACAAGGTCCTTTCACAGTATGGGAGGCTATATGGTGTGCCAGATGTACTGGTAAGTGTTTCAGAGTGAAAGTTTGAGTGTGCTCAGAGTGCTCACATGATGTTGCTCTGAAGTAGTATGTGTCTGTGAGTGCAAGTTAATGTGCATGCATCCTCATTTTTCATATACCATGCTCCATACATGGCCTAGTAAATTTTGCACTTGAGTATTTGGGGAGGATGGCAACATGGACATTTCTACAGCCCTTCTTTAGCAATAAAAATACAGACGTTGGTCTGAGACTGGGTAATGTAAATGTGTGATACACTGCCTAGCATGCTGACTTCATGTCAATGGGGTGTGTAGCCTTATTTCCACAGATCCATGGCTGCATTTAAGGATGGGAGGGACATGCAGTGTTTTTGCAGCCATACAGTAACACTGCTGGTTTGGACAGTCGAAGTCTGAACAAACATTGCCTGTGCTATGTGATGTCATAGTCCATGAGGTTTTCACATGCTCATTTGTGACATTACAAATGTATTTCGTCCAGAGGGTACGATTGTGTGTAAATTTTTCATATTGCCCCCATGGATATGTGTGGATTATGCACAAGATTAAAATGCCAGAGTGTAACACTCTTGGTGGTAATTCACCTATGACACATCAGATAAATTTAATTTTGAGATATCATCCTTTCATTGTTATCATTATGTGTTCTTTCTCGCATGTGTAGGCACTGTTTGCCCTCTCATATTGTACATGCATGTGGATTTTCGGATGGCCCACGTTTGACCTCAGTGTGAGTCACCCTGGCCTGCACAGAAGATGCCCAATTTTAAAAAGACCTATCAGTAAATGGACAGAGTGAAACATATGTGTTGTCTGCCACCCTATTTATCAATGAGCTATCTTAGGCCTGAGGATTGCACAAGACAGGCCTACACCTTGTGAGAAGAGTGTGAGAATGTAGGATCATGTCCCTAAATGTGACCTCCATGACACAGGTATCCATTCACTGGCCAAGGACATTGAGGGGTGTGTAGTGTTGGACACAGTGAGTCGGCCCCAATACATCATTTCCAATGTATTGTATGTATTGCTCACTCACATACTGCATCACAGATGAGGGCCTTCTTCACATTGGTTTCTGTGCTGGCACTCTGCATGTGTATGAGATGGCCAGGTACTGTGTCCATCATCATACATGTATATCATTCTATGAGATTATTTGATGCAAATGTACTACGTGTCATGCTGTATAGCCTCTGCTCAACATTTATGTATTGGTGTGCTATGTTTTTTCATGCTCCTGTACTGACACACAGTGGTACATAACACAGTGTCACTGAAACTTCCTCTTCTTGTCTCCCATGCCTGCAGCTTAAAGTCCACCAGCGTAAGGCCATATGGAGGGCCATTGCACGCAAGGTGCGGGCTCTGGGTGTCTCCAACCGACGGCACACACACTGTCACAAGTGGTGGGATGACATCTGCCGGCTGAGCAAGAACGTGGCAGAGATGACGCTGGGGGTGCTCCCTCGGACTGGCAGGTTGGCGCGCAGTAGCATGACACCACTAATGGCCCGCATCTTGGCAGTGACACAGCCAGAGCTGGATGGACGTTTGAGGGCCCATCAGCAGCAAGTTGGGGGTGAGTATTCTGCGAAGGGTGACTTTGGGTGTGAGTGACTGCATGTATCCCAACCCTGAGCCAGTGCGGAGCTCAGTGATGTTTCTAGTGTGATGCAATGGGTTGTAAGTGGCCTCTGTGTCGAGTGCAGCTGTCATGCATTTTCGCTACATGTACTTTCTCATGTGTTTAATACAATGGCCCTTGACATTGCAAGATGAGATGTGGCCTTCTGATATCTGCTGCATTATGGGTGTCATAGACATCACCGGGCAGTGAACAGCAATGTGCATCATCTTAGTGTGCTTTTGTAGATGTGTGCAGTGCTTAACTTGCAAATTGTGAGAACTAAACATCTGACACCAATGTGCAACAGTCGTTGTGCTTCAAAGCACAACATGGTGGATATCAGTAGCTCATGGCCATTGCAAAAGGACATTTGGGAGTCAGTATCTGTGTTGTTCCCTTAAAGTAACTCCATATGTGACAGAGACAACATGTTGAGATGTATATCTATCTCACCTACAGGCACGTAGGTATGCTTACAGAGATTAGTATGTTAGGTTACAAGGAGGCACGGGCCAGCTATTTGGCTGTGTCAACGTCACATGGGTCATTAATGTCAACTATGCATGTTTCCATGCATCGTCTAAGGATTGCATAAGGTTTGCACATCCAGACTGCACATGGTGGTGGGCAATATGGGGGTATCATTTGTTAGTTTTGTGCTTTGCTTGCATATGATGTTTGTTAGTATGGCACTATACTGAACCTACGTCTCTGTCTATTGCAGCATCTATGAGGGCACGGAAGGACAGGGGACGGAAACCAGTGGTGAAGCTTCTGGAACGACTGCTACACATGAGCTCACTAACACTGATGTGACCAGCGCCTCGGAGGGGGACAGGAGTGCCCTGGAAGAATCACGCCCGGAAACACCAACCTCAACATCATCTGACTCTAGCGGTGACTCCTCGATGTTGGCGGGCATAGGGAGTTCGAAATCTGCCTCTTCTTCCACCACACATCGTCCAGTGCCCACCCTCCCGGCTGCTACCACTAGTGCTGTCCGTGCCCACAGCCCTAGGAAGGGTAGAGTGTCCTTCCCCCAGGCACCGCTGCCCCTGCCCCTGTCTCCCCTGCTGCCCTCAGTGTGGAGGCGGTGGACCTTTTGTGCCAGCTGTGTGTGGGACAGGCTGCTCTCCTGAATGCCTTCCAGGATCATGACAAGAAGTTGGCACAGGTAGTTGCCTTCATGGAGGGCATTCATTCTGACGTGGGTGGGCTACACAGAACTGTCCAGTCTTTGTCCTCCAAAGTGTCGGCAGCCATTCAGCTGTCACAGGCTCCCAGTCCAGCTCCAGTCCCTTCAGCAACCACCCTGGCAGTGGCACCACCTGACGAGAGTGCCCACACGCCACAGCCCTCAGGTGCCAAGTCCTCCACACGCAGCATACAACAGCAGCACTCCAAGCGGCCCAGAGCACAGACACCAACCCCAAAACACAAAACAGGCACACAGGAGCGCAAAGGCAAAAGCCCTTCACGTGACACTCAGGGGCATCAGGCCAAGAGGCAGGCCTCAACCTCACATTCATCCAAATCACCCATCCAAGGGCACTCCCATCCCCACACCTGCTCCCAAAGACAATCAAACAGTTGCCCTGTCTGCTGTGGACCTGGTGCCTGCAAAGACTCAGCACAAACACCTCTCTAAGGCAGATTCACCCACAACGTCAACTCCCACCCACACCCCTGTGAAGCTGGGACAGGAGAGCAAAGTGGGGGGTTTACCTGGACAATAGGGGATGGAGGGAAAAAGGCAAGGACACCCCAAGCGTACCACCAGATCCAGCAAATCCCCACAGGGAGAGCCACCTGCACCTGATACACCTTTGGTGGAGAGTGAGGCTGTTGTGCCCACCCCACTTCCCACTCCTGCCAAGACACTTGTTGGCTATCGAATCCCCAAGAAGTTGAGACCCATCCCTCAACATTCACCCTCACACACTGTGTCTCACGGCACCATGTCTCCGCCTCCCCGTGCCACCACGCCACCCGGCCCAAGCAGCCCTCAGGCTCCCACAGCCACTGATGCCTCTGCATCAGCTGGTCCTCTCTCTCCCAGGTCCAGTCCTCCAACTGGCCCTGACAATCAGTCACCTCCCAGTTCAACTGACAGCCACATCTGAGGCAAAGTCCCCCTCCCAACACCATCTCTCCCACAGCGGTGCCTGGACTGCCCATTTGTATCCCCGGAGCTGGGGTGATTCCCATGGCAGTGGATGGTGTTACCCATTCCCTGTGCAGTTTATCATGCACACATGTGCACACCGGAACTATGGACTGGCCAATGGCCTTGCTGTTTGTCACTTTGGATGCCCATTCCCTGTGCAGTTTCTCATGCACACATGTACATACTTTGAATTTGTACTGGCCAATGGCCTTGCTGTTTTGTACTTTTGATGGCTATCTGGGTCTTATGTAATAAAGACAGTTACTCCTGTTGTCTGCTTTGTCAATGTCCTTGCTAAATAAAATGTTTTCGGTATGCGTATGGTTGCATGTGACACATGCTCTGTATGCCACTTTGACATTGCCAATTGCTTGTTTTACTTTTGCAGAGTTTGCCAGAGGTGACAGGCACTTTTGTTCTTGTTGACTCTGAGGCTTGAGGGTGCAATGATGGTTGTTTGTGATGATCTACTGTTATCCTAATCATTCTATGGTCATGTTTGCTAAATTGTACACATGTCATGTTTGGATGCAATACCACAACAGAGGTGAATTCTACCCACAGGATTACTTGCAGGGTGGCCAGGGTCCATCATATCTGTGTGATCTTTCTTGATGTGTGAACAGCAGTGTTGATGTGTGGCCATCTTGTGTAGGCCTGTCTTCATAGTCACATGTGTACATTTGAATGTGTGAACTTGAGTAGTCATACAGTGTGAATGGGCTGTCATTGTCAGTAGTGTTGATGTGTGTGTGCCCCTGCAATGCCAACTGCACACATGTATGATCCAGGTAATGAGTGCCTGTTTGTTTAAATTGTCAGCCATGTGCTTCAGATTGTGGGCACATGTAGAAGTTGTAGGTTGGGTACTGTGCAGTGTGTTGGTGTGTCCTTGCACTCCTGGGGGACACCTACTTGTTGTCGCTCCCAGTTGTGAGTATGCAGAGTGTGTGACAGCCAAGTCTGTGTTGGGTTTTGTTGATCAGCCATGTGTGCTGTTTCTGTTTGTGCTCACTGTGCCACACTGACATTATTTGTGAGTTTTCTCGTGCATTGCTGTCACTTAACCCATTTTTGGCTCCAGTATGGTATGTGGTATGTGGAGTCATACCATCCCCTATATGTGCTTCTGATGCCTACACATTGTGAGTTACTCCTCTATGTGTTTGTGGACTGTGCACTCCTCACCTGTCCACTACTGAAGTACACACCACTTAAATCTCATGTCTTCCACCCCATGCCTTGCCAGTGTGTGAGCCTCCCCACCACTTCATAGTGTGACACTATGCTGTGTGAGGATGATCTGTGTACAGGACCAATGTGCCACTCAGAACAGTTTCACAATTAGTTGTAGGATATTTTCATCTACTGGTTTGCAGTCATGGTTGCTCAGAGATAGACATGCCACAGTCTGATTGCGGTCTCAATGCTTGCGTATGTTTGCTTTTAAAACGTTATAATTGAATTGTTTTTACCTGAAATTCGATATTCCCGCTGCTAAAATCTTGGGGGTGGATCAGGAGCAGGGGAATTGGTTTTAACATTGTGCGGCACTTTTAAAAATTGATTGTGAAACTGGCTACTGTTTTAAATTGATTTTGCACCTTGAAGAGACAATAACTTGCGCTACTTCTCCCCACCAGTATCACCGCCTAGGGTCTCGCACTTCCGCTCTGCTACAGCGGTCTAGTGCCCAGGGGGGGAAACAGCTGCTGCCACGCAGAGCTGATTGGTTGGTGGGCGGAAGGGGAGTAGCTCAAAAGCCACGCTGGAGCGGATGCGCAGCGGCAGAGATAGACACGCCACAGTCTGATTGCGGTCTCAATGCTTGCGTATGTTTGCTTTTAAAACGTTATAATTTAATTGTTTTTACCTGAAATTCGATATTCCCGCTGCTAAAATCTTGGGGGTGGATCAGGAGCAGGGGAATTGGTTTTAACATTGTGCGGCACTTTTAAAAATTGATTGTGAAACTGGCTACTGTTTTAAATTGATTTTGCACCTTGAAGAGACAATAACTCGCGCTACTTCTCCCCACCAGTATCACCGCCTAGGGTCTCGCACTTCCGCTCTGCTACAGTGGTCTAGTGCCCAGGGGGGGAAACAGCTGCTGCCACGCAGAGCTGATTGGTTGGTGGGCAGAAGGGGAGTAGCTCAAAAGCCACGCTGGAGCGGACGCGCAGCGGCAGAGATAGACACGCCACAGTCTGATTGCGGTCTCAATGCTTGCGTATGTTTGCTTTTAAAACGTTATAATTGAATTGTTTTTACCTGAAATTCGATATTCCCGCTGCTAAAATCTTGGGGGTGGAGCAGGGGAATTGGTTTTAACATTGTGCGGCACTTTTAAAAATTGATTGTGAAACTGGCTACTGTTTTAAATTGATTTTGCACCTTGAAGAGACAATAACTCGTGCTACTTCTCCCCACCAGTATCACCGCCTAGGGTCTCGCACTTCCGCTCTGCTACAGCGGTCTAGTGCCCAGGGGGGGAAACAGTTGCTGCCACGCAGAGCTTATTGGTTGGTGGGCGGAAGGGGAGTAGCTCAAAAGCCACGCTGGAGTGGACGCGCGCAGCGTGCGTGCCGCTGGTGCGCCTAAGGCAAGCCCGTCTGCGCCCGTCCGCGTCCGACCGGGGCCAGGGGCCAGAACCCCTGTTCAAACTCGGACTTACACAGTGGCAGAATTGCAGACTATAGCCTCAGGGAGCCACGCCCTTAATATAGAGGCAGTAGTGAAGCTGAGCGCTGAGAACTTGCTGAGAAGAAATGAGACGGGAGACCCTATCACCCCATGCACAGCCCCCTATACCATCACCATACCTAGTAATCCATTAGGTTTGAAAGTAGCAGTCCTCAATACATGCTCCCTACAGAAGCACCACCTAGAAGTCTTTTCTCTCCTTCAGGATGGAGACATAGACATCCTAGCACTCACTGAAACATGGCTGGGTGACTCCTCTGTTCCAGATATTATCGCTGCCCTTCTGGGGAACTTTGATGCCTTCTGGCAAAACAGAGAAGGACAGACGCGGGGTGGGGGTGTAGCTATACTGTTTAACAAACGGCTAACAGCCACCAAAGTAGTAGCTGAGAACATTGACAACGCGGATATACTAGGGGTTAAAATCTCACTAAAATCGTCCTGTCTACTACTGCTGGTAGTATACCGCCCCCCACGGTCAACCCCCAGCTTCAACGATCTATTTGCGGAGGTAATCACGGACCTCTGCTCACGTTACAAACGACTTCTGGTGGCGGGTGACTTTAATTATCACTGGGATAAAACTCCAAAGGAGCCGCCCGCCAGCCAGTTTGAGACAGGAATGTGCACAATGGGACTCCACCAACTGGTGGAGGCACCAACACACTAAAAAGGGCACACCCTGGATCTTGTCTGGACCTCGAACCCAGGGGCTAGGCTAACAGCCATCAGCCCCTGCGCATGGTCGGACCAAGCACTACTAAGCTGCTGGGTTCCAATTAAGGGCCAACTTTCTCAACCTCCCCCAGAGTGGAGAAAAGTGCGATGCTGGAAAAAATAGAAGCAGGAAACCTAGTAGAAGCCCTACACAGTATCCTCCCCCCGAACCTCAAACCAGGCAATCTCGACCAGGAGAGTGAAGCCTTGACTAACACCCTACGCTGTGCTATAGATAAAATAGCACTGGGGCGAAGTGACAGAGTAAGAGATAAAGGGAAGGGGGCCCCCTGGTTTAACAAGACACTAAGGGCACTGAAACAAAGCCTCCGCCACGCGGAGAGGAGGTGGCGGAAAGCCTATGACCCAGCGGAACTGTCAGCCTATAAATCCTTGCTTACCGCGTATAAACAATCTATCACTGTTAGGAAAGCTGAGTACTACGAGGCTAGAATCACTGCAGCACCTAATAAGCATAAAGAGACCTTCAGAATACTGAAAGAACTCAGTCAAAAATCGGAGGTGAAATCTGCAGCCGCACCCCTAGACTGCAACACACTCCAGACCTACTTCATCCAAAAGGTCAGGGATATCATCTCCGAGATTAACAATACCCCCACCAATCAAGGGCAACTAACCCAGGATCAGGCCCCCCCTTCTGACAAGCAACTCTCCACCTTTCCTACGCTGGACACTATGTTACTGACACAACTGACGAACCGCACCAAATCAGGCTCTCCCGCAGACCAGTGTCCCCCGAGAATTTTCCGAATGTCCCTCCCCGGCCTGGAAAAACAGCTGCTTGCACTACTGAATAATTCCTTGGAGACTGGCCACCTACCCTCCAATCTGAAGGAAGCCAGGGTCACCTCCCTCCTAATGAAACCTGGGGCTGATCCCGCAAACCTTAAGAACTATAGGCCCATCTCCCAGCTCCCTTTCTTGTCGAAAGTGATAGAACAACATGTTCTCAAAACACTCTCACTATTCCTGGAGGATAACCAACTTCTCCAGAAGCGACAAGCTGGGTTTAGAGCCCACCATAGTACGGAACTGGTGATGTTGTCGGTCCTTGATGATCTCAGAATCATGGCGGATAACAAAAAACCGAGCGCCCTGGTTTTATTAGATCTATCAGCGGCGTTCGATACGGTCAACCACACCCGGCTGTTGGACCGAATAGCGGAGCTGGGCATTCATGGGACGGCACACCAGTGGCTAGCCTCCTTCCTGACAGACTGGTCCCAGAGGATCCAGCTAGGGGAACGGGTATCAGATAGAGGTACCCTCACCTGCGGCGTCCCGCAAGGCTCCGCACTGTCTCCGCTCCTCTTTAACATCTATCTTCAGCCTTTGGTGACAGCCCTTGCCCACATGGACTGCCGTGTCTTTAACTACACCCAGCTCATCCTCAAGATTGATAATTCCAGCTATGCCCAGGACGTGGCACAAAAAATCCTGAGATTTACGGTTAACTGGATGACTGTCAACTCATTAAAAATCAACCCCGATAAAACGGAAGTACTTGTCATCCCCACGAAAGACAACCCCTGGAGCGACCGTTTCTGGCCCCAAGAGCTGGGTGCCACCCCCACACCAGCACATGCCGTAAAAAGCCTGGGCATAAAAATCGACTCAAAGCTCTCCATGGCCAACCAAGTCACCACAGTGGTCGGAACATGCATAGGGCTCATGAGACAACTGCGAAAACTGGTCCCCCTCCTTTCAACTGCCTCCCTGCAAATGATCGTATCAGCCACAATTGTATCCAGATTGGATTATGGCAACGCCCTATACATAGGTCTCCCGCAGAAGTTGACTAATAAATTACAGGTGGTGCTGAATGACGCAGCCAGACTGATCTTTAGGTTGCCAAGACGGGCCCACGCCTCCCCCCTGCTCCGCAAACTGCACTGGCTTCCAATCAAACAGAGAGCTAGATTTAAGGGCCTCTGTATCGCCCACAAGGCAATCCACGGAAAAGCCCCGGCCTTTATTAAAGAACGCCTGAAAAACTATGTTCCGAGTCACACACTGCGCTCGTCCGAGACTTGCCGCCTGGCCACGCCAGGCTACAAAACTTCATCCATCGGAGGTCGAGCATTCTCCAACCAGCTCCCACAACTTTGGAATCAACTGCCTGAGTACCTGCGTAAGGAACCGGCACTCCTCCCATTCCGGAAACAGCTTAAGACGCTTCTGTTCAAAGACGCACTTGACACGGCTTAATGGGCATACCATACGGCCACGCACCCGGGACCCATGACGACCTCTGGTAACTCTCTCTCAAGCGCTTAGAGACCTGCCGGTGATTAGCGCTATATAAAAATCAGTTAACAATAACAATAACAATGTGCAGTGCATGTGTTTGAGCATAACAGTCCTCTAGTCATGTTGTTTGCATCTGGGTTTCCATGAGATGTGCATCTGTGGGTGAAGGCTAAGGTGTATGTGTGTTTGCTGAGGTACTGCTACCCTTCCTGAGTGTGATGTTATGATTGTGCTGTGATCATTTGTGTTGTATGAGTTCATGGTGTGGCACTCAGATATGTGTGCTACTGGTTTTGTAGTTGTGCACACACTGCTTGGTGTGCATGCAGTGCTGTCAGTGTATGTTGCCTTGTACTTGCTTGGTGTGCATCCCCCTGATGTCCAGCTGAGTTTGCTATGTGATGGAGTGGTATGTGCCTCTGTTGTGTTGTGTTGTGGATGTATGCAGTGTTTGGCATGTGTTGGCTCTTTCTGCTGACAGGTGCAATGTGTGTGTTGTTCTATTTGCATGACATTGTGTGTGAGTAGTTTGTGCATTATGATACATTCATATGTGTGCTGCATGTGTAGTGTGCATTTCTTGTGTGTATGTCACATGCAGCAATGTGGATTCAGATTCATTAACTTGTTTTGAGTGCACACTAGTGGTTTGTCCTCCTATTTTGAGCCTGTCACTTGTCAGGATTGTGCATGTGCATGCTTGTGGTACACTATGACACCATGTTCACTTGATGACTGGTGTGGTGTGTATGTGTGTGTTAGCTGATTTGTCCCCTTGATCCCAGTTATTGTTCATGATTGTTTTTTGAGGAGGCAATTCTTGTTTGTGTTGGGGTACGGTGTCTGTGCGTTTGTCCAGAGTGACAATGTTGTGTATTCCTGTTTTGTCTAGGGTCACATTGCCTTTCCACTGTTTGGCTGCACATGGCTGGGCTTGTTGGACTTCTGTGGATGTTGTTTGTGAGCTTTGTGTTTGGCTATTGGTTTTGTGTCCGCATTGGTTCAGGCATCCCTGAGTGTGAGTCTGATATTTGTGGATGCACCACAGGGAGTGTGATTGGTTGTCAGTGAACTCACAGGACATCATTTGCACATTATGTGTGTTTCACACAGGTGTTGAGTGTTGCAGGTGTGAGGTGGGTAGGTGAGGGGCATGTGTGAAGGTCCTACTTGTGTTTGACAGTCAGGGAGTGTGACAATGAGCCATGTGTGTTGTGCTGATGACGTACACATGTCAAGTGAGTTGACACAGATGTGTGGCTGGTCACTGTATGACTTCTGACACTTCCTATCATTCCTGTGCCTATGCATGGCTTGCCTTGATGTATCCCTGAGTTGTTGCACAGAGGTCACTTTGGTTTAATTTCCCTCACTGTGCCACCCATGTCTGATTTGAGGGCCTAAGGGTGGTGTGATATGTTCCTTCTCTTGCAAGTGATGTACACATGCTATGTGGCTTGCTCCATGGCTTTCCAGCACTGTCCACTTCACTTTTGGCTAGCCCATTTATTGTCCTCCATTGCTGCTGAACTATGGTATGAGTATGTGGCAGAGTGTCAGTGTAGGGTCTTTCTGAGGGACTTGACAGGCAGTGTGAACAGTTCAGTGGTTGTTCATATGCAGTGTGAGTCTTCATTTCTTAATTATACTCAGTTTGATTCACATGAGTGAAAGGTAGGTGTGAGGAGGAGGGTTGTCCAGCCCCTGAGCTTCTGTGCAGGGTGTTACTCTTCACCCCCACCTTCCCAGTCAATCTCCCTTGTCCTTTGATGTGTGAGGTGCGAGGTCTGGCTACACCTGGCTGATTAATTGTGCATGGGGGGCACAGGAGGGGCACACAGCATGTGCCCAAATGGGTGTGTGATGCGTACTGTGGGAAGGGTGAGGGTGGAGCCCAGTGAATCTGGGCGGACTGCCCATGCCTGGCACCGGCCCTGCCTACTACATTGTGCGCAGGTTTTCCCGCGTCTTCACCGCTGCAGTGACTTTCCCGGGACATTGCAGTGATTTCGCGGTTGATGGGTGACCCCGATCCGGAGGTGTGGGTTTCTATCAGGTAGGACATGTGTGAGTACACTGGGGGATATGTTCCTGTCCCCACCAGAGTGTCTGATGTGGACAGGAACCGTATGTCAGCACAGGAGTTGTGTGTTGTGGTTGTATGCGGAGTTGTGTTTTTGCGTACCAGCGGCGTTGTCTGCGGCGGTGTCTTATTTGCTGGTAGTGGATGAGGTACAGCAGCGGAAAGGCTTGAAGAGCTGGATCCATAGCGGTCAGCAACGCGTGGAGGGGACCGGGAGTCGAGTTTCGCTCTCCGCAGTAGTGCTTCCGCCGTCTCCGGGAGGCTGGATTCTCCGCTGCGGTGTGATGGGCTGTTTGCGGCATCGTGATTTGTACGGCGGACGGAATGTCATTCCGCACGGCGGTGTTTCTCTGTTGGCTCCCTCCGCCGCGGTTGCGGACGGAAATTTCTGGCGGTTCACGTAACTCCGCAGTGGACGGAAAATGGGCTATGTTTGCCCATCATAATATGGTGGACGCGAGGACCGCCAATGGAGTGCGGAAAAGGACATTTTCCGCCAGCACCGCGGATGTGCCTCTGACCGCCATCGTAATCAGCCCCTAAGTTCCCACTGTGTACATGTGAACAGGTACGAAAGGAGGCCATGTATCCATCATCAGTGAAATTGTGCTGTCGACAGCATGTGCACAAAATGTCTTTATTTGGCTGTTTTACAGTGCACTACCACACATTTATAGTGTCTTTTTGAGTTATAGGCAGTACGCTAGGTAAACGTGCTAAAAGGTCGTTTATCGAAAGGGTGTGGAGAGATCATTGGTTAAAGTGCCACGTGTTTTGTTGGTATCTAAATCTGAGCAGGTTAGCTTTATTCCTTTAGGATACCTTACAGAGTGCCAAAGTGAGCCTCGCTGGGCATGGGAGGAAGGTCAGCTTAACCTTAGGCTTGACACATTTTGGTAAGCCACAAGATCCCAGTGAGTAATATTCATTGACCTTGATATATTTGCCAACAAGAAACTTGAGCCCAATTCAATAGTACAGTCTGTAAACATACATGCCGATTTGAAGCAAATTCGTTTGTACACTGGGAGGCAGGGGAGTTGCCTGAGCTGGTCAGAGACATGACTAAAATTCCTGCGAATGAACAGAGTTCAGCCCATGGCATTTTGAATTTCTAGGCCTAGGCAAACATTTAAATTACGCCAGAAAAATCTTTTAATTTTGGAAATGTAGCATTACGCTTCGTAGCCGAAATTATACTACTGTGCTGTTCATGGCAACATTACAGCGCAGGATCGTGGGAACAACACAAACAACCATATTGTGAGCATCTTTTGTTGATGGCACTCGTATTTTTCACGGTATTTTCTTTAAGGGCGAAATGCATCCCCACATTAAAAGTTGAAGATATGGGGTACAATTGCACTACATAGAAGGCATTAATGATTTGCAGGAGATACATGGCTAATAGAGTATTGGTGGGTTTCCATGGGGTCCCTGGAATTAAATTTTCTGAGAAGCCTGAAATGTTTTATTGCCGATATTAATTCTTCAAAAACTTTGAGACAAAAACCTAAATTTCATATGCAGTAGACGAAAAGGGGTCCTCGTATCTCTACTGGGATGACTGAAGGAAATTCCTCTCTTAGATTTTTAATTTGATTGCAAATAATGGGTCAAAAAGATTCTACTAAATCAAGAGAGCACGGATGGACAAGGAATCTATTTAAAGATTTAAAAATGTTAAGGTGCTATTAGAAGGGAGAATATTCTGCATACAGCAGGATTTTAAGGCAAACCTTAGGAGATAATTATATTATCTCAGTAGGCTGACACGTAATAGTTTGCCCCTGCTATTATATCATTGATGCCAAACTTTTTCTAGGGGAAGTTTTTAAATATTTTATTCCTCAGAGTAGCATTTACATAAAGTGTATTTTGAAGAAACAGTTCAGTGTTGCAAAGCCTCTATTGTATCAAGAATAGATGTCAATACATTACTAAAAGCCTAATAAGTCTTTACAGGATCAGAAGGATCACTAGAGAGGTTCACCTGGTTTAACATGTCTGTCAGGCCTTCTAAAGTCTGGGTCTTAAAGGTTTTCATGGAAGGAACATAATTGATACATATGACTGCGTAACTTTAATTTACCAGATAGATAAAAAATTAACATGTACTGAATAATTAAACATAAGGCAGCTATCAGTGCCAAAATCTACATCCATAGAGTGGCAGGCTGCATGGATCAATTGTATGCTGATGTAAATTGTTGGAGATGAAAGCAAAGAGAACATTTTGTGTCTGAGGTTTATCAGAATCCTCACCCCAAATTTTAAAGTCTCTAAAGGTCATAATGTTGCCATAAAATGTTTGCACATGAAGAATAAATTCTTTTAAGGCTCTATAAACCTGTGGTTTCCTACCCTGATAACCTCCCCTGGGCGGGTAGCCTGCATCCAGATGGATGTTAAAATCGCCACAGATAACAAGGGGAGATGGCTATGAAGCGAGTTCCAATTCCAATTCTGACAGTATTTCCCCCTCGTCTAGGTTTGACCCATAAATTGTACATAGTGTGAAACCGCTTGGGATTGAAGCTATTGCCCATCTCCCCCATTTATCCGAATATGTACGGTTTGAAAGTGGAAGCCGGTTGGATATGTGAATTGCCACCCCTCTGGTGTTGGTAGACTGAGATGAGCTGATGGCCTGTGTATACCCTGGTATCATATTAAGTCCTCTCCTCTGCCAGGGGATGTGAGTTTCCTGTTGGCATATGATATCCAGCTCTAGTGCTCGTAGCAGCTCTCCGGCCCTGCCTCTTTTGTCCTTATCGTTCAGCCCACCAACATTTATACTACAAATCTTTAACCTTCCAATCCCTTTTTTGGTCTTGTTTCCCAGGTGTCCCCCTGAGTCTTTCCTTTAAATCAGCTCTCCTCCGCTTTTTTTCTTGTGATATCGTGCTATCCTGAAAATATTTCTTTTTATCCCCCCTCCAGCCCCCCCCGCCACCCCCGCCCTCCCCCCCCTGCCCTGCCATGTGCTATGAAGCGACAGACCTGTCAGGTCTGTGGGTGATGGTGAATGGTGGTGACCTCCCCGTGGTGACAACTGAGCAAATTGTGATACTGAGACTACCCCCTGTGCCTTACATTTCTTCTCCTCTCCCCCCTCCTTCCTCTCCCGCCCCACTCCCCACTCCCGTCCTCCCCTCTCCCCCCTCCCCCCTCACCTCCCCACCGTTTGAACAATTTATTTATGCAATGCGATAAAAAAAGAAAGAAGGACTTGCAAGGGTAGAAAAGCACGTCAGAATCAGAGTAATATTATACTGGCCATTACATTTCGATACATTTCAGTCCTGTGCCCTCCTGGTGGTGAGAAAGAAGAAGGATAAAGAAGAAGAAAAAAAACATCAGGGGGAAAGAGAGGAGAAAGAAGAAACAAAGAAGGAAGAGTAGAGGGGGCAAAGAGAAGGGAGTCGAAAAGAGGTCATCTTCCCCCGCGTTCAGATACTCCTTGGCCTTTATCTCCGACGTGAAGAAGCTGGTCTGATCCTTCCAGACTACCTTCAATCTTGCTGGATTCAAGAGGAACGCCTGCGCACCCTTATCCTGAAACTGGGTGATCATTTGGCACAATCGCCATCTTCGTTCCACTGTAATGTGGCAAAAATCCGGCCTTGTAAAGAAAGGGAATCCATCAGTGGAGCGTTGAGCTTCTGGTCTGGCCTTCTCGAACACATTCTGTCTTAGTAAATATTTGCCAAAATAAACCAAGAATGCCCATGGTTTGGTGTCTGGCCGCACTGGCTGCCTTATATTGAAAGGTACACGATGTGCTCTTTGAATCTCTTGGGGCCAATTCCACCCCTCCAATTCAGGAAAGGGTTTCTGCAGTAGCTGTACCATGAATGAACGTGCGTCTGACCCCTCTTTGCCTTCTGGAATGCCAAGGAAGTGCAAATTGTTCCTTGTCTGGCGATTTTCACTCTCCTCTAGCTTCCATTGAATATCAATGAGTTGCGCCTCGTGTGCCTCTACTTGCCCTTTTGAGCCGGCTATGTCCATCTCCAGTGAAGTGGTTCGTGATTCTATATCTGACATTCGGTCGCTGATGTCGTTACAAGTCCGAGCGATTTTCCTGACCGCTCCTTGCAGCTTCCGAGCAGCATTCTGTGATCTTTTACTATCTGCTCTGGCCTCTTCTCGGTGTGCGATTATGCACTGCAAGGTGGATTCCAGTGTGGGAGATGCTGCGATAGAGCCGTCTCTAGTGGACTGATTGCTGTCCCCCACCAAGTGATCTCCAAGCGAGTAGTCCCACCTCAGATCTCTTTGTCTTTTGGTTTCGGCTCTCCCTACTCTGGAGTGCGATTTCCGGATATTGGTGATAGTCCCCGGGCCGCTAATGCCGGTGCTGGGCGCGCTGTCGTCCTCACTGGATTCTAGGTTGGATTCGGTATCTGTACCTAAGCCCGACCACGTAGCATCTGAGAGTGAAAAAAAGTCATTTGTTTCTGAATCAATATCCTTCTCTCTACCCGCCCTGGGCGTCCTAAAGCTCCTCAAAGGTTCTGCACGGTCTTTTGACTTCACCCTTAACTCTGGCACAGTCATATGATTGGGAGCCTTTTTCACACCTTTCTGAATTGGGCTTTGATTCAGGGGCTTATCCTTTCAGTCAGCTGTTGTTCTGTGACCCCCGTGTACTGGTCACTAATTGTTACTTCCACCTCCCCTGGGGTGTCATTCAGGGTCTCTACAGTGTGGGCCGTCGGTACTGTTACCGCGATCCCAGTTAAATGTGACTCCCCCCACTGAGGTACCTGCTCAGCATCGCTCTCATTTTGCTCCTCAATTTGTAAAAAGACAGTCTCGCCCGTCTCACCGGTTTCACCAGTTTCCCCAGCCAAAGCCTTCCTCTGATCCCCCGACCCATCAGCGCCCACGGGTGGCTTACCCAACAGTCTCCTGCTCTGTCCTCTCTCCTCCGTCGGAATTTCTGCCCGTTCGTGTGTCTTCTCACTCCCCTGAGCTGCCGAGCTGCTCCTGAGCATTTCGATGACAGATACCATGGTGCGAGGCGGCTGGGGCTGTGCGCCCCTCCCCTTCCCATCCGGAAGAGTTTCCATCCGGGTCTTCTGCTTCCGTCCAGGCGCTGCGGGTGCCAATCCTGCCTCCTCTGGATTTCCCTGCGGAGAGTCCCGTGCCCCGGCCTGCTGGGCTGCACCTCTACCCCTTGATCCCGACTTGGGACCCATCTCGCTAGGGCCAGGCTTGGTTCCGAGATCCGGTTCAGCCCTGAAGGAGTGGGAGAGCGCCTGCTCGAATCCCTTGCAGCCTACAATCAGCTGCTCCGCGATCTCCGCCAACCCAAGACCCAGCGCTTCAATCCCAGTAAGGCGTCAGAAGGCTCGGCCCTGTCCCTTTCTCCGCTGCTTTCTATCTGGGGGTATTCCTGGGGGTATTCCATATTGGTTTCTCTTTTAAAGCTCCTGCATCACTCCCGGGCTATATCCAGCCGTCACCTCGGGGGCCACCACCTCCGACCGGTCTTACTAGGTCGCCATCTTGCTCCACACTCAAAAGCACTAGTGGATAGCCACGGACTTATTGATGTATGGTTTTATAGGAATCCGGATGATCCAGGGGTCACATATTTCTCTTGCCCTCATAGAAAGTACGTTAGGTTAGACTACTTCTTTGTTTCTTCCACTCTTATTGAAGGCGCGTACATTAAGAAATTGCCTAAGATCCTGTCGGATCACTTCCCACTGGTTTTAGACGTCATGGTTTTGGGGTATACGAGAACACACACAAAATGGACTTTTGACAGGAAACTACTAGTAACTGAAGGATTTACAAAGCATATAAGGGGGTGGACCCGGAAGTTCTACGATATGAATAGGTTTAGCACATCTAGGGAGAATGTCTGGGACGCATTCAAGGCAGGTCTTAGGGGGGAGATAATTAGCTTCGTGGGGTCTAATAGGAAAAAGCAGAGAGAGGTAGTAGACACACTTATGAAGGAGCTAAGCAAATATGAGAAAGAACATACGTCAGCTATAGTACAAACACAGCTGGAGCTTCAGGGACAGCTAGAGCTAAAAGTCATTAGCGTTAAGGCCAAAATCAATGGGTTTTATAATAGTATAATTGCTCAAAAATTCCAAACTACCAGGTGGGATAACTATGAGTATGGGGAGATGACGGGGAAACACTTGGCACTCCGTATAAAACAAAGGGCGATGGCAAATAATATTCTAAGGATGAGGGGGAAGGATGGCCATATAGTTACTGAGCCCCAAGATATAATTAGCATATTCGCTGAATTCTATCAAGATTTGTATCAATCCAGGAACTGTGTAGCACCTACAATAGAAACGGCAGGTGCACCCCCACTGATCCAGGAGCTAGAGGATGATATTTCATTGACGGAGGTAAATGAGGCACTCCAGTTGATGGCTTCGGGTAAGGCGGCGGGCACAGACGGGATACCAATCGAGATTTATAAAACACTACAGACAGAATTAGCCCCTCTGCTACTGGACTTATTTTTAGCTGTACAGCAAAAGGGTATCCCCCCTCAATCCTGGCAGGAGACTAATATAGTCATCTTCTTAAAGAAGGGAAAGGCTCCAGAAGATCCAGCCTCATACAGACCCATATCACTAATAAACACTGATGAAAAGCTGTATTCTAAGATCATTGCACGAAGACTATCCAATATTATAGCGTCCCTAGTAAGCCCCTGGCAACATGGCTTCATCCCGGGCAGAGGGACGGTGGACCATGTTCGCCGGGTAATTTCATTATTTAACATTGCGGAAGAAACAGGTGAGCGTATGTCCCTGATATTGTTAGATGCGCAAAAAGCGTTTGATCAGGTAGAATGGGAGTTTCTATGGAAGTGCTTACAATTTAAGGGGTTTGGGCCTCGTATACTAACCGCCCTTCAAGCTATGTATGTACAATCATATGCCAAAATACAACTAATGGGGAAGGAATCGGGAAAGGTTAAGATCGGGTGAGGTACAAGGCAAGGGTGCCCCTGCTCCCCTATACTCATCGCAATATATATAGATCCTTTAATAAGATAATTATTAGGCGATGAGGCAATTAAACCCATGGGGGTCAGGGGTTACAGTACCAAGGTGTTAGCATATGCTGACGACATTGCAATCGTCACCCCTGACCCATCAGGGGCAATAGGAAGAATTGAAGCTTTAGCCTTGTAATTTGGTAGACAGTCAGGCTATGGCTTAAACACAGATAAAACGAAAATAGTCTGCTCCAAATTTATGGTATTTCAGGACCCAGGGAGGGTTGAGGCCACCACTTACTTAGAAATAACCATCTCGGCGGAAGTTGGGGCAATTTGGGATATCAACTCAGAACCCTTATTGAAGAAGATAGGGGGCGATCTAAAGAAAATGGATAATTTACACCTTTCCATAATCGGAAGAGCAAATGTTATAAAAATGACAATGTTTCCAAAAATGTTCTATCTATTTCGGAGCATACCAATCGAACCTCCGAACGCCTTTTTTAAAAAAACAGAGGGGATGTTTTCACAATTTATATGGGGATACAAAAAGATAAGAAGATCATTGAAGTTAATGACCTTACCACAAGATAGAGGGGGTCTGGCTGTACCAAATTTGTTATATTACTATTGGGCTATTATGCTGCAGCAAATGACGATGTTATTTAGGCCAAAGACTCGGGACGCGATAACTATAGTAGATTTAGAAAGGGAATCCCGCCCTCTATTTATGAATTAGCTATTGGAGATGCGGCACCAGGAATAATGCTCAGGCGATTGGAGGGGAATTACTATAAGAGAACCCATTTTAAACCTTTAATAGCAGCCTGGAGTGTGGCGAAAATCTGGTAAACATCTCAAAATCCCAAAAATACAGCGGTATCTGTCCTTATGGCGGTCATCTTCTATTTTAGCCCCTCTGTATGATAATCTAGGCAGAACATGGGAACAGGCAGGAATTAATAAAATGGGAGATATCGTTAATATGACTGGAGTCATGTCATTTGGCGAGCTACAAGAACGATTCGGGGTTGACCCTAAGACACTGTTTAAATACATCCAAATTAGAGAGGCAATCCAGCCGTTAGTACCACAGCTCACTAATTTGGATCGTATTCCGCTTTTAGAGGACTTAACTCATGGGCACCCCCGAGTCAAGGATCTATATGCAATTTTGATGGACGCTAATCCAGACGATATAGTAAGGATAGAAAGTGGTTGGGCTAATAAGCTGAATAATCAGGATGTGGATCTGTGCAGAGCTCTGAAATGATCGAATACGTTATTTTTATCAGCTAACCTTAAGGCTCAACATTTTAAAACATTGTTTAGGCTCTATTATACACCGGCTAAACTATGGGCATGGGGACACAGAGAAACCAATAACTGCCCAAGATGTGGTCAGGGTCCCGCAGACATGGTTCATATGTTTTCTGAATGTGGTAGATTGAACGTACTGAAAGTTGGGATTGAAATATTTTTGCAGCAAAATATAGGTCGGAGGGTCCCTTTAACTTCAACTTTGTGGATAATTGGGTATGATGAAACCTTACAGCTGGAACTGACTGAAGTTTATTTCTGTTTTATGGTGACAGCTATGGTTCGGCTAATGATAGCCTCAAAATGGAAGGATGAAGACCCTCCGGCATTCCAGGCATGGTATGCTAGACTTTTTCACGTCTATAACCTGGAAATGGCATTGTACAAGTGCAAAGGTAGGAAAGCGAAGAAAAGGGGTCTTCAAATTTGGGGGTTGCTATTGGATCAGTAGACTGAATAGAATTTAGAATGAATTTTGTACAAATTGTTGAAAAATGCTATATTCTGATATGTTTTTTTCACATGTAAATTGATGCTTTCTTATGTAACTTATTATAATTTCTGCTGTCCTGAAGAATAAAAATAATTTAAAAAAAAAGAAAAACTAAAAAAAAAAAAAGAATAAATTCTTCTAGACATGAAAAATAAATTGGAAAAGTGGGCAGGCATTAAGGCGTTAAAAAAAGAATAGATACATTGCAGGAAGGTCTTACCCCGCATATCTCCAGCAAAAGAGTTTCAGCTACTGCAAGTCAATTGCAGGGTTTAAAGCAGATAGGAACTAAGGGCTTAATTACAATGGCGGTCGGTCGGACGCACGCGGGAATTGGGCCAACCGACAAGGAGTCGACGGTCCCACCTGCCATATAACGATTAGACCTCCTGTAGGCAGTTGGAAACTGCTTTTTCTACTTTGGCTTGTGCTGCAGTCCAAGAAAAGAGCTGCAGCACAAGCAGCAGTGGAAAAAGGCAGTTTGCGCACATCCATGCACCATGTGCCAGGCATCATTTGGTGCCTGTCCCACGGTGCATGGGTGTGGGGGTGGGTACTACTAGTGCCCATAGGACTCTTAGCAGTGGCCTGTGGGGGATGAGGGCCCTGCTTGGGGCCCCCAAAGTCCCTTTCTGGCTGCCTTTTCATGGCGGTGCGACCACCATGAAAAGGCAGGCATAGGTCAGCCAATGAGGGAAGACAGCAGTCCCAACCTCCTGGGATCTCCGAGGCAGAGCTGCACAGGTAAGTATGATTTTATTTTCAATGTTTGGTGAGTGCATGAATATTTGGGAGTGAGTGTTGTGAATGGATGTGTGTGTGAGTGCATGTGTGAATGCATGAGTGTGAGTGAGTGTGTATGGGTGCATGCATGGCCCCTCACTCACCTCCCTGGTAAAACTACAGGCCACCACTGAACCTGCCAGTTCTAGTTAGCAAGTCTGAAACAGAATAAAGAGACTCAAAAGAACTTAAAACAGAATCATGACTTAAATAAGACTAAAGGCAAACATCAAAAAAATCCAAGTAGAATCCCACAAAATTGTTAAAAAGCTAGTAGAATCGACAAGACACCAGTTGATTCTCAAAGGTTCCTTAACAGTTTCTCAATGGATCGCAGAGGTGGGATAACAAAGCTTGTGGCCATATAAATAAATGAAGAAGAGAAGGGGCTCATGGTCGCTATAACAGCTCACCTGTACAGAGTGACCGGTAACAAACAGTCTCTACCTCTAAAAGTTGGAATACTCACATGGTCAGAATTAAACAACACATACATTAACTAGATCATTTTCAACTATAAGGCCATACAAAAGTTCTCCACATAAATCAGCAGGTGAGAAAAAAATAATTCTTATTGTCATGCAGAGCGAAAGGTTTCGGAAGGGATAAATTAGAGCCAGTCTTGGCACTGAAACCACTGCCAAAGGTCACATGCTTAGCAGGTGAAGGGTGGTCAACAAGAGACATGGGCAATTTGTCCACCATATTAAAAAGTGTATAAAAATAATTAAAGTTTCGCAGTGAAAAGCAATCATTGTAAAAATTAAACAAATAGACCTGAAAACATGGATGTCATTTAGGGGTCACCAGGAGTCTCAGCTGTGACCCCCTGGCTTCCCCCTTGCTACCCCTGGCACTGCCTTTGAGACCCCTGGCCTCAGAGGTGGCAAAATCAGTGCCAGGTTCACAGAGGCAGCTCGTCCTTATGGACGTCAGTTGGGGCTGCACTCTCTCTGTATTCTGTAAATTAAATTATTACACTAATAATGGATTCAAAAAATAATATATATATATATATATTTGCCTCACGTAGCGGGAAGAAAATATGAATATATATATATATATTACCTACTGGCGGTCGTCAGTAGGTAGTTATAGTTAGGACCTAGTTTCCATAGGAAAAGTGTTTTTTGATTTGCCAATAACTTTGGCGCCGTTTGATGAATCTTCGCAAATTTTTCAAAACTAATGGGGCTGTCACGTCAGCTGCTGTCTTGAAAAGTTTGGAGTGTTCTGGCAAGCGGGGACCGAGAAAAAAGTGGGGTCTCAAAATGCTTTTTCTACATGTTAATTTCCATAGGAAACTGTTGACACAGCTACAGCCCGAACTGCTGAACGGAATTACTCCAAATTTGGCAGAAAGGTAGCTCTTGGTCCGGAATGCACTCTTTTTGTTAAATGGTGTAAATCTGTTCAGTAGATTTTGAGAAATGTAAAGATTTCTCAGGTATACAACTGTGGTCGCAGTGGATCCGCGAACCCTCCGGATCTCGTGCCTGAGATCTGATTGGCTGCTAACACTTCAAACCAGGAAGTGTTGGCAGCCATCTTGTGACTCAGTTCAACTGCGCCACAAGCAAAAATGTTAAACAATAAAAGGGGCAGAGTATAAACACCCTGACCCCCTAGCCCAGGGCGAAAAAATCCAATATTTAAAAAGATTTGGTGGAATTTGCAGTGGCTCTGCGTATCTGGCAGAAAATGTTTAAAAAACGAAGTGCTGCCTTCCGCGCTTCATTTACTTTAGGCCCCTGGGTGGGCCAGGTCCCAGGGGCAATAACTAATAAAGATGCGGGGGCCCTCCTGGGCCCCCACAGCTCTAGCCCCAGGGACCGCCACTACCCCGGGGCTAATACTTTCAAATGTGGGGGCCGCCACCTCCCGGGGCTATTTTGAATTAGAATGCGTGGGGGGCTCCAGCCCCCCCACGCAGCCCCAGGGGCTGCCACCTCCCCAGGGCTCATTTTTTTAAATGCAGGGGGCATGCGGCCCCCACCCAGCCCCGGAGACCGCCACCTCCCTGGGTCTATATTTACAAAGATGCATGGGGGGCTCCAGCCCCGGGGACCGCTACCTCCCTGGGTCTAATTATCTGAAATGCGGGGGGCCACGCGGCCCACCACAGCCCCAGGAACCACCACCTCCCCAGGGCTATACTGAAATAAGTAGGGTGGGGGAGGCTCCGACCTTGGTATGTATATTTAACACTCATAAACTTTTTAGAAACACTCATAGTCACCGGATAATGTCATCAGTGATGTCATTTGAGATGTCATCAGTGATGCCACTGACCACGTTATGAGTAATGTAATATGTGAGATTATAAGCAGTGCATTGTGGGGGCGCGAGTTATAGTTAACTCAGGTAACTATAACGGCTGAATTTCTCTGGTTTTGTATGAGTGAAATGTCAGCTTAACTATAACATTCATGAAACCTATGTTTTTTTCAGTGAATATATATTAGTGTTGTAAAAATGGAGTTCAATTACCTGAAATATGACCCTTTCTAGCAGCTGAAGTATGTAAGAAATGCTTTTAAATGTATGTTGTGGGCATGCTTGCAGGTTACAGTGTGTTTATGTGAGAGTGTGTGTGTAAGTGAGAATGTGTGTGTATATGTAAGCATATGTGAAGGTCAAATGGTGTGTAATGTCACTTCTGTTACCTCTGGCATTTTGGTGAATTTACGTGCATGCCTGAAAGACATTTTTCAAAGAAACAAGAAATTGTTAAATACCTGAGTGTTATGTGCTAAGAAGGCTGACATAGCATAAAAGAAATACCCTGTACCAGCTTGAAAGTTATCCGTTAGCTCACCCATAAGTTGGTTGACAAGTGGGCAAGGAGTGAGAGGCAAACCCCTTGTACAACATCTGATACAGCTCATGTTTCTTGTACCATAACAATGCCAAAGTCTCATGTTACAACTAAAAAGACGCACCAGGCCAGGAAAATCAGAACAAAGAAGAGTACCATGTGTGAGGACATATCCCTAATGGGAACAGAGATGTTAGTGCATATGCTAGAAGTCAGTCATTGTGATGTAAACAATCAAAAGCTGCAAAGTGACTGTGAGTAGGTACAGTGGAAAATTATGAGGAAGTGGCTGAGAAACATTGTTACCCACAGTCCGAAAATTAGGCACATTAGTTGTAGAGAAGGGTTTATAAAAAAAAGCCCAGTGGTAAGCCCTTAACTATATCATTAAGAACATTTTCAATTCTACAATCAAGGAGAATATTCGCCAGCAGAATATGTATAGTTCACAACCACACAATTCCCTTGAAAGCACTTGGTCTTTTAGATGATGAGCCGACCTAGGGAATTCGCCTCACAAGCAAAACCCTATGATGGACAGCAAAGTTTAAATAGATTTTAGTGTACAACCAGTGCATCACCTTATTCTTGAGTTGAGAGGTGGTCTTTGTAGTATTAAGGGGCAAAACAGGAATACTGGTCAGAATTATGACATAAGGACAACCTTCAGGAGGGAGATGTAGAGTCAAAAGTGGAGAAATAAATATATTGGATGGCCTTCTGACATGACCAGTAAAAGTAATAACATTTGAAAAAATCTGTTGGCTGCCATGCCTAGAAGATTCAATGGGCTGGATATCAAGGGAGGTGGAACAATTGCTTGAAACTGATGCAGAAGTACAAGCCAAAAAGAACCAGTGTTAGGCGCATGGGAGCCTAGAAAAAGCACTCCTGGAATGAAATGAATTAGGTATGACAGCATCAGTAGGATCAGATTGAGAAACTGAAGTAGTGGTAGTACGGCTAACCAATGTGCCTAAGGCAAGTTCATACAAGACATCATGACTTCAACTATCTTAAAACATGAATCTATCACAGAAGTAATTTTCCCCACCATGCAGTCTAAAAGACCTTTAATTAGAGGAGCTGACAGTGACTCATCTATGGTCTTGCAATCACACATATGCACCTTTGAGTGTGAGTTAGGTGGTTTTTTTTACCTGGCATTTGGAAGCAGGGCTAGGAAGAAGGGAAGCATTGACCTAATTTCATTCAGGAGATGGCTCTGTTAGGGACCATGCCAGAAAGGAACATGTTTGAAAAAGTAGAAAGCCCTGCAGTTGTAAGTGTTGCAAGTGAGGATGTAGAGAGAGAGAGGGGAAAATTGGGAGACCCCATACCAATAAGCATCTCTCTGACAATTCAATTTCTTTGGAGATTATACCAATGGCACGCTAAAGAAAACTGCCAATGGTGGAGTTAGAGAGGCTGTTATTAACCGGCCTAAAGTTACCTGGAGTCTTATGTTTCCCCATTGAACAGGAGAGTTCTGAGTGAGTAAGGGAAGTCAAAAGGGGAGTGGCCAACCCCATCCACTACCAGGCCCTTACGGGCTGATGGGTCTGCTCTACCCCATTCTTCACCTGGGAAAAGCCGGGGTATTTCTAGTGCATGTCTCATGCTCTGGGAGAGTTGGGAAAACTATGTAGTATCTAGCTTATCCTCCTCCCTACTACCAGGGTACACAGCAGCATAGTAGCCTGGGAGGTGTAGTTTTTGGCTCCCTCCCAGGCAAAAGGCCAGCAAACACCATAAGCATCTCACACTGTGGGAGATCAGAGCATACTATGTAGTGCCTAGCTCCTTCTTCTCCTCCTCCTCGGTCAACTGCAGCAGGGTAGCCTGTAAAGTGTAGTTCTTGGCTCTCTCTCGGGCAAAAGTCCAGACAACACCAAAAGCATCCCGCACTGCGGGAGATCGGAACACACTACATAGCTCCTCCTCCTCCCCACCTTCATGGTCCACAGCAGCAAGGTAATCTGGGAGTTGTAGTTCTTGGCTCACTCGCAAGCAGCAGGAGAACAGGGCATTCAATGTAGTGCCTAGCTTCTCCTCCTCCTCTCCACTTCAGGGTCCACTGCAACAGGCAACCTGGCAGGTGTAGTTCTTCGCTCCCTCCCAGGCAAAAGTCCAGCAAACACCAAAAGCATCCTTTAAAGTTGACATTGATGCATGCTTGTTGTGGGCAAGTGACGCTCCTTACTCAACCCTATGGTTCATGCATTGGGTGGGGTCACTGAGGCTATTTCAAAGCCCCTTGATGTATGTAATAAGTAGGGCCATGCATGGTATAGGGTGTAGACACCTGAGTATTACTAGACCCATCAATCCATGAACTATGTATGGCCACAGACACCCTTTACTCGACCCATTTATGTAATAATTATGTGAGGACACTGATGCTCCTTATTAAGACATTTGATGCATTCACTGTGTAAAGTCACTGTTACCCATTAGTAGGGCCTTTGATTTCGTTTACAAGGCACAGTCATTAATGTACTGTGTGGGGTCACTGATGCCAGCTACTAACCAAATGGTGCGGCACTGAGTCAGATCACTGATGTCCATTACTAGGCCCACTCATGCATGCATTGTATGGGGCCATTGACTAGGACCATTGGAGTATGCATGGTATGAGGCCACTGAGTATGATTTCTAGGCCTACTGATGCATGTTTTTTGCTAAGCTCACTAACACATGCACTCTTACGCTAGGCTGAATAATAGCAATAGATGTCATTATAACACATGCAACAGATAACACACACCTAAAATAAACCAGACCTTCTGGCCTGCCAATGCATGTTTTCGTAATCTTCTTGGCAAAGAAAAAGAAAAGGTAATAGCTGAAGTTCTCAGAATTTGCAAACAAAAGCCTGGAGCTTTTTGAGCAATGACCTTCCTCAGGGAAGTAGATTTTCAAGGCACAAAACACAATATCAGTATTTTTTTCTTAGTCATCCAAAGATACTGAAGGCAGAAATGTGATGCATTGTTAGCATAGGTAAACATAAAAGAAAGTTTGCCAGACATGTTTTGTTTGAATGCTGTAAGAGAAACACAAGCGTCTTCCGGGGGCGATTTCCGAATGGGGGCACTTCGGCATTGACCACCTGTATTAGTTGTCCCTGTATTAAGATATCATTTAAAATATGAAAATATTAAATGATGTTAATTTTTGAAAATGTTTTCTTTAATGATCCGGGTGTGGTGCTTTTTTTTATTTCAGCCGTGGGCCAGCTGGATCGAGTCATGGTGATCACTGCAGGCAGGTCCTGGGTGCAGAATCATAATTCTGCCAGTGGGGGTAGGGCTTAATTACTGACCGCACAGCAGGCTGTCTCTACTGTGCACTTAATTGAAGTGCACATGTCGGTTTGGGGGGAGGTGTTTGTCTGTGACCAACCCAACTTATGCACTGGGGGCCTCCTCTATTTGCACAACTTGGTGAGCCAGGGATCATAGTTGCACCTTTCCCAGTCTCGTAAGGAGCGCTGCTTGTGCCTGCTCCAGCCAATCCAGGTGCTGTTTACATGCTGTTTGATAACATAAACAGCAAGTAAGCAGCCTCTGGATTGGCTCTAGAATGCCAGTAGGCCCAGTTCTGATAGTATCTAGGGGGCGGGAGATTTAGGTTCACCGAACGTGGCCAATCACTGTTTGAAGTCATGCAGTGATTAGCTATTTTCTGTGCCTTGGTGAAGTCTTTAATGTATTCCTCTTCATGTCCAGCGCATTGCTCATGAACGATGATGTAAAAGGCAAGGGCGAGGCCTGATAGAGACACTTACCAAAAGTTACTAGCCCAGACGTTTGCCTGCAACTTCATCCGCGGCTGCGTGGGGGTAAGTAAAGTCCTGACTCAATCACGACTTTAGTGAGTGACTTATCATCAGCCCTCTCATCCATCAATTAACTACAGCTAACATTCCTAAGAGAAACCAATTTTTGTACTCCCTGTTCTGCCTATGAAATTGGCCTCCCATGTTCAAAAGTTACACTAAATACTGGCTGATGACTCTTCGATAGAAAATGTTTCGGTGAAACATTTTCTTTCAAACCAGTCTCTGAGCAAACGTTTGTGCCTGTGACATTCGAAATTCATGTAACATAAATTATGTAGACTTTGCTGACCGAAAAAAAAACAGCCAGCATCCGACAAAAACAGTTGTCCCCTACAAAATAATTTATTTCACATTTTCCTTGGTTTCATTTTTACTGCGTTTTGCACCCCTCTCCTATTATTCGATTTTCTTCAAGCATGATAAATAAACATTTATAAAAAAGGTCACGTTCCATTATCTTTTGCCCTTAGCTTTCAAGTATAAAATAACTAAAACCAAAAAAAGCGCCTACTACAATTTCCCTTTGCGTTTTCAGAATTAAATTTTCACACATACTGGTCAACCCTGCGTGCATCACAGTGCTGAGAAGAATGCCTTACACTGTACAGTCTAAGAAGGATAACAGTCCTGATGTTGAGACACAAAGCCTTCACAGTAGGCCATGCTTCCATCCCCCAGTTTGATTCCCTTCTAATTGCACAGCAGAGGTTGGGGGCCGTGTTGCTCGAATGACTGTGTCACATCCACGCACTGCAGATAAATCCCAATACAACTGATGGTGCTCTTCTCTTATTTGTCTCGCCCAGCACTGTGCTATGGCATACACACACGAAACACGTGTTGGCTGGACGTCTGTTTGAATAAAGACAAAGAAAAGAACATAAGAGACACTACTCATCTTGTACCTTGTACTTCAACTCTATGATGAATTTTCATTTGAACACTAGAGCGTGTGCATAGGACAGGATATTACTTACTTGACGGGCCTTTTTGTCCTGCGTTATTGGGGGTTCTAGGGTGTTTTCCCTCACCTTTTGCACCGCATAATTGTATTGATTATTGTATACTACGCTAACTTGACAGGCGCCTATTCTCCCTGTACAAACAACACCCCCACAGCATTAGTACCCAATATTGCCGCCCTCCACCCTGGCGGCCCACCGGGGAAATGCCGGCCTGGTACAGCTAGCAGGTATGTGCTTCATAGATACACATAAAATTTAAGAGGCCGGCGAGCCACCAAGTTCATTCTGCATTTAAAAACTGTCGAAAAAGGTACTAAAGAGCTTATTTACAAGTCCCTTGCGCCGCCGGTGCATCACTTTTTGTGACGGACCGGCGGCGCATTTTGCTGCCCCATATTTACAAGGACAGGAAAAGCCACCCTGCATGGCTTTTCCTGTCCTAATAAACACAGCCCTTTACACGCAGCACTTTGCATGAAAGGGGTGTTCCATGGGTGTTGCTGTGGGTCCTCAAGCAAAACCAATGGAACCTGACACATTTCCAGATTTATGAGAAATTGTAAACCTGGAAATGCGTCTGAATGCCACGCCTCCCCAGGGGTGGCGTAGGGAGGCGTAACGAGGAGAAATGTATTCATTTCTCCTTGTTTTTTTCCTCTTTCTATGCGTGCTGCATTCTGGAGCACACATAGAATGAGGAAATCACCTCTGGTGATTGTATATGTGCAGGAAGGTGTCCCTTCCTGCACATAAACAATCATCCCTGTAACGCAGGCATCTTTGCAGGGTGCCTGTGTCGACCCATGGCAGAAAATTGTGCGCCAGCGCAGGGAAGAGCAAAGGGATCCGTCATATACTTGTAGCTATGACGCATCCCTGTGCTTTGAAAGTGACGCAGCGTGGCCCAGCCAAAGGGCTTGCGGTGCCGTGCTGCGGCACTTTCTTGTAAATGAGGCCCTAAGAGGTCAAAACAAAGCCTTAACATAAGGAAAGACAACAAAATACCTATTTCCTGGCTGATTTGTACAAAGTGAAACCAGAAAAACTGGATAAATTATGGCTTCCTTGCTTTAATTGTATGATCTTAGGCAAATATTTTATTTCACCAAATCTCTTTTTTCTTCATTATCGCATATGATAGCGCTTTCAAATATGTGAGGTCAGACTACAGGTTATACAAAACTATTCCTTTCAATAAGTACTTCTCAGCGCAGTGCCTTATTAATGTCAAAGGTTCTACATGTTAAAGAAATACACTTTTTGAATTTTGAAGAGACTTTCATCTTTTAGGTCATGTCTGTTGTATGATTTACACAGCAAATATTTTTAGGGCTCGGCTCGTGCACGGCTCTAAGAACTAAGCCATTCTCTAGGCTCAGCTCTCACTGTTAATTTGTTGGTTCGCCTACGTGTAATAAATGCCTTGTAATCTGGCTTCAGGCACTTGCTCTCGTGTCCTGGGGATTGGTGCACCATGCGCCTCTCTCATGTTACTTATCACACAGGAGCATCTGCCTGCACAGCAAACATTTTGCAGTGACCATGCTTGTTATGAGATCATCAATATGCCATGAAGATCTTTCAGTTTTACCAGTAGATGTAGTGCAGACAGAAAGCTGTATGTGCAGGTAAGGTAATTAAAAACCTTACTTGTTACACTGTACAATTTGAAGACTACTGTAACTGTTGACCATATTTAACGCAGTAAGATATGGGACAGTTTTTAATGTGTTCAAATATTTTTAGACTACATGTTCACAGCTGCTTTATAACCATCTTGCTTACTCAAATGTTCTATAAAATGCTCTATTTGCTGCCCTTTTTTTCAAAATGTTCTGGGAGGCACCCCTTTTCGTCCGTCGGGTTTGCTGGCTTCACTCCTTCCCAACATAACACTCATTCACAACTTATACGCCGCACCGCTTTCAAATGTCACCAGCCGCCACTGCCGTCTTCTGACAAGACCTATCGAACACAAAGCACCCTTGAAGAAGAGCTGTTGCTAGAAATGCACTGGACTTTTTTTTGGTAATGTTGAGAACTGCAACTATTAGACATTTTATTTATTCTTCACAAGAATATGAAAAATACGGTTTATAAGTGCTCAGAAGAAAGTAATGGAAGTTCATTATGGAGTGTATTTTGTTTTTTTCTGGTTATAACAGTACTGATTAAGTGAGACTCGAAGAGAAGAACTGTTGGTTTTTCTGGGAGAATTTAATGATTTATGTAAATTACTGTTGGGTATGAACCTTTTTGTAGAGACAGTGGATTTATGCAGAGTAGAGGACCAAATTGTGCAGCAGGCGTGATTACATTTTGCTTCAAAAGGAAGACAAATTATAGGGCAAGGAAAAGCCAATTTTATGGCGAGCAACAGAATTATGCGGCACAATCTGAGAGTTTATTATCAAACTATTTTAAAATTTGTCACACTCATTGACAACAGTGATCCCAGTGCTGTGGAAAATAAACAGATTTCTTGAGAAATAAACTATGCTTATTCAGTATATCCTGTTAACCAACAATCAGTGATTTTCTGTCCTGTGGCAGCACTGAACACCATTTTATTAACATTGGGGCATATTAGCAAGGGCACTATCGCCGCTTTAGCGGCACTTTTTGCCGCTAAAGCGGCGATATTTATATCGCCCTATCATGAAACTGTCTCTAACAGCAGTTAGCGACAGTTTGCGGGCATTAGCGCCCGTTTTGTTTACCGCTTTGCATGTCAGCGATATTTATCGCTAATGACATGCAAAGTGGGCGTTCCCGACGAACAAACCTGGGAAACACTCGCTAAAAAGGCCTATCGCCTATTAGCAAGGTGGCCATGGCCCCAGTTAGCGACGTGAAAAGTCGCGCTAACCGGGGTCATCGCCATTTATTTAACACCTGCAATTAGCAGGTGTTAGCCATACCTAACATGGGGGTGGATTATGCTGATACGACCACAGGGTCGTATCAGCAAGGTGTTCTCCCTTCTCCATGCAACATCGCTGGTTTTTCAGCGATGTTGGCCCATTTCCCCGCTATCGCTGGAATATTCATCGCCATAGCGCTAATCGTTGCTAATACAGTGTTAGCGTGGCGATATATTCCAGCGATAGACGGCGATAAAAAAATCACGCTAAGCAGGGTTAGCGATGATTATCGCCTCTTCTTGCTAATATGCCCCATTGTCCTTTCTACCTATCAAAGAAGAATCGTGTTTGCAAAAGATATGCATCAATATACTCAGGAGAACCCAAGTCGATATGTATAAATGTACAGAAATAAAATGCGTTCGCTTTCATCCTGTGCATCTCACTTATGTTTTTAACCTTTTCTTCAGTTTTGAGTTTACTTTTTGTTCACACTACAGGGCATTTCGAATCTGTACCTCTGCCTAGGATGCACTTTAACATTTAAGAAATGAGATGTTAAAAATAGAGACAAAATATTTGGGAATCTTTTCCAATATGCATGCTCTCTTGAAATAGCCGCTACTTTGAGAACAGGATCTGTGAAATATGTGATGTGAGCATAAATATGCATAAGTAGTGAACTCAAGCAGTTTATAACAAACAAAGGGATCATTCTTTCCGCCCTGTTTGAATGGCATTTGAAATATGTATGTTTTTGGTTTCGTTTCATGCTGCGCATATGAACCCTTCCCCAGTCTGTAAATTGACGGCAGCACCACCAATCGAGCAACATTTTCATGTCTTTAAGGTGTGACCAAAGCCATCAATAGTTGCAAGTTACTTAGTGCAGCTCTGCAGAGCTTTTGCAAAGTATTTAGGGGCATATTTACGTTCCCTGGCGCATCCCTGCATATCAGCAGGGATGCGCCAGGGAAAATGCGTCACGCAAGTTTACCCTTGCGCCATGTCCGATGCGCCGCATTTACAATGCGGCGCATCGTGGCGCAAGGATAAGCAGATGCGTGACGCATCTGCCGAGCGGAAGGTTGGCGCAGTGCTGAAGTTGTGTCGCAAGCGCGACGCAACTCCAGCACTGTTCCAACCTTCCCTATCCCTAACATGGTGCGTCAATCCTTACGCCTGCTTGAAGCAGGCGTAAGGATTTGACGCACCAGCGTCAGAAAAGTGACTGCGTGAAATCTTGTAGAGTTCACTACGTCACTTTTCCGAGGCGTTCCTGCGCCGGAACGCCCCCCCCAGCGCCGGTACGCCCACATGAAACCTGATGCAGGTTTCATGTGGCGAAGGGGTTTACTACGTGACGCATCTCCCTAGATGCGTCACGTTGTAAATATAGCACAACGCGGCGCATGGTTTGCGTCGCCGCTGCGTCACATGCGTGACGCAACGGCGGTGCAAAAGTGGCGCAAGGGGCTTGTAAATATGCCCCCTTAGTGCTGCATTGCGCCCAGCGCGCACCATTCTGTTTTTTAGGCTATTCATGTCTTTTGTTAGTCGTAAATACAAAATACATTCAGATATACGTATGTAAAGGGGCTTTGGGTCAGCCGTCTTCATTAATTTATCCTTTCAACTGTCATGCACGTTTTGCTTCTTCCCACTACAGCATACAACATGGGATGATGGGCCATCCCTCTTCAACCATTGGCTCTCTTGTACTGTGAGTGAAAGCATTTTGCCTGCTCACCTGTGAACATCCACTTAAAAAGAAGTGCACTTCCATGCCAGGGCTAGTAAACCAATACTTTGCCAGTGCTATTTTCCTTCGAATCTTTATCCCTTTGTTATTTTTTAGTCATACTTGTGTTTAAACTATTTTTTAGGTCAAAATAATTCAATCCAATGGTACATTTTCTATTGGCTAATAAGAATCATATTTTACTGTGATGTGTAGTTAATCAAAAGTGTTTCCCTGCCTACTCTACATACCACTGCCTGCTAGGAAGCACAGTACCATTCTATTAGAAATATATGCTGTGGTTATTTTTTTAAATATTTTTATTGGAGGCATGTGGCCACTATGTTTAGGCAACTACATACTTTCTTTTTTAATATTCTTTCTTTTTGTGGCTTATATTTGCTATACAGTGGCGTAGCTAGGCACTTTGCCGCCAGTGGCGGTCCCTGCCTTTGCCACTCCGCAGCCACGCTGAAGAGCGGGGGGTGCTGGCAAGGATTCTTGTGATTTTCCCCCGCGGCAAACTCTTGTAAAAGTGGGGGGGCCATGCACCTGCCACCAAAACTTGCGCCGCCCGGATGTGAATCAGGCCCTAAGTTTAGACCTGCAGTCTAATCATTTCCAAGATAAAAGAAGAAGTTTAAAAAAAAATGAGAAGATCATGAAGAAATAAATTACTGTTTTAGGAAATGGTTCCTTTGAGTCTGTGCATTAAGTAACTCTATTGTGATTCATCTTCGTACCTTTTAATTGATTTGTATATTATTAGAAACCATGATAATGAGTGGGTGCTGAGTCACGCTTTTTCAAACGTTGATGGAACTTCTCCTGTGTGGAAGATTAAGATGACTGGTCTTCCAGATTCGATCACCACTATACTCAAACCCACTGCAGTGATAGGTGCGATCTTGCTTCGCCTCAATCTCTCTTTTGTAAATCATCTATCTTTAGACCTGAAGACTAAATTTAGATCTGAAGTCTAACTTTAGACCTGCAGTCTAAACTTGAACTTTAGGTCTAAAGTTAGACTTTAGGGCTAAAGTTAGACTTCAGATCAAACTTAGACTTCAGGTCTAAACTTAGACTCCATTGGTTGTGGAGGAGACAAACAAGTGATTAGTGCAATACCATTTTTATTTTGCCTTGCTGCGGGACACCAGCACGGTTTTTACAATCTCTTTGTCCATTATTTCAATTTCCTACTATTTTTATTTATTTATTTAGTTAGTTAGTGTGTTTTTGTAGCACAGACCTGATCTTGAGGGGGTGCAGTGCGCTTTACAAAGTAACCAAGAGAAATGTGCCTGGAGTGTATGGTTACAGAGTGCACAGAAAGAGGTTTATGGAGCTCAGAGAGCATACATAGTCAAGATACAAGACATTGTTTATGGGTAGGGGAAGTTACACAAATCTCAAGTAAATAGAAACAGGAGAGTAACTAACGTCAGGAGTTATCAATCACCTTAAAAGAGGAAAATGGTCCAAATGAGAATTTTAGTTTTTTCTAAGATGAATGTAGACAAAGAAAAGAGGAAAAGATGTAATTGAAGTTATTTCTCGAGTGTGCGGTGTTGATTGAGAATATTTGTTTCCATGTCTTTTTATTTTAGACCTTTTTGATCTCAAGATTTGCGGGTGATGTGAAGATGATGCATAGAGATTATTAAAAATGAGGCTTTTTTCTGAGAACAAAACAATTTTTGTCAAAGCCTTTGTAGAGCACCAAAAGAGACAGTAAATTGGTTTGGGTTGAAATAGGGGACACTACTGTCTTTTCAAGGTGGAGCTTCTTGTCTACCTTCTATCAATAGCCTTCCACCACTGGAAGACGTTAAAGAAGACGTTGATCTTTTTTTATGTGATCTATCAAATGCTACTGTGAGAGACTGACTAGGAACTAGTCAAAGAACTCTATGGCCATTTGCTTTTAGAGGCCAATAAAAACCTCAAATACGCCCTCCATTGGACACCACCAATCATGTAGAAAAGAATCACCTTTCAATTAGTAATTTACAAAGTGGAAACAGCAAAGCAGGATCAATCAATTAGGGATTTATAGAGTGCACTACTCACCCATGAGGGTCTCAAGGCGCTGGGATGGGATTCGGGCAGCTCCGGTCCTCCAAAAAGCCAGATCTTGAGGCTCTCCCTGAATGCTTGCAGTTTAGGGCTTTGTCTGATGCTGAGGGGGAGTCTGTTCCAGGTCTTGGCCGCGATGTAGGAGAAGGATCTGCCTCCCGTTCTGGCTCTGTGGATGTGGGGGATTTCGGCCAAGGCTGGGTCAGCGGAGCGGAGGTTTCTCTTGGGGGTGTATAAGGAGATTCTTTCATTGAGGTATTGGGGTCCAGTGTTGTGGAGGGCTCTGTAGGCATGTGTGAGCAGCTTAAAGGTCACTCTTTTTTCAACGGGGAGCCAGTGGAGGTCTCGTAGGTGCTGGGTGATGTTGTCTTGTCGTGGGGTGCTGAGGATGAGTCTGGCTGCGGCATTCTGGACGGTCTGGAGTTTGTGGAGTAGAGATTTGTTGATTCCGGCGTAGAGGGCATTCCCGTAATCCAGCCTGCTGGTGATGAGTGCGTGGGAGACGGTCTTCCTGGATTCAGGGGATCCATTTGAAGGTCTTGCGGAGTATGCGGAGGGTGTTGAAGCATGTGGAGGATACAGCGTTGATCTGTCGGTTCATGGTGAGGGAGGAGTTGAGTATGATGCTGAGGTTGTGGGTGTGGTACGTGGGAGTGGGAGGGTTGCCGAGGGCAGGGGGTCACCAGGTGTTGTCCCATGCAGGGGGTGGATCCGAGGATGAGGACTTTCATTTTCTCTGAGTTGAGCTTCAGGCAGCTGCTGCTCATCCAGGTTGCAACGTCCTTCATTCCTTCCTGGAAGTTGTGCCTGGTGATGTCGGGTTCCTTGGTGAGGGAGAGGATGAGCTGGGTGTCATTGGTGTAGGATACTATGCTGAGCCCTTTTTTTCTTTTTTTCTTTTTTCTTTTTTTTCTTTTTCTTTTTTAAATTTTTTATTGAAGACATCCAACACATACAGAATCTTTATAAACAAGATTTATCCAATCGGCATTTCAAAACATATGTGCAAGATGTCTGATATATATCTTTACGCCCTCCACCCCTACTAATCTAACCAACCCCCCCACCCCACCACCCCACCACCCCCTATCCTACCCCTACCTCCCCCCACCCCAATGGAGCCCATGGCAGTAGCTCTTGTTTGAGCTATAACACGACCTTGATATATAATCCATGGTAAAACCCTTAATACAGTGATAACCAAAATAGTTCCAACAGTCTAAACATTTTATGCAAATCCCTTAACTCATAACAGCTCAAATCAAATCCTAACCTCATTCGTCCAGTTCGTTATTGGAAGCCAGATTGCAAGCCCCTTCCTTTTAGCATTAAGCCCCCTTCGTTTATACACCTCTTTTTCCCAACGGTATGTAGCCAGGAATTTCCCTAGCCAGCAATAAACTGAGGGGGGGTCCCTATCCAGCCACACGCTGGCCAAGGATAGCCTAAACACTGCCATAGCTGCAAACAACAGAGCTCGATTTGGTTCCGACATAGCTTGGTTACTGACCCCCAGCATAATTACCTGCGGCGAAAGTTCCACCTCATACCCCAGCATGCCTCTTAAATATTTGCCCACCTCAGTGATTAAAGGTTCAAGTCGGGGGCAAGTTGCAAACATGTGTACACTATCAGCGGCATAGTAATCGCATCGAGAACAAAAGGAACCCTGCGAGCCTCCCCATTTTGCTATACGAGCTGGGGTAATGTACAAATGAAGCCAGGTTTTAAAGCACTGCACTTGTAGGTTTGCCGAGAAGCATGCAGTTTGACTTAGCAAGAGAGAGTCCTCGCATACCTCTATCCCTGCTTGCAACAAATTCTGCCAGCGATTAGTGTGTTTAATAAAATCATCGCCCATTAGATTACTAAGCAGTTTGCAGAGGGGAGATAGTGATGAAGGTGTCCCTAGTACTACTTCAAATAAGGGGATTCTCTGACAACTGGGTATTTTTTTAGAAACATAGGGGCCGATTCCGATTTTGGACGGAAGGGCACCGAACGATGGTTGGAGCCCTTCCGACCGAATCGGAACGTGTCGCTCGGATTCCTTTCCGACCGAGCCATTCCGATGGGCTCGGTCGGAAAAGAATCCGACTCGGATTTCTGGATGGCTCACGACGGGTTCGGAGAGCCCGTCAGCCATCCGGAAATCCCTCTGTACTCCCCCGGCTGCCTCTTTGCGACCGAGGGAGTACGATGGCAGTTCTCACTGCCTTTTCGTGCCGGTCTTTCCGGCATGAAAAGGCAGTTGGTCACTGTCTTTGGGGGCCCCCAGTCTGACCCCCATGGGTGCAAGGTCGCCGAATGGCGGCCTGGAGGCACCTATGGTGCCCCTCTGTTGAACCCTGCACCCGGTGGCAGGCACCTTGGGGTGCCGGCCACAGGGTGCAGGGTTGAACTGCACCCCTGCTTTCTCCAATGCCAGCATGCATTCCGTCCGGAATGCATGCTCCCATTGTGGGAGATACGAGTGCGACCGAACAGGGTTCGGTCGCATCGTACTGCCTGGGCCGTAACCGACGACAGCAGGTCGGTCGGTTACGGCTCCGGACCGAATCGGCCCCATAGTCTCTAATTTGTAAATATTTTAAAAAATACTTATTGCCTATCCCAAATTTACTCTTAATTGCGTCAAAGGAGAGGATGTTATTATCCCCCATCAGATCCCCAATATGCCTTACACCTTTATCCATCCAAACTTTCATATAGCCATCTTGTAAGATTTCAGGTAATAGGTTATTGTCTGCCAGGGGAGAGTATCTATGTATCCTACCTAGTTTAAGTTTCTTCCTAATGGACGTCCATACTTTAAATGATCCCAATAAAACCTTAAATTTCACTCTTTTAAAATAAGCGAAATCAATATGCCGAAGAAGGCAGCCAACGGAATCTGATCCCAACAATAACCTATATAAAGAGGGTCTGGGTGTTTCCTCAGTTGATGCCGACTCCCCAATACAACTGCCATTCGCTGCAAAACTGCTGCCCAATAATAAACCTGGAGGTTTGAACCGCCCAGCCACCCCGACTTCTAGGTAGGGTCATAAATCTCAACGCTCTTCGGGGCGATTCCCGGCCCACAAGAATTTTGAAATTATTTGGTCAAATGCCGAGAACCAACTCTTATTTATTTCAATTGGGATAGCTCTAAAAAAATAAAGAATTTTGGGTAAAAATAACATCTTGATAACATTGCATCTCCCTAAGAGTGTGAGATGCAAGTTGTTCATTCTGTTGAAATCTGTTTTAGTCTTGTGTAGCAAAGGTTCCAGATTAATTTGTGTAATTTTATCAATATTAGCAGAGATCTCAACCCCCAGATATCTGGTGTTTTCCACTATCCGTGTATCGAACATAACCACATTTGAGTTTTTAACAATCATTGTCTTTTCCTCGTTAAGGTGATACCCAGAGATTTTACCAAAGTCTTTTGACTCCCTTTCAACCTCTTTAATAGCCTCTGCTGGATTGGCTGTGATTACGGCGAGGTCATCCGCATATGCCAGGATCTTAGTGTCCCCTCCCATAGAAGGAACAGCTGAGATCCTATCATTCCCCACAACTTTACTGATTAAGGGATCTATATATAGGGCGAACAGTAGCGGAGAACAGGGACACCCCTGCCGCGTACCTCTTATTATTTTAATTGGCTCTGATGTAAGCCCCATCATTGCAATTCTAACCACGGGATCCTGATATAAACATTTAATTGCTCCAATAAAATCCTTCCCTAAGCCATTTTTTCCCATAACTGCCCATAAGAAGGGCCAGGAGACCCTATCAAACGCTTTTTCAGCATCAAGTAATATTGCAGCCATAGGGTCTCCTGACACCTTCGTGTAATCAAACAACGTGATTATACGTTGAATATGATCGGTCGTGCCCCTACCTGGAACAAATCCGTGTTGAAACGGGGAAACTAGTTTTTTAATAACCGCGGCTAATCTAGTTGCTAACATTTTAGAGAAGATTTTCACATCGCTGTTAACCAGCGTGATTGGCCGATATGAGCCTAATTCCAGGAGGGGTTTGCCTTTTTTAGGGAAGACTATTATTTTAGCGTTCTTCCAAGAATCGGGAATCAGCAATTCTACTTGTGCTCTGCGAAATACTTCCAACATAAGTGCCATAAACTGTGTCTTAAATTTTTAATAAAATTCTCCTGGAATCAGATCAGTGCCTGCAGCTTTGCCTGAAGGGATAGAATCTATTGCTGCTATGAGTTAATCTAATGTAATTAAAACACCGAGGCTGTTTTTCTCCTCAGAAGATACTTGATCGAATGATAGCCCTTCTAAATAATCCTCGATATCCCCATCTTTGTTTTGAATATCCTCGGTGTATAATCTTTGGTAGAATTTTTGAAATGCCATAAGAATAGCATCAGGGCTATTTACCATGCCTATGCCAGGATCTCTGATTTCGCTAATCCTGCTCTGTACCATTTTCTCCCTAGTACGTACAGCAAGTAAATGGCCCACTCTCTCATTATTCTCATATACCCTGCTCCGCCATGCGGTATATTTCCCAGCTGCTTTTTTGGTGGAGATCTCGGTGATTACAGATCTAGTGATTATAATTTTTGATTGAGCAGCCTCCGCGTCTCCCCCTTCGACTAAAACCCTTACTAAATCGGCCTCCGCTTTACTCAAATCCTCATACAGGGTACGTACCAAGATATTGTCCTTCTTCTGTGATTCCCATCCATATTTTGATGTTTCCCCTCTAATCCCTGCCTTCAATGCGTCCCAAACTATGCCTAAGTCTGTGCTCCCTAGGTTCTCTGCTATAAACCTAGGAATCCATTCCTTAAAGTGCTGTCGATACCCCTCCTCGCTAAGTAAAGCCCTATTGAATGTCCATCGTGACTGTGGAGGTTCTAGTCTAATATCAATTTCTATTACCAGGGGGTTGTGACCAGACATAACTTTTGGATATTTGCTAATCTTACAACCTAGTAACACCACCTGGGACACAAAAAAATAATCTAATCTCGCATGCACTTCATGTGGTGCGGAAAAATATGTGAAGCCGGGGTCATCCCCCTTCTGCTCTGCCCATACATCCGCTAGCCCATGCAATGACCTAAGTTGCATCAAAGATTTAAAAACCTTAGGTTTACGACCTTGGTACATCACCCCCTTATTCCTAGATACCTGACAGCTCATATTAATGTTCATATCCCCACATATAATCAAAGGTAAAGGCCAGCCCACTAGTTCAGTGTTCAACCATTCAAACAATGCCGGATCATCCAACACAGAGCCGTAGATTGAACAAAGAGTAAACATCTTATGGTCAAGGCAACATTGTGTTATTGCCCATCTCCCCAATTTATCAGCAGAAGAGCGCGGGAAGCAACCCAATCCTTTCCTTGCCAAAATTGCCACCCCTCTTGTCTTCGTTGTTTGTGTTGTGAAAGCTATAATTTGATAGCCCGCCATCTCCAATACCCCCTTTCTACAAGCTTCAACATCAGTCTCTTGAAGACAAATAATGTCTGCCTTTAAGAATTGGACCTCCAGACTGTTTCTCCTTCTTTTAACAGGGTTATTCAACCCGCATATTTTGATAGAGGCTATTCTGATCTTCCTAATTGAAAAAAATAAAATAGATCCATACCAGATAACAGTGCAATTAGTGAAAATATCCATCTCAAACCAGTGCTCAAAGACCCACCCAAGACACCACCCCTTACCCACAGGCTCCAACCCAACCCAACCCCCCCCACCCCACCCTGTTCAAAAAGGCAAAAAAGGTCCGAGGACCCTTGTGATGCCTCCTGCATGATGTGTGCCCCTAGCCACCTCCTATGAAAAAATACAAAAACATTAGAGAGAAAAAGAGAAGACAAAAAACCCAGTTTTCCAACTCTACAACTTTACAATCGAATCTTATTTCCTAGAAAGTTCTTGCAGGAACTCCTGTGCCAGGATCTCGGAAGAAAATACTCTAATTGCCCCCTTGCAGATGACTTTGAGCCTGGCAGGGTTCATAAGGAAGACTTCACAACACAATTTCTGAAATGAAGGGATCAGCGAGCGCAGTCTCCAACGCCTCTCTACCGTAGCATGACAAAAGTCAGGCCGGACAAAGAAAGAATGCCCCGCTGCCATCCTCCTTGCATCGGGTCTTGCTTTTTCAAATATAGACTGTTGGAGGAGGAAGTTACCGAAGAATATGAGGATGGCTCGTGGTCTATCATCTTGCCCAGGCTTTTTTTTTGAGCATCAAGGGAAATCGATGCACCCGCTGTATTTCAGACTCCCAGTTCCAATGACCTAACTCGGGAAAGGCCTCCTTGAATAGCCTCAATACAAAGCCCCGGATGTCATCGCCTTCTGCTTTCTCTGCAATCCCAAGTAAACGGAGGTTGTTGCGGCGTTGTCTGTTTTCAAAGTCCTCCAGTTTCCAGAGAACATCAGACATCCTGCTTTCGTTAGACTCAGTTAATCGATTGGAGGTTTCGGCATTGCCCTCCAGTTGCACAATACGTTCTTCCAAAGCTGTGGTACGTTCTGAAGTCTCGGTACAGGCCCCTGTAATTTTCTAGTGGCTAAATGAGCCCTCTTATGTTCAAGACGCGCCTCGGTCTGCATTTGCTTCAGTGTAGAATATATTAAATCCATTGTCGGATGTTGAGTTTGTGGTTCCGCAGTGCCATGATCTTCTATCGCACCCTCTGGGGCTGCAACTTGGACTCCAAGCTCGTCCTCTAGTCTCCTCCCGAACTGAGTGGCAGAGTAGTCCCACTTCAACTGGCTAGACTGGCTATAATTGTACGTAAACCCCCTATCTTTGTCTGACTCCTTTGTACTCCTTTTCTTTGTGCGCACAGGTATACGTTTTTGTGTAGCAGGTTTGGTGAGGGGGGTGCCACTGTCCCCCTCTTTAAGATCCTCATCAGAACCACCTTTGCTACTGGTATTAGACAAATCCGAGTCGTCAGTCAGTGAGTAGAACTTTTCCCCATAATCCGGTGTCCTTAGATATTTGCCAGCTGCTTGGATAATAGCCTTAGGTTGCTCCTTATGGGCAGTAGTGTAAGTTACATCACGTACTTCATTGGAAATAACATCCTGAGGTGCAGAATTCTCGGTTTGCCTCTCTTCTTCAGAGATACCTTGTGCGGGTTTTTCTATGTTCCCCCCAGACAGAGATGCGGACCCTGCAACAGTCTCAGTTAGTTCGGGGGAAGTCTTTACTAGATTACCATCATTTTGCACGTCTTCGCTCAGTGCCAAACTCTTGGAGCTGCCTACATGAGCTCTAAAAGAAGTATTGCCTTTACCCTTAAATACCTTCTTTTCGCCAGATATGTTAGGGGCACCCCGTCCGGCAAACATCCCAGGAACAGTTGGTTGCTTTGGTTTGGTAACCATCGCGCCGGGACGCTCACCACCGTACTTCCCGCTGGGAGTTTCCGTGGTCAGCCCTTCCTTGTCCAGATCTGCTTGCCGATTGTCGCTCTGACTCAGGCTCTGATTCAGCCCCTTCCCCTCCGCAGCTGCACGCCGATTCACCGATGTAGCCTTGACCCCTCCAGTCGCACCACCGTCTCTCGTCAGCCCCTTGGTCTTTGGCGGCATAATTGCGGATCCTATCAGCCTCTTCTCCGCTGCAACAAAGTATCGATCTACCACACCGGGAGCAGATGGACTCCCCCGCGATACAATGTACCGGCGGATTGTCCCGGGTCTCCTCAAAGCCGCCTGGCTAACGCCGGATGCCGCTGACGCCGCTGAAAGCAAAAGCCTCGATACTCGAGCCGTCAGTGCACCGATCACCAACAGGAGCCTCATCAGCCCCCTGCTCCGCGACCAAATCACAGCCGGATTGTAGCCCCTGCTGCTGCAAGGTACGTGCTGAATAATGTTGCCCAGTTTACGTCAAAATAAGTTTTCTCTCATATCCAGTAACTGAATGCCGTGGTAGGAAGAGTGGCTCCCCACAGCTCTCACACAGCCGCCATCTTGCCATGAGACCTTTTTTTCTGATGATGGTTGCAAGGGGGGCCATGTAGATGTTGAAGAGCATGGGGCTGAGCGAGGATCCTTGGGGTACTCCGCATCTGATCTTTGTGGGTTTGGAGAGGAAGGGCGGGAGTCTAATTCTTTGAGTTCGGCCAGTGAGGAAGGAGCAGATCCAGTTTAGGGCAGTTTCCTGTATACCGGCGCCGTGAATTCTGGTGGCTAGTGTGTGGTGGGAGATGGTGTCGAAGGCTGCTGAGAGGTCTAGTAGAATGAGGACTGCAGTGTGGCCTTGGTCAAGGAGTGTGCGGATGTTGTCCGTGGTGGCTAGGAGGTCGGTCTCGGTGCTGTGGCTGTGGTTGCTGCGGAAGCCAGATTAGGATGTGTCAAGCTTGTCGTTAGATTCTATGAAGTTCGTTAGCTGGATGTTGACGATCTTCTCGGTGACTTTGATGGCAAAGGGGAGGAGGGAGATGGGCCTGTAGTTCTTGAGGGCCGTCGGGTCTGCGGAGAGCTTCTTGAGGAGGGGTTTGACTTCTGCGTGTTTCCAGTCATCGGGGAACGTGCCTGTTTCGAGGGTGCAGTTGATTGTCTGTCGTAGTTCTGGTGCGATGGCGGAGGTGGCCCTGTGGAAGATATGCAGCGGGCAGTGGGTGCTGCATATAACATTTTTAATTGCCCTTTTTGACCTTTCAGCTTGTACTTAAGATAAGACAAGAGAACTTAATGAAATCTGAAGCCTGACCAATAAGTGACACTCTGGCTTTTTACACATAGAAGGTTACATCATATTAAGTCACTTTAACAATTACTTGAAATTTTTTAGGAACTTGAAAATGGTGTTAAAATAAGTGCGTTGGATGCATTGTTTCTATTAAGCAAGCTATCAGTTGATGCCCTACGGTCAACTATAATATGTCTAATCTTAATCTCTCTACCACTCCCTCAGTTGATATGATTAGGTCTAAGATAAAACTTACCTCTGTCTGGTGTTGCACTTTGATCCATGTAGAGGAAATTATCTTTAGAGCCATTGACTGTTGCTGCACTCTATGCAGAACTGTGTTAAACATTAAATAATAACATTTATGTGATAGATTGCACGCTTTGTTTAAAGTTACAATTGAGCTTTCAATGATAATGGGGAGGTTTAAAGCTGCGGTTAAAGGTAACCTGTTAGCATTTGCCAAAACTGCTTATGATTATGCAGTAAAAGCTAGCAGTCCTATGCTTTATTTTCAACAAGTTATAATGCTGACTAGCCCCTGGCTTATTTATTCTTACTGTTAACCACCGCAGTTGCCACTGTGATACCTCCAGGTCAGTTTTCGGCATGTGAGTGTGCTGGCGCGAACTGGTGCATGAACAGGTATCAAACGTGAAATCGCCATTCGAGATTCAGTCTTGTTGACTCAACTGAGTCAATGGTTTATATTTTATATCACTGTAGTTTTACCAGCCCCCATTTATAATTGATATCCTTGTACGTTGATGTTTTAAACTTAGCTGAGAAGTATGAGCTAATGCTCAAATGACGCATCTGTAATTAAGGTGGTTTTTGAGGGTTGGATGGAAAGACTTTGAGCAAGACATGATAAGCAGGTGAAGGCAAATTGAATGTAACATAGGAGAGTTAATAAGAGGCAGCCCATGAAGCTATGGATGAGCTTAGCAGCAATTTCCTTAAACCAGCAATATTCACAAGCATTACCAACCCATGTCCCAAGCTATAATTCAGCGTGTGAACTACACTTCTTAAAATCCATTGAAAACCCCTTTAAGAGGTAGCATGGAATCAAGCTGTATCACTAATGTGAGATTTGTATTGAAGTCCCCTTACTTAGGGAATTCACATACTAAAATGCTATACAATGTTAAAAATAAATTGTAAGAGTGATGTAGCGCATGTTAATACTTACCAATACTCATCAATGTGGCATGAACCTATGGGTTAGTATGTGTTTGTGAACTGATGTTGGTCTTTTAACAATTGATGAAGTTACAAACATTAGCTACTAAGCATGAGCAAGAGTTATATTCTGACACATGGAAATTACATATTTTATTCAGGTGACCACGACAAATGTATTACAGCCAGTGACATAAGTCATCAAATCTTTACTGGACATTGAAGGTGTATAAATAAAGATATTGTCTTTAAACTATTGGACTAAGTTAACAACAAACTTTCATTTACATTTACATCATAAACCACTATTAAGGTGATGGTAGATTCACTAATTCATTAGATTGAACATTCTGTGATCACATAATTGAACCAAAAGACTAGTTACTTTTAGTAGTGCTTTGTCTAAAATTCTTGACTAGCTGTTTCATATTCAGTGTGTTCTCAGAAAGTCTAGAGTAGGCAGCAGGTATCTTAACTTGCTGACAAAGTCAAGACATAATGTACACAATACACATCAAAGACTTATCTCCTTGTTTTTGTGATGGTTAGGGATAAGTATGATGAGAATGGCGGTTCCATGCCCTGACCATCAGGGTAAGTAGGTGCTGAATGCATGGGTAGGGATGTATACTCAGATCTCCTTGTGTCCTTCATTTTCATCAAAGGGTTAGTAACTGAGCATTTACTTTGTGCCCCATAAAATGCCTTGGGATGAACCTTCACTATGGACTCTCGATTAGTAGCCCGCATGCTTATATTATCTTGTGAAGGTACAGTTTGTGTGCATTTTACCAGTTCTAGATAACTGTTAGCTATAGCCTCAACATTGTAGGGCCTTCTCACAACATCATTAAACATTTATCTCATTACATGCTTTAGTGCCCGAAAGTTACTGTACAGATTTTCCTGTATTTGCCTCTTTAAACTTGTCAAGTCCTCCATCTCCATAGCCACAGTTGGAGCACCATGTTTTTGGATTCTTTGCAAAAAGGTAGCACCATAGATTTGGTTGGTGAAGTCAGTTCGATTGGCAGAGTCATTTACAATAAATAGATTTGTTACACCTGGGGTACAGTTAACTGATAGTATTAAATTCATGCAACGATCTTGGGGAGGAGCGGAGGCTGCAGATGTAACAGCATCAGAGGCAGCACACTGAGTAATTACTAGCTTTTCCACCTCATTACTTAGTTCCTTATTTATCACCCCCATAGCACTTGTTTAAAAAATTCACAATATTTGAAGATGTGATAGTCTCCTTACCCATTGTTGCTGTGGCTGTTTTTCTTCTCCTCATCTCTGTTTCGACTTACAGCAAGGTAGAAAATTAAAGCGGGGTGGCACAGCCTAGACTCTTTCGGGCTTGGTTTCTGCCCAGGCACTGCCTGGGCACATCCTTCAGGTGTCTCGTGTACCTCCCATGCTAGCGGGTTAGAAGACACCCTTAATAGCTATGAAGGAGGCCCAAATCCTCCTCTCCAGCAGGTGCTTTCTTGTCAAATCCCTTCATGGTACCCAGACCAGTTGATAGAGTCCCAAGCTGCAAGGTTAACAGGAGCCTTTAATTGTGGCGAAGGAACCCCAACTCCTCCTCTCCAGCAGGTGCAGTCCGGAACAGTGATTCCTTTTGTGGCCCCCAGATCAGTGTATCCTGTCACAAATGTGATGGGTGTCCTGTCCTCCAGTATTACAAGTGCCGTAGGCTATAATGGACTTGTAATGTGGAGGAAGTGTTAACTACCACATTTGTGACAGAGTGTCCTGTCCCGCAATCTCTAAATAAGGGCCTACGTTTAAAAGAATAGACTGCCATCAAACATGACCTAGAAAGTCAAAGTGAATTGCACAAATTTGGCTTTACTAAACACAAGTTGAGAAAATAATGAGTCAGTATTTGATTTTAAAATTTTGAAAAGTGGTTCCAAACATGTCATATCCTCCGATGTGCAATATTATGCCTTCAAACTCATTACCCTTATAACGTATTTGATTGCTGAAAGATACGACTGTTTTTCTCTTGCATCCATTAACTGTCCACTTTATGAGAATTGCTCATCAAATTCTTTATATAATCAATATTGTACAAATGTTTTGGTTGTTCTGAAGTGCAGAGGAAGTAATGCATTAATTGACAAAAGTAAGTGCCCTGTTTCTTTTCAAGTCGAGTTATTTCATCGTGTAGCTCTCAACACTTCTTCTGAACAGCCACAAATTTTGGTACTGGGCATAGGTCAGAGCCATGTTCACAGCCTTGCAAGTGATTACTGTGGCCAGATGTATTGTGTACAAGGCATGGCTGTAGTGCATAAATAGTGATTTTGAGAGTGGTGCTTTGGCATAACGATGAACAACTATCACATTTTTTTTTGTTTGTTTTGTTCAAATTTTTGCAGGAATCACTGTTTCCTTTTGATTTACTCATTTTAATCAATGAAAATCCCAGGAATGAGTATAGCATACTGCAAAATTCAGGGCTGCTTTCAATGCACATACTCCTAAAAAAAAAGCTGCATAAAAAACACAACAGATATGATGTTATGGTGTTCTTCTGATGTTTACAAAATGCTCTATGCCTCATTTAGAATTTGGCAGTCAGGGTACTATGCTACAGACATGGTGGAGTACCGTATCTGCCGAACTGGCAGACCACCGGCTCTATTTAGAATCGGGTAGACTGTCATAGTTCCGCCAGTGGTGCCCCCACAAAAACCTTTCACCAGTGGCCTGACAGACTTAGGGCCATAGGTGTAAGTACCTCAGACTGTCAGTCCCACTTTTTTTCTTTTTTCAGGAAACGTTTGTCGGTCCTAAACCAAAGAAATGACCCCCTACAATTTGGAAGAAAACTTTCAGATTGTCAGGGTCATTAGTGTTTTAATTTACAAAAACAAATTCCCACTTTGGGAGTTTGTTTTCGTAAAACAAAAAAATAATTGAGGTGCTTTATGAAACATGGTGGTCTCTTCAGTGCCTTCAGAGGATCTATTGTGGCGATGACTTTTCTGAAGGCATAGATATCTCCTTCAGGCAGGCAATAATCTCTAAGTATGAATGGCTGTATGTTCACCATGACAACAGAGTACATCCCTCTGCTGCACTGACAGAATAGAGTGCAGCCCACATGGGTCTAAATGAACCCTCTTTCCTTTGGGTCATTATAATTTGACCAAAACCCTTCAATGGAATTATCAGAGCTTAATGCATTGTTAGCCATTATTTATCTTTTGTAAATGCGAAAATATAAATACTATAGCAGTTTAACAGCACAAATATAGATACTATGATGTAACGCTTTATAAGGAATACAAATTATATTTGAGGTGATACAACAGTAGAAGCCTTTGTCTAAAATTGCCCAAATTTCGAATACCTCCAGGGATGCAAACGTGCTTCACAAGTAAAGGTTGATGAACATTGATGATGTTTTTCATAGATTAAAACAGAATTTGCAGTCCTTTCCTAGCACTGTTTTGTTTTCTCAAAACTAATAATATCACATTTCATCAAACTTTACATTTACATTGAGACTGCCTGATCCATATTTACATTAGAAAATGGAGAAAATGACCCAACTTTAAACATGCTGGAGATTTATATATATTTATCATGTGCACAGACAGAATAAAGTCAGTTTAGTGAGTATCTGAAAAACATAATGCCTCCAATTCACAAAATTGACCTCTGAAAAGTGTGAAATCTACTCATATAGATTTACATCAATATTTTGTCTATATTTCTGACTGTTCAGGAATTTCCAATGAATTCTTGAAATGCTCTCAGATACTCACCGATTCCCTGGAGAACTCACATTTTGTCCATTTTCACAAATCAAAGCGGACAGGTGTACAATATATGCTTGTGGAAATGTGATGCTTAACAGTTATTAGCAGTTTTTTCCTGGTGGTAAAAATGCTTTACTCACGGAGAAACCCATTTCCATCCACCCTCTTCAATTTTGGGATTATATCTTACCATTCCCACCCTCAAAATATATTTATATTATGTTAAGAATATTCTTTGCTAGCCGATCAAGTTTGATGTGGCAAAATATTAGGCATAATAAGAAACAACAGCAGACATGTAACATTCTACTTTGGAACTTCATATTATATTTAAAAAAACATCCAAAGAGCAAAGTTCAAAGTAAAAAATAGATAGACAAGGCAGCATTGCCCAGCACAGATATACCAATTGTGCATCCATCTACTCCTTGCCCGAGGTTTTCTTTAAGCACAGTGCATTAAAATGCAATAAGGCAACTAGAGTCACAGTGCTAATAATTTCTTCTAAACCGCCCATAAGGCAGAAATCTGTGCTTTAGATGTAGTGCACATAACTTTTCTTAGTGATAATTCTTTCAGATAGAGTTTTAAACTCAAAACATGAAGCCATTTGCCACAAGATGCTTTTTCTAGATTAATTTATTTTTCAGATAATCAGTAGGTTCTTAAACACCCTAAAATATTCTGTCATATTGTTACTTTGCATGAGTTGCACTATATGTGTGTTTGTGTGTGTATATATATATAGTCACTGAAAAAACCAATGGTTTTTCACTCGTACAAAACTAGAGAAGTCCAGCAGTTATAGTTATTTGACATAACTATAATTTACACCCCTGCAATGCCTCACATATTACATCACTCATTACATGGTCAGTGACATTACTGATGACATCATTGATGACATCTCAAATTACATCACTGATGACAACACTGACGACACCCTTCAGAGATTGAATGTTTTCTAAAAGTTACTGAGGGCTAAACATTATATGCTAAGGTATGTGGCTATGGTAATGCCTGTATGGGTGAGTGAGTGAGTGAGTGAGTGAGTGTGTAAGTAGTGTATAGAAGAGTGAGTGGGTGTGTGAGAAACTTTATACATAAGTGAGTGGGTATGTGAGTTTTTGTATGGGCAAGCGAATGGGTGTGTCAGTGCATGTATGAGTAAGTGGGTGGCTGTGTGAGTATCTGTACGGGTGAGGGAGTGGGTGTGAAAGTGGCTGTAATGGTGAATGATAAGGTGAATGAGTGGCTGTATGGGTAAGTATACAGGTGTGTCTGTAAATGGTGAATGAGAGGGTGCATGAGTAGCTGAACGGGTGACTGAGCAGGTAGATAAGTGTCTGTATGGGTGAGTGACAGGGTACATAAGTGGCTGTATAGATACATGAATAGGTGTGGACGTGGGTGTATGGGTGAGTGAGTGGGTTTGTGAGTGGCTATATGGGTGAGTGAATGAGTATGTGAGTGGCTGTACGGTTGAGTAAGTGAGTGTCAGAGAGGTTGTATGGGAGAGTATGTGCTTGTGTCAGTGACTGTATAGGTGAGTAAGTACATATGTTAGCATATGTATGAGTAAGTGAGTGGGTGTGTGAGTAAATGTATGGGTGAGTGGGTGGTTGTGTGAGTGACTGCATGCGTGAGTGAGTAGCTATATGGGTGACTGATTCAGTGTGTAAGAGGCTGTTTGGTGGTATGAGTGGGTGTGTAAGTGTCTGTATGTCTGTAAGACTGGATGTTTGAGTGGCAGCATTGGTCAGTGAGTAGGTGCATGAGTGGCTATATATGCAAGTGGTTGCATTAGTGACTGTATGGGTGAGTTGATGTGTGAGTGGCTCTATGGATCAGGGAGCAGGTGTGTGAGTGTTTGTATGGGTCTGTTAATGGGTAGTTCTGTGGTTGTGTGGGAGTGTGTGTATGAGATGTTGTATGGGGTGTAAGTAGGTGTGTGAGTGGTTCTGTGGATAATGTCATCGGTGATGTCATTTGAGATGTCATCAGTGATGTCATCAGTGATGCCACTGACTATGACATGAGTGATGTAATATGTGAGGTCATGAGTAGTGCATTGCAGGGGCAAAAGTTATAGTTATGTCAGGTAACTATAAATGCTGAATTTCTCTGGTTTTGTACGATTGAAATATCAGCCTAACTATAACATCCCTGTAACCTTTGTCCATTTGTTGAATTTCTAAGATGTATTTAATTCTATTTCCAAATTATAACATCCCTGTAACCTTTGGTTTTTTCAGTCAATTTCTATGCTTTTTAAAATTCTATTTCCTAGCTATAACATCCCTGTAACCTTTGTTTTTTCTGTGAATTTCAACATGTTTCTAATATTAGTTCCTAAATGTAACCTGTAACCCTTGAGAATCGGTGTGTGAGTGGCTGTAAAGGTAGGTGAGTGGGTGTGTGAGTGGTTGTATGGGTCTCTGAGCGGGTATGCAAGTTGGTTTGTGGGTGTGTGAGTGGTTGTATGGGTCTGTGAGTCAGTGTGTGAGTGACTGTATGGATGTGTACATGGCTGTGTAAGATGGGTGTAGGAGTGCTTGTGTGGATCTGTTAGTGGGTGCATGAGTGTTGAAAATGACCCTTTTTGCAGGGTTATCCCCAAACTTTTTGCTTTTTCCTCCTATTTTTCCCTGACCTGTTTGTGTTGGTTTTAGGACTCTGGGCACTTTACCACTGCTAATCAGTGCTAAAGTGCATATGCTCTCTGTGTAAATTGTGTTTTGGATGGGTGTTTCCATGATTGGATATTTGATTTAGCTGTTAGCCCCTAGTAAAGTGCACTGCGTGTGCCAGGGCTGGTGAATCAAATGCTACTCGGGGGCCTGCAGCACTGGTTGTGCCACCCCCGTGAGTAGCCCTGAAAACGGTAACTCAGACCTGCCATTGCAGAAGTCTGCGTGCAGTTTGTAACTGCCATGTCGACTTGGCCAGTGCACACACTGGCCGGTCCCTAACCTTCTCTTTTCTTACATGTCAGACACCCCTCAGGTAGGCCCAAGGTACCCCTGTGGGCAGGGTGCAGTGTATGTGAAATGTGGGACATGCCCTGGTGTGTGTGGCATGTCCTGATAGTGAATTACAGCCAATTTCGTTTTTCACTATTGCAAGGCTACCAGTTCCCCATAGGATAGAATGGGAGGTTTGTTTATAACATCTTATAAACATAACTGGCCCAGGGAATTCGGTAAGAAAATAGAATTTAGTATGCCTGAACTCAGAATCTAAAGATGCATCTTTTAGTGAAGGTGATTTTTACATTCTGTGTTTGAAAATACCACTTTTAGAAAGTGGGTATTTTCTTGCTCAGTCATCCCGTGTGCCTCTGCTGGAATGTGGATTGCCTGTCTGTGTTTTGGATGACAGAAGGCTGGGGGAGCAGGAGGGGCGCCAGATGGTCTAGGTAGGTCAGGAAAGGGCTGAAGAGACCTGGGTTACGATGGGGGAAGGGGGAGGAGATTTCCTTGCACCTCAAAGGGCCTGCTCTGCCTCTGACAAATGCCGTCTCCACCTCCTGCCAGGAATTCACACCAGAGAAGGCAGAACTGGTCCTGACGGGCACAGGCCCTTTCTGCCTAAGAGATCAAAGAATTTTTGGACATAAATGTTGGGTCCCAGACCCCTGAACTTTAGAACTCATCTGGACAAGAAGACTGCCAAGAAGAAGAGCCGGAGAAGCTGCGAAAAGGAACGACTGCTTGCTGGGTGCTTTGCTGGGCTGACCTGCAGTGGCTGCTTCTGTCTTGGGCAGTGAAAGGCCTGGACTGGACTTTCTGCAACCTAATTTGTGAGTCTCTCCAAGGGCTTGAGGTAGAGCTTGCCACCTGTTCACGAAGTCTCAGAAACAGCAAAGACTTCAAGTTCTTCGACCCGCAGCACTGGGGACTGTGTGTTTTGTGCTGCAGCAAGAAGAACGCCAACTCAACGATGTCTACGACGCCGCTGCCAACTCCGTGTCCTGAAGGCACCGCCGCAACGCCGCACCGCAACCTTGGTCTCACCGACGACGCCTGTTGGCGCCGACACCGAGCCTGCTTGCACCGCGACCTGTGGGCACCGCACTCTGTACCTCCTTGCTTCACGCCGAAGCTTTGGCACCACAGAGAGCACCGCCGCAATGCCACACCACAACCCTGGTCTCACCGACGACACCTGTTGACGCCGCCACCGAGCCGCTGCTTGCACCGCGACCTGTGGGCACCGCACTCCGCACCGCCTCGCTTCACGCCGAAGCTTTGGCGCCGCAGACGGCACCGCCGCAACGCCGCACCACAACCCTGGTCTCACCAACGACGCCTGTTGACACCGCCACCGAGCCGCTGCTTGCACCACGACCTGTGGGCACCGCACTCCGCACCGCCTCGCTTCACGCCGAAGCTTTGGCACCGCAGAGAGCACCGCCGCACCGCGACCCTGATCTCACCGACGACACCTGTTGATGCCGCCACCGAGCCGCTGCTCGCACCACGTCCTGTGGGCACCACACTCTGCACCACCTTCCTTCACGAGGGCACCTTGGCCTTCCTGACGCCGCCACTTCCCGCCGAAATCGATGCCGCTGCTTGCACTGTGGTTCGAGGGCACCGCTCGTAAGTCACATGACGCACCGCCCTCATCCTGCACCGCAACCTTGGCCTACTGACGCCAGCGCCATCGACTCCAGTTCGTCAGCCGACGACAGCGCTTCAGCAACGACGACGACGCTGCTTGCACCGTGACCTGCTAGCACCGTGGCGAGCACCGCCTTCATCTCGCACCGCGACCCTGGTCTCACCGACGACGCCATCTGATGCCGTCACCGAGCCGCTGCTCGCACCGCGACCTGGGGGCACCGCACGCTGCACCGCTGCGCTTCGCACCGCAGCACCAGACGTCCTCCGGCGCCAGCGCTCCTGATTCCATCAGAGAGGAGCTCGACCTGCAACGCAAGTGACTTCAAGGGCCTCAATGCCCTGCATGTCTCACAGGTACTGTTTGCGGGTCTTCCCGACACCGTAGCTGGCCCGCGACCCCGCGACCAGCCAGAACTGTTGGATTTGTTTTTCACGACGCCGTGGTAGCCCGGACGGAGCTATCCACACAAGGAACTCTTTTTAATCAACGTATTTTTGGAACTGTGAACTTTTAAGTATAGTATTGTGGATTCTTATCGTTTTTGGTCTTGTTTTAATTATATAAAAATATTGGATATTTTTCTAAACTGCTGTGGTGTCCTTTTGTAGTGCGTACACTGTATTACTGTGGGTTATGTGCAAATGCTTCACACACTGCCTCTAAGATAAGCCTGGCTGCTCGTGCCAAGCTACCAAGGGGGTGAGCAGGGGTTATTTTAGAAGTGTAACTCCCTTATCCTGACTAGAGTGGTGGTTTTTGCCTGGCTTTGGCCCACGCCCTAGCCTACTAAAAATCCCATTTCTAACATTGGTTGTCAGCGGTGAGGATAGGACTTGCGTTTGCACTTGACTTACAGTGATTGGTGTGCACTACTACCATATTGCAGATATTGCAGACCATTACATGCCACATACTGGTTCTTTTTCTTTTTGGCCTATTTTTTTGATCTTGCCAGTTTGAACTTGCTACTTTGTCATGCCTGAATCAATTGCATCATCTGTTGCATCCTTGGAAGTGGCCTTTGAGGAGGAGAGGTTAGAAACCTTCCATCTGAAGGAATTGAAGGCGATCTGCAAAAACCTCAAAATCCAAATCAGGGGCCTCACCAGAAAAGAGGAGCTACAAAAGGCGCTGAGGGCCTGGGTAGCAGCCAGACATGCTAGTGAGCTGTCTGGAAATCTTGGCATGGAGGCAGAGGAGCCTATTCCAAGGGTGGATGTGCTTTTGGGAGGGGGCACCCTCTAAACCAGGTAGCAGCAGTCTGTCCCCAGAGGAGCTGGAGGACAGCCGGGAAGCGAGGAAGTTCGAGTTGGAAAAACTCAGGATGGAAAGTGAGAGGGAAGACAAAAGAATAGCCATGGAGGAAAAGAAGATGATCTTAGACCATAAGTTTAAAATTAGGGCTGGGCGGAATTTGCGTAGTCGCGCTACACAAAGGTCAGCGAAACGGTAAAAAATCTCCGCGTGCACGCAAAAGTTCAGCGAACACGCGGAATTGCTTGTTCCGCCCGTTTGCGATGCTTTTTTCCTGTTCGCAAACGCTGTTTGCGTGCTCGGGGAGAAATATCTCGCGAACACGCATTTTGAAAGCGCGAACAAGTAAAAAATTCTGCGAAGCCGCGGATCGCGGAATTTTTGGCAATTTCGCGTTCTCCGCGGATCGCGAAATTACCCAAATTCCACAAATTCCGCGAGCGGAACGGAATTTACCGCCCAGGCCTATTTAAAATGAGAGAGCTGGACTGGGAAGCCAGTAGGGCTAGGCCCAGCCCAGATGGTGGCAGCAAAAGTGTTAGGTCCAGTACTGAGGATGAGGTACACACACACACAGATTTGGGGCCCTACTTCAAGGAGGGGGTTGACATACACCAGGGGGTTCAGGATTGTGAGGTTACTCCAGTGGTGCGCAGTGTCCCTGAGGTGGATTGGGGAACTGACACAGGGGATAATTTTCCTAGTAGTGGGAGGGACACTCTACTGACTCTAGATGAGAGGTGCAGGGAGAGGGGTTCCCCCATGATAGAAGCCCTAGTAAGTGAGTATGGAGACCAGCCAGAAGAGTATGGGTTAAAAGACAGCACCAGTCAGACACTGTCTCGCCAGTCTTGTGAGAATGATGTGGGGTACTTTTCTGAGGCACTGGATGGCTGGGTGAAGGGTAGTTTGGTTAACACCTGTGTGGGGCTGTGTGATTCAATTGTTGGAGAGCATATTTTAAGTCCCTGTTTTCCAGAGCTATGCCAACACCCAGTGGAGTGTGAGTTCTCTGACCCCAGGGAGCTTGCACTGGAGGCAGACCTTTTGGTGGATTCCAGAGGGTCTGGAGAAGCATCTGGGGGTGACCCGGAAGGAATCGGCTTAGGTATTTCCCAACCGAGGGTGGTGGGAAAGGTTTGTGGTAGCCCAGATAGGTCCCGGTGTCGTGGGAAGGGTGTAGGGACTCACGTCCTGTCTCCGCGGAGAAGGAGTGGGAATGGGCTGCGGCCCAAGGTGCCCAAAACCCAGTCCCAGAGCCTGGGTGGTTCCAGGAGGGAACACCAGGTGGGGAGCCTAGGCTGTACTGGTAGGCCGTCCGTTCAGGGGAATCTCCTACTGTCAGGAGAACGTGGAGTGTCTATAAACAGAGCTCCAGCGGTTCTGGTGTCTGGCGGTGCCGCTCCTAAGTGGAGGGTGCAGAAGTCCGGATGGAGGGGTGAGAGGGGGATGCGTTCCCCAGTGGGAGGACCAGTGGGTCAGGGGCCAGCCAGAAGGGTTGAGCCTCCTAGGAGTGACCATGGTGACACCACTTCTGTCCTGGGGGATCTTCGCGCACTGTCAGATGGACAGGGGTCGGGAGATCTGTGCCAGGCAGACTGTCACACAACACATGAGTTATGTGTTACCCTCAGGGGGGGCATGCGTGCTCCCAAGGAAGTCCTGGTGTGCTGGGCAGGTGCTCAGCCGCAGGGTTTAGTCCCTGGGTTGGGAGGCCAGGTTCAGGTCCTACCTGACCTGGAGGGAAGGACGACTGTAAGCAGTGTCCTGACCGGTTTGTCTTCTAGGGGTACCACTCTGGGTGGGAGGGTACAGAACTCTGGAAGGGGGTGCAGAGGGAGGGAGTCCTCACCTCTGACCCCGGTTCAACCTGAGGGTTTAGATCCGAGGGTGGTGGATCAGTTGCAGGGTCAAGGCCCTGAACTGGTGGAAGAACTGTGTAGGAGGTCCGGGTCCAGAGTCCTGACAGTTTTTGGTTCTGGGGGTGCTTCTCCTGGGAGGAGAGTGCAGGACCCCAGAAGGAGGGGTGAGGGGAGGAGAGCCTTGCCTGAGACCTCTGGTCAGCCTGAGGGTACAGACCCTGGGTTGGAGGACCAGGTTCAGGGTGTCCCCCCTGACCTGGGGGAAGGGGCGACTTGCTAACAGTGCCCCTACCAGGTTGTCTTCTGGGGGTGCCGCTCCAGCTGGGAGGGTACAGAGCCCCAGGGGGGAGGACCGGGTGTGGGAGAGCCCACCCCAGCCCCTGGTCCAGCCCCAGCCCCAGGGTACAGACCCTGGGCTGGTGTACCAGTTACAGGATAGCACCCCTGAACTGGTGGGCGAATTGTGCAGGACACCCACCACAGGTGCCCTGACAATTCTGGAAGGGAGTACCGCTCCAGGTGGGAGGGTACAGAGCCCCAGGGAGAAGGAGAGGGTGTGGGAGAGGGTGTGGGAGAGCCCACCCCAGTCTCCTGTCCAGCCGCAGGGTACAGACCCTGGGCTGGTGGGCCAGTGTCAGGATGCCATACCTGACTTGGCAGGGGGGAGAGAGGAGAAAGGATGCCAGGCATCTGGGGCTACCGCCCCCATTTTCTGACGCCACAGTGGTTGGAGTGGCCGGAAAGGCATAAGGCCTGGCTCTCCTCACTGACAATTGTCAGTGGCCACTGTGGCTGGCTGTCCCGGTGGACAGAGTTGCCCCTGGGAGGGGACAGGAGTCACACCCCGGGGTGGACTGGGCCACACCATTGTGTTGGCCATGTGGGTACTGACTGCCTGTTGGGACACATCTGTGAGCCAAGTAAGTTTAGGTGCTGCGCAGATGGGGTCCACAGGTGAGGAGAAGAGTTCCCCATGGGTCAGCTTAGTGGGCCCTGAGAGTATGGATAGAGGGATCCAACTAGGTTCAGGAAGGCAGAGAACGGGAAGAAAACCCTGCTGTTGCGGGCCAGGTTCCTTGTTCTATTGCACCAAAGCAGGGAAGCCCATCGAGGTATGGATTGGTCTCCCCTGGCTTTAGGCTGGAAGGGGGTTGTGTTGGAAATGGCCCTTTTTGCAGGGTTATCCCCAAACTTTTTGCTTTTTCCTCCTATTTTTCCCTGACCTGTTTGTGTTGGTTTTAGGACTCTGGGCACTTTACCACTGCTAATCAGTGCTAAAGTGCATATGCTCTCTGTGTAAATTGTGTTATGGATGGGTGTTTCCATGATTGGATATTTGATTTACCTGTTAGCCCCTAGTAAAGTGCACTGCGTGTGCCAGGGCTGGTGAATCAAATGCTACTTGGGGGCCTGCAGCACTGGTTGTGCCACCCCCGTGAGTAGCCCTGAAAACGGTAACTCAGACCTGCCATTGCAGAAGTCTGCGCGCAGTTTGTAACTGCCATGTCGACTTGGCGGGTGCACACACTGGACGGTCCCTAACCTTCCCTTTTCTTACATGTCAGACACCCCTCAGGTAGGCCCAAGGTACCCCTGTGGGCAGGGTGCAGTGTATGTGAAAGGTGGGACGTGCCCTGGTGTGTGTGGCATGTCCTGATAGTGAATTACAGCCAATTTTGTTTTTCACTATTGCAAGGCTACCAGTTCCCCATAGGATAGAATGGGAGGTTTGTTTATAACATCTTATAAACATAACTGGCCCAGGGAATTCAGTAAGAAAATAGAATTTAGTATGCCTGAACTCAGAATCTAAAGATGCATCTTTTAGTGAAGGTGATTTTTACATTCTGTGTTTGAAAATACCACTTTTAGAAAGTGGGTATTTTCTTGCTCAGTCATCCCGTGTGCCTCTGCTGGAATGTGGATTGCCTGTCTGTGTTTTGGATGACAGAAGGCTGGGGGAGCCGGAGGGGCGCCAGATGGTCTAGGTAGGTCAGGAAAGGGCTGAAGAGACCTGGGTTACGATGGGGGAAGGGGGAGGAGATTTCCTTGCACCTCAAAGGGCCTGCTCTGCCTCTGACAAATGCCGTCTCCACCTCCTGCCAGGAATTCACACCAGAGAAGGCAGAACTGGTCCTGACGGGCACAGGCCCTTTCTGCCTAAGAGATCAAAGGATTTTTGGACATAAATGCTGGGTCCCAGACCCCTGAACTTTAGAACTCATCTGGACAAGAAGACTGCCAAGAAGAAGAGCCGGAGAAGCTGCGAAAAGGAACGACTGCTTTGCTGGGTGCTTTGCTGGGCTGACCTGCAGTGGCTGCTTCTGTCTTGGGCAGTGAAAGGCCTGGATTGGACTTTCTGCAACCTAATTTGTGAGTCTCTCCAAGGGCTTGAGGTAGAGCTTGTCCCCTGTTCACGAAGTCTCAGGAACAGCAAAGACTTCAAGTTCTTCGACCCGCAGCACTGGGGACTGTGTGTTTTGTGCTGCAGCAAGAAGAACGCCAACTCAACGACGTCTATGACGCCGCTGCCTACTCCGTGTCCTGAAGGCACCGCAGAGGGCAACTCCGCAACACCCCACCGCAACCTTGGTCTCACTGACGACGCCTGTTGATGCCGACACCGAGCCGCTGCTTGCACCGTGACCTGTGGGCACCGCACTCCGCACTGCCTTGCTTCATGCCAAAGCTTTGGCACCGCAGAGAGCACCGCCGCCACGCCGCACCGCAACCCTGGTCTCACCGACAATGCCTGTTGATGCCGCCACCGAGCCGCTGCTTGCACCATGACCTGTGGGCACCGCACTCCGCACCGCCTCGCTTCACGTCGAAGCTTTGGCACCGCAGAGGGCACCGCCGCAACGCTGCACCGCAACCCTGGTCTCACCGACGATGCCTGTTGACGCTGCCACCGAGCCACTGCTTGCACCGCGACCTGTGGGCACCGCACTCCGCACCGCCTCGCTTCACGCCGAAGCTTTGGCACCGCAGAGAGCACTGCCACAATGCCGCACTGCGACCCTGGTCTCACCGACGCCACCTGTTGACCCCGCCACCGAGCCGCTGCTCGCACCACGACCTGTGGGCACCGCACTCCGCACCACCTTGCTTCACGAGGACGCCTTGGCCTTCCTGACGCCGCCACTTCCCGCCGAAATCGACGCCGCTGCTTGCACCGTGGTTCGAGGGCACCCCTCGTAAGTCACACGACGTACAGCCCTCATCCTGCATCGCAACCTTGGCCTACCGACGCCGGCGCCATCGACTCCAGTTCATCAGCCGACGACAGCGCTTCAGCAACGACGACGACGCTGCTTGCACCGTGACCTGCTAGCACCGTGGCGAGCACCGCCTTCATCTCGCACCGCGACCCTGGTCTCACCGACGACGCCATCTGATGCCGTCACCGAGCCGCTGCTCGCACCGCGACCTGGGGGCACCGCACGCTGCACCGCTGCGCTTCGCACAGCAGCACCAGACGTCTGCCGGCGCCAGCGCTCCTGATTCCATCAGAGAGGAGCTCGACCTGCAACGCGAGTGACTTCAAGGGCCTCAACGCCCTGCATCTCTCACAGGTACTGTTTGCAGGTCTTCCCGACACCGTAGCTGGCCCGCAACCCCGCGACCAGCCAGAACTGTTGGATTTGTTTTTCACGACGCTGTGGTAGCCCGGACGGAGCTATCCACACAAGGAAGTCTTTTTAATCAGCGTATTTTTGGAACTGTGAACTTTTAAGTATAGTATTGTGGATTCTTATCGTTTTTGGTCTTGTTTTAATTATATAAAAATATTGGATATTTTTCTAAACTGGTGTGGTGTCCTTTTGTAGTGCGTACACTGTATTACTGTGGGTTATGTGCAAATGCTTTACACACTGCCTCTAAGATAAGCCTGGCTGCTCGTGCCAAGCTACCAAGGGGGTGAGCAGGAGTTATTTTAGAAGTGTAACTCCCTTATCCTGACTAGAGTGGTGGTTTTTGCCTGGCTTTGGCCCACGCCCTAGCCTACTAAAAATCCCATTTCTAACAATGAGCATCAGAGTGGGTCTGTGAGTGGGGGCATGAGTGTCTGATTGGGTTTGTGAGTTGGTGCATGAGTCTCTTAGAAGGTCTGTGAGTGGATGGTTGAGTACCTGAGTGGGTAGTGAGGGAGTGAGTGTCTGAGTGGACCTGTGAGTGGTTGTATGAGTCTCTGAGTGGGTCTGTGAGTGGGTAACTGAGTGTCTGAGTGGGTCAGTCAGTGGATGCATGAGTCTCTGAGTCGGTCTGTGAATGGTAACATGAGTGTTTGAGTGGATCTGTGAGTTAGTGGATGAGTGTCTAAGTGGCTCTGTGAGAGTGTGCGAGAGTCTCTGAGTTGGACTATGAGTGAGTGGATCCGTGAGTGGGTAGGTTAGTCTCTGAGTGGGTCTGTGAATGCGTGCCTGAGTGTTTAAGTGTTTGTGTGAGTCTATGAATAGGTCTGTGAGTGTGTGTGAGTCTCAGTGGGTCTGTGAGTGGGTGTGTGAGTGAATCTGTGAGTGGGTGCGTAAGTGTATGAGTGGGTCTGTCAGTGGTGTACTGTAAACAAAGTAAGGGGCACAAGCTCCCTCTGCAACAGTCCTCCTATCCAGTTTGCCTACAGTCCACTATCCTCTGCTTCATTCAAGTTTGTGCATCCTCTGTTAATTTTCTGGTCATTTTTCTGCATCTTCCCTGCTCGCTTCTGCCCTCTATGTTGCCTCTTTCTACTTGTTCTGCCCATTATTTTGCCTATTCACTGCTCACTCCACTCCACTTCACCCTCATCCTCCTTGACCTATCAGCAGCTTTCAACACCGTCTCCCACCGCACACTAGCCACCAGACTCCACGATGCCGGCATCAAAGGAAAATAGTTAGAATGGATATGATCCTTCCTCTCAAGCAGAACACAGAGAAACCCACCCACTCCAATGGACCACACATGCAACCTCGGCATCATACTCGACTCTTCTCTCACCATGAATCACCAAATCAACGCTGTATCCTCTGCATGCTTCAACACCCTCCGAGTACTGCGCAAGACGTTCAAATGGATCCCCCAAATCCAGGAAAACCGTCACCCACGCACTCATCACCGGCAGACTGGACTACAGTAACGCCCTCTATGCCGGAATCAGCAAAAAACTCCTCTGCAAAATCCAGACCGTCCAGAAAGCCACAGTCAGACATATCTTCGATATCCCACGATGTGACCACATCATCCAACACCTCCGCGACCTTCACTGGCTCCCCGTCGAAAAAAGACTAACATTCAAGCTGCTCACACATGACTACAAGGCCCTCCACAACATCAGACAACAATACCTCAATGACCGAATCTCCTTCCACGCCCCCAAGAGAAACCTTCGCTCAGCCGACCTCGCCCTAGCCATTGTCCCATGCTACCACAGGACCAGAGCATGTGGAAGATCCTTCTCCTACCTAGCAGCCAAGTCCTGGAACGAACTCCCACTTCACCTCTGACGGAGCTCGACACTGCACCAGTTCAGAGAGACCTCAAGACCTGGCTCTTTGACTGACCCCAATGGAGCTGCCCACCCCCACGCCTTGAGACCCTCACGGGTGAGTAGTGCACTTCACAAACACTGATTGATTGATTGATTGATTTAAACTCCTGCCCTCTGTGCTGCCTCTTTCTACTGATTCTGCCCATTATTTTGCCTCTTTCTGCTTGCTCCTGACCTTTATTCTACCTCTTGCTGCTCATTTGTGACCTCCGTTTTGCCTCTTGCTTCTCATTTCTCACCTCTAGTTTGCCTTTCTGCTCATTCTGTACATTATTTTGCATCTTTCTGCTCGCTCCTTACCTTTAATTTGCCTCTTTCTGCTCACTTTTGATCTTTATTCTGCCTCTTTCTGCTCATTTCTCACCTCTATTTTGCCTCTTCCTACTCGTTTCTGTCCGTTATTCTTCCTCTTTCTGCTCATTGCTGACCTCTATTTGGCCTTTTTCTGCTCATTGCTGGCCTCTATTTTGCCTCTTTCTGCTCATTCTGTACATTATTTTGCATCTTTCTGCTCGCTCCTGACCTTTATTTTGCCTCTTTCTGCTCCCTTCTGATCTTTATTCTGCCTCTTTCTGCTCATTTCTCACCTCTATTTTGCCTCTTCCTACTCGTTTCTGTCCTTTATTCTTCCTCTTTCTGTGAATTGCTGACCTCTATTTTGCCTCTTTCTCCTCATTTCTCACCTTTATCTTGCCTCTTTCTGCTCATTGCGGACCTTTATTCTGTCTCTTTCAGCCTGTTGCTGACCTTTATTCTGCCTCTTTCTGCTCGTTTCTCACCTTTATCTTGCCTCCTTCTGCTCATTGATGACCTTTATTCTGACTCTTTCTGCTCATTTATCACCTTTGTTCTACCTCTATCTGCTCATTTATTGCCTCTATTCTGCCTCTTTCTGCTCATTGCTGACCTTTATTCTACCTCTTTCTGCTCCTTTGTCACCTTTAATTTTCCTCTTTCTGCTCATTGCTGACCTTTATTTTGTCTCTGTCATCTCATTTCTCACCTTTATTTTGCTTCTTGCTGCTGGTTTCTGACCTCTATTTTGCCTCTTACTTATGGTTTCTTACCTTTATTTTGACACTTTCTGCTCGTTTCTTACCCTTATTTTGCCTTTTGCTGCTCGTTTCAGACCATTATTCTGCTTCTTTCTGCTCTTTTCTCACCTTTATTTTGCCTCTTTTTGCTCATTGCTGACCTTTATTCTGCCTCTTTCTGCTTCTTTCTCACCTTTATTTAGCCTCTTTCTGCCCATTGCTGACCTTTATTTTGCCTGGTTCTGCTCATTTCTCGCCATTATTTTGCTTTTTGCTGCTAGTTTATGACCACTATTTTGCCTCTTTCTGCTAGTTTCTCACCTTTATTTTTCCTCTTTCTGCTCGTTTCTCACCTTTATGTTGCCTTTTGCTGCTGGTTTCTGACCTCTATTTTATCTCTTTCTACTGGTTTCTCACCTTTATTTTTCCTCTTCCTGCTCGTTTCTTACCTTTATTCTGCCTCTTTCGGCTAGTTTCTCACCTTTATCTTGCCTCTATCTGCTCGTTGCTAACCTTTAGTCTGCCTCTCTCTGCTCGTTTCTCACCTTTATCTTGCCTCTTTCTGCTCATTGCTGACCTTTATTCTGACTCTTTCTGCTCATTTCTCACTTTATTCAGCCTCTTTCTTCTCGTTTATCACCTTTTTTCTGCCTCTTTCTGTTTATTTATCACCTTTATACTGCCTCTATCTGCTCATTGCTCACCTTTATTCTGCCTCCTTCTGCTTGTTTCTCACCTTTCTTTTTGCCTCTTGCTGCTCTTTTTCCCCAGGGCCATAGGGGGAGCCTTAAGGCCCCCGCTGTACCAGCTGGCTCCTTGCCTCCTACAGGAGTCGGCATTGCTCTTGCACGAAGGAAGCTGCTGGAGATGCAGCTCCATGCTTGATTGACAGCTCCTGCTTGCTGGAAAGGGAGTGCTTGTTTTTGCTATCAGCCCCTACCAAGCAAAAGCAAACAGCTATATCTCAGGGTGGGCTCCCTGGGACATAGCAGGAGCCGACCCTTGGGGTTGGTGGTAAACAGGACCATATATGGCCCTAGGAGGGGGGCCGCATGGCCTCCCTCCTTTGATCTGCATGGGCCGTCCCCAGGAAGGTGGTGGTCCCCGGGGTTGTATATGGCCCAGGATGGGGCCGCATGCCCCCCCTACTTTGAAATGTTACTTTGGCCCTGGAAGGTGGTGGTCCCTGGGGCTCGGGTTGTTCATGTGGCCCCCAGCAATACTGTTGAAGTAGTCCCAGGGAGGGGGTGGTCCCCGTAGCTTTTTACAGCCCTGGGGGGGTCCATATGTCCCCACTCCATTAATTAAATAAAGCCCTGGGGAAGTGGTGGTCCCTGGGGCTTATTTGAGCCCATGGAGGGGCGTACTCATGCCCTCCCATTAATTAAAATAAAGCCCTGGGGAGGTGGTGGTCCAAGGGGCTTAAAGACCCTCAGGAGGGGGGCCCCATGTGCCCCCTCTTTTTTTTACAAAATGCCCCTGGAACCTGGCCCACCCTGGGGCCCTTTTCAAAACAATGGCGTGAGCCCACGCTTGTTTGTTTCTATTTTTGCTGTAAATTTGCGCATTTGTGGCAATTTTATGTTTTTAAAAAAAAAGCTTTTTTGCCATCCTGGGGTCAGACCAAGGCTTGGGGTCAGGGTATTCCTACCCTGCCCCCTTTTTTCACATTTTTGTTCAGGACTCGGCTGAAGCCAAGTCCCAAGATAGCTGCCAACACTTCCTGGTTGAAGTGTTGGCAGCCAATCAGAGCTTTGCAGTTCTCTGCATGAGCTCACTATTATTAGCGAATTAGCTGCAATCGCAGATATCCACATTTGGGTTTCCTTATATTTCTCAACAACTACTGAACAGATTTCTGCCAGAATAACTGAAAACATAATCTGCAAACTAAAATCTACCTTTCTGTCAAATTTGGCCTAATTCCGTCCAGTGGTTGGACCTGGAGTCATGTCTAAAGCTCCTACGGGACTTAACGTGGGAAACACACTTTTTTTGACCCCCCCCCCCTATTTTTCTCATCCTTGCTTGGTGGATCACCCCAAAACTTTCCATGGTTATGGGATATTTTCTTGAAGATTCATCAAACGGCGCCAAAGATTTCGGCAAGTTAAATTTTACTATGGAAACATGGTACTAACTATAATATCTACATATTGGCGACTGCCAGTTGGTTATATGTAATATCACTTTAACCTTTGCTTTTTTCAATGAAAAAAATATATATAGATATCTTGATGACAGGAGTGTTGAATGTTAATCTCGAGGGTCAATAAGCCTTTGAGATGGGGAAATAAGAATTGAGAGAAGATTAATTTAGTTTCAATTTATAGGACCATAAATGTGTGTTGATTTACAAAATTGTGTACTTTACAATTATTTATGCCTGAAAGATTACAATGAGCTAATAAAAGAACCTCAATAAATAGTTAAATGTCTTTATGACAGGATAAATGAATATTGTGGCCAAATTCCTTTGAAATGTATATTTGATTTTAATCAGGTGGTGGGAAGGAGTGCTGTTGCACTTTAAAAACGATACTCTGGACACTTCCTGTATGACCCAGTTTAAGGCTGTGGCCAAAACGCGTAGGTCTGCTTTTCTGATGCACATGCACTTTGCAATATGAGGAAAAGAGGTAAAAATTAAATAAAAGATTTACACCTTCGTGTGTGCCGTCTTCCTGTGCTGTCCATGGCTGATTAGTCTGAAGGATTACTGGCAGTTGCCGGGAGTGAGTATCCCATATATTCATATATATATATGTATATATATAGGTAGTTATAGTTAGGACCTTGTTTCTATTCAAAAGGCATTTTTTCTTTTGCCAATATCTTTGGCGCTGTTTGACAAATCTTCGCGAAATTTTCAAATCTAATGGTTCACTCAGGTCAGCTCCTGTCTTAACAGTTTCGGGGTGATTTGTCAAGTGGAGGCCGAGAAAAAAGGGGGATCCCAGAACACGTTTTCTCCATGGTAATTTCCATAGGAAACTTTAGACAAAGCTACAGCCCGAACTGCTGAACGGAATTAAAACAAATTTGGCAAAAAGGTAGGTCTTGGTTCAAAAAGCATTCTTTTTTTTAAATTGTGTAAATCCCTTCAGTAGTTCTTGAGAAATTCAAAAATAAAAAATATCGATATCTGGTGACCGAGGAAGATTCAGGAACCCTCCCGAGCACGAGCTTGATTCTGATTGGCTGCCAACACTTCAAACCAAGAAGTGTTAGCAGCCATCTTGTGACTCAGTAGAACCGAGTCACAAGAAAACAGTAAAAAAAAGATAAAAAACAAGAAAAGGGGGCAGGGTAGAAACACCCTGACTCCCTAGGCCTGCTCAGGGGGTCCCACAGGACCCCCCGGGGTCAAAAAAAGCATTATTCTTTTTTTATATTTTCAGCCAGATTCGTGCGTGAATCTGGCTGAAAATATTTGAAAAAAACAAAGCGCGGGAGCCCGCGCTTTGTTTCTTTGAGCCCCCAGGTGAGCCAGGTCCCGGGGGCAATGTTCCATATATATGCGGGGGCCCCCCCAAGCCCCGGGGACCGACACCTCCCGGGGGCTTTCATTAATTATGGGCGGGGGCCTCGCAGGCCCCCCCAAGCCCCAGGGACCGCCACCTCCCCAGGGCTTTCTTCATTAAAGGGGGGGTCAAAGGCCCCCCCAAGCCCCGGGGACCCCCAACTCCCCGGAGCACTAATTATTGAAGTACGGGGGTCCGTTGCGGATCCCCGGCCCGAGGACCATCACCTCCCTGGGCTCATGTTGGTAGGGGGGCCATGCAGCCCCCCTCCTGGAGCCTTCCATGGCCCTGGGTACCACCATCCACCAGGGCCACCATCACCCCCCAGGGACACCACTCTGCAAACGCACCTCCTGGCGCACTGCTGCTTGGGGGATGAAGTCCACTTTAGTCCTGAGGTCCTCGGGACACAAGAGGACCTCATTGCCCCACCAGCAGTGCTTCAGGAGGCGCATTTGCAGAGTGGTGTAAAAAGGGGGCGTGGCCTTGGACCACTCTCAGCAATCTAGCTGTGTGGGGCTTACTGGAGGTTCCTGGTGGGCTAGTTGGCCCCCAGGGACCCTCAGGATTCAAGGGGACTTAATTCCCCAACCCAGAATGCACCAGGAGGCGCGTTTGCAGAGTGGTGGAGAAAGGGGGCTTGGCCTGTGTCTACCTGTCAGCAATGCCACTATCTGGGGCATACTGGAGGAATCAGGTAGGCTAGTTGGCCCCTAAGGACCCCCAGCAGTGAAAGGGAATTTAATCCCCATCCAAGAGCGTGCCAGGAAGTGCGTTTGCAGAGTGGTGGGGAAAGGAGGCGTGGCCTGCTATAAGAACCTAGCAATCCTGCTGTGTGGGACTTACTGGAGGTAATAGGAGGGGTAGTTGCCCACCAAGGTTGTCCTTGGGGGCCAACTACCCCTCCTGTTACCTCCAATAAGTCCTACACAGTGGGATTGCTAAGAGGTGTTCGGAGGCCACGCTCATCTTTCTCCACCTCTCTGTAAATGCGCCTCGTGGCACAGTACTGGTTTGGGGATAAAGTCCACTTTACTCCTGAGGGTCTTTGGAGGCCAAGAAGCCCTTCTGGTACCTCCTGTAAGTCCTATGCATCAGAATTCCTGAGCGCTGGTCAGAGGCCCAGCCCCCTTTCCTCACCACTCTGCAAATGCGACTACTCGTTAAAGAAGCATTTGCAATGTAAAATGGTCTAATTGGCGTTGTAAATTTAAAAGTTTTTTACTAATGTAAGAAAGAAGCAACAGAGGTGTAGAAAGACAGATGAGGGGTGGAGAAAGAGGCAAGCAAAGTGCAGAAAGAAGCAACAGAGATTAAAAAAGGGGGAAGAGGGGTGGAGAAAGAGGCAAGAGGGGATGTACGTTGTGTGTAGTGGAATTATGTGGTATGTTGTGCAGTGAAATTATGTGGATAGAAAGTATGTGGTATTTAGTGTATAGGAATTATGTAGAGTGGGATTATGTGTTATGGAGAGTAATTATGTGGTATGGTAGTCTGTGTTGTGGAGTGGTAGCCTCAGGTCTAGTCTTCCTCGTTTCCATAGAAGTTAAACTATGAATTCAATGAGACAAAAAAAAGAAGGAATCACTGAGGAGCACATCTGGACCTAGGCAGAGGTATGAGCAGAGCCACTGGAATTATGCGACTGGCTGCACCGACTTTCGCACAATTATACATTTTCCGCATTAGCCACATAATCCATCATCTGCTGCCTAATCTGGAGATTTGAACAAAAAAAGCCTTGTTTCTAGCTCAAACGGCTCAAACGTTACCAAAAATGCAGCGACAAGTGTTACAGCATGGTGGAAGGTCCTTTGAAAACCTAGAATGGTCACCTGTCACTTATTGCTAAATGTGGGTGTTAAATTGGTACTAATGGTGTGCAAGCCACTCTTGCTTCTTTCTGCGCCTCTCTTGCCTCTTTCTGCATTTCCGTTGTTTCTTTCTGTAACTTTCTTTCTTTTTCTGCACTTTTCTTGCCTCTTTCTGCAAATCTCTTCTACTTATTGCACCTCTTTTGCCTCTTTCTGCACCTCTGTTGCCTCTTTCTGCACCTCATTTGCTTCTTTGTACACAGCTCTTCCTTCTTTCTGCACCTCTCTTGCCTCTTTCTGCACCCTTCTTCCTTCTTTCTGCACCCCTCCTGCCTCTTTCTGCACCTCTGTTCCTTCTTTCTGCACTTCTTTTGTTTCTTTCTGCACCTCTCTTGCTTCTTTCTGCACCCTCTTGCCTCTTTCTCACCCCTCTTCCCTCTTTCTGCACCTCTGTTGCTTCTTTCTGCACTTCTCTGGTCTCTTTCTCACCCCTCTTCCCTCTTTCTGCACCACTGTTGCTTCTTTCTGCACCTCTCTTGCTTCTTTCTGCACCCTCGTGCCTCTTTTGCACACCTCTTCCCGCACCCCTCTTGCCTCTTTCTGTACCTCTGTTCCTTCTTTCTGCACTTCTTTTGTTTCTTTCTGCACCTCTCACTTCTTTCTGCACCCCTTTTGCCTCTTTCTGTACCCCTCTTCCCTCTTTCTGCACCCCTCTTGCCTCTTTCTGCACCTCTGTTTCTTCTTTCTGCACTTCTTCTGTTTCTTTCTGCAGCTCTTGTGCTTCTTTCTGCACCCTCTTGCCACTTTCTCCACTCCTGTTCCCTCTTTTTGCATTTCTGTTGCTTCTTTCTGCAGTTCTCTTGCTTCTTTCTGCATCTCTTTCCCTTCTTTCTGCACCCCTCGTGCCTCTTTCACACCCCTCGTCCCTCTTTTTGTACCCCTCTTGCCTCTTTCTGCACCTCTGTTCCTTCTTTCTGCACTTCTTTTGTTTCTTTCTGCACATCTCTTGTTTCTTTCCGTATCCCTCTTGCCTCTTTCTCCACCCCACTTCTCCCTTTCTGCATCTCTGTTGCTTCTTTATGCACTTTGCTTGCTTCTTTCTGCACCTCTTTTGCTTCTTTCTGCAAACCTCATGTATCTTTCTGCACGACTTTTCCCTCTTTCTGCTCCCCTCTTGCCTCTTTCTACACCTCTGTTCCTTCTTTCTGCACTTCTTTTGTTTCTTTCTGCAACTCTCTTGCTTCTTTCTGTATCCCTCTTGCCTCTTTCTCCACCCCACTTCCCCCTTTCTGCATATCTGTTGCTTCTTTATGCACTTATCTTGCTTCTTTCTGCATCTCTCTTGCTTCTTTCTGCACCTCTCGTGCTACTTTCTCCACTCCTGTTCCCCCTTTTTGCATTTCTGTTGCTTCTTTCTGCAGTTCTCTTGCTTCTTTCTGCATCTCTTTCCCTTCTTTCTGCACCCCTTGTGCCTCTTTCACACCCCTCTTCCCTCTTTTTGTACCCCTCTTGCCTCTTTCTGCACTTCTGTTCCTTCTTTCTGCACTTCTTTTGTTTCTTTCTGCACATCTCTTGTTTCTTTCCGTATCCCTCTTGCCTCTTTCTCCACCACACTTCTCCCTTTCTGCATCTCTGTTGCTTCTTTATGCACTTTGCTTGCTTCTTTCTGCACCTCTCTTGCTTCTTTCTGCAAACCTCATGTATCTTTCTGCACCCCTTTTCCCTCTTTCTGCTCCCCTCTTGCCTCTTTCTACACCTCTGTTCCTTCTTTCTGCACTTCTTTTGTTTCTTTCTGCAACTCTCTTGCTTCTTTCTGTATCCCTCTTGCCTCTTTCTCCTCCCCACTTCCCCCTTTCTGCATATCTGTTGCTTCTTTATGCACTTATCTTGCTTCTTTCTGCACCTCTCTTGCTTCTTTCTGCACCCCTCGTGCCTCTTTCTGCACCCCTTTTCCCTCTTTCTGCACCCCTTTTCCCTCTTTCTGCACCTCTGTTCCTTATTTCTGTATTTCTTTTGTTTCTTTTTGCACCTCTCTTGCTTCTTTCTGCACACCTTTTACCTCTTTCTGCACCCCTCTTCCCTCTTTATGCACCTCTGTTGCTCCTTTCTGCACTTCTCTTGCTTCTTTATGAACTTCTTTCCCTTCTTTCTGCACCCTTCATGCCTATTTCACATCCCTCTTCCCTCTTTTTGTACCCCTCTTGCCTCTTTCTCCACCTCTGTTCCTTCTTTCTGCACTTCTTTTGTTTCTTTCTGCACCTCTCTTGTTTCTTTCTGCATCCCTCTTGCCTCTTTCTACATCTCTGTTCCTTCTTTCTGCACTTCTTTTATTTCTTTCTGCATCTCTCTTGCTTCTTTCTGTATCCCTCTTGCCTCTTTGTCCACCCCACTTCCCCCTTTCTGCATATCTGTTGCTTCTTTATGCACTTTGCTTGCCTCTTTCTCCACCCTTCATCTGTCTTTCTACAACTCTGTTGCTTCTTTCTGCACTTCTCTTTCTTATTTCTGCACCTCTCTTGCTTCTTTCTGCACCCCTCATGCCTCTTTCTGCACCCCCTTTCCCTCTTTCTGCACCCCTCTTGCATTTTTCTGCACCTCTGTTCCTTCTTTCTGTATTTCTTTTGTTTCTTTCTGCACCTCTCTTGCTTCTTTCCGCACACCTTTTACCTCTTTCTGCATGCCTCTTCCCTCTTTCTGCACCCCTCTTGCCTCTTTCTGCACCTCAGTTGCTCCTTTCTGCACTTCTCTAGCTTATTTCTGAACTTATTTCCCTTCTTTCTGCACCCCTCATGCCTCTTTCACACCCCTCTTCCCTCTTTTTGTACCCCTCTTGCCTCTTTCTTCACCTCTGTTCCTTCTTTCTGCACTTCTTTTGTTTCTTTCTGCACCTCTCGTTTCTTTCTGTATCCCTCTTGCCTCTTTCTCCACCCCACTTCCCCCTTTCTGCATCTCTATTGCTTCTTTATGCACTTTTCCTGCTTCTTTCTGCACCTCTCTTGCTTCTTTCTGCACCACTCATGCCTCATTCTGCATCCCTTTTCCCTCTTTCTGCTCCCCTCTTGCCTCTTTCTATACCTCTGTTCCTTCTTTCTGCACTTCTTTTATTTCTTTCTGCAACTCTCTTGCTTCTTTCGGTATCCCTCTTGCCTCTTTCTACATCCCACTACCCCCTTTCTGCATATCTGTTGCTTCTTTATGCACTTCTCTTGCTTCTATCTGCACCTCTCTTGCTTCTTTCTGCACCCGTTGTGCCTCTTTCTGCACCCCTCTTCCCTCTTTCTACACTCCTCTTGCCTCTTTCTACACCTCTGTTCCTTCTTTCTGAACTTCTTTTGTTTCTTTCTGCATCTCTCTTGCTTCTTTCTGTACCCCACTTTCCTCTTTCTCCAACCCTCTTCCCCCTTTTTTCATCTCTGTTGCCTCTTTCTGCACTTTGCTTGCCTCTTTCTCCACCCCTCATCCGTCTTTCTTCACCTCTGTTGCTTCTTTCTGCACTTCTCTTGCTTATTTCTGCACCTCTCTTGCTTCTTTCTGCCCCCTCTTCCCTCTTTCTGAACCCCTCTTGCCTCTTTCTGCACCTCTGTTACTTCTTTCTGCACTTCTTTTGTTTCTTTCTGCATCTCTCGCTTTTTTCTGCATCCATTTTGCCTCTTTCTCCACCCCTCTTGCCTATTTCTGCACCCCTCTTGCCTCTTTCTGCACCTCTGTTGCTTCTTTCTGCACTACTCTTGCTTCTTTCTGAAACTCTTTGCTTCTTTCTGTACCACTCTTGCTTCTTTTCTGTACCCCTCTTCCCTCTTTCTGCACCCCTCTTGCCTCTTTCTGCATCTCTGATCCTTCTTTCTGCTCTTCTTTTGTTTCTTTCTGCACCTCTCTTGCTTCTTTCCGCACCCCTCTTCCCACTTTCTCCACACCTGTTCCTCCTTTTTGCATCTCTTTTGTTTCTTTTTGAATCTCTCTTGCTTCTTTCTGTACCCCTCTTGCCTCTTTCTCCACCCCTCTTCCCCCTTTTTTCATCTCTGTTGCTTCTTTCTGTACCTCTTTCCCTTCTTTCTGTACCCCTCGTGCCTCTTTCACACCCCTCTTCCCTCTTTATGGCCCCCTCTTGCCTCTTTCTGCACCTCTGTTCCTTCTTTCTGCACTTTTTTTGTTTATTTCTGCACCTCTCTTGTTTCTTTCTGTATCCCTCTTGCCTCTTTCTCCACCCCACTTCCCCCTTTCTGCATTTCTGTTGCTTCTTTATGCACTTCTCTTGCTTCTTTCTGAATCTCTCTTGCTTCTTTCTGCACCCCTCATGCCTTTTTCTGCACCCCTTTTTCCTCTTTCTGCTCCCATCTTGCCTCTTTCTACACCTCTGTTCCTTCTTTCTGCACTTCTTTTGTTTCTTTCTGCAACTCTCTGGCTTCTTTCTGTATCCCACTTGCCTCTTTCTCCACCCACCTTCACCCTTTCTGCATATCTGTTGCTTCTTTATGCACTTCTTTTGCTTCTTTCTGTACCCCTCGTGCCTCTTTCTTCACCACTCTTCCCTCTTTCTGCATGCCTCTTGCCTCTTTCTGCTCCTCTGTTGCTTCTTTCTGTGCTTCTTTTGTTTCTTTTTGAATCTCTCTTGCTTCTTTCTGTACCCCTCTTGCCTCTTTCTCCACCCCTCTTCCCCCTTTTTTCATCTCTGTTGCTTCTTTCTGCACTTTGCTTGCCTCTTTCTCCACCCTCATCCGTCTTTCTACACCTCTGTTGCTTCTTTCTGCACTTCTCTTGCTTATTTCTGCACCTCTCTTGCTTCTTTCTGCCCCCTCGTGCCTCTTTCTGCACCCCTCTTCCCTCTTTCTGCACCCCTCTTGCATCTTTCTGCACCTTTGTTCCTTCTTTCTGTACTTCTTTTGTTTCTTTCTGCACCCCTCATGCCTCTTTCTGCACCCCTTTTCCCTCTTTCTGCTCCCCTCTTGCCTCTTTCTACACCTCTGTTCCTTCTTTCTGTACTTCTTTTGTTTTTTTCTGCAACTCTCTTGCTTCTTTCTGTATCCCTCTTGCCTCTTTCTCCACCCCACTTCCCCCTTTCTGCATATCTGTTGCTTCTTTATGCACTTCTCTTGCTTCTTTCTACACCTCTCTTGCTTCTTTCTGCATCCCCCATTCTTCTTTCTGCACCCCTCTTCCCTCTTTCTGCACTCCTCTTGCCTCTTTCTGCACCTCTGTTGCTTCTTTTGTTTCTTTCTGCATCTCTCTTGCTTCTTTCTGTACCTCACTTGCCTCTTTCTCCAACCCTCTTCCCTCTTTTTTCATCTCTGTTGCCTCTTTCTGCACTTTGCTTGCCTCTTTCTCCACCCCTCATCCATCTTTCTTCACTTCTGTTGCTTCTTTCTGCACTTCTCTTGCTTATTTCTGCACTTCTCTTGCTTCTTTCTGCCCCCCTTGTGCCTCTTTCTGCACCCCTCTTCCCTCTTTCTGAACCCCTCTTGCCTCTTTCTGCACCTCTGTTACTTCTTTCTGCACTTATTTTGTTTCTTTCTGCATCTCTCGCTTTTTTCTGCATCCATTTTGCCTCTTTCTCCACCCCTCTTACCTATTTCTGCACCCCTCTTGCCTCTTTCTGCACCTCTGTTGCTTCTTTCTGCACTACTCTTGCTTCTTTCTGAAACTATTTGCTTCTTTCTGTACCACTCTTGCTTCTTTTCTGTACCCCTCTTCCCTCTTTCTGCACCCCTCTTGCCTGTTTCTGCACCTCTGATCCTTCTTTCTGCTCTTCTTTTATTTATTTCTGCACCTCTCTTGCTTCTTTCCGCACCCCTCTTCCCACGTTCTCCCCCTTTTTGCATCTCTGTTGCTTCTTTCTGCACTTCTCTTGCCTCCTTCTCTACCCCTCATCCCTCTTTCTGCACCTCTGTTGCTTCTTTCTGCACTTCTCTTGCTTCTTTCTGTACCTCTTTCCCTTCTTTGTGTACCCTTCATGCCTCTTTCTACACCCCTCTTCCCTCTTTATGTACCCCTCTTGCCTCTTTCTGTACCTCTGTTCCTTCTTTCTGCACTTTTTTTGTTTGTTTCTTTCTGTATCCCTCTTGCCTCTTTCTCCACCCCACTTCCCCCTTTCTGCATTTCTGTTGCTTCTTTATGCACATCTCTTGCTTCTTTCTGTATCTCTCTTGCTTCTTTCTGCACCCCTCATGGCTTTTTCTGCACCCCTTTTTCCTCTTTCTGCTCCCCTCTTGCCTCTTTCTACACCTCTGTTCCTTCTTTCTGCACTTCTTTTGTTTCTTTCTGCAACTCTCTGGCTTCTTTCTGTATCCCACTTGCCTCTTTCTCCACCCACCTTCACCCTTTCTGCATATCTGTTGCTTCTTTATGCACTTCTTTTGCTTCTTTCTGTACCCCTCGTGCCTCTTTCTTCACCCCTCTTCCCTCTTTCTGCATGCCTCTTGCCTCTTTCTGCTCCTCTGTTGCTTCTTTCTGTGCTTCTTTTGTTTCTTTTTGAATCTCTCTTGCTTCTTTCTGTACCCCTCTTGCCTCTTTCTCCACCCCTCTTCCCCCTTTTTCATCTCTGTTGCTTCTTTCTGCACTTTGCTTGCCTCTTTCTCCATCCCTCATCCGTCTTTCTACACCTCTGTTGCTTCTTTCTGCACTTCTCTTGCTTATTTCTGCACCTCTCTTGCTTCTTTCTGCCCCCCTCGTGCCTCTTTCTGCACCCATCTTCCCTCTTTCTGCACCCCTCTTGCATCTTTCTGCACCTTTGTTCCTTCTTTCTGTACTTCTTTTGTTTCTTTCTGCACCCCTCATGCCTCTTTCTGCACCCCTTTTCCCTCTTTCTGCTCCCCTCTTGCCTCTTTCTACACCTCTGATCCTTCCTTCTGTACTTCTTTTGTTTTTTTTGCAACTCTCTTGCTTCTTTCTGTATCCCTCTTGCCTTTTTCTCCACCCCACTTCCCCCTTTCTGCATATCTGTTGCTTCTTCATGCACTTCTCTTGCTTCTTTCTACACCTCTCTTGCTTCTTTCTGCACCCCTCTTCCCTCTTTCTGCACTCCTCTTGCCTATTTCTGCACCTCTGTTGCTTCTTTCTGCACTTCTTTTGTTTCTTTCTGCATCTCTCTTGCTTCTTTCTGTACCCCACTTGCCTCTTTCTCCAACCCTCTTCCCCTTTTTTCATCTCTGTTGCCTCTTTCTGCACTTTGCTTGCCTCTTTCTCCACCCCTCATCCGTCTTTCTTCACCTCTGTTGCTTCTTTCTGCACTTCTCTTGCTTATTTCTGCACCTATCTTGCTTCTTTCTGCCCACTTGTGCCTCTTTCTGCACCCCTCTTCCCTCTTTCTGAACCCCTCTTGCCTCTTTCTGCACCTCTGTTACTTCTTTCTGCACTTCTCTTGCCTCCTTCTCTACCCCTCATCCCTCTTTCTGTACCTCTGTTGCTCCTTTCTGCACTTCTCTTGCTTCTTTCTGTACCTCTTTCCCTTCTTTGTGTACCCTTCATGCCTCTTTCACACCCCTCTTCCCTCTTTATGTACCCCTCTTGCCTCTTTCTGTACCTCTGTTCCTTCTTTCTGTACTTCTTTTGTTTCTTTCTGCACCCCTCATGCCTCTTTCTGCACCCCTTTTCCCTCTTTCTGCTCCCCTCTTGCCTCTTTCTACACCTCTGTTCCTTCTTTCTGTACTTCTTTTGTTTTTTTCTGCAACTCTCTTGCTTCTTTCTGTATCCCTCTTGCCTCTTTCTCCACCCCACTTCCCCTTTCTGCATATCTGTTGCTTCTTTATGCACTTCTCTTGCTTCTTTCTACACCTCTCTTGCTTCTTTCTGCACCCCTATTCTTCTTTCTGCACCCCTCTTCCCTCTTTCTGCACTCCTCTTGCCTCTTTCTGCACCTCTGTTGCTTCTTTTGTTTCTTTCTGCATCTCTCTTGCTTCTTTCTGTACCCCACTTGCCTCTTTCTCCAACCCTCTTCCCACTTTTTTCATCTCTGTTGCCTCTTTCTGCACTTTGCTTGCCTCTTTCTCCACCCCTCATCCATCTTTCTTCACTTCTGTTGCTTCTTTCTGCACTTCTCTTGCTTATTTCTGCACCTCTCTTGCTTCTTTCTGCCCCACTTGTGCCTCTTTCTGCACCCCTCTTCCCTCTTTCTGAACCCCTCTTGCCTCTTTCTGCACCTCTGTTACTTCTTTCTGCACTTCTTTTGTTTCTTTCTGCATCTCTCGCTTTTTTCTGCATCCATTTTGCCTCTTTCTCCACCCCTCTTACCTATTTCTGCACCCCTCTTGTCTCTTTCTGCACCACTGTTGCTTCTTTCTGCACTACTCTTGCTTCTTTCTGAAACTCTCTTGCTTCTTTCTGTACCACTCTTGCTTCTTTCTGTACCCCTCTTCCCTCTTTCTGCACCCCTCTTGCCTGTTTCTGCACCTCTGATCCTTCTTTCTGCTCTTCTTTTATTTCTTTCTGCACCTCTCTTGCTTCTTTCCGCACCCCTCTTCCCACTTTCTCCCCCTTTTTGCATCTCTGTTGCTTCTTTCTGCACTTCTCTTGCCTCCTTCTCTACCCCTCATCCCTCTTTCTGTACCTCTGTTGCTCCTTTCTGCACTTCTCTTGCTTCTTTCTGTACCTCTTTCCCTTCTTTGTGTACCCCTCATGCCTCTTTCACACCCCTCTTCCCTCTTTATGTACACCTCTTGCCTCTTTCTGTACCTCTGTTCCTTCTTTCTGCACTTTTTTTGTTTGTTTCTTTCTGTATCCCTCTTGCCTCTTTCTCCACCCCACTTCCCCCTTTCTGCATTTCTGTTGCTTCTTTATGCACATCTCTTGCTTCTTTCTGTATCTCTCTTGCTTCTTTCTGCACCCCTCATGGCTTTTTCTGCACCCCTTTTTCCTCTTTCTGCTCCCCTCTTGCCTCTTTCTACACCTCTGTTCCTTCTTTCTGCACTTCTTTTGTTTCTTTCTGCAACTCTCTGGCTTCTTTCTGTATCCCACTTGCCTCTTTCTCCACCCACCTTCACCCTTTCTGCATATCTGTTGCTTCTTTCTGCACTTCTTTTGCTTCTTTCTGTACCCCTCGTGCCTCTTTCTTCACCCCTCTTCCCTCTTTCTGCATGCCTCTTGCCTCTTTCTGCTCCTCTGTTGCTTCTTTCTGTGCTTCTTTTGTTTCTTTTTGAATCTCTCTTGCTTCTTTCTGTACCCCTCTTGCCTCTTTCTCCACCCCTCTTCCCCCTTTTTTCATCTCTGTTGCTTCTTTCTGCACTTTGCTTGCCTCTTTCTCCATCCCTCATCCGTCTTTCTACATCTCTGTTGCTTCTTTCTGCACTTCTCTTGCTTATTTCTGCACCTCTCTTGCTTCTTTCTGCCCCCCTCGTGCCTCTTTCTGCACCCATCTTCCCTCTTTCTGCACCCCTCTTGCATCTTTCTGCACCTTTGTTCCTTCTTTCTGTACTTCTTTTGTTTCTTTCTGCACCCCTCATGCCTCTTTCTGCACCCCTTTTCCCTCTTTCTGCTCCCCTCTTGCCTCTTTCTACACCTCTGATCCTTCCTTCTGTACTTCTTTTGTTTTTTTCTGCAACTCTCTTGCTTCTTTCTGTATCCCTCTTGCCTTTTTCTCCACCCCACTTCCCCCTTTCTGCATATCTGTTGCTTCTTCATGCACTTCTCTTGCTTCTTTCTACACCTCTCTTGCTTCTTTCTGCACCCCCCAATCTTCTTTCTGCACCCCTCTTCCCTCTTTCTGCACTCCTCTTGCCTATTTCTGCACCTCTGTTGCTTCTTTCTGCACTTCTTTTGTTTCTTTCTGCATCTCTCTTGCTTCTTTCTGTACCCCACTTGCCTCTTTCTCCAACCCTCTTCCCCTTTTTTCATCTCTGTTGCTTCTTTCTGCACTTCTCTTGCTTATTTCTGCACCTATCTTGCTTCTTTCTGCCCCCTTGTGCCTCTTTCTGCACCCCTCTTCCCTCTTTCTGAACCCCTCTTGCCTCTTTCTGCACCTCTGTTACTTCTTTCTGCACTTCTCTTGCCTCCTTCTCTACCCCTCATCCCTCTTTCTGTACCTCTGTTGCTCCTTTCTGCACTTCTCTTGCTTCTTTCTGTACCTCTTTCCCTTCTTTGTGTACCCCTCATGCCTCTTTCACACCCCTCTTCCCTCTTTATGTACCCCTCTTGCCTCTTTCTGTACCTCTGTTCCTTCTTTCTGCACTTTTTTTGTTTGTTTCTTTCTGTATCCCTCTTGCCTCTTTCTCCACCCCACTTCCCTCTTTCTGCATTTCTGTTGCTTCTTTATGCACATCTCTTGCTTCTTTCTGTATCTCTCTTGCTTCTTTCTGCACCCTCATGGCTTTTTCTGCACCCCTTTTTCCTCTTTCTGCTCCCCTCTTGCCTCTTTCTGCACCTCTGTTCCTTCTTTCTGCACTTCTTTTGTTTCTTTCTGCAACTCTCTGGCTTCTTTCTGTATCCCACTTGCCTCTTTCTCCACCCACCTTCACCCTTTCTGCATATCTGTTGCTTCTTTATGCACTTCTTTTGCTTCTTTCTGTACCCCTCGTGCCTCTTTCTTCACCCCTCTTCCCTCTTTCTGCATGCCTCTTGCCTCTTTCTGCTCCTCTGTTGCTTCTTTCTGTGCTTCTTTTGTTTCTTTCTGAATCTCTCTTGCTTCTTTCTGCACCCCTCTTGCCTCTTTCTCTACCCCTCTTCCCCTTTTTTCATCTCTGTTGCTTCTTTCTGCACTTTGCTTGCCTCTTTCTCCATCCCTCATCCGTCTTTCTACACCTCTGTTGCTTCTTTCTGCACTTCTCTTGCTTATTTCTGCACCTCTCTTGCTTCTTTCTGCCCCCTCGTGCCTCTTTCTGCACCCCTCTTCCCTCTTTCTGCACCCCTCTTGCATCTTTCTGCACCTTTGTTCCTTCTTTCTGTACTTCTTTTGTTTCTTTCTGCACCCCTCATGCCTCTTTCTGCACCCCTTTTCCCTCTTTCTGCTCCCCTCTTGCCTCTTTCTACACCTCTGTTCCTTCTTTCTGCACTTCTTTTGTTTCTTTCTGCAACTCTCTTGCTTCTTTCTGTATCCCTCTTGTCTCTTTCTCCACCCCAATTCCTCCTTTCTGCATCTCTGTTGCTTCTTTATGCACTTCTCTTGCTTCTTTCTACACCTCTCTTGCTTCTTTCTGCACCCCCATTCTTCTTTCTGCACCCCTCTTCCCTCTTTCTGCACTCCTCTTGCCTCTTTCTGCACTCTCTGTTGCTTCTTTTGTTTCTTTCTGCATCTCTCTTGCTTCTTTCTGTACCCCACTTGCCTCTTTCTCCAACCCTCTTCCCACTTTTTTCATCTCTGTTGCCTCTTTCTGCACTTTGCTTGCCTCTTTCTCCACCCCTCATCCATCTTTCTTCACTTCTGTTGCTTCTTTCTGCACTTCTCTTGCTTATTTCTGCACCTCTCTTGCTTCTTTCTGCCCCCCTTGTGCCTCTTTCTGCACCCCTCTTCCCTCTTTCTGAACCCCTCTTGCCTCTTTCTGCACCTCTGTTGCTTCTTTCTGCACTACTCTTGCTTCTTTCTGAAACTCTTTGCTTCTTTCTGTACCACTCTTGCTTCTTTTCTGTACCCCTCTTCCCTCTTTCTGCACCCCTCTTGCCTCTTTCTGCACCTCTGATCCTTCTTTCTGCTCTTCTTTTATTTCTTTCTGCACCTCTCTTGCTTCTTTCCGCACCCCTCTTCCCACTTTCTCCCCCTTTTTGCATCTCTGTTGCTTCTTTCTGCACTTCTCTTGCCTCCTTCTCTACCCCTCATCCCTCTTTCTGTACCTCTGTTGCTCCTTTCTGCACTTCTCTTGCTTCTTTCTGTACCTCTTTCCCTTCTTTGTGTACACCTCATGCCTCTTTCACACCCCTCTTCCCTCTTTATGTACCCCTCTTGCCTCTTTCTGTACCTCTGTTCCTTCTTTCTGCACTTTTTTTGTTTGTTTCTTTCTGTATCCCTCTTGCCTCTTTCTCCACCCCACTTCCCCCTTTCTGCATTTCTGTTGCTTCTTTATGCACATCTCTTGCTTCTTTCTGTATCTCTCTTGCTTCTTTCTGCACCCCTCATGGCTTTTTCTGCACCCCTTTTTCCTCTTTCTGCTCCCCTCTTGCCTCTTTCTACACCTCTGTTCCTTCTTTCTGCACTTCTTTTGTTTCTTTCTGCACTCTCTGGCTTCTTTCTGTATCCCACTTGCCTCTTTCTCCACCCACCTTCACCCTTTCTGCATATCTGTTGCTTCTTTATGCACTTCTTTTGCTTCTTTCTGTACCCCTCGTGCCTCTTTCTTCACCCCTCTTCCCTCTTTCTGCATGCCTCTTGCCTCTTTCTGCTCCTCTGTTGCTTCTTTCTGTGCTTCTTTTGTTTCTTTTTGAATCTCTCTTGCTTCTTTCTGTACCCCTCTTGCCTCTTTCTCCACCCCTCTTCCCCCTTTTTCATCTCTGTTGCTTCTTTCTGCACTTTGCTTGCCTCTTTCTCCATCCCTCATCCGTCTTTTTACACCTCTGTTGCTTCTTTCTGCACTTCTCTTGCTTATTTCTGCACCTCTCTTGCTTCTTTCTGTCCCCCTCGTGCCTCTTTCTGCACCCATCTTGCCTCTTTCTGCACCCCTCTTGCATCTTTCTGCACCTTTGTTCCTTCTTTCTGTACTTCTTTTGTTTCTTTCTGCACCCCTCATGCCTCTTTCTGCACCCTTTTTCCCTCTTTCTGCTCCCCTCTTGCCTCTTTCTACACCTCTGATCCTTCCTTCTGTACTTCTTTTGTTTTTTTCTGCAACTCTCTTGCTTCTTTCTGTATCCCTCTTGCCTTTTTCTCCACCCCACTTCCCCCTTTCTGCATATCTGTTGCTTCTTCATGCACTTCTCTTGCTTCTTTCTACACCTCTCTTGCTTCTTTCTGCACCCCCCAATCTTCTTTCTGCACCCCTCTTCCCTCTTTCTGCACTCCTCTTGCCTATTTCTGCACCTCTGTTGCTTCTTTCTGCACTTCTTTTGTTTCTTTCTGCATCTCTCTTGCTTCTTTCTGTACCCCACTTGCCTCTTTCTCCAACCCTCTTCCCCTTTTTTCATCTCTGTTGCTTCTTTCTGCACTTTGCTTGCCTCTTTCTCCACCCCTCATCCGTCTTTCTTCACCTCTGTTGCTTCTTTCTGCACTTCTCTTGCTTATTTCTGCACCTATCTTGCTTCTTTCTGCCCCCTTGTGCCTCTTTCTGCACCCCTCTTCCCTCTTTCTGAACCCCTCTTGCCTCTTTCTGCACCTCTGTTACTTCTTTCTGCACTTATTTTGTTTCTTTCTGCATCTCTCGCTTTTTCTGCATCCATTTTGCCTCTTTCTCCACCCCTCTTACCTATTTCTGCACCCCTCTTGCCTCTTTCTGCACCTCTGTTGCTTCTTTCTGCACTACTCTTGCTTCTTTCTGAAACTATTTGCTTCTTTCTGTACCACTCTTGCTTCTTTCTGTACCCCTCTTCCCTCTTTCTGCACCCCTCTTGCCTCTTTCTGCACCTCTGATCCTTCTTTCTGTTCTTCTTTTATTTATTTCTGCACCTCTCTTGCTTCTTTCTGCACCCCTCTTCCCACTTTCTCCACACCTGTTCCCTCTTTCTGCATCTCTGTTGCTTCTTTCTGCACTTCTCTTGCCTCCTTCTCTACCCCTCATCCCTCTTTCTGTACCTCTGTTGCTCCTTTCTGCACTTCTCTTGCTTCTTTCTGTACCTCTTTCCCTTCTTTCTGTACCCCTCATGCCTCTTTCACACCCCTCTTCCCTCTTTATGTACCCCTCTTGCCTCTTTCTGTACCTCTGTTCCTTCTTTCTGCACTTTTTTTGTTTGTTTCTTTCTGTATCCCTCTTGCCTCTTTCTCCACCCCACTTCCCCCTTTCTGCATTTCTGTTGCTTCTTTTATGCACTTCTCTTGCTTCTTTCTGCATCTCTCTTGCTTCTTTCTGCACCCCTCATGCCTCTTTCTGCACCCTTTTCCCTCTTTCTGCTCCCCTCTTGCCTCTTTCTACACCTCTGTTCCTTCTTTCTGCACTTCTTTTGTTTCTTTCTGCAACTCTCTGGCTTCTTTCTGTATCCCACTTGCCTCTTTCTCCACCCACCTTCACCCTTTCTGCATATCTGTTGCTTCTTTATGCACTTCTTTTGCTTCTTTCTGCACCCCTCGTGCCTCTTTCTGCACCCCTCTTCCCTCTTTCTGCATGACTCTTGCCTCTTTCTGCACCTCTGTTGCTTCTTTCTGTTCTTCTTTTGCTTCTTTCTGAAAATCTCTTGCTTCTTTCTGCACCCCTCGTGGCTCTTTCTCCACCCCTCTTCCCCTTTTTTCTTCTCTGTTGCTTCTTTCTGCACTTTGCTTGCCTCTTTCTCCACCCCTCATCCGTCTTTCTACACCTCTGTTGCTTCTTTCTGCACTTCTCTTGCTTATTTCTGCACCTCTCTTGCTTCTTTCTGCCCCCTCGTGCCTCTTTCTGCACCCCTCTTCCCTCTTTCTGCACCCCTCTTGCATCTTTCTGCACCTTTGTTCCTTCTTTCTGTACTTCTTTTGTTTCTTTCTGCACCCCTCATGCCTCTTTCTGCACCCCTTTTCCCTCTTTCTGCTCCCCTCTTGCCTCTTTCTGCACCTCTGTTCCTTCTTTCTGTACTTCTTTTGTTTCTTTCTGCAACTCTCTTGCTTCTTTCTGTATCTCTCTTGCCTCTTTCTGCACCCCACTTCCCCCTTTCTGCATATCTGTTGCTTCTTTATGCACTTCTCTTGCTTCTTTCTACACCTCTCTTGCTTCTTTCTGCACCCCCCATTCTTCTTTCTGCACCCCTCTTCCCTCTTTCTGCACTCCTCTTGCCTCTTTCTGCACCTCTGTTGCTTCTTTTGTTTCTTTCTGCATCTCTCTTGCTTCTTTCTGTACCCCACTTGCCTCTTTCTCCAACCCTCTTCCCACTTTTTTCATCTCTGTTGCCTCTTTCTGCACTTTGCTTGCCTCTTTCTCCACCCCTCATCCATCTTTCTTCACTTCTGTTGCTTCTTTCTGCACTTCTCTTGCTTATTTCTGCACCTCTCTTGCTTCTTTCTGCCCCCCTTGTGCCTCTTTCTGCACCCCTCTTCCCTCTTTCTGAACCCCTCTTGCCTCTTTCTGCACCTCTGTTACTTCTTTCTGCACTTCTTTTGTTTCTTTCTGCATCTCTTGCTTTTTTCTGCATCCATTTTGCCTCTTTCTCCACCCCTCTTACCTATTTCTGCACCCCTCTTGCCTCTTTCTGCACCTCTGTTGCTTCTTTCTGCACTACTCTTGCTTCTTTCTGAAACTCTTTGCTTCTTTCTGTACCACTCTTGCTTCTTTTCTGTACCCCTCTTCCCTCTTTCTGCACCCCTCTTGCCTCTTTCTGCACCTCTGATCCTTCTTTCTGCTCTTCTTTTATTTCTTTCTGCACCTCTCTTGCTTCTTTCCGCACCCCTCTTCCCACTTTCTCCCCCTTTTTGCATCTCTGTTGCTTCTTTCTGCACTTCTCTTGCCTCCTTCTCTACCCCTCATCCCTCTTTCTGTACCTCTGTTGCTCCTTTCTGCACTTCTCTTGCTTCTTTCTGTACCTCTTTCCCTTCTTTGTGTACCCCTCATGCCTCTTTCTACACCCCTCTTCCCTCTTTATGTACCCCTCTTGCCTCTTTCTGTACCTCTGTTCCTTCTTTCTGCACTTTTTTGTTTGTTTCTTTCTGTATCCCTCTTGCCTCTTTCTCCACCCCACTTCCCCCTTTCTGCATTTCTGTTGCTTCTTTATGCACATCTCTTGCTTCTTTCTGTATCTCTCTTGCTTCTTTCTGCACCCCTCATGCCTCTTTCTGCACCCCTTTTCCTCTTTCTGCTCCCCTCTTGCCTCTTTCTACACCTCTGTTCCTTCTTTCTGCACTTCTTTTGTTTCTTTCTGCAACTCTCTGGCTTCTTTCTGTATCCCACTTGCCTCTTTCTCCACCCACCTTCACCCTTTCTGCATATCTGTTGCTTCTTTATGCATTTCTTTTGCTTCTTTCTGCACCCCTCGTGCCTCTTTCTTCACCCCTCTTCCCTCTTTCTGCATGCCTCTTGCCTCTTTCTGCTCCTCTGTTGCTTCTTTCTGTGCTTCTTTTGTTTCTTTCTGAATCTCTCTTGCTTCTTTCTGTACCCCTCTTGCCTCTTTCTCCACCCCTCTTCCCCCTTTTTTCATCTCTGTTGCTTCTTTCTGCACTTTGCTTGCCTCTTTCTCCATCCCTCATCCGTCTTTCTACACCTCTGTTGCTTCTTTCTGCACTTCTCTTGCTTATTTCTGCACCTCTCTTGCTTCTTTCTGCCCCCCTCGTGCCTCTTTCTGCACCCATCTTCCCTCTTTCTGCACCCCTCTTGCATCTTTCTGCACCTTTGTTCCTTCTTTCTGTACTTCTTTTGTTTCTTTCTGCACCCCTCATGCCTCTTTCTGCACCGCTTTTCACTCTTTCTGCTCCCCTCTTGCCTCTTTCTACACCTCATATCCTTCCTTCTGTACTTCTTTTGTTTTTTTCTGCAACTCTCTTGCTTCTTTCTGTATCCCTCTTGCCTTTTTCTCCACCCCACTTCCCCCTTTCTGCATATCTGTTGCTTCTTCATGCACTTCTCTTGCTTCTTTCTACACCTCTCTTGCTTCTTTCTGCACCCCCCAATCTTCTTTCTGCACCCCTCTTCCCTCTTTCTGCACTCCTCTTGCCTATTTCTGCACCTCTGTTGCTTCTTTCTGCACTTCTTTTGTTTCTTTCTGCATCTCTCTTGCTTCTTTCTGTACCCCACTTGCCTCTTTCTCCAACCCTCTTCCCCTTTTTTCATCTCTGTTGCCTCTTTCTGCACTTTGCTTGCCTCTTTCTCCACCCCTCATCCGTCTTTCTTCACCTCTGTTGCTTCTTTCTGCACTTCTCTTGCTTATTTCTGCACCTATCTTGCTTCTTTCTGCCCCCTTGTGCCTCTTTCTGCACCCCTCTTCCCTCTTTCTGAACCCCTCTTGCCTCTTTCTGCACCTCTGTTACTTCTTTCTGCACTTCTTTTGTTTCTTTCTGCATCTCTCGCTTTTTTCTGCATCCATTTTGCCTCTTTCTCCACCCCTCTTACCTATTTCTGCACCCCTCTTGCCTCTTTCTGCACCTCTGTTGCTTCTTTCTGCACTACTCTTGCTTCTTTCTGAAACTATTTGCTTCTTTCTGTACCAATCTTGCTTCTTTTCTGTACCCCTCTTCCCTCTTTCTGCACCCCTCTTGCCTCTTTCTGCACCTCTGATCCTTCTTTCTGCTCTTCTTTTATTTATTTCTGCACCTCTCTTGCTTCTTTCCGCACCCCTCTTCCCACTTTCTCCACACCTGTTCCCCCTTTTTGCATCTCTGTTGCTTCTTTATGCACTTCTCTTGCCTCCTTCTCTACCCCTCATCCCTCTTTCTGTACCTCTGTTGCTCCTTTCTGCACTTCTCTTGCTTCTTTCTGTACCTCTTTCCCTTCTTTCTGTACCCCTCATGCCTCTTTCTACACCCCTCTTCCCTCTTTATGTACCCCTCTTGCCTCTTTCTGTACCTCTGTTCCTTCTTTCTGCACTTTTTTTGTTTGTTTCTTTCTGTATCCCTCTTGCCTCTTTCTCCACCCCACTTCCCCCTTTCTGCATTTCTGTTGCTTATTTTATGCACTTCTCTTGCTTCTTTCTGTATCTCTCTTGCTTCTTTCTGCACCCCTCATGCCTTTTTCTGCACCCCTTTTCCCTCTTTCTGCTCCCCTCTTGCCTCTTTCTACACCTCTGTTCCTTCTTTCTGCACTTCTTTTGTTTCTTTCTGCAACTCTCTGGCTTCTTTCTGTATCCCACTTGCCTCTTTCTCCACCAACCTTCACCCTTTCTGCATATCTGTTGCTTCTTTATGCACTTCTTTTGCTTCTTTCTGCACCCCTCGTGCCTCTTTCTGCACCCCTCTTCCCTCTTTCTGCATGCCTCTTGCCTCTTTCTGCACCTCTGTTGCTTCTTTCTGTTCTTCTTTTGTTTCTTTCTGAATCTCTCTTGCTTCTTTCTGCACCCCTCTTGCCTCTTTCTCCACCCCTCTTCCCCCTTTTTTCATCTCTGTTGCTTCTTTCTGCACTTTGCTTGCCTCTTTCTCCACCCCTCATCCGTCTTTCTACACCTCTGTTGCTTCTTTCTGCACTTCTCTTGCTTATTTCTGCACCTCTCTTGCTTCTTTCTGCCCCCTCGTGCCTCTTTCTGCACCCCTCTTCCCTCTTTCTGCACCCCTCTTGCATCTTTCTGCACCTTTGTTCCTTCTTTCTGTACTTCTTTTGTTTCTTTCTGCACCCCTCATGCCTCTTTCTGCACCCCTTTTCCCTCTTTCTGCTCCCCTCTTGCCTCTTTCTACACCTCTGTTCCTTCTTTCTGTACTTCTTTTGTTTTTTTCTGCAACTCTCTTGCTTCTTTTTGTATCCCTCTTGCCTCTTTCTCCACCCCACTTCCCCCTTTCTGCATATCTGTTGCTTCTTTATGCACTTCTCTTGCTTCTTTCTACACCTCTCTTGCTTCTTTCTGCACCCCCATTCTTCTTTCTGCACCCCTCTTCCCTCTTTCTGCACTCCTCTTGCCTCTTTCTGCACCTCTGTTGCTTCTTTCTGCACTTCTTTTGTTTCTTTCGGCATCTCTCTTGCTTCTTTCTGCACCCCTCTTGCCCCTTTTTTCCCCTCTGTTGCTTCTTTCTGCACTTTGCTTGCCTCTTTCTCCACCCCTCATCCGTCTTTCTGCACCTCTGTTGCTTCTTTCTGTACTTCTCTTGCTTATTTCTATACCTCTCTTGCTTCTTTCGGCACCCCTCGTGTCTCTTCCTGCACCCCTCTTCCCTCTTTTTGCACCCCTCTTGCCTCTTCTGCACCTCTTTTCCTTTTTTATGTACTTCTTTTGTTTCTTTCTGCACCTCTCTTTTTTCTGCATCCCGTTTGCCTCTTTCTGCACCCCTCTTGCCTCTTTCTGCACCTCTGTTGCTTCTTTCTGCACTTCTTTTGCTTCTTTCTGCAGCTCTCTTGCATTTTTCTGCCCCCCTTGCCTCTGACTCAACCCCTCTTCCCTCTTTTTTTCACCCCTGTTGCCTCTTTCTGCACCTCTGTTCCTTCTTTCTGCACTTTTCTTTCTTTCTGCACATCTCTTGCTACTTTCTGCATTCCTTGTGCCTCTTTCTGCACCCCTCTTCCCTCTTTTGTCACCCCTCTTGCTGCTTTCTGCACCTCTGTTGCTTCTTTCTCCACTACTCTTGCTTCTTTCTGGACCTCTTTGCTTTTTTCTGCACCACTTGTGCTTCTTTCTGCACTCCTCTTCCCTCTATCTGCACCCCGCTTGCCTCTTTCTTCACCTCTGTTCCTTCTTTCTGCTCTTCTTTTTTTTCTTTCTGCACCTCTCTTGCTTCTTTCTGCACCCCTCTTGCCACTTTCTCCATCCCTGTTCCCCCTTTTTGCATCTCTGTTGCTTCTTTTTGCACTTCTCTTGCTTCTTTCTGCACCTCTTTCCCTTCTTTCTGCACCCCTCGTGCCTCTTTCACACCCCTCTTCCCTCTTTTTTACCCCTCTTGCCTCTTTCTGCACCTCTGTTCCTTCTTTCTGCACTTATTTTGTTTCTTTCTGCACCTCTTTTGTTTCTTTCAGTATCCCTCTTGCCTCTTTCGCCACCCCACTTCCCCCTTTCTGCATCTCTCTGCTTCTTTATGCACTTTTCTTGCTTCTTTCTGCACCCCTCTTGCCTCTTTCTCCATCCCTCTTCCCCCTTTTTTCATCTCTGTTGCTTCTTTCTGCACTTTGCTTCCCTCTTTCTCCACCCCTCATCCGTCTTTCTACACCTCTGTTGCTTCTATCTGCACTTCTCTTGCTTATTTCTGCACCTCTCTTACTTCTTTCTGTACCCCTCATGCCTCTTTCTGCACCCCTCTTCCCTCTTTCTGCACCCCTCTTGCACCTTTCTGCACCTCTGTTCCTTCTTTCTGTACTTTTTTTGTTTCTTTTTGCACCTTTCTTGCTTCTTTCTGTACCCCTTTTACCTCTTTCTGCATCCCTCTTCCATCTTTCTGCACCCCTCTTGCCCCTTTCTGTACCTCTGTTGCTCTTTTCTGCACTTCTCTTGCTTCTTTCTGCACCTCTTTCCCTTCTTTCTGCACCCCTCGTACCTCTTCACACCCCTCTTCCCTCTTTTTGTACCCATCTTGCCTCTTTCTGCACCTCTGTTCCTTCTTTCTGCACTTCTTTTGTTTCTTTCTGCACCTCTCTTGTTTCTTTCTGTTTCCCTCTTGCCTCTTTCTCCACCCCACTTCTCCGTTTCTGCATCTCTGTTGCTTCTTTATGCACTTTTCTTGCTTCTTTCTGCATTTCTATTGCTTCTTTTTGCACCCCTCATGCGTCTTTCTGCACCCCTTTTCCCTTTTTCTGCTCCTCTCTTGCCTCTTTCTACACCTCTGTTCTTTCTTTCTGCACTTCTTTTGTTTCTTTCTGCAACTCTCTTGCTTCTTTCTGTATCCCTCTTGCCTCTTTCTCCACCCCACTTCCCCCTTTCTGCATCTCTGTTGCTTCTTTATGCACTTTTCTTGCTTCTTTCTGCAACTCTCTTGCTTCTTTCTGCACCCCTCATGCCTCTTTCTGCACCCTGATGGAGCAGGGATTCACAAAAATGAAACCTGCTCGAATTAACACCCCCATGATACGTACTAATAGTGTGCAGTGATAGTTTAACATACACATTACATGAGCACGAGGGAAAACGTTTTACGCATGTGTGTACTAATGTAATTTAATGCATGAAAGAACAAGGCCGCATACTAAAATGTGTTTAGAAAGAAACAGAATTAATGCATGTTTAAGCTGCATTTTATATTTCGCATCTTGCATCTTGCTTTAAAAATAATGAATAATGCCGCTTTTGCATTAAGCTTCTGCTAGGAAAACATGTAACAGGGGATTGTGCAAAGGTGGGTTGTAAACAGTGAAAAGTGCATTTCTATGTAATTAATTAATGTTTATGTTTTATTTGCCGTAGTGAGCTGAAATGGGCCTCCATTATTCTTAAGGTAGCCGGATAGAGGAGGGGCTGGAGTGAGAGCGAAAATGTCATGACAGAGCAGCCAGAAGTGCTGAGTGCTGTAAAGAAGGGACAAAAAGTTCAAGGATACCCAGCACTGAATGCATTGTTCGCCTGCCAAAGGATGTGACTGACCGTGGGACTAAAGACTGCTTCTGCGGACATTGTTGAAAAAAGATGTGCAAAATTGTTGAAATGTATCATATAATAAATCAAGTGAATGAGTCAGTTATTAGGTAATGGGAACGGATGTAGAATTATATTCACAAACAACTAATGAATGAAATCACAGTGGTGTGACAGACCACCTCCCAAGTCCACCAATGAACTGTCGAGTTTTGTGAAATGTTTCAACTGATGTGGGACGGACATGCAGGTTTTAGAGTATAACTGGGGTGCCTTTGGGGGTGTGGTTAGAGGAGAGAGAGAGAGGTCGTAGGGAAGGAGAGGGCCTGAGGTCGGATGCTGAGGAGAGAAGGGTGATGCGTCGCTGTCCGTCGGTTTGCAGAGAGGCCTAGCTGTTCCTGTCCCTGTCCCGTTCCTGTCTCTGAAATCTTTGTTCCCTGGCTCTAGTTCGGGGAACCCCCACTGTCCGCTCGGCCACGGGGTGGTATTTCACAGATCCTTTGGGTTTGTATTATTCTGACTCGTACTTTGCATAATTATTTGCAAATGTATTCTTGTCTCTGAAACATATGTCTCTTCATCTGTCCACTCCGTCATATGTATATTTTTTCGCATTATTTTGGTGAAACTGATGTCTCTTAATCTATCCACTCCTTCATGTGCATAATCAATATTGATGATGAGAATGACACTGTTTGCAATTGCCGATTATTTCTCTCTCCCTCTTGTGAAATTTCATTTGTTTGTACATGTAACCGTATGCAATTGAGCATTGATGATTTACTTCAATTTGAGATAAACTTTATTAATCTTACCAAGAGTCTGTGAATATTTAGCTGACTAGATAGTTAGTTAAATAAGTGCTATCATTACCATCAACTACTCAACTAATTGGTCTATCGACCGAGAGGAAAGAGAGTTGATATACAGGTCTAGTTATGTATTTAGACTTGTTAAACATGAATCTGTGAAGGAACTAAAATTCACGTCATTAAAACTTGACCCCCAGCGCATCAGGGACTTGGGTGAATGTGTATGGGCCATTGTATGAATTATTAATGAGTATCGATCCCTGATTAGGTGTTGCGCTGGATCAGTTTTCTGGTAGCAGAAGACGGTTTAATTATTGTTTCGTTTGGTAATAATTATTGATTATATGTTCTTAACATGAAAAGTTAGTGTCCTGTTCTATGTTGTCTAGAAGTACAGGTACGGAGTTACCTGAGGAATAATAATTAGCCTGGAGTAGGCAGAAGAAGAGTGTGGATAAAGAAATCACACTGCAGAAGTACTTTGTCTGTTGTTATGATACCGAGGCTACGGAGGGCTGTAGGTGTTATATTTAGGGACAATTTCTTATGAAAGTAGAGTGTCTAAAATAGTGAAGGGCCACTTCTGAAACTCTGGCCTTATCGCCAGGGGAGTACCAAGACCTCTTTTTACACCAAAAAGTCCTCTTGAGAAACTATGGCCTTATCCCTAGAGGAGTAAGAAGTCCACCTGTAGATTGTTTGAAAGGTAAAATAGTGCTGGTCGTCGTTTTGCCTGAAGTGAAAGAACTTCTATTCGGAAAGTGAGAACTAGCTCTTTATTTAGCGGAGCGAGACAAGGTAGCATTTTTTTATGTTGTCACTAACAAAAATTTTTGATTAAGAAAACTTAGAAAATATTGCCGTATTCTTTTGTAAAGGGAGGGTCAGTAGAAGGAGTAATACTGACGTCAGAAAAAGCTGCGCTGGCATTGGTCAGGCAGCGGGCGTGTACTGAGCTGTGATTGGTTAGTTGGTGTGAACCGCGCTGACATTGGTTGAGAAAAGCAGATACGTAGAGAGCCGTGATTGGACGGTTGGTGTGAGTCGCGCTGGTATTGGACGAGAACTAGCAAATAGAATAAGAAGAATTACGGAAAGGTTTCTTTGTGTGCTCTTTTGTGATACATTTGCGTAAAGAGTGAGAAAAATGAATTTGTTAAAGAAAATAAAGAATTTCTTTAAGAAAGATAAACCAATAGTGACTAGAGAGGAGTTCTTGTTCCTCCTCCAGGAATGCCAGCCGCTTATATGATGTTGGCGCGAGGATACCATACGTGTACATGGTTAGAGAATTGGGTGGAATATACAAAGGATGATGGTGTTATAGCTTTCCCACAGATTGGTTCGTTTAATATGAGGATTTTGCAGAATTTGAGGAATCAAATGAGTTCATTAGAGTCAAATCCCACACCTACACAGTATGAAGCGTTAGAGGAATGGGAGGTAGAAGCATATGAAAGGGAGAGATATTGAGGTGGTAGGAGATACAGAGGTTTTGGGCCTAGCTATCCATTTGAGAGAAGAGGATACAATGAAAAGATGGAGGAGAGCTGCGGTAACCGAAGGTTTGTACCCAGTTTTAGTTGCTGACAATCAGACAGGAGGAAAATGCAAAGAGAAAAAAAAATAGAGACACCAAGTTTAAGAGATGATCTGAACGATTCTGATGATGAGTTGTTGGAGGACATTATGACCAAAAGACCTCCCCCATACCAAGAAAGTTCAAGTGAGGTATCCCCAAGTGCGCCACAATTGGGAACCCCATTAACTCCACAAGTCACGGAAATAGCTAGAGTAGTACGAGAAAATGAAATAAGTTTGTTAAATAAGGCAAAGCTAGAGCAGGTCCAGCAATTAAATCAGCTAAGTCTGAATGCAGAAGCATTAACGGTACCGGTAACAATTGGTCCCGTTGTCCCATTGTATGGAGAAAAACAGAATGTATCAAAAGCACATACGTTATCAGTTCCAAGGAGTAGCATCAGGAGTGGAATGGTGATGGTAGCGGATGAGGATGAACAGGCTGACACGAATAATACTTTGTTAGATCGTCCGGTTTGTGAGATGATGACAGAAACCCCTAGAAGAAGTGTACAAATAGATCCAAGGAGAATAGGGCCGATGTCACTCCAATGGCAGGGAGTTCAGCAGGTCCTTCGCCAGAGGAATTGAATGATTGGATAAAATGAATGGTAAAGCCAAAACCGCAACCACAAAATATAAATATGAGTCAATTGAAAGTAGATTTGGAAGAGATGATTATTGGCACAATAAGTCCAGACAGATTAGGGACTTACCGAGATGATGAACTGTTGTTTTTGCATAAAAGCATTACTTGGAGAGCGAGGAATCTACATGAGAAAATATCAGTGGCTGCTAGTGAGTATGGAATAGACATAGAAAAATCGAAGGTGTTGCAGAAATCATACCGATTAGCTTTCACTGAAAAAGATTTGGAGAGTTTGAATGCGTCTGGAAAAAGGTTGCAGATAAAAGAATTGATGAATGTTTTGAAGAAATGGGGAGATGTGGAACGATGGAAAGGTAAATGGACAAGAAAGAAAGAAGAGGCAGCTGGTAAAAGAGTGTCTATGTTTCCGTTAAAAGAAACAGAACAAGTTGAAAGGGTGTGTCTGATGAGAGAGGTTCCAGGTAGTGGATATTTTCACGTTCCTTGGACAAGACAGGATATATTATCCTTTACGAATGATTTTTCCAGGTTAAGAGAAAAACCAGTTGAGTGGTATAAACTGGTAGAGAGGTTTGTGAAAGTTTCAAAGGTTTTGTTAAAGGATCTAGATGGTTTGTTTGAGATTGTCGTTCCAGCTGATTTGTGGACAGAATGTAAAATCACTGTCGACTGGCCAAAAGAAGAATACCCTAGAGATCCTAAAACAGGTGCACCATCCGATGAGGTAATGAAAAAGTACAATGAGGTGATCACTTTCTTGAAAGGGAAAATTTCCCCTAAAGAAACAGATTGGGTTAAGATAGACAGAACGACCCAAGAACCAAAAGAGTCAGTGCATGCTTATTATGAAAGGTTGTTGCAGGTATTTAAACAGTTCAGCGGGTTTGAGAACATTGGAGACAAAGACATGGGACATTTTGTGTATCGTTTCGTGTTTGTATTGAAACCGGATATTAGTAATATGATTCAGCAGCATTTGATTTGTTGACAGAGCAAAACAATTGATGAAATCTTAAGGTATGCAAAATATTGTAGTGATGACATTGAATCAAGACATACAAAGTTAAAAGAGAAAATGATGTGGGCACAAGTGAAGGTAGCAGAGCAGCAAGAAGTGAATAATAATTCTCAAACAGGTTACCAAATGAATGGTCAGAATCAAATTGGTCAAATACCCAATGGAGGTAGAGGTAGAGGTAAAATGAGTAAAGAATAGGCTAGGAAGAAATTTCCTTGTCATGCGTGCGGAAACATTGGACATTGGAAGAACGAGTGTAGATCTGCTAAAAAGAATAATGGGGTAAATCAAAATTTAAATCCACAGATGCAGAATGAGGTGGTTGTGAACCTGTAACTCCACAGTTACAGGTGCCACAAACTCCCATGCCAAATAATGTGAATGCTCAGGTGCAGAGGTACAGTGCGAACACCGGATTTCACAGAGGTGACCAAGTTGGTAAGAATCAAAGTGTGCAAATGGTTCCGCAATACTGGTTGCAGTGCAATGAGAGTGATTCAGACTCATCTCAATGACGGTGTCTGAGGGGGGAGGAAGAGTGCGTACTTGGCGCATCTTTGGCAGTAGATCAGTTAGGTCCATTTGTTGAAGGAAAAGTGGAAGGTAATGATTTTACATTCCTAGTGGACACTGGTGCTACCCGTTCTACTGTGAGAGCAGCAGAAAATCCAAACCTACCCCTCTCGGGAGAAACTATCCAAGTTGTAGGAGTCTCGAATAAGCATATTAGCACGCCAGTCACAAATCCAATAGAAGTTCATATTGGAAATTTCAGAGACATGCATCGTTTTGTGGTATGTGACTCAAGTCCAGTAAATCTCTTAGTTAGAGATTTATTGTGTAAAATGAATTGTACCATCTATTGTACGCCGGATGGTATTGCATTTCAGACACCTGATGAGGATGTTGAATTCAAAATGATGTTAGCGAAGCAAGGGACAGAAGTGGATGAGTTGTTTTCACTTCTTACAGAAGAGAGTCTGCCTGAAGAATTAAAGAGTGCAGTAAGGTCGGATGTATGGGATTTTACAGGAAAAGAGATTGGTCTAATGACAGATGTAGACCCGATTCAGGTTACGGTGAAAGAGGGTGCTGTATATCCAAACACACCTCAATACAAAATGAGTCCAGAAGTGATTGCAGGAGTCACACCTGTAATTGATCAAATGATTGAACAGGGAATACTGAAAGAAATACTGAGCAGTACTTGTAATTCGCCTATTATAGGTATCAAAAAGCCCAGTGGGAAATACAGAATAGTGCAGGATTTAAGGAAAATAAATAAGATTGTAGTGACCTGTTGTCCAGTAGTGCCAAATCCAGCAGTAATCCTTTATCAGATTACCTGTGATGCTGAATGGTACACAGTGATTGATTTGTGCCAAGCATTTTTCTTGATTCCTTTACATCCAAAAAGCCAATATCTTTTTGCGTTCCGGTTCGGAGACTGTGTTTTGGCATGATGACGAGTTCCTCAAGGGTACACAGAGAGTCCCTAAATCTTTAATCAGATCTTGTAAAAATGTCTGGAGACTTTAGTCATGCCAGGTAATTCAGTTTTGGTTCAGTACATTGATGACCTGTTAGTGGCATCAAAGGCACAAGAGCCATGTGTAACAGATACCATTGCCTTACTAACCATTTGGCAGAAGGAGGACACAAAGTGTCACCAGCAAGATTGCAATTTTGTAAACAGGAAGTCCGGTACCTAGGACACAAAATAGAAAAAGGAGTCAGAAAGGTGACACCAGAAAGAATTAGTGTGATTAAACAGATGAGCCCACCTACCACTCAGAAAGAAGTCTGAATGTTTTGGGAATGGTTGGATACTGTAGGCAATGGATCAGTGGTTTCTCACTGATTGCAAAACATCTACAGAGGTTGACACGAAAAGATGTGAAAGATCCGATTGTGTTGGATGATGAAAGTATGGAAGCTTTTACTAAACTGCAAAACAGTCTTTGTCAAGCACCTGCATTGGGAATGCCAGATTATGCAAAGGATTTTGCATTGTACTATTGTGAAAGAGATGGGTGTGCACTTTCAGTCTTAACTCAGAAACATGGAATGGCACGACGTCCAGAAGCATATTTTTCTGCTACTTTGGATTCAGTAGCCGCAGCATTACCAGGCTGTTTGAAAGCAGTATCTGCTACTTGTGTGAGTCTGGAACAGAGTGAAGCAATTGTGATGGGACATCCAGTCAAGGTGTAAGTGCCACATTCAGTTGAGATTCTTTTGACACGCACCAGGACGCAGTACATGACCTCTAGTCGGCTGACTAAGTATGGAAGAGTAATTTTGGGTGCTGAAAATGTGACCGTGGTAAGGTGCACTACAATAAATCCGGCAACTCTTTTGCCGAATTCATATTGTGAGGAAGTGAGAGAAGAGGCGGATCATGATTGTTTGGATGTGACAGAGTTGTGCACAAAACCTAGGCCCGATATTGAGGACGACCCATTAGAGGAATCAGACTGTGAGATGTTTGTGGACGGATCATGTTTAAGAAATGAAAAGGGAGAATTGTGTACTGCCTATGCTGTTTGCACCATAGCGGGAGTTCTAGAAGCATCCTGTCTAAAAGGGGTAAACTCTGCTCAAATTGCTGAATTAATAGCCCTGATTAGAGCGTGCAAAATTGCCAAAAGCCTGAGGGTAACCATATTTACTGATAGTCAATATGGATTCGGGGTTGTCCATGATTTTAGGCAGCTATGGATGCAAAGGGGATTTCTGACCTCTTCAGGTTCCCCTATAAGAAACAGCAAAACTGTGAAAGATCTATTGGATGCTTTACAATTACCCAAAAGAATTGCAGTGGTCAAATGTTCCGCACATAAGTCAGGAGATGACTATGTGACGAGGGGCAACAGATACGCAGATCAAGTAGCGCGTTTCTGTGCACAAAATGTAATTGCCCTAAACTGAGGGATTGAAAAAGAAAATACCAATTGCCATCTTATGTTTTCTTCTTCTTTTGAAACTTGGGATGAGATTAGGCAGTTACAGGAAGAGGCAAGTGATGAGGAAAAAGAAATCTGGAAAAATTCAGGCTGCATGAAGAGAGCTGAGGACTAAGTGTGGATTTATAAAGACGAAAGACCAGTCATACCAGACACTTTACTATCCCACATGGCCAGGGTGTACCATGGAATTGCGCATGTTGGAAGAGATGCAATGATCAGACTCTTCAAGCAATCATGGTATAACCCAAAGTTCAGGGTCATTGCAGAGAGTCTTTGCCAGAGGTGCATCACCTGCCAGCAACAGAATCCAGGCAGGAAGACAATTGTTAGTTGGGGATGAATTGGAAAAGCAGCAGGTCCATTCACCCAGCTTCAGTTAGACTTCATAGAGCTCCCCCCTTGTAATGGGCTGAAATATGTGTTGGTTGTTGTCTGCTTGTTTTCTCGCTGGGTGGAAGCCTATCCAACGAGAAGGAATGACAGTCTAACTGTCGCAAAGCTGTTCCTAAGAGAACTGATCCCTAGATTTGGATTTCCAGTCACTTCAGAAACAGATAGAGGAACCCATTTTAATAATGAGATTAACCCTGGGCGTGGTTCGCGTAGTAGCGCTACGCGTAGCTACGCGAAGTGCACTTCGCACTACACGAGCTACGCGTAGCTACGCGAACTGCGTAGTGCACTGTGCAAAATGCTGTTCGCACTGATTGCACAGTGCCGGATGCTTGTCCGCACTGTGCAATCAGTGCAAACCGCATCTTGCACAGTGCAAGCGGTCGTTTTCTGCCGCTCGAGTAGATTTCTACTCGGCGGCAGCTTTCTAACACGGACTGGTAGTTTCTCATCGCGAGCATACACGACCACTCGCAATGAGAAACCTGACCTCCCGCGTTGAGAATCTCGCCCGGAGGTTTATTTTCCACGCTCGCGATCGGCAACTTGATGTTGCTGATCGCGAAGCAGAAAAAGTCTCGCCGGGATGTCATTTTGCTTGCTCGCGGTCGCCAACTTGACGTTGAGGACCGCGAGCAAGCAAACATGTTCCGCTACGCTACGCGTGTTTGCACTGTGCTACGTGCAATTCGCGTAGTGCGAAGTAGCGCAAACTTCGCAAACTACGCGAGCATAGCGTAGTACTTCGCCCAGGGTTAAATGAGATAATTCGGATGATCTATGCAGCGTTACAAATTGAACAGAAGCTGCATTGTGCCTATCGACCCAAAGCATCTGGAGTGGTTGACCAGATAAACGGCACAATAAAATCTAGGTTAGGAAAGGTGTGTGCATCCACAACACTGAGATGGCCTGATGCTTTACCCCTTGTATTGATGAGTCTTAGAAGCATTCCTGACAAAAAGACGGGTTTGAGTCCACATGAAGTCCTGATGGGAAGAGCAATGAGACAAGCATTTATACCAGCGAACAAACTGATGAATATATCTGATGATCTAGTGCTTGATTATTGCAGAGGATTGGCTGATCTGGTGCGTTCTGTGTCTCGCCAGGTTGGAGAAGGTGCCACTACAACACAGCCGAATCAAGCTCATGATCTGAGACCTGGTGAGTGGGTTCTCGTCAAAAAGCACGTGAGGGAGTTGTGTTTAGAACCCAGGTGGAACGGACCTTACCAGGTAATTCTGGTGATGACAACGGCAGTGAAGTGTGGTGGTTTGCCAAATTGGATCCATGGCAGCCATACCAGACGAGTCCCAAGTCCACTTGAAAGACGATGAAGAGCAGCAACTTGTAAACCAAAGCCAAAGACCAGAAGCTGAAGTGTGTGAAGCTGAAGAATCTAGAGTAACAGATTCTGAAGAACAAACAGATGATGAACAGCCAAGCACAAGTCAAGTAGAGTGGGCACCAGATACTGGGTCTCATGAGACTGCTGTTGAACCAGAAGAAAGAGAAATTACTGAAAATCAAGAAGAAGAGCAGGTAGAAGGAAGGCCAAATAAAAGAACCTGTGAACCAGATGAAGAAGGTGAAAAAGTAGTACAAGTTAAAAGGCCAAGAAAGGGTGACAATTGGCCAAATGGAGTGAAAAGACTGAAATACACAAGTCAAAGAGAAGACCAGAGCAAATAAATGAATTCACAAGTCAAACAGAACAAGAAGAGTCAGTACGAAAAACAAAGAGAGTAAGAATTCCAAGCAGAAAATATTCAGCACCAGAATGGACTTACGTTATCTTGGAAGAAATTGAAAGCTCAGATCTGAGTGAAGAAAAAGACAGTGCTGACACTGAGCAAGTGGATGAAAACAAATTGAAACCACCTTAAATGGACCGTGAAGAATTAAGGTGCAACGTTGCCAGATGAAATGAATTAAAAGGACTCAGAAGATTTAAAGAAAATAAAAGAAAAGAAAGGGGTAAAGAAGAAAGCCGTGAAGTGTAGGATTACACTATTTTTCAGAAAATTATTTTTAGTAAAGTTTAGAGTTTCTATAGATTCAGATTTTTGATATTTTTCTAGTAGAATACAGAAATGGCTGAAGAAAAAGTGACTGAACATCCAAAGTCTAGTCTAAAACGTAGATGTATGAAAGCTTGCTTATGTAGTGTCTTTTTACTGACATTTATGTGGATAATACTAACTTGTCATTGTACCTATTATAATGGTAACTAATAATAAAAACAGTACTAATGATGTAATAAGTGAAAGAATGAGTGATGTTACTAAAGAAACCCCTAATACTAACATAGAACAAATGGATGGAAGCATTCTCCATCATGATAAATCAATTAGTGATTTCTCGTTAAATGTCTCTACTAAATTGTTGTATGAATATATTGATACAATGAATGTGAGTGATTGTTACGCGTGCATGCAAATACCTTCATCTGTCTCAGAGGGGGTGACATATCATCACCTACCTTTAACATATGGTATGTCTTGTTGTGTTTTATCCAGCCTCTTCTACGTGACGGGGAAGCTCGAATACCATTATTCTAATATAGATTTAGTATTTTCAGAGATACCAATTATAAAAGAACTGAACAAGGTTTTAAGTAGTAAAAATGCACGTTATATGGGAGAATTTTTTCATATTACTAAGACACTAGATATAGAATATGCTTACAAAAACAACCTAACTTGTAGTTTGTCGGTTGAAGAAAAAGTATTCATAGATATGGTAGAATATAGAAGGGAAAGTTTCCAAAGAAAAGCTGCTGAATAGAAATCACAGGTACCACCATGGGCTTTCAGAGAGGGAAATTATGAGAAAGGCGAGACATACGCTGCAATGTCCCTGGACTGGCATCAAAAGGGAAAAATATGTTTGCTTAGAATGAAAACTAACTATAACAATTATTTCATTGGTACTAGTGAATGTGAGCATACTTTACAAATTTCTGGAGGTTGGGGATTGAAGGGTGGAACTGATCCTGTTTTCCCAGGAGTCTATTATGTGTGTGGTAAGAAAGCCTATTACAGGTTGCCTGCACATTGGTATGGTAGTTGTTATTTTGCAATCGTCTTTCCAAAGCTCTACCATGTAGACAAAAGTAGCAATAGTATCCATGAAATAAAACAAGGACTAACACGTAACAAAAGGGCGAGTTTTTCAGAGATAGTAGGTGATATATTTGGTGCACTGATATCCTCTGTTGGAGTCATTCTGAATTCACATAAAATTCAAAAATTGTCCACAGTGGTTGATCGTTTATCAACAGATACTGCTGGTGAGTTCTTGATGATTGACACAGAAATGGTTGCAATCAGATCAATGGTTTTGCAAAATCGACTTGCCCTTGATATTTTATTGGCAAAAGAGGGTGGAGTCTGTGGCATGTTGAAAATTCAACATTGCTGTACTTATATCCCTGACAAGAGTAAAGGTATTGAGGGATATATAAAGAATATTATGAAATTACATGAAGACTTGACCCATCTGGAGGTTGATGGTGTCTGGGAGAGACTTGGTAAGAGTTTCTCTTCTGTAGGTAAATGGTTTTCTACCTTTGGAAGGAGTTTATTAGGAAAAATAATAATGCCAATCGTTTCAGTAGCTGGAGTAGCCTTAGTGATAATAACAATATATAAATGTTGGAAGTGGAAGTGTGGAAGAAAAGAGATGATAGAATCAAAAGACAAACGAAAAGCAAGAAAAAGAAAAAGAGATGAGATAGAACTGAGGAGATGAAACGAGATTACTATGACAAGATAAAAGTTTTAGATGAAACCTTAATGAAAAGAGAAAAGAATACTGAATTTTAGATAGATGAAGATGACACTTGGTATGGTAGGTATTTTATGATGGCTCCAGAAAGCCATCAGAGGGGGATTGATGGAGCAGGGATTCGCAAAAATTAAACCTGCTCGAATTAACACCCCCATAATATGTACTAACAGTGTGCAGTGATAGTTTAAAATACACATTACATGAACACGAGGGAAACCGCTTTACGCATGTGTGTACTAATGTAAATTAATGCATGAAAGAACTAGGCCTCATAATAAAATGTGTTTAGAAAGAAACAGAATTATTGCATGTTTAAGCTGCATTTTATATTTCGCATCTTGCTTTAAAAATAATGAATAATGCCGCTTTTGCCTTAAGCTTCTGCTAGGAAAACATGTAACAGGGGATAGTGCAAAGGTGGGTGGTAAACAGTGAAAAGTGCATTTCTATGTAATTAATGAATGTTTATGTTTTATTTGCCGTAGTGAGCTGAAATGGGCCTCCATTATTCTTAAGTTAGCCGGACAGAGGAGGGGCTGGAGTGAGAGCGAAAATGTCATGACAGAGCAGCCAGAAGTGCTGAGTGCTGTAAAGAAGGGACAAAAAGTTCAAGGATACCCAGCATTGAATGCATTGTTCGCCTGCCAAAGGATGTGACTGACCGTGGGACTAAAGACTGCTTCTGCGGACATTGTTGAAAAAAGATGTGCAAAATTGTTGAAATGTATCATATAATAAATCATGTGAATGAGTCAGTTATTAGGTAATGGGAAAGGATGTAGAATTATATTCACAAACAACTAATGAATGAAATCACAGTGGTGTGACGGACCACCTCCCAAGTCCACCAATGAACTGTCGAGTTTTGTGAAATGTTTCAACTGCTGTGGGACGAACATGTAGGTTTTAGGGTATAACTGGGGTGCCTTTGGGGTTGTGGTTAGAGGAGAGAGAGAGGTCGTAGGGAAGGAGAGGGCCTGAGGTCGGATGCTAAGGAGAGAAGGGTGATGCGTTGCTGTCCGTCGGTTTGCAGAGAGGCCTAGCTGTTTCTGTCCCGTTCCTGTCTCTGAAATCTTTGTTCCCTGGCTCTAGTTCAGGGAACCCCCACTCTCCCCTCGGCCAAGGGGGTGGTATTTCACAGATCCTTTGGGTTTGTATTATTCTGACTCGTACTTTGCATAATTATTTGCAAATGTATTTTTGTCTCTGAAACTTATGTCTCTTAATCTATCCACTCCGTCATATGTATATTGTTTCGCATTATTTTGGTGAAACTGATGTCTCTTAATCTATCCACTCCTTCATGTGCATAATCAATATTGATGATGAGAATGACACTGTTTGCATCTGCCGATTATTTTTCTCTCCCTCTTGTGAAATTTCATTTGTTAGCACTTGTAACCGTATGCAATTGAGCATTGATGATTTACTTCAATTTGAGATAAACTTTATTAATCTTACCAAGAGTCTGTGATTATTTAGCTGACTAGATAGTTAGTTAGATAAGTGCTATCATTGCCATCAACTACTCAACTAATTGGTCTATCGACCGAGAGGAAAGAGAGTTGATATACAGGTCTAGTTATGTATTTAGACTTGTTAAACATGAATCTGTGAAGGAACCAAAATTCACGTCATTAAAACTTGACCCCCCGCGCATCAGGGACTTGGGTGAATGTGTATGGGCCATTGTATGAATTATTGATGAGTATCGATCCCTGATTAGGTATCGCGCTGGATCAGTTTGCACCCCTTTTCCTTCTTTCTGCTCCCCTCCTGCCTCTTTCTATACCTCTGTTCCTTCTTTCTCTACTTCTTTTGTTTCTTTCTGCAACTCTCTTGCTTCTTTCTGTATCCCTCTTGCCTCTTTCTCCACCCCACTACCCCCTTTCTGCATATCTGTTGCTTCTTTCTGCACTTCTCTTGCTTCTTTCTGCACCTCTCTTGCTTCTTTCTGCACAACTCATGCCTCTTTCTACACCCCTCTTCCCTCTTTCTGCACTCCTCTTTCCTCTTTCTGCACTCCTCTTCCCTCTTTCTGCACCTCTGTTGCTTCTTTCAGCATTTCTCTTGCTTCTTTCTGCACCCCTCTTGCCTCTTTCTCCACCCCTCTTCCTCCTTTTTTCATCTCTGTTGCTTATTTCTGCACTTTGCCTGCCTCTTTCTCCACCCCTCATCCGTCTTTCTGCACCTCTGTTGCTTCTTTCTGCACTTCTCTTGCTTCTTTCTGTACCTCTCTTGCGTCTTTCTGGACCCCTCGTGTCTCTTTCTGCACCCCTCTTCCCTCTTTCTGCACCCCTCTTGCCTCTTTCTGCACCTCTTTTCCTTCTTTCTGCACTTCTTTTGTTTCTTTCTGCATCTCACTTGCTTCTTTCTGTACCTCTCTTGCCTCTTTCTCCACCCCTCTTCCCTCTTTTTCATCTCTGTTGCTTCTTTCTGCACTTTGCTTGCCTCTTTCTCCACCCCTCATCCGTTATTCTGCACCTCTGTTGATTCTTTCTGCACTTCTCTTGCTTATTTCTGTACCTCTCTTGCTTCTTTCTGCAATCCTCGTGTCTCTTTCTGCACCCCTCTTCCCTCTTTCTGCACCCCTCTTGCCTCTTTCTGCACCTCTGTTGCTTCTTTCTGCACTCCTTTTGTTTCTTTCTGCAGCTCTCTTGCTTTTTTCGGCACCCCCTTGCCTCTTTCTCAACCCCTCTTCCCTCTTTTTCACCCCTGTTGCCTCTTTCTGAAACCTCTGTTCCTTCTTTCTGCACTTCTTTTTTTTCTTTCTGCACATCTCTTGCTACTTTCTGCATCCCTTGTGCCTCTTTCTGCACCCCTCTTCCCTCTTTTTGCACCCCTCTTGCCTCTTTCTGCACTTCTGTTGCTTCTTTCTGTACTACTATTGCTTCTTTCTGCACCTCTTTGCTTTTTTCTGCACCACTTGTGCTTCTTTCTGCACCCCTCTTCCTTCTTTCTGCACCCCTCTTGCCTCTTTCTGCACCTCTGTTCCTTCTTTCTGCTCTTCTTTTGTTTCTTTCTGCACCTCTCTTGCTTCTTTCCACTCCCCTCTTGCCACTTTCTCCACCCCTGTTCCCCCTTTTTGCTTCTCTGTTTCTTCTTTCTGCACTTCTCTTGCCTCTTTCTCTACCTCTCATCCCTCTTTCTGCACCTCTGTTGCTCCTGTCTGCACTTCTCTTGCTTCTTTCTGCACCTCTTACCCTACTTTCTGCACCCCTTACCCTACTTTCTGCACCCCTCGTGCCTCTTTCACACCCCTCTTCCATCTTTCTGTACCCCTCTTGCCTCTTTCTGCACCTCTGTTCTTTCTTTCTGCACTTCTTTTGTTTCTTTCTGCACCTCTATTGTTTCTTTCTGTATCCCACTTGCCTCTTCCTTCACCCCACTTCCCCCTTTCTGCATCTCTGTGCTTCTTTATGCACTTTTCTTGCTTCTTTCTGCACCTCTCTTGCTTCTTTCTGTACCCCTCATGCCTCTTTCTGCACCCCTTTTCCCTCTTTCTGCTCCCCTCTTGCCTCTTTCTACACCTCTGTTCCTTCTTTCTGCACTTCTTCTGTTTCTTTCTGCAACTATCTTGCTCCTTTCTGTATCCCTCTTGCCTTTTTCTCCACCCCACTCCCACCCTTTATGCATATCTGTTGCTTCTTTCTGCACTTCTCTTGCTTCTTTCTGCACCTCTCTTGCTTCTTTCTGCACCCCTCATGCCTCTTTCTGCACCCCTCTTCCCTCTTTCTGCACCTCTGTTGCTTCTTTCTGCATTTCTCTTGCTTCTTTCTGCACCCCTCTTGCCTCTTTCTCCAGCCCTCTTCCCCCTTTTTTCATCTCTGTTGCTTCTTTCTGCACTTTGCTTGCCTTTTTCTCCACCCCTCATCCGTCTTTCTGCACCTCTGTTGCTTCTTTCTGCACTTCTCTTGCTTATTTCTGTACCTCTCTTGTGTCTTTCTGCACCCCTCGTGTCTCTTTCTGCACCCCTCTTGCCTCTTTCTGCACCTCTTTTCCTTCTTTGTGCACTTCTTTTGTTTCTTTCTGCACCTCTTGCTTTTTTCTGCATCCCTTTTGCCTCTTTCTGCATCCCTCTTGCCTCTTTCTGCATCTCTGTTGCTTCTTTCTGCACTTCTTTTGTTTCTTTCTGCAACTCTCTTGCTTCTTTCTGTATACCTCTTGCCTCTTTCTTCACCCCACTTCCCCGTTTCTGCATATCTGTTGCTTCTTTATGCACTTCTCTTGCTTCTTTCTGCACCTCTCTTGCTTCTTTCTGCACCGCTTGTGCCTCTTTCTGCACCCCTCTTCCCTATTTCTGTACTACTCTTGCCTCTTTCTGCACCTTTGTTGCTTCTTTCTGCACTACTTTTGTTTCTTTCTGCATCTCTCTTGCTTCTTTCTGCACCCCTCTAGCCTCTTTCTCCAACTCTCTTCCACCTTTTTTCATCTCTGTTGCTTCTTTCTGACTTTGCTTGCCTCTTTCTCCATGCCTCATCCATCTTTCTACACCTCTGTTGATTCTTTCTGCACTTCTCTTGCTTATTTTTGCACCTCTCTTGCTTCTTTCTGCACCCCTCGTGCCTCTTTCTGCACCCTTCTTGCCTCTTTCTGCACCCCTCTTGCCTCTTTCTGCACCTCTGTTCCTTCTTTCTGCACTTCTTTTGTTTCTTTCTGCAACTCTCTTGCTTCTTTCTGTATTCCTCTTGCCTCTTTCTCCACCAAACGTCCCCCTTTCTGCATATCTGTTGCTTCTTTATGCACTTCTCTTGCTTCTTTCTGCTCCTCTCTTGCTTCTTTCTGCACCCCTCGTGCCTCTCTTTGCACCCCTCTTCCCTCTTTTTGCACTCCTCTTACCCCTTTCTGCACCTCTGTTGCTTCTTCCTGCACTACTTTTGTTTCTTTCTGCATCACTCTTGCTTCTTTCTGCACACTTCTTGCCTCTTTCTCCAACCCTCTTCCCCCTTTTTTCATCTCTGTTGCTTATTTCTGCACTTTGCTTGCCTGTATCTCCACACCTCATCCATCGTTCTACACCTCTGTTGATTCTTTCTGCACTTCTCTTGCTTATTTCTGCACCTCTCTTGCTTCTTTCTGCACCCCTCGTGCCTCTTTCTGCACCCCTCTTCCCTCTTTCTGCACCCTTCTTGCCTCTTTCTGCACCTCTGTTCCTTCTTTCTGCACTTCTTTTGTTTCTTTCTGCACCTCTCGCTTTTTTCTGCATCCGTTTTGCCTCTTTCTGCACACCTCTTGCCTATTTCTGCACCTCCGTTGCTTCTTTCTGCACTTCTTTTGTTTCTTTCTGCAGCTCTCTTGCTTTTTTCTGCACCCCCTTGACTCTTTCTCTACCCTTCTTCCCTCTTTTTTCATCCCTTTTGCCTCTTTCTGCACCTCTGTTCCTTGTTTCTACACTTCTTTTTTTCTTTCTGCACATCTCTTGCTTCTTTCTGCATCCCTCATGCCTCTTTCTGCACCCCTCTTCCCTCTTTTTGCACCCCTCTTGCCTCTTTATGCACCTCTGTTGCTTCTTTCTGCACTACTCTTGCTTCTTTCTGCACCTCTTTGCTTCTTTCTGCACCACTCTTGCTTCTTTCTGTACCCCTCTTCTCTCTTTCTGCACCCCGCTTGCCTCTTTCTGCACCTCTGTTCCTTCTTTCTGCTCTTCTTCTGATTCTTTCTGCACCTCTCTTGCTTCTTTCTGCACCCCTCTTCCCACTTTCTCCACCCCTGTTCCCCCTTTTTGCATCTCTGTTGCTTCTTTCTACACGTCTCTTGCCTCTTTCTCCAACACTCATCACTCTTTCTGTACCTCTGTTACTCCTTTCTGCACTTCTCTTGCTTCTTTCTGCACCTCTTTCCCTTCTTTCCACACCCCTCGTGTCTCTTTCTGCACCCCTCTTACCTCTTTCTGCACCTCTGTTCCTTCTTTCTGCACTTCTTTTGTTTCTTTCTGCACCTCTCTTGTTTCTTTCTGTATCCCTCTTGCCTCTTTCTCCACCTCACTTCCCCCTTTATGCATCTCTGTTGCTTCTTTATGTACTTTTCTTGCTTCTTTCTGCACCTCTCTTGCTTCTTTCTGCACCCTTCATGCCTTTTTCTGCATACCTTTTCCCTCTTTCTGCTCCCCTATTGCGTCTTTCTACACCTCGGTTCCTTCTTTCTGCACTTCTTTTGTTTCTTTCTGCAACTCTATTGCTTCTTTCTGTATCCCTCTTGCCTCTTTCTCCACCCCACTTCCCCCTTTCTGCATATCTGTTGCTTCTTTATTCACTTCTCTTGTTTCTTTCTGCACTCCTTTTGCCTCTTTCTGCACCTCTGTTGCTTCTTTCTGCACTTCTTTTGTTTCTTTCTGCATCTCTCTTGCTTCTTTCTGCACCCCTCTTGCCTCTTTCTGCACCCCTCTTACCTCTTTCTGCACCCCTCTTGCCTCTTTCTGCACCTCTGTTGCTCCTTTCTGAACTTCTCTTGCTACTTTCTGCACCTCTTTACCTTCTTTATGCACCCTTGTGCCTTTTTCACACCCCTCTTCCCTCTTTTTGTACCCTTCTTGCCTCTTTCTGCACCTCTGTTCCTTCTTTCTGTACTTCTTTTGTTTCTTTCTGCACCTCTCTTGCTTCTTTCTGTATCCCTCTTGCCTCTTTCTCTACCCCACTTCCCCCTTTCTGCATATCTGTTGCTTCTTTATGCACTTCTCTTGCTTCTTTCTGCACCTCTCTTGCTTCTTTCTGCACCCCTCCTGCCTCTTTCTGCACCCCTCTTCCCTCTTTCTGCACTCCTCTTGCCTCTTTCTGCACCTCTGTTGCTTCTTTCTGCACTTTTGTTTCTTTCTGCATCTCACTTGCTTCTTTCTGCACCCCTCTTGCCTCTTTCTCCACCCCTTTTTTCATCTCTGGTGCTTCTTTCTGCACTTTGCTTCCCTTTTTCTCCACCCCTCATCTGTCTTTCTACACCTCTGTTGCTTCTTTCTGCACCTCTCTTGCTTATTTCTGCACCTCGCTTGCTTTTTTCTGCACCCCTCATGCCTCTTTTTGCACCCCTCTTCCCTCTTTCTGCACCCCTCTTGCATCTTTCTGCACCTCTGTTCCTTCTTTCTGTACTTCTTTTGTTTCTTTTTGCAGCTCTCTTGCTTCTTTCTGCACCCCTTTTACCTCTTTCTGCACCACTCTTCCCTCTTTCTGCACCCCTCTTGCCTCTTTCTGTACATCTCTTGCTCCTTTCTGCACTTCTCTTGCTTCTTTCTGCACCTCTTTCCCTTCTTTCTGCACCCCGTGCCTCATTCACACCCCTCTTCCCTCTTTTTGTACCCCTCTTGCCTCTTTCTGCACCTCTGTTCCTTCTTTCTGTACTTCTTTTGTTTCTTTCTGCACCTCTCTTGTTTCTTTCTATATCCCTCTTGCCTCTTTCTCCACCCCACTTCCCCTTTTCTGCATCTCTGTTGCTTCTTTATGCACTTTTCTTGCTTCTTTATGCACCTCTCTTGCTTCTTTCTGCACCCCTTTACCTCTTTCTGCACCCCTTTTCCCTCTTTCTGCTCCCTCTTCCCTCTTTTTGTACCCTTCTTGCCTCTTTCTACACCTCTGTTCCTTCTTTCTGCTCTTCTTTTGCTTCTTTCTGCAACTCTCTTGCTTCTTTCTGCACCCCTCGTGCCTCTTTCTGCACCCCTCTTCCCTCTTTCTGCACTCCTCTTGCCTCTTTCTGCACCTCTGTTGCTTCTTTCTGCACTTCTTTTGTTTCTTTTTGCATATCTCTTGCTTCTTTCTGCACCCCTCTTGCCTGTTTTTCCACCCCTCTTGCCTGTTTTTCCACCCCTCTTCCCCCTTTTTTCATCTCTGTTGCTTCTTTATGCACTTTGCTTTCCTCTTTCTCCACCCCTCATCCGTCTTTCTGCACCTCTGTTGCTGCTTTCAGCACTTCTCTTGCTTATTTCTGTACCTCTCTTGCTTCTTTCTGCTCCCCTCGTGTCTCTTTATGCACCCCTCTTCCCTCTTTCTGCACCCCTCTTGCCTTTAGGCACCTCTGTTGCTTCTTTCTACACTTCTTTTGTTTGTTTCTGCAGCTCTCTTGCTTTTTTATGCACCCCCTTGCCTCTTTCTCAACCCTTCTTCCCTATTTTGTCACCTCTGTTGCCTCTTTCTGCACCTCTGTTCCTTCTTTCTGCACTTCTCTTTTTTCTTTCTGCACATCTCTTGCTACTTTCTCCATCCCTTGTGCCTCTTTCTACACCCATCTTCCCTCTTTCTGCACCTCTGTTCCTTCTTCTTGCACTTCTTTTGTTTCTTTCTGCACCTTTCTTGTTTCTTTCTGTATCCCTCTTGCCTCTTCTCCCACCCCACTTCCCCCTTTCTGCATCTCTGTGCTTCTTTCTGTACCTTTCTTGCTTCTTTCTGCAGCGCTCTTGCCTCTTTCTCCACCCCTCTTCCCCCTTTATTCATCTCATTTTTTTCTGCATCTCTTTGCCTTTTTCTGCACCCCTCTTGCCTCTTTCTGCACCTCTGTTGCTTCTTTATGCACTTCTTTTGTTTCTTTCTGCAGCTCTCTTGCTTCTTTCTGCACCCCTCTTGCCTCTTTCTCCACCCCTCTTCCCCCTTTATTCATCTCTGTTGCTTCTTTCTGCACTTTACTTGCCTCTTTCTCCACCCCTCATCCGTCTTTCTACATCTCTGTTGCTTCTTTCTGCACTTCTCTTGCTTATTTCTGCACCTCTCTTGCTTCTTTCTGCACCCCTTGTGCCTATTTCTGCACCCCTCTTCCCTCTTTCTTCACCGCTCTTGCATCTTTCTGCACCTCTGTTCCTTCTTTCTGTACTTCTTTTGTTTCTTTTTGCACCTCTCTTGCTTCTTTCTGTACCCCTTTTACCTCTTTCTGCATCCCTCTTCCCTCTTTCTGCATGCTTCTTGACTCTTTCTGCACCTCTGTTGCTCCTTTCTGCACTTCTCTTGCTTCTTTCTGCACCTCTTTCCCTTCTTTCTGCACCCCTCATGCTGCTTTCACACCCCTCTTCCCTCTTTTTGTACCCCTCTTGCCTCTTTCTGCACCTCTGTTCCTTCTTTCTGCACTTCTTTTGTTTCTTTCTGCACCTCTCTTGTTTCTTTCTGTATCCCTCTAGCCTCTTTCTCCACCCCACTTCCCCATTTCTGCATCTCTGTTGTAGCTTTATGCACTTTTCTTGCTTCTTTCTGCACCTCTCTTGCTTCTTTCTGCACCCCTCATGCCTCTTTCTGCACCCCTCTTCCCTCTTTCTGCACCTCTGTTCCTTCTTCTTGCACTTCTTTTGTTTCTTTCTGCACCTTTCTTGTTTCTTTCTGTATCCCTCTTGCCTCTTCTCCCACCCCACTTCCCCCTTTCTGCATCTCTGTGCTTCTTTCTGTACCTTTCTTGCTTCTTTCTGCAGCGCTCTTGCCTCTTTCTCCACCCCTCTTCCCCCTTTATTCATCTCATTTTTTTCTGCATCTCTTTGCCTCTTTCTGCACCCCTCTTGCCTCTTTCTGCACCTCTGTTGCTTTTTTCTGTACTTCTTTTGTTTCTCTCTGCATCTCTCTTGCTTCTTTCTGCACCCCTCTGGCCTCTTTCTCCACCCCTCTTCCCCCTTTTTTCATCTCTGTTGTTTTTTTTCTGCACTTTGCTTGCTTCTTTCTGCACCTCTCTTGCTTCTTTCTGCACCCCTCTTGCCTCTTTCTCCACCCCTCTTCCCCCTTTTTTCATCTCTGTTGCATCTTTCTGCACTTTGCTTGCCTCTTTCTCCACCCCTCATCCGTCTTTCTGCACCTCTGTTGCTTCTTTCTGCACTTCTATTGCTTATTTCTGTACCTCTCTTACTTCTTTCTGCACCCCTCGTGTCTCTTTCTGTACCCCTCTTCCCTCTTTCTGCACCCCTCTTGCTGCACCTCTTTGCCTGCTTTCTGCACTTATTTTGTTTCTTTCTGCACCTCTCGTTTTTTTCTGCATCTCTTTGCCTCTTTCTGCACCTCTGTTGCTTCTTTCTGCACTTCTTTTGTTTCTTTCTGCAGCTCTCTTGCTTCTTTCTGCACCCCTCTTGCCTCTTTCTCCACCTCTCTTCCCCCTTTTTTCATCTCTGTTGCTTCTTTCTGCACTTTGCTTGCCTCTTTCTCCACCCCTCATCCGTCTTTCTGCACCTCTGTTGCTTCTTTCTGCACTTCTCTTGATTATTTCTGTACCTCTCTTACTTCTTTCTGCACCCCTCGTGTCTCTTTCTGTACCCCTCTCCCCTCTTTCTGCACCCCTCTTGCCTCTTTTTGCACCTCTTTGCCTTCTTTCTGCACTTATTTTGTTTCTTTCTGCACCTCTCGTTTTTTTATGCATCCCTTTTGCCTCTTTCTGCACCCCTCGTGCCTCTTTCTGCACCTCTGTTGCTTCTTTCTGCATTTCTTTTGTTTCTTTCTGCAGCTCTCTTGCTTTTTTCTGCACCCCTTTGCCTCTATCTCAACTACTCTTCCCTCTTTTTTCACCCCTGTTGCCTCTTTCTGCACCTCTGTTCCTTCTTTCTGCACTTCTTTTTTTTTTCTTTCTGCACATCTCTTGCTACTTTCTGCATCCCTTGTGCCTCTTTCTGCACCCCTCTTGCCTCTTTCTGCACCTCTGTTGCTTCTTTCTGCACTTCTTTTGTTTCTTTCTGCAGCTCTCTTGCTTTTTTCTGCACCCCTTTGCCTCTTTCTCAACCCCTCTTCCCTCTTTTTTCACCCCTGTTGCCTCTTTCTGCACCTCTGTTCCTTCTTTCTGCACTTCTTTTTTTTTCTTTCTGCACATCTCTTGCTACTTTCTGCATCCCTTGTGCCTCTTTCTGCACCCCTCTTCCCTCTTTCTTTTTGTACCCCTCTTGCTGCTTTCTCCACCTCTTTACTTTTTTCTGTACCTCTTGTGCTTCTTTCTGCACCCCTCTTCCCTCTTTCTGCACCCCCTCTTGCCTCTTTCTGCACCTCTGTTCCTTCTTTCTCCTCTTCTTTTGTTTCTTTCTGCACCTCTCTTGCTTCTTTCCGCACCACTCTTGCCACTTTCTCCACCCTTGTTCCCCCTTTTTAAATCTCTGTTCCTACTTTCTGCACTTCTCTTGCTTCTTTCTGCATCTCTTTCCCTTCTTTCTGCACCCCTCGTGCCTCTTTCATACCCCTCTTCCCTCTTTTTGTACCCCTCTTGCCTCTTTCTGCACCTCTGTTCCTTCTTCCTACACTTCTTTTGTTTCTTTCTGCACCTTTCTTGTTTCTTTCTGTATCCCTCTTGCCTCTTCTCCCACCCCACTTCCCCCTTTCTGCATCTCTGTGCTTCTTTATGCACCTTTCTTGCTTCTTTCTGCAGCGCTCTTGCCTCTTTCTCCACCCCTCTTCCCCCTTTATTTATCTCTGTTGCTTCTTTCTGCACTTTGCTTGCCTCTTTCTCCACCCCTCATCGGTCTTTCTGCACCTCTGTTGCTTCTTTCTGCACTTCTATTGCTTATTTCTGTACCTCTCTTACTTCTTTCTGCACCCCTCGTGTCTCTTTCTGTACCCCTCTTCCCTTTTTCTGCACCCCTCTTGCCTCTTTCTGCACCTCTTTGCCTGCTTTCTGCACTTATTTTGTTTCTTTCTGCACCTCTCGTTTTTTTATGCATCCCTTTGCCTCTTTCTGCACCCCTCTTGCCTCTTTCTGCACCTCTGTTGCTTCTTTCTGCACTTCTTTTGTTTCTTTCTGCAGCTCTCTTGCTTCTTTCTGCACCCCTCTTGCCTCTATCTCCACCCCTCTTCCCCCCTTTTTCATCTCTGTTGCTTCTTTCTGCACTTTGCTTGCCTCTTTCTCCACCCCTCACCCGTCTTTCTGCACCTCTGTTGCTTCTTTCTGCACTTCTCTTGCTCATTTCTGTACCTCTCTTACTTCTTTCTGCACCCCTCATGTCTCTTTCTGTACCCCTCTCCCCTCTTTCTGCACCCCTCTTGCCTCTTTCTGCACCTCTTTGCCTTCTGCTGCATATCTTTTGTTTCTTTCTGCACCTCTCACTTTTTATGCATCCCATTTGCCTCTTTCTGCACCCCTTGTGCCTCTTTCTGCACCTCTGTTGCTTCTTTCTGCATATCTTTTGTTTCTTTCTGTAGCTCTCTTGCTTATTTCTGCACCCCCTTGCCTCTTTCTCAACCCCTCTTCCCTCTTTTTTCGCCCCTGTTGCCTCTTTCTGCACCTCTGTTCCTTCTTTCTGCACTTCTTTTTTTTTCTTTCTGCACATCTCTTGCTACTTTCTGCATCCCTTGTGCCTCTTTCTAGCACCCCTCTTGCCTCTTTCTGCACCTCTGTTCCTTCTTTCTGCACTTCTTTTTTTTCTTTCTGCACAAGTCTTGCTACTTTCTGCATCCCTTGTGCCTCTTTCTGCACCCCTCTTCCCTCTTTTTGCACCCCTCTTGCCTCTTTCTACACCTCTGTTGCGCTTTTCTGCTCTTCTTTTGTTTGTTTCTGCACCTCTCCTGCTTCTTTCCGCACCCCTCTTGCCACTTTCTCCACCCCTGTTCCCCCTTTTTGCATCTCTGTTGCTTCTTTCTGTACTTCTCTTGCCTCTTTCTTCACCCCTCATCCCTCTTTCTGCACCTCTGTTGCTCCTTTCTGCACTTCTCTTCCTTCTTTCTGCACCTCTTTCCCTTCTTTCTGTACCCCGCGTGCCTTTCACACCCCTCTTCCCTGTTTTTGTACCCCTCTTGCCTCTTTCTGCACCTCTGTTCCTTCTTTCTGCACTTCTTTTGTTTCTTTCTGCACCTCTCTTGTTTCTTTTTGTATCCCTCTTGCCTCTTTCTTCACCCAACTTCCCCCTTTCTGCATCTCTGTGCTTCTTTATGCACTTTTCTTGCTTCTTTCTGTACCTCTCTTGCTTCTTTCTGCACCCCTCGTGCCTCTTTCCGCGCCCCTTTTCCCTCTTTCACCTCCCCTCCTGCCTCTTTCTACACCTCTGTTCCTTTTTTCTGCACTTCTTTTGTTTTTTTCTGCAACTCTCTTGCTTCTTTCTGTATCCCTCTTGCCTCTTTCTCCAACCCACTTCCCCCTTTCTGCATATCTGTTGCTTCTTTATGCACTTCTCTTGCTTCTTTCTGCACCTCTCTTGCTTCTTTCTGCATCCCTCTTGCCTCTTTCTGCACCCCTCTTCCCTCTTTCTGCACTCCTCTTGCCTCTTTCTGCACCTCTGTCGCTTCTTTCTGCACTTATTTTGTTTCTTTCTGCATCTCACTTGCTTCTTTCTGCACCCCTCTTGCCTCTTTCTCCACCCCTCTTCCCCCTTTTTTATCTCTGTTGCTTCTTTCTGCACCTTGCTTGCCTCTTTCTCTACCCCTCATCCGTCTTTCTACACCTCTGTTGCTTCTTTCTGCACTTCTCTTGCTTCTTTCTGTACCTCTCTTGCTTCTTTCTGCACCCCTTGTGCCTCTTTCTGCACCCCTCTTCCCTCTTTCTGCACCCCTCTTGCCTCTTTCTGCACCTCTCTTGCTTCTTTCTGTACTTCTTTTGTTTCTTTCTGCACCTCCCTTGCTTCTTTCTGCACCCTTTTACCTCTTTCTGCACCCCTCTTGCCTCTTTCTGCACCTCTGTTTCTTCTTTCTGCACTTCTTTTGTTTCTTTCTGCACATCTCTTGCTTCTTTCGGTACTTCTCTCACCTCTTTCTGTACTCAAATGGGAAGTGCAAGCTGTCAAGTTTAAAGGTCTGCGTGCTCTTGTGACCGATGTATATGTCTACTTGTATATATGTATTCTCACATGTGTTATACATCTGAAGATGGTAGCTTAAAAAGTGAGTAGCTTCTTCTATAGGTAGTTAAATGTTCTCAGTTCTGCTCTTTCATTCAGTTGCACAGGCAGACAATCTCTTATCTATATAGGTGTTATAGAGCCCCTCAAATATACTATTGAATACCCATGTGCCCTGTATTATGAGCAGAAAGAAATACATACACCTTTTTGTACATATATTTACAGAGTATGCTATTTGAAACACAGGTATTCAAGTATTTCTATGTTTATTTTTATGTAACATGTCACTCGGTAAAAGCAGAGACACGCATGCATACCTTCACAAACTTGGTCAGACTTACAACAGTGATATGCTAAGGATTGCTGTTTTATATTTGGTAGGTAGGCCTAACATTCTGAACAGTCGATTAATAGGGAACCTTCAAGAGAAAAGTGAGGTTTAAGATGTCTTGGGAGAAGGATTAGTGATTAGGCTAATTTGTATGAGTCTGTTGTAAGGTACAGTCAAAGTAGGCATCTTTATACACCTCTGTGTGTTCTTTCTGCACTTCTCTTGCTTCTTTCTGCACCTTTCTTCCTCTTTCTGCACCTCTGTTGCTCCTTTCTGCACTTCTCTTCCTTCTTTCTGCACCTCTTTCCCTTCTTTCTGTACCCCGCGTGCCTCTTTCACACCCCTCTTCCCTGTTTTTGTACCCCTCTTGCCTCTTTCTGCACCTCTGTTCCTTCTTTCTGCACTTCTTTTGTTTCTTTCTGCACCTCTCTTGTTTCTTTTTGTATCCCTCTTTCCTCTTTCTTCACCCAACTTCCCCCTTTCTGCATCTCTGTGCTTCTTTATGCACTTTTCTTGCTTCTTTCTGCACCTCTCTTGCTTCTTTCTGCACCCCTCGTGCCTCTTTCAGCGCCCCTTTTCCCTCTTTCACCTCCCCTCCTGCCTCTTTCTACACCTCTGTTCCTTTTTTCTGCACTTCTTTTGTTTCTTTCTGCAACTCTCTTGCTTCTTTCTGTATCCCTCTTGCCTCTTTCTCCAACCCACTTCCCCCTTTCTGCATATCTGTTGCTTCTTTCTGCACCTCTCTTGCTTCTTTCTGCATCCCTCTTGCCTCTTTCTGCACCCCTCTTCCCTCTTTCTGCACTCCTCTTGCCTCTTTCTGCACCTCTGTCGCTTCTTTCTGCACTTATTTTGTTTCTTTCTGCATCTCACTTGCTTCTTTCTGCACCCCTCTTGCCTCTTTCTCCACCCCTCTTCCCCTTTTTTATCTCTGTTGCTTCTTTCTGCACCTTGCTTGCCTCTTTTCTCTACCCCTCATCCGTCTTTCTACACCTCTGTTGCTTCTTTCTGCACTTCTCTTGCTTCTTTCTGTACCTCTCTTGCTTCTTTCTGCACCCCTTGTGCCTCTTTCTGCACCCCTCTTCCCTCTTTCTCCACCCCTCTTGCCTCTTTCTGCACCTCTGTTGCTTCTTTCTGTACTTCTTTTGTTTCTTTCTGCACCTCCCTTGCTTCTTTCTGCACCCCTTTTACCTCTTTCTGCACCCCTCTTGCCTCTTTCTGCACCTCTGTTTCTTCTTTCTGCACTTCTTTTGTTTCTTTCTGCACATCTCTTGCTTCTTTCGGTACTTCTCTCACCTCTTTCTGTACTCAAGTGGGAAGTGCAAGCTGTCAAGTTTAAAGGTCTGCGTGCTCTTGTGACCGATGTATATGTCTACTTGTATATATGTATTCTCACATGTGTTATACATCTGAAGATGGTAGCTTAAAAAGTGAGTAGCTTCTTCTATAGGTAGTTAAATGTTCTCAGTTCTGCTCTTTCATTCAGTTGCACAGGCAGACAATCTCTTATGTATATAGGTGTTATAGAGCCCCTCAAATATACTATTGAATACCCATGTGCCCTGTATTATGAGCAGAAAGAAATACATACACCTTTTTGTACATATATTTACAGAGTATGCTATTTGAAACACAGGTATTCAAGTATTTCTATGTTTATTTTTATGTAACATGTCACTCGGTAAAAGCAGAGACACGCATGCATACCTTCACAAACTTGGTCAGACTTACAACAGTGATATGCTAAGGATTGCTGTTTTATATTTGGTAGGTAGGCCTAACATTCTGAACAGTCGATTAATAGGGAACCTTCAAGAGAAAAGTGAGGTTTAAGATGTCTTGGGAGAAGGATTAGTGATTAGGCTAATTTGTATGAGTCTGTTGTAAGGTACAGTCAAAGTAGGCATCTTTATACACCTCTGTGTGTTCTTTCTGCACTTCTCTTGCTTCTTTCTGCACCTTTCTTCCTCTTTCTGGACTTCTGTTGCCTCTTTCTGCACTTCTCTTGCTTCTTTCTGCGCCTTTCTTCATCTTTCTGCACATGTTCTACCTATGTAGGCATATTTAGAAATTAGCATTTAAAAAACCTTAGAAATACACTGAAAAAACAGAGGTTTCAGGGACGTTATTGTTAGGAATTAGCATTTAAAAAACCTTAGAAATTCACTGAAAAAAACAGAGGTTTCAGGGACGTTATAGTTAGGAATTAGCATTGAGTTAACTATAACTCGCGCCCCCACAATGCACTGCTGATGATGTCACATATTACATCACTCATGACATGGTCAGTGACATCACTAAAGACATCACTGATGACATCTCAAATGACATCACTCATGACATCACTGATGACATCATCCACTTAATATCTGACGCACCTCCTCATACCCTAAAATAACCTTTCATACACCCACTCTAAAATACAGAGTACCATTCTCAAAACCACAGACACACCAATATCAGTTAGTACATACCCACTCACTGATTCATAGGTCTACATACATCCATTCACTCACCGATACAGTCACTCATACACGCAGTCATTCATCAATACAGCCTTTGATATATGCACTCATACACCCATACAGACACTCACATACTGCCACTCATCCACAGAGATGCTCACACACCTAGTCAGTCACCCAAAGACTCAATCACACTGCCATTTACTCACCAATACAGTTATACACACACCACCTCACTTATTCATACAGGGGCTGATTCACAGAACTAATCTGAGATAAAATCCTAAACTTACTACTTTTGATATTCACAGAAGGCATTTAGTAGTAGTAAAGTTAGGACTCCTAACTTTACTACTACTAAACTGAGACAAAATCCTAACTTTACGACTTTCGGTATTCACAAAAGGCGTTTAGTAGTAGTAAAGTTAGGAATCCTAACTTTACTACTACTAAATGCCTTTTGTGAATACCGAAAGTTGTAAAGTTAGGATTTTGTCTCAGTTTAGTAGTAGTAAAGTTAGGAGTCCTAACTTTACTACTACTAAATGCCTTTCTGTGAATACCAAAAGTAGTAAGTTCAGGATTTTATCTCAGATTAGTTCTGTGAATCAGCCCCACATATACTAACACATACTTACTCTCTTATACAATCACTGACACAAGCATACACTCATCCATACTACCACTCTCAATCACTCACTCTCACATATAGTCACTTAAATACTTCAACATTCACATATACTGCCTTTCACATATGTAGTTACTCACACATATACCACTGAGACATTTGTTCACTCACCAACACAGCCATACGCACACTAACTCACCCATACAGCCCCTCACAGACACACTCATGAACCCACACACTCACTGAATCACCCACTCACACATCCATGGAGGGAGTCACACACCCCCCCACCCACCCAACCAGACACTCAGGCACCCATACAGGTAATCAGACAACCAATCAAAATTTAAACTTTTAAAAATCACCCAGTCCCCGGATGATGTCATAAGCCAGTAATCTAATACATTTTGAGTTAAAAATTGTCTTGTGGAGTGCTGGATTATTGGCAAATACTGGAGTGGTGATTTTCGAAACATATATATATATCTTCATTATACATAATCATCCTCTCAGGCCAATGCGTTTGAGCTTACGCCTTCTACTGGGCATATATATATATATATATATATATATATATATATATATATATATATATATATATATATATATATATACACCCAGTAGAAGGCGTAAGCCAAAATGCATTGGCCTGAGAGGAAGATAATGTCATTTTAATTCTTGTGATGGATTTAATAAAATGAAGAAAAATTCAATAAACAAACAAATTTAGAGTGCCGCTGGTGTTGAGAGTGCTCTATACAGGAGCTGCTTTCCACCTAAACTTGAGAACTACCCAGAGTTCCCTGCTTCTTTTTTGCATAATATATGCATCACTCTATGCCTGAAAGGGTATTGTTTTGACTTACACTGGGTGCTCCTTTGTGTCTGGACAAAGCTATACCTCTCTGAAGAGCTCTAATGAGAGGGAAACACATGTCAGGGGTTGCTTCAATTCATTTCAGGTTGGCTTGGTTGGTATTTTACCTATTTAAAGCTATAATACTTTGCCTGGAGTGGTAAATGGCTTTTGTTATTTTACAGCTCGGCATGGACAGCACTGTGCTAGTCCTATACTTAAATACTTTGCTGTAGAAATGCCAAAAGACTTTGTCCCTTTCTATCTCAGCGTGGATGGCACTGGCTAATCCTATGCTTAAAGACTTTGATAGAAAAGCAGACATTTGAGGTGAGCAAATTCAGAGTGTCGCCGGTGTTGAGGGTGCTCTATAAAGGAGCTGCTTTCCACCTAAACTTGAGAACTACCTAGAGTTCTCTGCTTCTTTTTTGCATAAATTATGCCTCACTCTATGCCAGAAAGGGTATTGTTTATATATATAAAGATATATTTTTTTTTAACTGGAAAAAGCAAAGGTTAGAGTGGTATTATAATTATGTTCAATTGACAACATAACATTTTAAAGTTAAAAAAACTTAAATTCACCAGTTATAGTTATCTCTAGTAACTATAGCTCTTGCTCTAATGTAAGTATATCTCGCTCCCCTGTCATGCACAGTGTTGTCATCAATGATGTCATTTTAATTGTTGCAGTAATGTTATCAATGATGTTATAGAACATGTCATGAGTGATGTGATCAGTGGAGCAATTAGCTGTGCATGGCCAGGGAGCGAGCTGTAGTTACTTTAGGGTACAAGTTGTAATCACTAGAGATAACTATGAGTGGTGAATTTCAGTGTTTTTTTTAGTTTAAAACATGGTGTTGTCACTGAAATTCTCATCAAATTCTAATGTCCTTAAACCTTTGTTTTCAGTGAATTTCCAGAGTTTTCTTACAATAAAGTATTATAATATATCCATATGTAAAGCCACTCCATTGGCGCGCATGCAAGGGGTTGGCCGCAAGGCTTAGCATGCTGTCAGTCCCTATATCTAACCACCCCACAGGCAGCCAACTCCCCACTATGTATGGCTGTACATGATGTGGGGGTTGGCCGCAGGGCCTGGCTTGTGGCCAGGCCCAGCTTCTAACCCTGTCCAACCAATACACTCAAGCAGACTTACAGACTTTGTCAAACAGTCCTGCCTGTGGGGGGGGTGGAATTGGTTTGGATGCAGGACCTGGCCATTATCCTTGTATGGCGTTGGGTTTGCTTTACATATGGTAACAAAATATTACTTTAGAAAAAAAAGACTCTAGCAATTCACTAAAAAAAACAAAGATTATAATATTGTTAAAGTTATGTGACAATTTCAGTCGCAATATAATGTTTTAATCATACAAAACCACTGGAATTCACCAGTTATAATTATCTCTGGTAACTATAACTCGTTCCCAATAGCAACTATAACTTATGACCTTGCCATGCATTGCTACTTACTCCACATATTACATTAGTCATAACATCTTCTATGATACCATTTATAATATCACTGCAACATTTGTAATGAAATTATTGATGAGAAAACTCTCCATGGCGGGGACTCAAGTGCTAGTTACCTTAGTACACGGGTTATAGTTCTATAGATGTACATTTGAGAGTTCTGAGAGATAGGAATTCTTCCAATTTTGCTTGGTTATAACTTTTCCACTGTTTGACCAATAGCTACAAAACCTTGCAGAACTATTCCCTTTTCTACATTGGCTGATGATCTAACGTTTTGTGGTGAATACTTAAGGGGATGTAAAGAAAAAAGGGTCCGGGCCCAAAACATGCATTTCCACCAATGCAATTTCCATAGATTTTTTACTCGGATGTAGTGGAAAAATGGCTGAACAGATTTTCATGAAATTTGGCAGGAGTATAGATCATGGTGTGTAAATGATCCTTTTCGTTATTAGTCTGAATTGGTTCAGTAGTTTTTAAGTTATAAGGCACTAAAACGTAATGATATATTAGGCCATGGTATACTGCTGTATTTTTGTGGTATACTGCGGTATATGGTGATGACAAAACATAATATTATTGGCTGATGACAGCCCTTACAAAATAAAAAGGCGGCCATCGAGTTAAGACCACACTTCGTGTTTGTTTTTGGTTTGAACGTGAAATATCCCTTATTACTGGTTTGGTAATGCATAGGAAGTAATGCGGCACTTTAGCAAAGTCTGTATATGTAGGGAAAAGTATTTTCATTTTTTTTTTTTAAGTTTACGAAGTACCCTGGTACTACTTTGAAACTATCTAGATAGTACAGTGGTACACACTGAAATGTTAAAAAAACCTTAACATATCACAATAGACACTGTACAACACACTACTCTACTCCACAGTATGATATGCCACTTAACTCTACGACAGTCCACCTAACTGAATGTCACTCCATGCCACTCCGCTCTATGACATGCCATTGTGCTCTATGACACACAACTCCACTCTACGACACACAACTCCACCCTACAATATGCCACTCCACCCTACAACATGCCACTCCACTCTAAGCCACTCCACTCTATGCCCCTCCACTCTAAGACACTGTACGACATGCCATTCTATGACTCGTCACTCCATTCTATTGTACAACATACCACTCCACTCTACAACACTGTACTGTACTGTAAGCCCCTCCACTCTACCCCATTCTACTCCACTGTACTCTATTACATGCCACTCCACACTACCACACACCACTCCACTCTACACTATTCCACACTATGCCACTCCACTCTATGCCACTCCACACTCAGTACACCACTCTATGCCCCTCCACTTTAGCACACTGTAAAACATTCCACTATATGTCACAAAACTCCATTCTCCTCTACAACATGCCACTCCACTTTATGCCACACCACTCTATTCTGACATGCCACTCCATTCCACTCAACTCTACACCACTCCACTCTATGCAATTCCACTCTATGCCATTCCACTCTACCCCACTCCTGTACACTACTGAACTCTATGCCACTCCACTCTACTTCAATCCGCTCTATGCCAATCTACTCTACACTACTCCACTCTACTCCTCAACTGTAAGACACTGTACAACACACCACTTTATAACACACCACTCCACTCCATGCCATGCCACTCCTATCTATGCCATGCAACTCCACTCTATGCCACTCAACTCTATGCTACTCCCCTCTACACTATTCCACTCTACAACACTCCACTATACACCACTCCACTCCCCTCTACGCCACTCTACTATGTGCTATTCCACTCTCTGCCACCTCCACTCTCTGCCACTCTGTTCCACTCTATTCCACACCTCTCCACTCTATGCCCCTCCAGTGTCAGATACTGTGCGACATGCCACTACATGGCACGACACTCCACTCTACTCTATGACATGCCACTGCACTCTATGGCACTCCACTCTAAGACATACCACTCTACTCTACACCACTCCACTCTATGCTATTCCACTCTATGCCACTCCACTCTACACCACCACAATCTACAACATGACACTATATGCAACTCCTCCTTATGCCACAACACACTACGCCATGACACTGTATGCCACAATACTCTACAATACTCCATTACACAATGCTGAATGACACTCCACTCTATGCCAATCCACTCTATGTCATTCCACTTTACTCTGCTCTACAACACTCTAAGCTCCTCCACCCTTCATCACTCTACTCTAGTCTATGCCACTGTATGTTACTCTACTCAACTCTATGGCACTCTACTCCACTCTGCAACACTCTACACAACTCCCTCTACACCACTATACTCCAATCTACTCTATGACACACTAGTCCATTGTACTTCACTACCCCATTGCCTCTATGACACTATATGCCACTTGACTCTGGCACGCTCGACCACACACTACTCTACTCTATTCCACTCTATGCCACTCCACTATATTCTACTCTATGCCACTCCACTCTACTCCAGTCCATGCCACTCTGCTCTACAACACACCACTTCACTCTATGACACTTTACCCCACTCTATGCCACTGTAAGACACTCCACTCTACACCACTCCACTCTACAACACCCTACTACACTCTATGCCACTCTATGATACTCTACTCCACTTTATGCCTCTGTGCTCCACTCTCCAACACTCTACTTCACTTTTTGCTACTGTACAACACTCTACTCCACTCTGTGCCACTCTATGACTCTCTAAAACACTCTACACAACTTCCTCTAAGCCACTCCACACCACTCTACTTCACTCCACTCTACTCCACTTCTCCACTCTATGAACTCCACTCTAAGCCATTCTATGCCACTTGAGTCTACAACACTCTATGCAACTACACTCTACCATACTCTATGATACTCTACTCTACACCACTCAACTCTACAGCACTCCACTACACTCTACTCCACTCTACAACACCTTCGAACGCTCTACAACACACCACTCCAATCCATTGTAGGACAAACCAATCCAATTCATTACACTTGATTCAATTCCATGATACGCCACACCACCGTACTCTACTTCATGCAATTCAACTCTGTGATGCACCACTCTACTCTATGACACTTCACTCCACTCTATGCAATGCCATTCCATTCTACTCCACTGTACGACACGTCACTCCAATTCATAACACTTTAGTCTACTCTATGCTATGCCACTCCACTCTACTCTCCTCCATGACATGCCTCTCCAATTTATGACACTTTATTCCACTCTACGCTATGCAACACCACTTCTCTCTACTCCACTTCACTCTAAGACACATTGCCCTACTCTCTGTAACTCCACTCTACAACACTCCTACTGCACTCTATTCCACTCCATGGCACTCTACTCTACTCTATGGCTCTCTACTAATCAGTATGACACTCTATGATGCCACTCCACTCCTCTCTATGATATGACACTCCACTGTATGACATGGCACTTCACTCTATGACACTCTCCTACACTCTACTCTATAACACTTCACTCGACGACACTCCATTCTACGACAGTCTACTCCACCGTACTCCACTCTACAACATTCTACTCCACTCTACTCTAAGACACTATACAACACACCACTCTATGAATTCCACGTGACTCCACTCTGTGACACACCAATCCACAGTATTCAGCCAACTCTACAACACTCCACTCCTCTGTACAACATGCCACTCCACTGTACGACAAGCCACTCCACTCTAATACACACCACTCAACTCTATGGCATGCCACGCCACTGTAAGACACTCCACTCCATGCCAGTCCACTCTATAATATGTCACTACACTCCTCTCCACTCCACTCTAAGACACCTTGCCCCACTCTCTGCAACTCCACTCTACAACACTCTACTGCACTCTATGCCACTCCACGACACTCTACTCTACTCTATGCCCCTCCACTCTATGGCACTCTACTACAGAGTATGACACTATACGATGCCACTCCACTCCTCTCTATGACACGACACTCCACTGTATGACTTGGCACTTCACTCTATGATATTCTCCTACACTCTACTCTATAACACTCCACTCAATGACACTCCATTCTGGGACAGTCTACTCCATCGTACTCCACTCTACAACACTACTCCACTCTACACTAAGACACTATACAACACACCATTCTATGAATACCACTTGACTCCACTCTGTGACCCACCAATCCACTGTATGCCACTCAACTCTACGAAACTCTACTCCACTATACAACACACCACTCCACTGTATGACATGCCACTCCACTCTACGCCACTCAACTCTACAGCACTGTACTCCACTCTATGCCCCTACATTCTACACCACTGTGCTCCACTGTACAACAGCGCACTCCACTTCACAGTACAATACACCACTCCACTCTATGATACACCCGTCCAATGTATGACACGCCAGTCCAATCTACGACACACCACTACATTCTATGATATCGCACTCTATAACACATAGAAAGAAAAACAATGATGGCTTTAGTTTGTGTTATGTTCCAACGATTTTCTCATAAACATATTCCCTAAAAGATCCAAAGTTAATAGCTTAGTTATAGTTAGGAAAACGTAATTTATTATTTCTATACAAAACCAACTAAACTACACAATTTTTGGAATTCTAAAGATATACTCATAACTTTACAGTTATAACTTAAAATGATAATTTACATCGACTGTAAAATTACTATACCTCATGCACCTCCGTACACAGTGTTGAGGTCTGGCTAGCAAATTCACAACACTGTGTATGAAGGTGCATGATCTATAGTACTTGTACAGCTGGCGTAAATTCTAACATTAAGTTATATCTGTAAAATTATAATCATAGCTTTTGAATTTGTAACATATGTGTAGTTTAAATTGGTTTTGTATAGAAAAAATTAATTACGTTTTCCTAATTATAGCTAAGCTTTAACCTTGTTTTTAATTGAATGAATATATATATATATATATATATATATTCATTCAATTTAAAAAAAATATATATATATATATATATATATATAAATATATATATATCCCAAACTCCATTATGTGAAAGGAAATCGGCACTCGAAGTCAGTGTATAGTAATACTGTTTATTCAGTCAGGTTGCACAGGGCACTGGAACATCAGAGAGACGTGTTTTGGCAGTAACATCGCCTTTTTCAATCTGAGGTGCACCATGCTAGTTCTTCTTTTTATAGTTAAAAACAATCAACAAAAATGATGCATCATTTTTAGCAGCAAGATAAAAATCATGTGTAAACACTGCAGAGGGTCACTTCAAACTATATGCAAAGAAAAACCCCACTCTAGCTTCTCAGTGTTCAGTAACAACAAAATTAATACTCATCTTGAAATATCATATGAATACTGGTGAGCGCTATTCATGTGGTTTAAACAGTTTTCTCTTTAGTCTTTCAAAATCCCATCAATCACCTTCTTGGCTCATGTCAAAAACTGGACTGGAATGTAATTCGAGTCCTTCAGCTGCAAAACCGGCATTTAAGTGTCCGCAAAACCGACATTTAAGTATCCTTAAATTAAACCAAACACCGCACACTAAAATCATCTTTGAAACAATATTGCTCACAGTAATGCCACCTTTAAAGTACATTTAAGAACTGCTGTCATATAAATCAAACTTTTCTCCTCGAGGGACAACCAGCCCTCATATTATAAATGAAAGTTCTGCGTTCAAAGTTTGTATTTTACTCACAATGGCAGTTGGCAAAATTCTATAAACTACAAGTCCAGTGTCCTGTGTGGCCCAGTCCGCTACTCAGTATTTAGTTTATAGCTTAGTTATAGTTAGGAAAACTTAATTTATTATTTCCATACAAAGCCAACTTAAACTACACAAATTTTTGAAATTCTAAAATTATACTCATAACTTTACAGTTACAACTTAAAATTATAATTTACATCTGCTGTAAAATTACTATACCATATGCACCTCTGTACACAGTGTTGTGAACTCACTAGCCAGACTCCATTCAATATAACCCACCCCTCTGCCATGCACAGCATTTACCCTTTCTTATTATATCACTTATACCACGTTAAATCATAATATTTATAGCAACACTGATGACTTCTCAAATGACATAATTTATGAGAACACTGTGCATGATAGAGGGCGAGGTATTGTTAATGAAGTCTGGATAGCAAGTTCACAACACTGTGTATGGAGGTGCATGAGCTATAGTACTTGTACAGCTGGCGTAAATTATAACATTAAGTTATAACTGTAAAGTTATAATCATAGCTTTTGAATTTGTAACATTTGTGTAGTTTAAATTGGTTTCGTATAGAAATAATTAATTAAGTTTTCTTAACTATAACTTAGCTTTAACCTTTGTTATTTTAATTGAAAGAATAAATAAATATATATATATATATATATATATATATATATATATATATATATATATATATATATATATATATATATATATATATATATATATGCAAGGAACTCCGTCTCTAAACATCCAGGCTTCCAGGAAAGACGAACACGGACCCAGATAGCTGCGTGGAAAAAGGTATTTATTTTAATCCATAGTGACACCACGCACCGCCATGACGCGTTTCGGCCCCAGAAAGGCCTTGATCACATATATATATATATATTCACAAAAAAGCAAATGTTATTAAAGGGTTGTTTTAATTGGGTGAAAATGTCAGTTAAAACATACCATTTTAAACTAACACAATCACTGAAACTTGTGCCCTAAATTAACTATAACCCATACACCCCTGCCATGCCCAGTGTTATCATCAATTATGTAATTTCAGATGTGGCAGTGATGTTATCAATGATGTCATAGAATATGTCATGAGTGATGTAATATGTGAGGTAATTAGCAGTGCATGGCGAAAACGTGGGTCCCACCAGTTTCAATGTAAAGTTCTCGGGGTGGGCCAGGGTCCTGAGGGTTACCATATGGAGAAAAAAAAGGGAGGGTGTAGATGTCTCCCCCTCCCTTAGCCATTAAATGACCTCATGGACCGCATTCCATGGGGCCTCTGTAATTATGTATTGATTTAAGGGGAAGGGGAGCTATTTTATGGCCCCAGGTTCCCCATCCCCCGGGGTCGGCATCAAATATATTTGGGGAGAGGGGAGTGACAAACCCTCCCGGAGCCATCTAAAGGCCCTTCCGCCATGGCACACAACATAGCAGTGTCCCAGGGGCCACATCCCTCGGGACACTGCTGTTCTCTGCCCATGAGAGAGCATGCAGGGAGAACTTCAACTTCCACACAGGATTGCTCCAGTCAGAGGGACCAGAAACAAAAGCTGCTCCCAGCTGGGCAGGCGCAATCTAGTGGAATCCATTCTCACCATACCTGGGATGGATGGGGACAGGTGAGTTGGTGGGGCCACAGGGGCCATGGGCCTTACCTTCTGGGCCCCAATGGCATAATATATTGTGGGTGTCCCAGGTTGGACCGGAGCACCCACTAAATAAAAAGGAAGCCCAGCTCCCTCCCCACCCAGGTTAGGTACTGGCAGGAGAGCCAGTGGAGGCAACGCAACCATGGGTCTCCCACTGCATCCACCAACATCTTAAACAGTTGTGGATGCCCCGGTGAGACTGGACACCCACCCAAAAAAAAAAAAGAAGAAGAAAAGTGTGGCTGCTCCCATGCAGCCCTATACAATAGGGCTCTGTGCAGGGAGCTGGTGGTTTCACTGGAGCCCTGGGGCTCCTCCTATGACCTCCAACATAGAAGCAAGCTGTGGGTCATCTGCTACTTGCTCAGAACTCCTCTTTGGGTTTTCACTTTTGATTGTGGGTTTTTTCCTATGCTGCAAATATAAAATGATAATAACTTTTAGTTATTACCATTTTATGTTTCCTTTTACAGGGCTGCTCTGCTCTCTGAGCAGGGCAGTGAAGGAGTGGTTTGCCCACTCCTAAGTGCACCATGACTGTTTGGTTGACCCTCTCGGGCCACCCAAACCAGTCATGTGCACTCTCCCCGTTCTCCATGCAGGCTGCATTACAGCCTACGTGCAGAACAAGCCAAGGCCCCCAATCCCTTGGTTGAGCGTTGAACCAAGACGCTTAAAACCAATCACAATACTGCATTGCAGCATTGTGATTGGTCAGGGGAGCCTGGGTGCTTACCAATCACAACGCTGCATTGCAGCATTGTGATTTGTCAGGGGGGCCTTTTCTGTGCATCCTGTGCCTCGGTCTGACGAGGACAGCAGGAGCAGAGACGCGGGACCGGTGTGGCAAGGTACGTGTTGCTCATTGCGCCTCTCCCCCCCGTGCACCTGCACCCGCCCCGCCACCCGCGAATAATGCTGCCCGCCACTAGATCCACCCTGCCAAAACTTACCTTTCGTTACCCACCCCTGCTCACCATAACCCTCTCTACCCCACCCCCCCAACTAGGAAGTAGCATGCAGTTACCACTTGTTGAGAACAATTGGTAAATGTATGTGTTAAATAAAGCCCATGGAATTGGGAATTTGTGTGGTTATACGACTGGTAAATCCGGTCCCATACAGTAGTTCCCTACTCCATGAGACTTAAGTTGTAACTGCACAATACTGGTGCAGATTTACTCCCTGGCAACAATAACTTTGCATGCAAATTTACCACCTGGCAGTAGAGAGCATTGTGCAACTCGTAATGATGGCCCAAGTAGTGTTTTCTCACTCAGCTAGACCGTGGTAAAAATAATGTGTGAATATATTCATGCGTGGGTTAGTTTGCTTGTTCCAAACAACATACTATTTGACAACGTTTGTTTTTAAAGGTATGATAGATAGACAGACAGGCAGGCAGGCAGGCAGATAGATAGATAGATAGATAGATAGATAGATAGATAGATAGATAGATTGATTTAAAACAAGCAAAGCGTCCTACAGTTATAATATTGATAGTGTTGTTGAATTTATGGTTTAGAAAAACATCCAGCACATGCAGCAAAATCATCTCTGGGGCGCTGTGAATTGATGATGTGATCTCATTGAAAAACAAGTACAATTTATATTCATGTGATATTTATATAATCAGAAGGCATGGCTAAAAATATAAGGTGAAAGATAATAACCGGGTTGCTGCAAGGGTCAGTGATTGCTCTGCTGCGTAAGCAATGAGGTCTAGTGTAGCTTTTCAATGAGGGTTGGCCGTGCACACTCCAGACATGCAATCAGCCCAGGCCAGCAGGTTCCCGCCTTGCCTATCCTTCCAACACATTCACTGCAGCTGCATGCTAGTCCAGAGGGAATTTCCTCTTTATTTCTGCCTTGGAAAAGGTTGGCACCGTGTCTGCTGCTGATACTGCTGTCCATCTGTTTCTTGCAGTAAAGATCTCTCAGTGCTTTCATTATCCCAGAAAATCTTTACATCGAGGAAATTAATTTCTTGGCTCCTCATAGTTACAGTTCAACTGATTGCGGGATTGTTACTGAGGTAACTTAGCAATATTGAAGCGGATTGCTCTCCGTCGCGCCAGAATAAAAGGGCATCTGTTATCCTTCCACGAGATGATCTTTTTTCTATTTTACAATGTTGTTTTATAATTCCATAAATTCATGGGTAATCGTCGGTGAATACCATTTGCCGAACTCGCGCCTTTGCGTGCGAGCTCTCCATGTCATCTGATGGAACTCAAAACGTTGCGTCGCAAATAATGTTTTATAGGCGCAATCATGCAGTCCTCGGTTTTCATTAAAACTTTTGACGAAGAAATTAAATTATGGAAACAGTATACCCATGTTTCTTTTCAGTGTTTTCCCCATATTATCTTAGGCCAGATTGTCAAGTATATTTTTTAGGTTATAAAATGTTTACAAAAAGCATCTCAACATGTAAATATGAATTAATCAATATAATCGAAGAATATAAAAAATGCAATTTGTCCATGTAAACTCAATCGTATTAGCTTTTATGAAACATGTGGAGACTATGAAAATTGGGTGTAAGCGCGAGCCATATACTCTAGATAAGTGTCAATGATTCCACATGTGGCAAATATTCCATACTGAGGGGCATATTAACAAGGGCCGGCGATAAATATCGCAAAGCGCGCTTAGCGCTTGCATATTTATCGCCGGCTATCTCTGTAATTTATCGCCCGGTTAGCGCGTTATCAACAACGCGCATCGCCGAGGCGATAAAAATTCCAGAGATAGTGTGGATATCGCCGTTTTCCATGGTGGAAAACGGCGATATCCTAGATGATAGGGCCTGTGGTCTTAGCCACAGAATCCACCCCCATGTTAAGTATGCCTTAGTCAGGAATTTAACAGACGTTAAATTCCTGCGTTAAGGCATACTTAACGCGATTTAAAAAATCGCTACCCTTCCTTGTTAATATCGCGAAGCTGCCTTCGCGATATTTTCCCTGGTTGGTTTCACAGCCACGCCTACTTTGCATCTCATTAGCGATGCAAAGTTAGGCGTGCTGGAAACAGGCGCTAAGTCAGCAAAACACGCGATAGCGTGTCTTTGCTGATAAGGCAATGAAATTATTGCTGCTTTTCGCCCGAAAACGGACGCAAAAGCGGCGATAATTTCATAGCGCCGCCTTGATAATATGCCCCTGAGTTTTTAACAAGAAAAAGAGGCATAACTAGCCAAATTATTTTTTGACACAGAAATCCTCATGGGGCATATTAGCAAGGAATAGCGATATTTAGCGCTAACCGCGCTTAGGGCGACTTTGGTTAACGCCGCCTATTGCTGGAAAATATCGCTGAGATAACACCCTATTAACAAGGTTTATCTCCATAGCGATAAAATTTCCAGCGATAGCGGCAAAATGTGAGAATATCGCTGGAAAAGCAGCGATATTCTCGCATTATCGCTAAGGTGGATTCAGCATTAGAATCCACCTCCTATACATTAAACAGGTAAGTCATCCTCACTAGCAGGAGATAAAATATAGCGATAAACGCGCTTAGCGTGAATTATTTTATTGCTTCTCCTGCCTTGCTAATAGGGGGTAGTGGAGTTAGCGACTGTTTCCAGTCGCTTTTAGTAGGGAACGCCTTCCTTGCATGTCATTAGCGATAATTATCGCTGACATGCAAGGCGATGTGAATCCCGGCCGCTAACGCCTAGTTTAGTTTAGTTTAGTTTAGCCATTTGTAGAGCGCCTGGTTACACCACCGGTGTGTCCCCGCGCTAAGCGATCCCTCTTATAGAATTTGGGAGGCAATTACATTTCGCGCCCGTACCTGTAATTTAGTGTGTCGTTGTAAATAGCCAAGTCTTCAGTTTTTTGCGAAATCTAGTTTCGCATTGTTCCTTTCTTAGGTCCATTGGTAGAGTGTTCCACGCTTTTGCCGCAAGATATCTGAAGGAGCGTGCACCCATTCTAGCTCTAAAAATTCTAGGTACTGTCACCAATGCCCTACCCTGTGATCTTAGAGTCTGTCCAGGAATATACTGTGTTAGCAGTGGTTGCAGGTATCGTGGGCCTTTACTTGATAGGATGCGGTGACAGTGGCACATTGCCTTGAAAACGATTCTTTTTCCCACTGGAAGCCAATGTAGTTCGGCTAGAGCTTTCTTAGCAGAGGCTCTTCTTGGAAGGCTAAGTACCAGGCGGGCCGCCGCATTTTGTACCGTTTGCAATTTGGACAGCCCTTTTTTTGAAACCCCTAGGTATAATACATTTGAGAGGTTACCACGGCATGAACTATGCTTTTTCTCGCATTGGGTGGCAAAAGGTCAAGGATCTTTCTTAGGATTTTCATTGTACCGTAGCATTTACCCGCTACTTTGCGAATTTGGCTGTCGAAAGTCAGCTCGGAGTCAAACCAAACTCCAAGGTTCTTTACTTCCGGTTTTGGGGTGGGTACTTGGCCTAGTGTCCCAGGCCACCAGGTTGATGACCAGATTGTGGGGGTTTTACCCACAATCATCACCTCCGTTTTATCCCCATTGAGCCTAAGGCAATGATTTGACATCCATGCCGCTACGTCTTTTAGACACTTAGAGAAGCGAATTGCTGCCTGTTCCCTGTCTTGGGACAGCATCACAATTAGCTGTGTGTCATCAGCATATGACACAAAAGACACCTTGTGCTCTTCCACTCGCTCAGCCAGCGGTCCCACATACAAATTAAATAAAGTCGGACTCAGAATCGATCCCTGTGGAACGCCCTGAGGTAGTGGGATGCTCTTTGATCTATAGGATTGTTGAGCAACTTGGAAGCTTCGTGCAGCTAGAAAGGATGACATCCATCACAGTGCGTTTCCCGTGATGCCACATGTCTCTAATCTTTGGAGAAGTATCTTATGGGAAACGGTGTCAAATGCCGCGCTGAGGTCCAGCAGGATCAGCGCGACCGTCTGTCCCTCATCTGCATGTTTTCTCATAGTTTCTGTTGCCATGAGTAGTGCTGTCTCAGTCGAGTGTGCTGCTCTAAAACCCGATTGGGAGGGGTGCAGTAGATCGTTCTTATTGATATGGTCTCCTAGTTGTTTGTTAGTTACCTTCTCCGCAATTTTTGCCATGAATGGTAGCAGTGAAATGGGTCGCAGATTTTCTAATACTGCTTGGTCGACTGACGACTTCTTTTTAAGTGGCCGAACTATCGCTTGCTTCCACTTAATGGGGACCTCACCTGCTTGAAAAGAACATTTGATGAGTTCCAAAATCTGTGGCATAATGAGGTTCTCTCCCTGCATTATTATCTCTGGGCGAGCGGGATCTAGTGGGGAGCCTGATTTAATCCCTTTGGCAGTGTCTCTGAGATCTTCTATCTCCTGGACTTTGAATTCCTCAAGGATCTCACCTACAAATGTGGTGTCTTGACTACTAGTTGTATTCGTCCCTAGCCGTGCTTCCATAGGGAAGGTATCATAGATTTTTGTCACTTTGTCAGCGAAGAATTCTGCCACTTTGTTGCAGCTCTCCATAGAGGCTGTTACATCCTGGTTAGTGTTATCGCGTGTTTTAAGAGACTTCAATATAGCAAACATTTCTTTCGGGGAATTACTGGCCCTCTCAATTTTATCTGTGTAAAAAATACATCGTGTTTTCTTAATTAATGCATGGTATTTTTTTAGTTCCTTTTTATAGTTTTCTTTGGCCTTACTGCCATAATCTTTGCGCCATGCTCGTTCTTGTTGCTTGCATTCTTTTTTTGCTTTCAGCAGTGACTCATTAAACCATGGTGCTGATGCTTTATGTCTCTTAGGGGCCTGTGTATGCCATGGTGCTATCTCATCTAAAGCCGTCGTTATCCATGTTTCAAGTTGGCTATTTGCTACATTAACATCTTTATCAAGTGTGATGTTGATTTTCCTTAGTGCCTGGGTAAATGCATTGGGATTGAATTTATTCCATTTTCTGTTAGTTATTTTCTGTGTCGTTTTCTCCGTCCTCTGTCTATTTGATCGCACAGTAAAAGGGACTAAGAAGTGGTCTGACCAAGGAATTGGCCATGGTGTTTCCACCTCCGTCTCCCTAAAGTTTGAGAAGATAGCATCTAGGATATGTCCCCCTTGGTGTGTTGGTGTTTCTGATTTTAGCTCTAGGTTCAAATTCATGAGGTCCTTACATATGGATTGTGCTTCCCGGTTTTGTTTGTTGTCAAAGTGTATGTTCAAATCGCCTAGGATAATGAACTTTTTATGCCTAAGAGCTGGATGAACTACTTTCTCCTCCAGGCTTGTCATGAATTGAGCTACTGGTCCTGGTGGGCGGTATATTAGGAAGCCCGCTATGGTATTGTCTTCTACTGCCGACAATGTAAATAAAAGCGCCTCACAATTTTCTAGATTTGCCTCCTTAATATTGCACTTTATTGTGGTCTTATAAATTATTGCCAATCCGCCGCCTATTTGACCCTCTCGATCCTGCCTTCCTATCATATAGTCATCTGGGAGCGCATCTAGAACATCTGGGGTGGAACTCTCATTAAGCCAGGTCTCAGTCAAAAATAGTACGTCGAGTGATTTTTCCCTCAGTAGGTCATAAATCTCATATTTGTGTTTAGTCAGTGACCTACAGTTTAGTAGAGCCATTTGCAATTTGCCCCCATCATTCCCGGTGTTTACAGTGTGTATTACAGTCTTATCACAGTGCTCGCATTTAAATGTCTTGTTCTCTACGTTGATCCTATGTTTACAAAGTTCAGCGATAGGTTTTGATAATTTGAATAGTTCCTCAGATGTGTAAGTAATTCTATTTTGGGACTTTAATCTGGCAGGGGTTCTGCCCCTGGGCCCGGTCGTGCGCGGACAGGCGACCCTTCGGCGCGCCCGCGGTGCGCCCGCTGCGCACGTCCGCTGCGCGTCCGCGACATGGCTCTCATTAAGTAGCGTCCCTCCACCAGCAACTAGCCCGCCAACCTCCCCAAGATGGCGGCCGTGTGGTGTCCGACCGTGTAAAAAGCCTCACCTACACCCTGCTACACGCAGCGGCGTAGGGGGCTGGTCGAAACACAACAGGACCCAGGAATAAACAGGTAAGCACACTGTGTGCAGTTTAAAACAATTAGCAGTGGGGTTAAAAAGTACAAAAACGAACTCAGGTTTTGTTTTTAAAGGTTAAAAACAGGTCACCTACGATTGTGAGGGTAGCGGCGCATCTGTGAGTGCCCCTTCCTCTACGAGAGATCGCTGCGCGTCCGCGACAGGGCTCTCAATAAGTAGCGTCCCTCCACCAGCAACTAGCCCGCCAACCTCCCCAAGATGGCGGCCGTGTGGTGTCCGACCGTATAAAAAGCCTCACCTACACCCTGCAACACGCAGCGGCATAGGGGGCTGGTCGAAACACAACAGGACCCAGGAATAAACAGGTAAGCACACTGTGTGCAGTTTAAAACAATTAGCAGTGGGGTTAAAAAGTACAAAAACGAACTCAGGTTTTGTTTTTAAAAGGTTAAAAACAGGTCACCTACGATTGTGAGGGTAGCGGCGCATCTGTGAGTGCCCCTTCCTCTACGAGAGATCGCTGCGTGTCCGCGACAGGGCTCTCATTAAGTAGCGTCCCTCCACCATCAACTAGCCCGCCAACCTCCCCAAGATGGCGGCCGTGTGGTGTCCGACCGTGTAAAAAGCCTCACCTACACCCTGCAACATGCAGCGGCGTAGGGGGCTGGTCGAAACACAACAGGACCCAGGAATAAACAGGTAAGCACACTGTGTGCAGTTTAAAACAATTAGCAATGGGGTTAAAAAGTACAAAAACGAACTCAGGTTTTGTTTTTAAAAGGTTAAAAACAGGTCACCTACGATTGTGAGGGTAGCGGCGCATCTGTGAGTGCCCCTTCCTCTACGCCTAAAAGCTGTCGCTAACGCCAGTTAGAGACAGCTTTCTAATAGGGCGATATAAATATCGCCGCTTTAGCGGCAAAAAGTGCTGCTAAAGCGGCGATAAAGCCCTTGATAATATGCCCCCATGTTTTTTGCCTTTTTTGGTACTTTTTAGCAAGTACATTTCAGCAGGTATGACCATGTGGAATTTGCTGGGCAAAATCTGCTAGGGTGTGATAATTATTACCCAATTTGCAATTCCAATCACTTTGCAAACTCTTGTTTATGTAGGGATCGTAATTCAGCCCTTAACCCGTAATGTGGGCATTAGTCTTATGTAACCTCCGCAAACATTGCACAAATTTGTCAATTTGAAAAGTAGAGCATGAATGAAAAAGTGGTAATTCTCAATTATTTTGCCATCACAAATGGGGCGCATAATCAGAATTGGAGACACTTAAGCACGTGGCAAAGATTGGAATAGATGTAGCAATCGCAAAAAGAAAGCACTAAGGGCCACATGTATGAAATAAGCATTTTGTGATTATCAAATAGTGATTTTTATCGAATCACTATTTAGTAATCGCAAAATGCTATGTATGTAGGAATCGCCAAAGATTTTGCAATTCCTTAATATTACCTTATAGCGATTCAGTAAATAGCGAATCGCTATTAGGTAATATTACTCTATTCGTTCCTATGGGCAGGGCCCATAGTTGCGAAAGGTTTTGTATTCGTTAATTTGCGATTACCTAATTGGTAATCGCAAATTAGCTAATGCAAAGGCAAGGGTGCACGGGAGCCTAACGCTCCCCTGAAGCACTCCTAAAAATAAAAGGTCCACTTGTAGGGCACACACATGGCATTTTGGAAAATGTATTTTTTGCATTTTCCCAAATTGCACTTGTTTACCATCAAATTGAAATCGATTGTAATAGCGTTTCCTAAATGCACAGTTTGCATTTAGGAAAGGCTTCTTACATGTGCACTAGGGAATCAAAAATTGCGATTCGCTATTTGCATTTGCAATTTAGGTAATCGCTAAAAATTGCAATGACCTAAATTGCGAATCCCAATGCCTTTCATACATTCAGAAAGGCCATTTTGACTCGCAAATGGGCCGAATTTAGTGATTCACACCGTTTGCAAATGCAAAATACTTTGATACATGTGGCCCTAAGGCTCTGATTAAAAGTGGGCCTGATGAGGGTGAGGTATTTACCACACCCAGTAAATACCAGGGGGCAGATTTACTAGAAACTGATGCATCTGTAGAGGTGCGTCGGTTTCCCTGCGCCAGACTGCGATACCCTTGTGCCACCATGGATGCGCCGTATTTGCAATATGGTGCACCATGGCGCAAGGATTGACAGATGCGTCAGAAATTCTGATGTATCTGTTGGCCCAAAAGTCACGCATTACTGGAATCGTGTTGCAAGCACGATGCAACTCCAGCAATGCATGTTGAGGCCTTTACTTATTGTACCGCGTCACTCCTTATGCCTGCTTCAAGCAGTTGTAAGGTTTTGACGCGGTGGCGTCCTAGAAGTGGTGCAGTGAAATCTTGTAGATTTCACTGCGTCACTTCTAAAAGGCTTTCCGGCGTGGGAACGCCAACCCTGCATACATTATACCTAACGCAGGTATGATGTGACGCAAGGCTTTACAACGTGACGCATCTCCCTAGATGCGTCACATCGTAAATTGGCCGCATTGTTAACGCCGCTGCCTCGTCCCAAAAGTGACGCAACGGCTGCGCAAAAGTGTTGCAAGGGGCTTGTAAATCTGCCCCAGGTGTGGTAAATATCTTCAATTTAAGTTCTTCACATGAAAATGCATCATAACACGTAGAATTGATATTTAAAGCACCAAAATCTAAATGTTGTAGACTTTTTATTGACTTTTGTCCCAATAAATTTTGCCAGGTTTGACTTGCTGAAATCTGTCAGGAGAAAACAGCAGCTGTAGTGATTATGTATGGGGACGAAACTCCTTTGAGCTGGGGCAAGGAACCACAGCCTCCATGCTCCCTCACTCCACCCGCATTACCCCGCAGCGCCCGGAGGCACACATAAGCGGCTGCAGGGCCCTGCTGCGTGGGACAAGACTCCTTTGAGCCGTGGTAAGGAACCACAGCCCCCAGGCTCCCTCACTCCACCCGCATCTTCCTTCAGCGCCCGGAGGCGCACGTAAGCGGCTGCAGGGCCCCGCTGCGCGGGACAAGACTCCATTGAGCCAGGGCAAGAAATCACCGCCCCCAGGCTCCCTCACTCCACCCACATCATCCCTCAGCACCCGGAGGCGCACATAAGCTGGGCTGGGCCACCCCCCTGACATCTTGCTCCAGAGGACCACGTTTTGACACTTATGACATCTATGACAAGGAAAAGGTACTGTGTTAAGATAGCGCTTCCTAGCAATCACTTTCAGAGCCCTTCCTGTGGGCTATCTGCTGGTTGAGTCTCCTTCCCTTCTCTTCTTGTCAACTTGAAGCGGAAAGGTTTTTAGGGAGGTTTGGGTGAAGCCCACAAGAAGAAGGCGAAAAGGAAAGCTGTGATACTAAACTCGGCTGCTGGGGCCAGTGTATTGGATCGTATAGATAACTTATTATCTGAATGTGAGGGTCTCCTTGTTTTAGCTTCTGTTGACACCTCACCTAAGCACAGTAATCCACAGGCACCCAGAAGTCCTATACAAACTGGGCATATACCTGCTATGTTTAAGGGAGCAGCTAGCAGAAATCAGCCGTCGGAAGCCTCTACTGTACTACCTAGAAGACCTGCAACTGGGGATACTACAGCCCAAGTGACCTTGGCTGATCTGGCTGCTTTTCCCTGCAGCAATAGATTTTCATTACTCGCAGGCCACGTAGAGCCACCAGATACCCTCACTAGTCAAGGGAGCCAGGTGCACAGGGAGGGCATAGAGGCTAGCACATGTAATATAAAAGATGTCCAATTAGTAGTGTGTCCAGTTTTACACCCAAATAGCCTAGATATAAATAGTAGTGACAAGCAACCAAACCATATTAATGATATGCCCATCGAGGAGCCTTCTCAAAGACCGCTCACCCTGCAAATAACAGACCTGGTGCGGGAAATTAGAGCTCTTAAAGTAACTGTCAGTAGCCTCTCTAATTCCCTAAGTAAGGTACTTTTAGATGTGCAACAAGTAAAAAAACAACTGGGAACTCACACAATTTCTACAGCTAATGCCGAAGGGGCCATAAACCATGTTCTCAGCACTCTGGTAATAACAGGGGCATGGCAAGACAGAGTATTTATACAGCAGGCAGGGAAAACCTATCAACATGTATTAATACTGATCTCCCGGATCCTACACAACTAAGCAGGGCAGATCAAAATAGGGGAGGCCATCGCCAATTTGTCAATTCTACTGTGGCCCCAGACCTTTCATTAGGCCGTGTTCACTCATGGGCAGATGTGACTCAAACCCCTTGTAGTGCAGTAAGGGCCCCAGATACAAGAAGTATAGTATACATGACAAATGTACCAAAGCTTTCTCTCAGCCTATTCAAAGAAGGTGAGGGATCCCTAATAAATAAGTGCACCCAATGGATACGTCATGTAAGGGGGTGCCGGTCTGTTATAAGGGACAACATCATAGGGGCCAAAAGATATTCCCTTCCGGGGACCGCCTTTGATTTCTTTGCACTCACGTTCTCACATCGAGATCTAGTTGAGAAGCTGGTGGCCTTTGATATCCGCACCCAACATCTCACTAAAACCAATATCCGTTTCAAATGTAATCCCCCGGAAATGGCTTCACGGACGAATCCAGTCCATCCTATACCATCCCAAAATGGTGCGTCTCCCTTACAAGAGATAGATTGAAGGTTTTTTCCACCCCCGATGGTCACACCCAGGTCATGATGCCAATACCCACCAGTGAGCCTATTGTACCCCTTCTAGTAGCAAAATATTCCCTAGAGTCGACTAGCCTCACTAATATTAAGAGTGGGGCGGGTTGTACACCAGGGACTCTGGAGCCTGGGATTAGGATGACACTGGAATTACACCTAACATCACGTAGAATAGCGCTCTTGTCATGGGATATTGCTGGGTTGAGGTCCAAGGGCACCTCCCCTGACTGGAACAGCTTTGTTGGACGGTATGACATCTGCGCTTTTCAGGTAACCTGGACCGTGGATCGAGTTTATCACCTAGGGTATTTAAACTATTACATTCCAGCAACTCATGGCAGAAAGGGTCGTTCATCGGGGGGGGGTTAACAATCTGGGTTCGCTAGGATATTGGCCTTAAGATACAGGAACTCCCAAACCAGTGCAATGATATTCTTCCCATCCGGTTGGTGACCCGCCCCATGGTAACATTGATATTTATAAAGTATATGCGAGAGGGCATGGTGGGGGACAGAGGTCCAAAACTATAATGGCCCTAGATGAGCTCCTAGACACCCACTCTTGAGCCACTTCAGTTGTAATAGCGGGGGGTTTTAACTCGACTTTTGAACCTCTTGATAGTGAGGAAAATGACCTAGCAAGGGAGGAAGATGCGCAGTGGGGTATTCCATGCCTTGAAATATCACCAGTAAAAAAATGGACAGAAGCAGCTATCCAACTTAAAGCGATATGTCTAGAAAAAGGCTTAAGGGTGCCCAATGGTAGAACCATCTCTGACAGGCAAGGGGCTAATACGTTCAATAACGGCTATCATTCTAGCCGTATTGACCATCTTTTAATTAAGCAAAAATTATGGCACGCCCTTGAGGACATGGTCGTTCTGGACCGTGTGGAGCATGTTGACAACCCATTATGTTCCGTATTTGAATTTAGGAATCTACACAAACCAACACAACCCCTTAATTTATCCACCACCAGAGTCTTGCAAATTACCAATGACATGCAGCAACTAAAATGGTCCATGATCCTAGAAAAACCAGATACTCTGTCCACTATCGCCAGTGATGTTGAGAATGCGCTAGCAGAGATGGAGGTTTCTCTCCTTAATTCTCAGCCAATTAATGAAATAACAGCGATCCATAATACACTATTTGCTAAAATGAGCTCACACTTTCAAAGACCCCATAGGGCTAAGGAGAACTGTATTAATCCCTAGCACCACTGGTTTAACAAAGAATGCAATCAAGCCCGCAGACTTTTAGGGGAGACCATTAGATCAGGAGAGTCGCGTAGAGTTTAGAATGCCAGGAAAATCTACAAGAAGGCGCTGGAAAATGCTAAAAAAAACATGGGATGAAAACAGATGGCAGGATCTTAAACTAACATGCACAGGAACAATTTCCAACGTTTCTGGAATTTGGTAAAATGGGGTTAGGGTGGAGTCTCACTGCCCCCTCAAAACCATGTAGCACCAGACTCCTGGGCAAATCATTTCGCCATTCAATATACCAATGACGATCAAGAGGTTAGTGAGTTCTCTCCTACCCATTTTTACTTAATCAACAAGGTTTTTTACCTAGCTGACTTAAGAGCTGCCCTTAGTGCCATCGCAGGGGGGAGAGCGCCAGGCATCGACAGTATTCCGGCAGATATCTTTTTACATGACAAGGCCAAATGGAGCAGGTACACAATGCTGTTGGCAAATGCCATTGCTCATGGTGCCCTGATCCCTGACACCTGGAGGGGGGCAGAGATTATCCCAGTATATAAAAAAGGTGATAAGTCATTGCCAAGAAACTACAGGACAATAAGCCTACCAGATTCTATCCAAAAGGTGGTGGCCTGCCTTGTCCTGGCAAAGGTTCAAGAGTGGATAGATGCTAATGATGTCCTAACCCCAATCCAGTCAGTCTTTCGGGCAAATATTAGTACTATAGACTATAGACCAGGTCTTCCAATTTATATTAATATAGTAGTCCTTGGCAAGGGCAGCATGTATGCTGCCTTTGTCGACCTTAAGTCAGCTTTTGACCCAGTATCACGCAACAAACTCTGGGTGGTGCTACATGAGCTGGGGATACCCACGGATTTGCTCTCCCTTATTGCCCGCCTTCACGAGAAAAATTGTGCACAAATACGATGGGGCTCACAGGGGAATATAACAGATTCCTTTCCCATAGAGAAGGGAGTGTGCCAAGGGTGTGTTATGGCACCCACACTATTCTCCCTGTTTATTAATGGAGTAGCTACATTTTTAATTACCACCCCCAATGATGCACCGGTATTAGCAGGCAAAAAGATCCCAATTTTAATGTTTGCTGACAACGCGCTTATTATTTCAAAAACCCCTAGTGGCCTACAGCATGCGCTGCTATGTTTTGAAGATTTTTGCTCTTTACGAGGCCTACAAATTAATGCAGCAAAGACTAAGTTTATGACCTTTAAACAGCATAGAACATTCAGGGAGAGAATAACTTTGGATGGACACCTCTAGAATAGGTAGACGCGCTTACTTACCTAGGTATCATCCTGCAGAAGGAAATGAAATGGAGGCCACACATTGATACTATGTCATTGAAACATCGCCAATTAGCTGGTGCTTTAAATAATGAATTTAAAACATCTTTGACAAAGCCAGTCAAACCAGCAGATTTATAATGCGAAAGTAGTGAGCTCGGTCTTATATGGGACAGACTTATGGGGCTTTGAGAAACTCACACAGCTAGCCATAGCGGAAAACAGGTTCCTTCGAATGATCACCAGTCTACCACAAAGTACTCCTGTGCTACCCCTATTGAATGACTTAGGCAGGAAAGCACTGGTAGACTTAGCTAGGCTACCCCGGAACTGGCTACCTTTGCGGATGGCCTTAGGGATATTATAGAGGCGGATCATTTCCGCAAAATCAGTTGACTACGTGATATTAGGGGTGCCCTGATCAGAATGGGTCTGCTGAACCTTTAGGAAACTCCATCTAGTACCCAGTTCCCATCAAAAGATATAATTAAGAAAAAATACTGGGAAATGGTCGAACAAAATATCATCAGAAAAAGCGACTGTACAACGCTTACGGGGAGCTTTTTAACATTTAAACCTTGGCAAAGCTTTGAGCATTATTGGGACGTAATTTTAAAACCTTTTCATCGTAAACTGTACTTTCAATTCAGAGTGGGCTGCCTACCATTAAAGTCTTTTACTGCTAAATGGGCCACACCAGGCAACAATAAATGCCCTACTTGTACTGGTCAAGAAGAAACCTATTTCCACGTATTGTTTGTCTGCCCCGCCTATGCTGGTCCCTGTAAAGTATGGCTTGTGCAGGCTTGTAGGAATTTGATTACCAGACTAAGTAGTGTCACCCTGAGAATTTTGCAAACTGACTCATCACCTCGTCATGCAATCCCGGTAGTCAAGTTCTTGAGATGGATGTGGTCTATAAGATCAAAACTATTGTCTGTGAATCATTGAACTTGGAATTATGTCTATGTGGATGTGATATTAGAACTCTACTCTTGAGCTTTGGCGTTCCCAAAAGACTTTAGTGTTCTTGTAACTTATTTGTAATTACCCCTCTCGCTGCTCTTGTCTCATGAACTTGTCTTTTTTAACGTATTATGATGAATTGACTCTTTCTTTTGATTATTTGTATATTTTAAAAAAATATTTTAATCCACTGTTTTATACTCTTAAATAGTATTTTATGTAACAATGCTTTTATGACATGTATTGTCGAATAAAGCTTATTTGAATTGAATTGATTATGTACAAACGTCTGCTTGTACAAGGACCAGAGTTTAGGCCTCATCTTGCAATCAGATATGTCAGTAGGAGGCTTGGGTTACTAAACGTGAAAAACACACACCTGCACAAATCTCAGCCAATTAAGATTCACACTGTTTCAGCTCAACTCAAAACCCTAGAGCTATCTAATTCTAGTGGGTAGAAGTAACGAGTCCAGCTCAAACAGAAATTAAACACAAGGCAGATTGCCTTAAAAGGACATCCTTCAAAACAATGGTGACAATGAAACACGCATAGCATCATAATAAATTGATTAACCCACTAAGGTGAAAATAAGAGCAGACACAACTCATACAGAACATCTGAGCCCCTGACTATCCTCAGCTAAGCTTGTGCCACAGACCAACAGTGAACGAGTAAAAGGTGCACGAACAGCAAGAACCATTGTGAAATTTGTCAATAGGTCAGGATTTTGCATAATATCTAGGGCACTTTTGATGGGAGAAGGCGAAGCAGAGTACACAACAAAACACCACACTCTTCATTACAGTAGAGGAAGAACATCGTAACAAAAGTATTGCTAACCTAAATATCATGGACGTAGGTTGTGAGGAAGTGGTTTCTGGCCACCTTAAATCCCCTAGTTTTTTTAATTTTGGACCTCTGGTAGTTTGGACCTCTGTCATGAGTGATTCCCTCAAATTGAGCCTAATTTACTTGAAGCTTCTGAACATATTATATTGGTTGATTAACGGTTGTGCCCACATTTTTAAATAAGTCTTGCCCATAGAAAATTGGAGGTCAGATGGTCAGTTCTGGTTACACATGAAGATATGTGCACGCATGAGTACACGTGTGTGTACTACACGAGTAGAAATATTCTCTAACACAATCTAATATCTGTGCGCAGGTAACTTATCACAGATGGGACCTTGATAAAATGAATATGGTTTGAAAAAGCCTTATAATTCAGTTGGGCGTCCCAAAGAAATACCCTATTTGGGTTTGACTAGAGCAGTGATACTCAAAGTACGGCCCGGGGCCGCATGCGGCCCTCCTGACCTTTACATGCGGCCCCCTGGGCAACAGCAGCACTGGGCTGCCGTTTACTTGACTCAGCACTAACATGAAAAAAGTTAAATATACAGCAAACACTTATTTAAAGGTTAATTGCAGTTAGGGAAAGGAAGAAACTAGGCCCTTAACTTTAGGAACACCTTCATTTGTAAAGACAGCCACTAGATATACATTCCTTGCTTCCCCTACACTCACTTTACACCCCCCGCTGGCATCAGTGCGGCCCTCGGTCACACCATTGACCAAACTTTGCGGCCCCCAGGAAAATGTTTGTGAGTACCCATGGACTAGAGTGTGAATCTGTTGCGCTCTAGTGTTAATCTGTGGTGTTTTACTGCAGTCATACTCTGGGTGAATACTGCACCAAAATATTCGTTTTGAATTGGCTCAACAAAGGGAAGTAGTTAACATCACTTTCACTATGGGGCATATTCCCAAGAACGTGTGATAACCATTGCAAAAGTTACTTAACGCAACCCTCAACATCGCAGTCCATCGCGGGAAATTTATGCCGTGTTAACCAAGTATTCACAACACGGCGGTACCATGCGATAGTCTCCAGATAACTCGTCAACTGACTGCGTTAAAATCAACGCCACACCGGAAAAATGCAAAACACGAACGCAAAAAAAAGCTGCGATGAGGCCAATCGCGATACTAAAATTAGCGAAACCCAGCTACAGGCCTGCAATTCACACGCATCAGGCGGGAACAAGCACCATAAAAATAGAAAAAAAACAGACAAACAAATGCCAAACAACAGCGAAGCACAATGGACATTGCCGGAGCAAGTACGGAGGAGAACCAGAACCCCACAAGCCCCCCTGAGGACCATCCTGGGACCTCGGGGTCAGGGAAGGGCAAGGACAAGAAGAGTAGGAAGAAGCGGTTCAGTCCGCAGGAAAACAGGATCCTGATAACGGAGGTGACAGAACACCATGAACAACTGTTCGTCACCTCCACTGTGTCATTGGCAACAAAAAATGGACCATGGCAGTCCATCGTGGACAAGGTGAATACAGTCGGAGTGCTGAAGAGGACAATGGACGAGGTCAAGAGGCGCTGGAATGATGTCAAGCGCAAAACCAAGCAGAAACTCGCCAACAACCTGAAGGCAGCAATGCAGACTGGAGGTGGGAGCCCAGCGCCACAGGAGGAGCTGGACGACATGGAGGAAATGGTGTCCACAGTCATCAGTGGGGAGACGGTGGCAGGAGTTGGGGGACCGGACACTGCTCAACCGGACCCGACACAACAGCAACAGGGTGAGTAACGACCAGGGCCTGGGGGGATGGGGGGAGATGGGCACAATGGCACACATGCACAATTAAGTTGAGCACATCTGCGGACAAACCATGCCTCAGACCACCAACTCCCACCAAGAGACCAATGTACCCAAGTATGCAACATGTCAGCACTGTACAAGCACAGAAGTCAAAGGCACACCTCATGAAAGGGATAAGGGGCAGCAAAATCTGAGCTGCAGGGGCGACTCCCCCAAAATGCAGCACACACATCACATGCAGAGCACATCTACATTGACAACGATGTGACACAATCCGCAAAACATCTAAAACAGAACACAGGACACAACTGGCGCCGCTTGGGTGCAGACACTGGCCAATCACATTTGGCATTGCAGGGAAATGTGCGTTGATAATGTACAAGTACAAACACACACATGTCTGTTGTCGAAATGTCCACTGTCCCCCATCAAATAGTCAGCTCCTCCCAAACAGCCACAATGTACCCTGTCATGCTGTCTGCATGAAAACATGTACAATGCGACAACATACATGTGGACACATTGTTAAACTGCATCTCCCCTTCACATTGCAGAGGGAGAATCAACACCTCCTGCAGAGCAGCCCGACCCTCTCTTCTCTGGAGACGAAGAGGACCACCACAGCTTCGACTCTGACGCCCTCCAACTGCTCGTGGACAGCCTACGCAGCCCACTTCCAGGAGCAGGGCAGCCCAGCTGCTACGAGGAGACCCCAACCCCTGCACAGACCACACAGCACCCACCACCTCTGCTGGCTCCCCGGACCCCCACGAAGAACACATGGCCTTCCAACGCCGTGTTTTGGGGTGCCAGGAGAATCTGGCTGAACAGGTGCGGGTGGGCTTCGACCGCATGGCAGACAAACTAGATGCCATACGTGGGTGTCTAAGTCCCATCAGGGACCACTCACGGTCCCTAACGGACACCCACAGTCCGCTCCATGCTCTCCAATGGACTATGGCTGACATCGCTGGAGCCCTGACTCAGAGATTAGTACAACTGTCCAGTCCGAGTGGCTCTAGCGATGTCACACGGGAGTTGGGAAACATGCGGAGGTTAATGGAGACCATGGAGCGGGTGAATGCGGAACGAGCGGCTGCCACGGCTGCACACCAGCGAGAGGTAGCTGGGTTCCTCAATGACCTCAGGACCATCCTCATGGCTTTGCTGCCACAAGGCCTGGCGCGGATGCATGCTGCTGCCACCACTCCATCCACATCTCCGCCCCCTGATGTGTCACTGCCACACAATGCTGGAGACAGAACACCACCACCCACACGTGAGGCACATGAAACAGCAGAGGACGAAGATGCGGATGATTCTGCCCTTGTGGTAAGAAGGACGCAGCAGCATGCATCTCAGCCATAGGTCCGGCTTCAGCTTGGTACTGCCCTCTGCATCATCACCTTCCACTGTCCCCCGATGCACTCTGCGACACTCACCTTGGACCTCAACATGAACTGCCATATGCTGTTTGATCGCCATTGACACAGCAATCAGACTGCGGACTGAACTCGTCCTCTTCTTTGGACTTGTCATTCCCTGAAGGACCCTGGCTGGCCCTCCACGGGACAACATCGTCATGAGGGGTTTGCATGGCCCTGTACTGCTCCAGATGCAACACTCCACTGAATGTGCATTAAACATTCATATTCACACAGATGTGTCATGTCTTTGGTCTTTCAAGTGTGGAAGTATGGATGAATGTAGGCTCACTGGACTCCTCTTACGTCCATGTGGCTCATGTCGTGGCACAGGGGGCACGGGGTGACACTTTGCCGAATGCGGTCCCGGTGGCGCTGACACAACAACAGGGACACACGCATGAGTTACTTCCTTGTCCAGCCCAGTAAGGAACCACGCCCAGGGCCCTGGGGTAATTTACGCACCCTTACGCTGGACTGGCATACGCCAGGCCAGCCCACTCCGCTTACGCTCACAGGGGGGGCGGCAACGCTACATGTCCCATGTCTTTCCTGTAGTGATCTGCTGCTCACAGGTCTAGTTGTCAGCATGCCACAGCCACTCCCTCACGGCTGGTGTACACCCACACCACACCCATCCAGCACACGCGTCACAGGACATGTGACCTTGCCAATATAAAGGGCCGGGCGCACGTGCCTGACGCCATGTTCGCTCTCTATCTGGGTGCATCCGTGTGGTGTCAATGTAGGCATGAGGGCCTCGGGCCCTGCAACATCACATTCCCCAGGGCCGGAGGTGACATGATGGCATCCACAACACAATACCCAATAATACAGGGTCCATGACTTTGGGACACAGACTTGGTGGCACTGGATACATTGCGGCCGGCACAGGCACACCGCCACGGGATGGTGACTTTGGGTGCACTGAGGTAGGGGCACCTTAAGTGCTGAGCGGGTGTGCAGCCTGCGATGATGCCCCGTACCGGCGGTCCGGACTGCTCAGGATTTGTGTGCCCTGCTGGACCGCAGTGTAGGCCAGAGCCAGCGGGCAGCGTGGGCCTACCGCCACGTGGCGTCGCATCCCGGATCACAGAGTTAGTGGCACCTCAAGGGCTTAGCGGGTGTGCAGCCTGCGATGATGCCGGGTGCACTGGTATGTCCTCTGCCATGGCGAAATCAAGACCCAGAATCATATGTGAGACCTGGTGGCCAGCGGAGCGGGCTGCATGATGTGGAGGGTGCCTTGTCCGCGGGCCCCGGGCATGTGGCTTGCAGTGGCACATGGTGGGCCCTCATTGCTACATGCCAAGGGCGGAAGGTGAGCAGTGAGACCTGGGTGCACAGGGGCGGGCATGCACTGCTGGGTGGCGGGAGGGGCTGGGGTGCCTCTGCCTGGGTGCGCAGGGGCGGACAGGCGATGATGTCTTGTGCAATTGTATGTACTCTGCCATTCATGTATCTGGACTCTGTTTCAGATGACGGATCTGATTCAGATGTGTGACCTGGTGAACTGCACTACATACCGGCATGTGGTTGGAGACACACCGGTGGCAGCAGGTGAGCAGTGTGGCCTGGGTGCGCATTGTCGGCACTGTCTCTCCCTGTCCATCTCTTCTGTTATCTGTGTCTCACTCCCCCTCCTTGTCCATCTTTCTCTCGCTCCCCCTCTCTGTCCGTCTTTCTCTCGATCCCCCTCTCTGTCCGTCTTTCTCTGGCTCCCCCTCTCTGTCCGTCTTTCTCTGGCTCCCCCTCTCTGTCCGTCTTTCTCTGGCTCCCCCTCTCTGTCCGTCTTTCTCTCGCTCCCTCTCTTTCTCTCTTTCTCTTCTTCGCTCTCTCTCAGTCCTTTGATGTGTGCAAGACACACCTTCTCATCATGATTTTTGTCTTGCAGGCTGTGACCTACGGATTGTCCCGAGGGGAGCCGCCATGTGTCTTCATTTCTGTTCTGTGTTTCTTTGAATGAATTTTCATTTGTTACATCGAAGGTGTATGTGTGATGCTCATTTTTGTGACGACACATGCATGTCACCAAATGTGGTTGTGCGACATCAGGCGGACTATTTGGTACATGATTCTGTGTGGTTGATGTGGCATGTATTTGGCCGGGGGGGGTGCCCGGGGAGTGGGGGTCCTGGGGGTGGTGGCGGTGGGTGTTGTGGCCCTGTTGGGGCTCCGAGCTGCATGATCAGTGGCTCCATGGCATCTGTTGCCCTTCAGGTGTGGCTCTGGGCTGGGCTCCATTTTGTGGTGCAGGCTGTGGTCCGACTTTGCACCAGGTCAGAGCAGATGTTAGTTTCCTGCTGCTAACGCGCCTTATCACCTGTTTTGTGGTCTTGTCGCCGATCTGGCTGGTCGTTGAGAATGTTGCGGAGTGGTGTTTTCGTGCCTTTTTGCACGGGAACTCCTACTCTGCATCTCATTAGCGATAGTTGCGGGGGTCATCTGTGGCGATGTTTTTTGCGGCTGCTATCGCGGGTAAACTGGTGTTATGGGCTGTTAACACCAGCTTGTGAATGGGGTGATAAATTTATCGCAACTTTGGCTGCGATAAAGTGCTGTTAACTCGGCGATGGCTCCTTGAGAATATGCCCCTATGTTTGAAAAGGTCCAAAGAGTAAATGTAATATTAATTTGGCCATAATTGAACACCTTCACATACTTTTTGTTTTACAATATTTCACGGAGTCAACCTTATGGAAATTAAAGCTTTTAACTAGGGTACTGGGGTAAATTACTCTGCTTACAAGCAGGTAGATCAAATTCACATTTCACTGACAAGCCTGGGCATGTCTTTCCCATAGCAAAACAGGGAAACACGCAGACCTTTGGCACCAGTCACACTAGAGGCCCCATTTGAAGAGAAGGAGTCCAAAGTTTAAAGTTTATTGACAGATCAAAAACAATTATTTCATCGCCAGACAGCAAATAAAACAATGTACCTTCATTTCAATATGTAAATGCATTGATTAAAAAAGATTTTAAAAATCACACATAAATAGTAAAAAGACTCTAGCTTAACAGCATCCATTAATAAATACATTAAAAGAACCAGAATAAAAAATATATATATTTATCAATGGCACTCAGACCCTCTCAACCACAACCATTAGAGTTTCAATAATTCTTTTTGTCTTATGGCCCAGGCTGCAAAAATAAATTTAGAGACTGAAACCACTACCACTGAGGTAGATTAGCTCTAACAGGTCTTAAGGGTATTGACTCGATCTAAGATTTTCAAACTATGTATAAAGGAGCAATCCACCTACTTCTGGTCAAAGCGTATTTAGGACAGAAGAAGAGTAGGTGTTCGTCTGTTTCATCGGTGAAAATACATAATTTGCAGCTTCTGGTGCTGCCTACAGTGGAAACCCAGCATGCGGTAAAGGCAGCAATGGGGAGGGTCCATACCTAAACTGCAGGAACAAGCTGCGGTCATGCAATGGTCTGATGTAGTCAAAGAACTCTTCGGCCTTGGATCCAGCTTTATACATTAGAAACCATTTGGTCACTGTTCCTCTATGGCTGTCCTGTTCAGTCCGTGAGATTACTATCTACCAATATCTTTGCTTGACCATTGGAGCAGCATTTGTCGGGAGAGACCCTGTGTCATCCCAAAACTCTGTTAATCCTAGCTCAATCCGTGCACTTCTCAAATTCTTTAACCACTCTATCTTCAGGATTACTTGCCTGCACTGTGTTACATCACTAAGTCTGGACCTATAGCTTTGCAGTTCACTAGTGGTCCATTAACAGTCCTGATACAGCAACTGTCTTAAACCAGCAAGCTCAGCAACAGGATGAATTCCAAGATCTAATGTTAGGGGCAACAGGGGGGTCCCCGTCCCCATCCCTGTAATGGCTCTCAAGAAATTATTCTCCTTAACACCCAGAGTGCTCAGATTACACTCTCCGCAGAGTTGTGCCCCATGCAGGGCTACTCCCCTTACCTGCATTTTATAGATGTCAAACGCAGGGTTTTCCGGGAACCACTGTGCTATTTTTACCATTCTGATAATGGCCCCTGCTCGGTGATTTGCGGCCTGAGAGCCTTTAGTTATCTGAGGAGTCAGTTTGGCTGTCTCAGTTAGGTGTGGAGTTGAGTTCCAGGGCCTGCAGGCAACCACTTGATTTTGCCATCATCAAAATCTTACAGGATGCTGCACAGCAGGGTGGATGACGCTTTGAACTGCTCCCAGAAGTTGTCTGTCAGGGCAGGGATTATGGGGCACATCTTGATTTAGCCCACCTCCTAAACTCTTCGTTTCCAGTTTTGAAACCCTGCACAAGAGAAAAGACTTTGAGAACAAAAGGAAGTACAAAGGAGGAGGCAATAACCCACTTTGGGAATGAAACTCACTCTGGAGTGGATGAATATTCTGTACCTATTCTTCTAGGGACTCTGTAAACTCAGAATCCAAGGCCAGGGGCACTGGCCCTCCCGATCCCTTAGGGGGACAATAGAGGATGGACTTGTAGGTCCCACGTAAAAGAGGGTTTGTCTTTAACGTCCGTGGATTAGTTATGGCTGGATGTGCCCTAGGACTGCGGCATGACACACATGCTCTGAAAGTGCTCAGGAGGCTGTGGGACCTCTGGAGTGAAGACAAGCACTGGTGCCATGGGTGTTGCAAGTGAGAGACCTCGGGCCAAAGAGACTGCTAGCAGCAGAAGGGCAGGTCGTAGGAGTTTTCCCATTAGAGGAAGCGCAAGCTGTTTTAAAAAGAAAGCTAAACAAATCTGTAAAAAGTCCAGGAATCCTGAAACTAACAATCTTGGTGGTTGAAGCACACAACCAGGAGCAGGATGCAACAAACCCTGTTCAAAAAGGCCCAGTGGGACTGGAGAAATAGGCATTTGTCCCTGCAGCCAAGTTTGTGCTGCCTGGAGGATCGAAAGTGGCACCAGCCAAAAAAAGCTGCACTTCATCCAGCAGCTTCATTAAAGTATTCCATGGAGAGGCATGGTGCCATAGGCACTAGCCCAGCAACAGCTCACAGTGCCCCTCATTCTCCACCATCAAAATTCCCTGGGTAGGGCCAATATCCTTGGGGAGTGTTGGAATATTGAGCATGTGGTATTCAGGAAACAAACTCACAGCAGGTGGGACCAGAAAGCCTGTTAGCTCTGGGCCTAGGAAAAGCAGCTTATAAGGTGAGGGTACTTCCCCAAAACCCCAACAACAATGCCTATCTCCCACCTTTAGTGCATACACTGGAGGACCCATTCAGAGGAGAGAGGGGCAGGAGAATTAGGCATCTGCATCCATCTTCCCCAATAGTGCTGGAAGGAGGGCATTGGCTAGTCTAGCTGCAGTGGCGTAGGGCTGCTGCACATCGTTTACTCGCTGAGTACAGGAGCTCCACATGAGGGGCAGGGGCTCCAGGAAGAAAAAAAGGAAGAGAAAAACAGGGCCAATGACAGCATCAGCAGGAAATTAGGAAGACGTCCTCCGGTTGAATTGCTTCAGATCTATAGAGCAAAGTGTGTAGCTATTGCCACATATGGTGCGGGAATATGGGGGTACGCCAATGTAGGCTCATTACAAGTGGTAGAAAATACGTTTTTTAGGTTCCTCCTGGCAGTACCAGATAGCACCTCAACACGTTTGTCACTTGGAATTGGGCATGCCCTATTTAGAGGATATTATCAAGATCCAGCCAATCTTATTGTGGCATAGAGTGTGGACTGCCGATGAGACTGATTTTAATAGCCACATCCTGAAGGACGCCCTAGGGATTGATGGGGTTAAGAATATAAGATGGTTAGGGTATATTAAAATGTTTCTTGTTAAATTTGGACATGTAGAATATTTTAATGATCCAGATTCTAGGTGTGAAGTCCCCAGGAAAGAACTTAAAGCTAGCTGTTTGCTTTTTTTGGGAGAATGCAGAACCACCTTAGAAATGAGTAAATCAACGGTCCAAACCCATTATATCATTTTGGCAACTCCAACAGACTATGATAGATTCTTGCTATCAAGTTTTAGACTGAATATTTTATTTAGATCCTTAAGCTTTCCCGAACGGAATGACTGGTCGAAAATTTTATGTAATTGCCCCTGCGATGATATCTCTGCACAGTCGACCATACATATATTGTTTTTTTGTAAATTTTATAACAGTTCGAGGAGGAAATGGATTATCCCTGTATTGAGAAAATTTGGCTTGAGACAATACCGACCTGCACTTTTGGCGCTACAAACCTTAGATGATGAATTTACGATTGCCTCTGTGACAGCCTTTTTAAAAAATATTTTTAAATATCGTAAAACTATTTTGATGTGAATCTGAGATAATTGTATTTTTATATTATTTTAATATATTGTTATTGCTGGATTGTGCAATGTACTTTTATGGTCAACTTTTATGTTTACCGAATAAAGATTTCTGACTGACTGACTGACAGCATCAGTGAGAATGCTACAGGCCATTACTGCTGAAAGGAGCACCTCATCCAGCCAATCAGGTCTTCTTTCAAATTTGCACATTCGATCTGTGGTGCTGCAGGAAGATGTGGGCACCACTGTAAGTGTCTTCCATGCTTTGGTGGCTGCAGTAGAGCTAATGTCCCCACACAAACCTCCCCTCATTAATTTGAATTTTGGCATGCTAAGTCTTCCGGGACACTGAAAGCATAATCCCAGAAGAGATTTTTCCAACGTTTGGCAGCCCTCTCCGCGTTCTAAATGTTGTCTAAATGCTCTGGGGTGCATGGACCTTCGCAGATTTGGCTGTCTTGGGTTTGTGTGTTTAAATACTTCATTGATATGTGCATTCTGATAAAGTAAAATATTTCATATTTTTAATGCAATTGAAAAGTTATATCATCTTGAAAGTCTTTCAATTTTGAATGACAGTATGTTCGAGTATTTATTTTGGTGCTACCCTGACAAACCCTATTGGCCTTACTTTTTATTAAAGCATAAGTATAACTTGCACTACCGTAGATTACAGAGGTCATCAGTGATGTAATATGTGAGGTAATAAGAGGTACATCATAGCGGGCAAGTTATACGTAAGGCAGTTATGTGTAATAGGCAAATTTCAGTGCTTTTTTGGTTTTAAAACTGTGGTGATTTTTTCAGTGAATTTCTAAGATTTTTTTCAATGTAAGTTAAAATCTTACTACATTAAGTACATATAACTCCACTTTAAACTATGGGTTTTTCAGGGAATTACTATTTAAAAAAAAGTAAAGTAATATCTTAGTATGATACATGAACAGTCAACCTCCCTCCATGCATGGCCTGCAGCTAGACCCTCTACACAACTCCTCCACGGGTGGCCAACTCTTCGCAGTGCACAGCCTTTGGTCATGTGCATCTTCGGGTTGGCCATAGAGCCTGGCCTACAGTCAGACCTTGCATCCAACCCCGGCAGGCAGTTAGGCCCCCGTTAGCAGGCAACCACCCACTGACCCCCCCCCCGACCTTTTTCCTTTTTTTAAATGGTTATTTGGTCTCGTGGGAATTCTGCATGAACATAGGGGTCCACCCTGGCTCCTTTGTCACAACACTCGTCACACTACATTAACTATAACTCGCCACTCTACCATGCACTGTGTTCCCAGAAATGATGTCACTTCAGATATTGGAAGTGTTGTTATGAATGCTATGATTTCACATGCTTTAAGTCAAATAATATGCAAGGGTATAACTAGTGCATGGAGAAAGGGTGAGTTATAGTTAATGTAGTGTGGCGAGTGAAGTGACAAAATCGTGTACTGAGGTGTGTGACTTATAGTAAACTGAAGGCATTGCGCATATTTTTGAATCTAAGCTATAACTGGACATCAGTAAATTATAAATCTAAGTTGGAACAATAACTTTAGAATTTCTAAAGTTGCCATAGTTTAAGTTGGGTTTGTAAAGAAAGAAAAAAATAAAGATTTCTTTAACATAGCTTTAACCTTTGTTTTTTTTCAATACATTTAAATGGTTTTTATTTTTTTCTAAAAATGTGCTTCAAATTGTAGTGTTGAGTGTCATTTACTTGAGTGTTGTTAAGGATAGTGTCATAGAGTATATTGAAGAATAGTGTTGTATAGTCTAGTGTCATAGAGTCTAGTGTTGTACAGTGGAGTGGAATAGAGTGGAGTAGAGTGGAGTAGAGAGGAGTGGCATTGCATATAGTGGAGTAAAGTTTTATACAGTGGAGCGTTGTGTCGTATACTGGGGGGAGTATCATAGAGTGGAGTGGCGTGTTGTGCAGTGGAGTGTGTGTTTTGTTTATTAACTGTACGATTAATTAAAATCATTACAGTAAAAGCTCTTAAAAGAAAAGATAAAAGAATGAACAGAGTAAAAGTAGTTGAGCTTCAGATGGAATTTGGTTGATATGCCACCCCCCCCCCCCGGCGCCCACTCGATCAGCCTGTGGTCGCTGTCGTGTGACCTTGTGCAGGTTTCTGGAGCCCCCCAATGCTCCGTAAGAATGGTCTGCTTTAGCGGTCTGTAAGCCGTTCACCTTGGCACTTCAGTTAAAATCCATAAAATGGTGCTGTCTTAATGGGACGGGTGAGAGGGGGAAAGTACTCAGTGCTTGTTGGGGGCCAGGCTGCTTTCTTCCCCTGGCTTTGCCGTGCTCGTCACCATCGTTTGATTGTGTTCATTGGCAGCCTTTAGGGCGATCCTGATCTGATGAGTACATTTCCCCAGTCTTGCTAGGGTCGTCGTGGTTGTTGTGGAAAAGCACAAGGCTGACGCTTCACTGCACGACTTCGTCCCGTTGGTGATACATATCGGGCGTAGGAGTCGCCGACGTTCGTTTATGAGGTCGGGGCAGCAGCATAGGAGATGGAACCAAGATTCCCTCATGTAGGAGCACAGTCTGCAATTTGTGGATTCCCCCTGCGGCCCCATGCAGGGTTAAAATCGGTGATTCCTAGTATGCATAGTCTCATGAAAGGAATTTTGGTTCAGGCTTGTGGTGTAAGGGCCTCGCTGAGGTAAGGTTGTACCTTGCCTACGATATAAGAGCTGTTCAGCGGGTCTAAGTGGGGGCTTGAGCGGTGGGATTTGAGATCAAGATCAAATGATGTTTCACACACTTGTCTATTTATAGACTTTTTTCCAGGCGTTCAATGGAATTTCCAGCAGCGGTATACTCTCTTCCTCGATCTTCAGTGTGTTGAGCGCTTTGCCAAGACTGGTGTGCCATGCCAAGCGTGGCCCCTCGAAGATAAATCTCAGTTGTTGTCTTAGAGAATTGGCTGGGGCCCTTAGAATCCTTAAGTATAGTTTTATGATCTCCCCTTGGCACATCAAGTCTGGCCTTACCAGGCCTAGCTCCAGTCTTAGCCTTGACTTCCTCGCTGACCTTGGAATGAGGAGAACTGATTTATATGCTTTGGCTTGGGATGAGATGAGGAGAGCATCCTGTGACCCAGGGAAGGCCAGGTGGCCATAGTTAATGGCTGGCAGCAATTTTGCTTTTAAGGCGGTCAATATTGGTCCGGCAGTGGGGCTGATCAGGTGCTGACTCAATTGCTTTAACAGGTATATAACCTTATTGGCCTTAGAGGACTGCTGTTTCAGGTGGACGTTCGCCTGGGCCCATTCCGTGAACCAAACCCCTAGGTAGTTATATGAAGCCACTGTGTTGATTTGCAGGTTTCCCATTAGCCACTGTGCTTTCTTTTTCAGATGGTAGCTCCCAAAGATGATGACCTTGGTTTTCCCTTGGTTAACTGTGAGGTTATTATCGTTGTTAAAGTGATTCAGTGCGTTTAGGGCTCTTTGTAAGCCCACCCTCGTGTGGTCCATTATAGCTGTGTCATCGGCGTATTGTAGCACCGGCAGCCTCATGCTTCCTAGTCTTGGTGCTACTAGGCAGGCTCCTTTCAGGGCGTCCCCCAAATCCGCAGTGTACAGGTTAAAAAGGATGGGGGCCAGCACGCATCCTTGTTTCAGCCCATTGTTCGTTGTTATTTTGGGGGACACTGTGCCGGCGCTTGTTTTAACCCGCGCCCAGGTGTCTTCATATAGCGATCTAATTGCCTTCAAGAGGTTTGGCGGGATGCCCCAGTTTTCTAATTTCCACCATAACCGCCTTCGTATGACTTTGTCGAAGGCTGTGCTATAATCGACAAAGCAGCAGAAGAGTGGTGGATTTTTCTTCTTTGTTGCTTGTGTTGATAGGTGCGCTAGCGCCAGTACATTGTCCCTGGTCGATGACTGTGACCTGAAGCCGGTCTGATAGGAGGGATATGATACTTTTTTCTTCCTCCCAAGTCTCCAGGTCCTTCAATAGAAGGCGGGCATAGGCCTTGGCTTCGAGATCGAGCAAGGCGATGAGCCTGTAATTTGATGGCTTTAACAGATCCCCTTTTTTGAAAATAGGGACTAATATGGAGCCCCTCCAAGAATCAGGGGTTTTGGCTGTAATAAAAATATAGTTGTAGAGAGGAGTTAGAGTTGTTGCCCAGAAATCGGGGGCCTTTTTAAAAACCGGTGCGGGTATCCCATTGGGCCCGGGGGCCCCATCATTCTTCATGTTCTTAAGGATCTTAATGACCATTTGAGGGTTTATCTGGGCTGGCGGTGTGTAGTGCATCTCGGCCTGGTCTCTCTGACCCACAGGGGAGTTGCCAGGGCTAGTGGTCGTTTCTCCAGTCTTTGTGCTGAATTGGTGGAGTTGGCCCACCCCGCAACTGGGGTCTTCTGCGCTGCTTTTTTTTGAAGGGTCGATTGAATATAGGTGCTTCACGTGGACCAGCCAGTCTTGCTCTGCTACTCCATTTTCTCTTTTGGCTCCTCTGCTGCTCAGCTGATTTATATGTCTCCAAAGTCCTGATGGGTTCTTCTGTTTAAGCAGGAAGAAGACTTTGATCCATTCTCTCTCTATGTGGGCTTTTTTGTGTTCCGACAATTTCTTCCTTAGGGCTGCCCTCAGTGATGCGACCCAAGGACCATTCGTTTGTCTCCCCCTCTTTTCTTTATTACAAGGGCCTTGCACAGGAGCCGTTTACTTTCACGTATATCTTTAGTTGGGCGCATGCTTCCAGTTGTTGGTTGCGCTTTGGACCTAGGGCGTTGTGACTGGGGATGACCCATCTTCGCTTGTAGCTCCTCTACCGTGAACTCCCAGTCCTTTATCGGTGAGTGCAACGTTGCTGGGCTCCCTTCCTGTTTCTGATCCAACCAGTTTTGGAGCTTCGTGCCTGTCTCATCTGAGCATCTAATCCTCCTAAGGAGACTGTGTTTTTCATCCCCTCTTGACTCTCCGATGACTTGGAGAGTGGTGGCTGACGGTACTTCCAGCTGAAACACTGCTCTTAGTGGCCTGTGGTCGCTTTCCGTCCTATCCTCGACTACAAAGTCTTCCAAACTAGCCGCCATTGCTTCACTGACCATGATGTAATCGATTCTTGAGATGTCCTGAAAGGTCGGTTGTGGGTGCCCAGAGTTCGAGCGTGCTTCTTTCAATGCATGAGTTGAGATTAGCTTGTGATTATTGAGTAGATCATGGAGGGGTGCGGCCCTGCCCGACCCCCGGGATGGAGGTACGGCTTTATCGAGGTCCTTCAGGTTAAAGTCCCCAGCTAGAATAACCTGGTGGAATTTGTATTTAGTTAAGAGGTCATCTAGTTTCCATGTCAGTGCCTCCATCTGGTCTTTCCTGGTGGTCTGTGCCGGGTTGATGTAGCAATTTATTATCAGGAGGTGCATTGGCTGTGAATTGAGCTTCAGGCCTTCGATCTGTAGGGCTTGCAGCCCGGGGGAGTTCAAATTAATTCCTGTTGCAGCAAGGGTGCTTGCATGTTTTATGAAAACTGATAGGCCGCCAGACGGGCGACCAAAGAGATTCCTTTTTATTGCTGGGACATGATGTTCAAAGTACCCTGCCAATGGAGTGCTAGATAATGCCCAAATCTCTTGAACGCAGAGTATGTCTCCTGTTTCCAAGAACTGCTTCAGGTTTTCATTTTCACTGATTTTGCTGCTCCCTGCTATGTTCCATGAGATTATGGTTAATTGCTGCTTGGAAGGTGATCCTCCCCTGGCCTCACCCCTCCCAGGCCTGGTGTCGCAGCTGTTAAGGATGCTGCTGCGTACTTCTTGAAGTTCCGGTTTGGTCCGGGACAGAAGGGGTTGCGTGGATGACCCTGTGGTTGTTTTGGCATGAGATCCTGATGCCCATGAAGTCCTTGGATCCCGTCCGTCTTCTTCCAAGGAATCCTGAGCTGTTTGTCCCCTGCAGAACCGACCAAGGACCCTTGTCCCCATTGTCTGGTGCTAAGATGTGTGGATATTTTGGGTGCGACAGAGTCTGGACATCGATGCCTCACTCGGCGAGTTGTGTGGAATTGTTCAGGATGGCTTGTAGTGTTTCCTTCTGCTTTAGGCCCACCACTGTTGAGTCGCCATGTGTGTCCCCCTTGATACTCAGGAATCTCACCCATTCTAAATCTCCAGTTTGTAACTGGTCTAGATTGGCGAAGTGTTTAAAGAGGCGGAGAATATTGCACCGGTTCAGAATGTCGTGCTGTCCCGTGCTGTGGAATCTCGGGGTGAGGACTACCTCATGGACAGTAGTTGGTGTGCTCGAGGATTGGGCCGTTTTTTCCCTTCCTAGGTCGTGCGCAGCCAAGGTTGATCCAAAACTCATGCTTCCTTGTTTGCTTGTGGCTAAACCAGCTTTAGGTCTCATGCTCTGGCCTTGAATGTTCCTGGTGCCGGACTGGTGCACGGGGCTTAGCTGGAGTAATTTTGAACCGTCCGGCTGCAGCAGTGCTGTGATCCTCGCTTGCAGGGAGGTTTTTTCGGCAGGTGCAGAGCTTGTTCCCGCTATCGATTCATTCCCTGGGGGCCGACCTGAGCTTATTTGTGGCTTTTGACCCGTCGCAGTGGGATTGCTTAATAACATTGACTGCTTTTGTTGTTCTCCAGGAAGCGGGACGATGTCAGATGCCTTCTTGCCCCAGTTTTTGGCTATGAAGATTGGGTAGAGCTGACCGACTTTGACGTCCCCTTGTGGGGTAGGTCATCGGTCTTCCTTAGCTGCAATTGCCTCCCTCAGTTGTTTCTTCATCTTTTTTGCTCTCCTTGATAGCGTAGGTTCGGGAATGCCAGTTTTACTGGGAGTAGGTTCTTGCGAGTCGATTGCCAGGATGTCGCTGCCCCCGCTTCCCCTGATATTGGGGCTATGTGTACCTTGTACCATGTTGGATCTATGAGCAGAATACTCGCTCCTGTGTGCCCCTTCTTGATCCGGTCCGGCTGTTGTCTTCGGGCCGGGTTCGGTTCCTTCTGTTTGTCTCGCCGCCTGGCGGTAGTTATTTGCGGTCGCCCTATCGTCTATTTTGCTCGAAGACGGCGTTTCCCTACTTCCTTTGACTGTCTCTACTATGTCCGCTAGGATCTCGGGAAGAGACGCCCATTTTTCCATGAGGATTGAGCAGGAACAGGAACATTCCCCCGGGTTGGAGAGCAAGTACTGGGTGATCCTGTTTTCCAGTTCTTCCACCCTGGAGCTTATGTTGACTAGGCGGCCAGCAATCGATTGCAGGAGATCTATTTGGACTTCCATCTTAGATGACTGCCACAATAAAGCTCTATTAGTGGCACTGTTTGTTTCGATCGTAGGTGATTTCCGAAGAGCTACTTCTGGGCTATCATTGAGGGTGTGATGATCTACTTTTGCGTTGGCGACCCGTGGAGGCCCTAGTAGCCCCCACCCCAGCAGGTTAGGGGTTAGTTCTAGGGTTCTCTCAATTTTTTGGCCTAGATTTTGGAGGAACGAGGCTGTGAGCTCCCCTGACACTGGAGACTCTAGGGACTGGTCAGCTGGTTGCGGCCATGGGCTTGTGGGCGATAGTACGGGCAGTTTGCTCTCCTCACTCTGGAGGTCTAGGCCGAATCCGTGGCCTTTAGGCTAGTGGATTTGCGCCCTTGTTACTGCGACGTGATCCGCTTTGATCAGAGCTGTTACGCGGTTCTTCCCAGTTATAGAATTGTGTCCCTTATCTATGGATATGGGAGGGTTTTGAGCACTGGGTGATCCATTGGTCGGCGTGCAGTCGAGTTGTATGCAGGCTAAGTCGGTCATTTCTGGCTCATTACTGGGCTCCAGGCGGGGTGGTAGGCGGCCCATAGGTGTAAAAGTGTGAGCTGAGGGCCGTTCACTCAGCCTTTTAGAGCTGTTCTCTTGAGTGATGCACAGGTCACGGCCATGCAGTGATATGTTCTGGGCTGCGTGCTCCTGCCCGCCCTTGGTGATGCCCTGGTCGATGCTGGGGGTGCCATTTGTCCTGAAGAAGTACCTGATCGTCCCCCTTTGTTCTGCGTCTTGGGGCATTTCATTTAAGCTTTCTGTGAGTGATTTGCTCCTGGTAATCCTTTTGATTGAGGTATGACTATTGGAAAAATTCTCAGGGGTCATGTGCAGTCCGCCCTTTCTTTTGGGACCCATTTTGCTGAGTGAAAACGCTAGTGAAGCTTGGCTCATTTGGCTGAGGGGCTGGCTGCCAAGTGTACTGTGAAGTGATTGGTCACAGCAGATTTGTTCTTTTACTTGGCTTGCCTGTATTTGCCAGGATTTTTGAGGGAGTTGTAGGGAGTTGTAGCGGGGTGATAATGGGAATCGACGCGCCCCCCTTCTCGTGCCAGCTGTTGTTAATCCCCTGTTGTTGGTTCCCCGGCCTGCCCTGCCTTACGCTTATGCTTATCAGTGCGGATGGGTCGAGACTGGTGCCTGGGGACTGATGCCTGGCGTACCCCGGGGTGCTCCTCCAACTACCCAACTACTCCACGTCGCTCTCTTTCCGCTATGTGTGCCTCTGCTGATGGAGCTGCTTCTCTTCTCTTCTCTTTGTTAATGCAGGATGCTGGGGGTTGCAGAATGTAGCCTTTGGAGGAGGGCGTACTTTATACTGTTCACTACTGTTCACTGCCCCCAGAGTGTGGATTTGTCCCCAGCCGGATAGCAAAGGAGCAGGGAGCAGGTGGAGGAAGGCAAGCGAGGCTCACAGGGTGGGTCACAGGCTGCACACGATCTGATCGGGCCGCCTCCGTGATCCCGCCGAGGGCACACTCTCGCTGTAGCCATCAACTAATGATGACCGCGCTTGCCGTGTGCTTGTGCACTGCTTTACCTGCTGTGGCTCTGAGGCCAAGCTCGCCTAAGCACCGTGATGCCCCCCGTGCAGGCGCTGTAGGGATGGAGCTGCGCTCTTGGCTCCGAGCGCCCTGCCTGTGTTGGCGTGTCCGCGTCTTCCTCCTTGCTCCGAGCGCCCTGCCCTCCGTCTGCTGCCGCCCGTGTGCGTGGGACCCCGCTGTGTGGGGGTCAGGCGAGGCAGCCAATTAGGGGGTCGGAGCAGATGGCCGGGAGCCGGGAGCCGGCGGTGTCGGCGTCTTCCTCCTCGCACGCTCATCTGCTCGTTAGAGCATGTGACCCAAATGGACCAAAGGTATTCAATGTCGGTGCAGTGGAGTGGTTTGTCATACAGTATAGTTCAGTGTCATAGAGTGGAGTGTCGTCAACTGCAGGGTCGTGGAGTCGAGTGTTGTGGAGTGGTGTGCCGATTATAGTGTCGTACAGTGGCATACAGTGGTGAAGAATGTTTACAATTTAGTGGTATAGAGTGATGTACAGTTCAGTAAATTGTAGTACAGTTCAGTTTTGGGGAGTGCAATGTCTTCCAGTGGAGTGGCAGAGAGTATTTATAGAGTAGTGTCTCCCACTGGAGTGTCGTAGAGTGTTGTGTTGTACAGTGGTCAGTGGTACAGTATTTTACAGTGTAGGAGAATGCAACAGAATGGAGTGCTGTGTCATATAGTGGAGTGTCATGTTGTAGAGAGGAGTGGAGTGGCAAGTGCTACAGTATCATACAGTGTAGAATACTGGTATAGAGTGGATGGGTATGGAGTGAAGTGTCATATAGTGTATAGAGTGCAGTAGAGTCTTGGCAGAGAGAAGTTGCATAGAATAGTGTAGGTGTCATACAGTGGACGGGCATAGAGTGGAGTGTCGAACACTGAAGTAGAGTAGGCAAAAGTATTGACATTGAAGTAGAGGAGAGTGGAGTTCAGTGGAGTTGCGTAGGTTACAGCTTGGTAAACTGTAATACAGTGGAGTGTTATGTTGCACTGTAGAGTACCGTGGAGTGGAGCAGCAAAATGGAGTGGCGTTGAGTGGAGTCATAGACAGTGGAATAGTATAGATTGGAGTGGCATACATTGCAGTGGCGTAGAGTGCAATAGCATAGAGGGGAGTAGCGTAGTGTAGTGACATACACTGGATTGGTATATAGTAGAGTGGGGTAGAGTAAAATTGCATAGAATGGAGCAGCATAGAGTGGAGTTGTATACAGCAGAATAGAATAGAGTAGATTGGCATAGAGTGAAGTAGTGTAGAGTGCAGTGGCATAGGGTAGAGTTGAGTACAGTGTAGTGTTGTACAGTGGAATGTCATACAGTAGAATAGTGTACAGTGTACTGGTGTACAGTGGAGTACTGTACAGTGGAGTGGCATACAGCAAAATAGCATAGAGTGAAGTGGCTTACAGGGGAGCAGCATACAGTGGAATAGTGTAGAGTGGTATGGCATAGAGTGGAAGAGGGTAGAGTGGAGTAGCATACAGTGAAGTGGCAGTGCACTGGCATGTAGAGGACCACCCCAAAGTAGAATGGCATACAGTGGAGTGGGATAGTGTGGAATAGCATACAGTGTAGTGTCTTAGAGTGAATTAGCGTGCAGTGAAGTGGCATACAGTAGAATAGTGTAGAGTGGTGTGGTGTGGACAGGCATACAGTGGAATAGTGTCGAGTTTAGTGGTGTAGAGTGGAGTGGTGTAGAGTTGAATAGCATAGAGTGAAGTAGCGTACAGTGTAGCAGCGTACAGTGGAGTGGTGCACACTGGAGTGGCATACAGTGAAGTGTCGTAAAGTGGAATAGCATAGAGTGGAGTGGTCTAGAGTGGAGTTGCATACAGTGGAAGAGCATAGATTGGATTGGTATACAGTGTATCAGTGTACAGTGGAGTGGGGTAGAGTAGAATATCATACAGTGGAGTTGCATACAGTTGAATAGCGTACAGTGGCGTGGCATACAGTGGAGTGGCATACAGTAGAATAGCATAGAGTGGATTGGCGTAGAGTGGAACGGCCTACAGAGGAGTAGCGTCGAGTGGAGTGTCATAGAGTGGAGTGGCCTACAGTGGAGTGGCATACAGTAGAGTGGTGTAAAGTTGAGTAGCATACACTGGAGTGACATAAAATGGAATAGAGTAGAGTGGAGTGGTATACAGTTAAATAGCATAGAGCAGAGTGCTGTACAATGGAGTGCTGCAGAGTGAAATAGCACAGAATTTAGTAAGGTACAGTGGAGTGGGGCACAGTGGAGTGTCATACACTGGAGTGGGGTAGAGTGGAGTGGAGTGGAGTAGCGAAGAGTAGGGTATAATGGTTTGGCGTACATATGTAGATTAAATTTGTCAGCAATGTAGAATATGGTGTGCAGATTAATGAAAGATGGCAATTTGTGCTCTCTTATGTTTCTCCAGAGTTTCCAAACAATGCAGAGCCTAGCATGCGGCCTTGTGTTGTTTTGTAAATGTGACTTAAGTATTGCATTGCCCATGTGAGACCATAAGTGATGCAACGTAAGCACAATACAATAATACATCTGGCCCTTAGTTTTAAATTGTGCCATGGTATACCGTGGTAACTTTGTGGTATACCGTGGTACATGCCAATGGCAAAGCAGTAAATATTGTGCTTATGGCAGCCTTTACAAAATTAAAAGGCAGAATTCTTTCTTTAATACACTTTAACTGAGTTCTGGGTTAGGTCCTTAATTATAGTTAAGTATTAGGTTTTTTTATTACTCCATAACTATTACCACTTTATTAAAGTGTTAATAGGTAGTGAAATTAATTTATAGTTTTCTATATACTTAATAAAAATATACAGACATCCTTGCTAATACCTAGGAAAAACTATTTTTTAAGAAATGTATCTTTTTAAAAACATTTTTTTACAATTGAGTGATGCTTGGTATTTCCGTGGTACATTGTACACTTTTTTATTAAGAGTTAAATATGTAAAAAAAAAACACTGTAACAAACTTTATTTGTGAAGTATAGTGTTTTACAGTGTTTTTAAAAAACTTTTTACATATATCATTTAAAAAATGTTTTAACTACCACGGCACCTGCTAGGAAGTACAGTGGTACTCCATGAATTTTTAAAAATATCTAAAAACGATATATATAATTTTCCCCCACCTATTACCGCTTGAATTAAGTGGTAATAAGTAGGGGAAAATTATCAAACCTAATACTTACCCATATCTAAGGTCCTAACTGAGAACACAGGGAAAATTGCCTGAAAAACAACATATCTGCCTATAAATTTTTGAAAGGCAGTTATTGGCCAATCACATAATGCCTTGTCATCGATAGGTACAGCAGTACTTTCGCAAAATACAATTAAATTATCGACATATATCTCTAAGTTAAAGTACCTAGTAAGTTAAAAAGTACTTATCCTACTTACCTATACTACCCAAAAGGATTATCTACCCACCATAATATATATTCCTGCCAAATTGCATTCAAATCCATTCAGCCATTTTCGCGCTACATATGAGTACAAAGTCTATGGGAAATGCATTGGTGCAAAAACGCATTTTGGGATTCCCCCTTTTTCCTTGCACCCTCTTGATGAATCTCTGCAAAACTTTACATTTTCCCCCAGTGTAGAAAAAAGGAATAGGTCTGCAAAGTTTTGTGGAGATTCATCAAATGGGCACAAAGTCATTAGCAAATAAACTTCTGAGGAATTCCTATCTTTGGTAACCCTAACTAAGCAACAAGGTGGCTACCACCACTTTGTAATATATATGTGTTCTGACTCCACTCACCCAAAAACCAGGTACTGTGAAAACAGAGAATGTCCAATCTCTCACAGAGTGTTTTGCCCTCCACGCTGACTGAAGAACAGCGGTGGGTGGAAAAGCACCGCGGGAAAGGAGGTAAACCGTGGAAAAAGGCAAGGATTCTGCATGCACAGAAGCAGCTCCTCAAAGGAAGGTATTGTGGATAGATGATCCTTCTCTGGCAAATCTCCTTTAGCAACAAGGAAGATGTAATCAGCATGGGAGTCTTTAAAGGAAACAGAGAACAGCATGAGCAAGAAAGTTATAGACAAGACATGCACAATGTTATTCTGACCCATAGAATCTTATTTGATAATGTCTGTCTGATGCTCACCAACCTCTCATGTGGCCTCCCTCCTGGAGATAATAATGGCCCTGCAGACCGCCACCCCCAGCGCCGGCTCTTGCAGTGTCCCAGGGTGCCCAAGGATGTCTTTTGGGGCCATCTTCCCCTCCTGTTACCTTCAGTAAGTTCCACACTATGGGATTGTGAGAGGTCTTCATGGTCCACCCCCTTCTCCACCACTTTGCAAACACACCTTTTGGAGCACTACTAGTTGGGGGATGAAGTCCCCATGACTGCTGAGGGTCCTTGGGGGTGAGCAACCCCTCTTGTTATCTCCAATAAGTCCCACACAGTGGGATTGCTAAGAGGTCTTCAGAGGCCATGCCCCCTTTCTCCAATGCTCTGCAAATGCGCCTCCTGGTGCACTACTGGTTGGGGAAGGAAGTCGTCTTGGATGCTGTGGGACATTGGTTGCCCAGAGGTTCTCCTGGTACCTCCAGTAAGTCCTATACAGCTGGATTCCTGAGAGCTGGTCAGAGGCCCAAAACCCATTTTTCTACCCCTCTACAAATGAGATTACTACTATAAAACAATATAGAAATTCACTGGAAAAAACAGAGGTTACAGGGACGTTATAGTTAGGAATTAGCATTTAAAAAACCTTAGAAATTCACTCAAAAAACCAAAGGTTACAGGGACCGTAAGTTAGGAAATAGAATTTTTTTAAAACGTAGAAATTCACTGAAAAAACAATGGTTATAGGGACGTTATAGTTAGGCTCAGGTTTTACTGTTGCAAAACCAGTGAAATTCAGCTGTTTGTGAGGGAGTGGGTGTATGAAAGGTTCTATGGGGGTGTGATTGGGTGAATTAGTGATTTTGTGGATGATGTCATCAGTAATATCACTGACCATGTCATGAGTGACGTAATATGTGAGGTCATAAGCAGTGCATTGTGGGGGCGTAAGTTATAATTAGCTCAGGTGATCATAACTGCTGAATTTCTTTGGGTTTGTATGATTGAAATTTCAGCCTAACTATAACGTCCTTGTACCCTTTGTATTTTTTTGTGAATTTCTAAGGTTTTAAAAAAAAATTCTATTAGCTAACTATAATGACCCTGTAACCTTGTTGCTATTTTTCGCCAGTAGGTAGTTACAGTTAGGACCTTGTTGCTATTCAAAAAGCGTTTTCTCTTTTGTCAATATCTTTGGCGCCGTTTGATGAATCTTCGCGAAATTTTCAAAACTAATGGCCCGCGCCGGTCAGCTCCTGTCTTGACAGTTTCGGGGTGATTCATCAAGTGGGGGCCAAGAAAAAAGGGGTGTCCCAAAACGTGTTTTCTCCATGTTAGTTCCCATAGGAAACTTTTGTCGCAGCTACAGCCTGAACTGCTGAACGGAATTACACCAAATTTGGCAGAAAGGTAGCTCTTGGTCCTGAGTGCACTCTTTGCTTTAAATGGTGTATATCCATTCAGAGGATTTTGAAATATTAAAGGAAAAAAATATCAATATCTGGGCGGAGCCTAACCACACATCTCATAATGAGATCTGATTGGCTGTCAGCACTTTATCCAGGAAGTGCTGGCAGCCATCTTGGGACCAATATACATGATAGCACCCCATTAAAATGCATTGCAGTGAATAAAAGGTTTTGGGGTCACCAAAAGGAGAACGTATAAAGGGTGATAACAGACTTTAGTTACATTATAATTCATTTGTTGATGGTACTGGTGGAGCAGGATATCGCAAAAAAGAAACCTGCTCTAATGAATACCCCCATAATATGTACTAACAGTAAGTAGTAATAGAAAACAAACATGCACCTTACATGAACACAAGGGAAAAATGCTTTGCGCATGCATGCACTAACGTGAGATAACGCATGAAAGAACTAAAACCATGTTTACATTGTGCTTTGGAAAAAAAAAACGAGAAATAATACATGACTAGGCCGCATGTGCATTTCGTAGTTTGCATGTTGCAGCTTGCTTTGAAATTATAAATAATACCGCTTTTGCATAAAACTATGCTAGGGAAAACGCTAACAGGGAATAGTGCAAAGGTGGGTGGTAAACAGTGAAAACTACATTATCATATAATTAATGAATGTTCATTTTCCATTTGCTATAGTGAGCTGGATGAGACGCCATTTTCCCTTAAACTTAGCCGAATAAAGGAGGGGCAGGATAAACGAGTGAAATTGATCTGTCAGAGGCACACTGAAGCGCTGAGTACAGCAGAAGAGATGCAAAGGTTGAAGGCCAATGTGATGATCGTCTGCCAAGCGATGTGACTAACTGTGGGACAGAAAGACTCCTTCCGCGGACATTGCTTAAATTTATGTATAATTGTAACATGAATTAAATTGTGTGAACGGAACTATTATGAAATCATGAGAATGGGTGTAGAACAATGAACAAGCCCAAATTCCGAGTAAAGTCACAGTGGTCTGACGGTCCATCTCTAAAATTCTCCAATCATCTGCCTAGTTCAGTAAAATGTTTCAACTGATGTGGGACGGACATGTAGGTTTTAGGGTATAATTGGGGTGCCTTTAGGGGTGTGGTTGGGTTAGGCTGGCTACAGAGAGAGAGTGGGGAGATGCATCGCTGTCCGTCGGTTTGTAGAGAGGCCTAGCTATTCCTGTCCTGTCCCGTTCCTGTCCCTGTAATCTTTGTTCCCTGATTGTATTTCAGGGGACCCCCACCATCACTTTGGCCAGAGGGGTGGTTTTCTACAGATCCTTTGGGTTAGTATTATTCTGACTCGTTCTTGAATAGTTACCTGCAAATGTATTTTGTCTCTGAAACTTTTGTCTCTTCATCTATCCACTCCTTCATGCACAATGTCATTATTTGATTGATGAGTTTGTCTCTATCTGAAATTGCTGATGTTTTTCTCCCCCTTTGTCAGTTCATTGTTTGCACTTGTGACCGTATGCATTGAGCATTTATACCATTTAATTTGAGATAAAGCTTTATTAACTTCAACGAGAGTCTGTGTTTATTTAGCTGATTGAATAGATAGTTAGATAGTAGTATCATTACCATCAACTATTCAACTAATTGGTTCATCGACCAAGTAGAAGGAAAGTTGATGTATAAGTTAGATAAGTATTTTAAAATGTCATACATGGATTTTAGAAGGAAATGAATTGAACATATATAAATTGACCCCAGCGCATCAGGGATTTGGGTGAATGTGTATGGGCCATTGTTCTGTGATGTTATTGAGTAGTGATCCCTGATTAGGTATTGGCCTTGCGCTGGATCAGTTTCTTGGTAGCAGAGGATGGTTTAATTATTGATTAGTTTGGTAATGAATATTGATTATTGATTATATGCTCTTAACAAGAAAAAGTTAGTGTCCTGTTCTATGTTGTCTAGAAGTACAGGTACGGAGATACCTGAGGAATCCCGGGAATGTAATTTAGCCTGAAATAGGCAGAAGAAGAGTGTGGTAAAGAAATCACACTGCAGAAGTACTTTGTCTGTTGTAATAATACCGAAGCTACGGAGGGCTGAAGGTGTTATATTTAGGGAAATTTCATATGAGAGTAGAGTGTCTGAAATAGCGAAGGGTCCACTTCTGAAACTCTAGCCTTATCCCCAGGAGAGTAACAAGACCTGCTGCTGCCTGAATTCTTGTTCCTGGGGGGACCACAACGTCCAGCCTGCCTTGCTCCTTCGCGGCGCCCGGCCGCCAGCATCATTAAGCAGCGCCAGGAGGCGCTTTAAAATCGGTTGCGGGCTCCCGCAGGGCGGGACCCGCTTTTGACCTGCTGCTGCCTGAATCCTTGGTCCTGTGGGGACCACAACATCCAACCTGCCTTGCTCCTTCGCAGCACCCAGCCGCCAGCATCATTAAGCAGCGCCAGGAGGCGCTTTAAAATCGTACGCAGGCTCCCGCAGCGCGGGCGGTCATGGGCCGCGCCCGTCAGAGCCCGGAGGAGGCTGGGCTGGGCCTGCTCTCTTGGTCCTGTATCACAGGCTACTTGCAAGCGGTCCTGTGGCGTTATCCCTCGCCTAGAACACAGAGGTCCTCAAAAGGTAACGTTATTGCACCAGCTTGCGATTAGTAGCTACTTGAAGGCACTGGCTTAATACAACATGGGGAAGCGAAAGCCCACTCCGGCCCAGAAAACCACTGATACCACTCTTGACGGCTTCCTGCAAAAGGCGGTGGGAGCTATTAATAAAGAGATAGAGCGCGCGGAACGTAGACTTTCCCTGGCTCCACCATATGAACTACCGCCTGTTAACCAGTTATTATCTCCAAATAATAACCCTCATATTGGTTCAGTAGAAAGTATCTCGGAGGACAGGCTTCAAGTCCCTATTGTTCACACCGTAATTGTTTTATCACAGGGTGGGACACGAGGGCCACGGGGTGATGAAGAAAGCCCTAGCATAACATCGACGGAACCTGGCAAATTGTCCGCGATAGGAGGAAAGAGGAAGCGAACAGAGAGGGTGGGGCCAGCCCGTAAGACGAACAATCAGTCGCCCAAAACCAAAAGATCCAGACAAATTTATACTGCAGGAAACGTTGCTAAGTAATCTACTGGAGGGACAGATAACGGTGGGCAGGATGGACTTGATATTTTAACTGGAAAGCTGAGTAACTTAATCCAGGATGCTATGGCACCAATTTGGTGAGACTAACTAAAATTGAGGAGCAGTTAACTATGGTTTGTAAATCCTTAGCGCCAGTAGAAGTAATTTCATCACATATCTCAACTGAGAGAGGCTTCGCGGCAAGGGGTATAGCCGAAGGGAATGGAGGCAAACGGTCGGATGTTATATCTAATGGGGCGGCCCCCAGGAATGTACCACTTATCCATAGTGTTATCCCTCCACGCCGTGGCAGTATACAAGAGATCATAAACAATAGCGCACTGGTGGAGCCAACAGAGAATTCTGCTCCCCATGAAAATTCCCTCCCACAGAGCCAACTTACGGGTCAGGGCGCCCTGGGCGGGAGTGGGATTGTAGACTGGTTACACCTGCCCCCAGAAAGTACCCCCCATACTTTTATCTTAACGGGGGTCCCAAGGTTATCCCCCAATCAAAAAGAAAGTTACCAGAGTCTTATAAATAAAGCAGTTCACTGGTGCTCTAAAAAAAAAACCATCTCATTTTAATTGGTTTGAGTATATTATTATGGCAAGGCGGGTGTGCTGGATTGGTGGCACCAAGAAAAGCATTGGAGGGGACTGTGTCGTGCTTAATTTTAGCGACACAAGTTGTGTCTATGATGCACTAAACCAGTTGAAAGACTTACCTACTGAACAGATAAAGGTTCGACCTTTGGGTTTCTTTTACCCCCAGCCAGATTTTACCCCCCAGCATGCGGCCAACTTGGCCTAGACATATTATTGATGCCCCTATGCGCCCCTCCTCCTTCCACCCTAATAGGTTTGAGGTACTTTCAGACCTAACCGAGATTGACTGACTAACTGGACAATCTGGTGGGTATTTAGATAATGACATAAAAAGTCACCTACACTGTGAAGCAGGGGGAGTTGGGACTAATGAGGCATATGGCAATATAAAGCCCCAGAGGGACCATATCATAAATCTCGCTGGTCCTTTGGGAAAGGTGAATAACCCGATATTTTGTACGGTAGCCGCAAATACAAACCCTGAAAATAGGTGTTCGGGGGAAGAGTTGCTACAAACACCAGCGGCCAGTCCATTGGTTTTACCAGATATATCACGATGATGTACTTGGCCCACCATATACCCCCAATTAAGCTAATCTCCTGGAACATAGCAGGTATTCGCTCGAAATTATCTGATGAGGAATATATCAGGGGCTTCGATGTAATTTGTCTACAGGAGACGTGGGCTAAAGAATGCATAGAGATGGATGGTTATCAGGCCTTTGATGTGCCTGCTATAGCATCGTCATCGGGGAGGGCAAAGGGAGGGTTGGTAACTTTATTTTCAGTCAGACTTGGTTCCATAAAAGTCTTTTGTGTAGATTCTTCTCAGTGGTTTCATTTGATTATGATTGTTAACATGCTCCAGGTGAGAGTCCTTCTTGTAAACTGGTACTATAATATCTTTGACTCAAATAACTGTCAAGTTAAAGAAGCCCTGCAAATGGAAATCGCTAAAGTTTCTGGGAAGTGGCAACCTTTATGTGTTTTATGGGTGGGGGATTTTAACTGCACATCCTGTGAATACAGTAATGATAGAGTTTGTGGTCTCTTGGACACAGATGATCAGTCTTTGGCGCATTTTATTCATACCCCGCAGGGAGAGGCATTGAATACCATAATCATTGAGAACAATTTGGACAGTTTGACTAATAGTTTTTCAGTCCAGTGTCCTACCTTTGTTGGTGGGAGTAGGGAAAGCTTTATTGATTTTATGTTCATTTCCAGGGAGTGCTCTTCACTGGTGTGCGATTTTCATGTGGACCCGGAAATAGAGAGTGACCACAACCCATTAATTGTTTCACTCAAAGCAATAGCTAAAAGCACAGGGGGGATGGTCGCTTGATTGATTATAATCACAATAAAGGTGTAAGAGAAAAATAAATCCAATACTCTTCGAGGAGGAAATAGTTAGATCTAATTTTGACTTGATCATGAATTGTTTGGAGCAGGATTCCCCCTCATCCACGATTGTACAGAACTTCGAACGGCTATGCACTAATGTAGCAAATAGATTGACATGCCCAGCTAGGCCCAAGCAGCACCGGGAAAGCCGCTGGTTTAATGCAGAATGCTCTAGACCCCATAACATCTTAAAACCGCCCTCCAGACTCACCCCCGTAACAGAGAACAAATAAAATTCGCAAGATGCTTATATAAAACCACCATCAGTGAGAGAAAAGAGGAGCTGAGGCGAATAGCATGGGATGACCTGGAGAAAGCTAGTGCTCTTAGAGATAGCAAAAGCTTTTGGGCCATTATCAATCGACCCCAATTCACTGAGGAAGTGGGAAAAATAGAGTCATTGATCTTGGGTGATACTTGGGAACAACACTTTGCGCCTATTTTTAACCCAAATGGTAGGGAGCTGTCAATGACTAATGAGGAGCTCCTGGCCGATATGGTGCAGGCCGTTGAGCTTAGTGCCTCACTTACGGTGATTGAGGTGGAAGAGGCAATCGCTAAGGGAATTAATAGGAAAGCTCCAGGCCCAGACAGAGTTCCATTAGATCTTTTTAAGCTATGTAAATCTTTGGGCACCCCTGCTAACACAAGTTTTTATTTCGGAGGTGGTTGGTCCAATTCCTGTATCTTGGAAAGGGGCCATAGTCGTACCCATGTTTAAAAAAGGGAATAGAAATGATCCTGCCTGTTATAGGCCTATTTCTCTAATTGACTCTACCGCTAAAGTATTGGGTAGGGTAATTCTTGCCCGATTAGAGTCATGGGCAACAAGTAAGGGGATCATTTCAAAGACACAGTATGGCTTTCGGAGGGGAATGGGAACAACAGAGCAGTGCCTAAATTTGTCCTTGATCATGGGCAACTACATGAAGGCAAAGAGTGGTTCTTTCCACCTTGCCTTCATGGACTTGTCCTGTGCATTTGATACTGTGAACAGGGGGAAATTATGGGCTCTAATGACAGATATGGGTTTTGAAAGTGCACTAATCCTGCTCCTAAAAAGGCTACACACTAATACATCTGTTTCCATAAGATTTGGACCACATGGGGAAAGGACGAAGCCTATTGCCTCAACCGAAGGAGTTCGGCAGGGGTGCATTTTAGCTCCTTTTCTTTTTTTAATCTATACAAATGGCCTGGAAGCGTTTTTATTAGGCAAGAAAATTGATTTTCCCCGCATTAAAGGCCAGCCAGTTCCGCTACTCTTGTATGCGCATGATACTGTACTTATGGCCTTGACGGCCAATAGCCTCCAAACCTCCCTGGACGCCTTTACAAATTTTATGGCGGCGTTAGACTTGAGGGTTAATTTCTCAAAGTCTTACATAATGGTATGCGGCCCAAAAAAGGTTAAAACCAGAAGTTTCAATGTAAGGGGTAAGTCCATTGAAAGGGTGGAACAGTTCACTTACTTGGGGAACATGTTTAGCAAGGATTTGAAATGGGATTCCCTGATCACGGCTAGGGCACAGCAGACAAGTAGAGTTGTGGAGGGGCTCTTTAGATTCGCCTGCAAGCGAGGTCATAAGCCAGTGCCTGAGCTGGTTACCCTATACAATGCAAAATGCTTGTCGGTTGCATCGTATGGGGCGGGCGTATGGGGCTATCAAAAAAGCTGCTCGCTACAAGTAGTGGAGAACAAGTATATAAAATGGCTGTTGATGATTCCAAGCAGCACTGCCACCTCGTTTTCTCACCGAGAAGTGGGGATGGAATACATAGAAGATCGCATTGCTGCTGCCCCCTTGCTCTTATGGGCCAAAATTTGGGTCTCAGAAGAGTTACAGTTTTCCAGGGAGATCATCGAAGACTGTATTAATTTGGACAAGTCTGTGAAGATTCCCTGGCTTCGGTTTGTGAGGGATGGGTTATCTCAGATTGGGTTGGTGGAGTACTTTGACACTCCGTCAAGTATCCCCCCAAATGCAAAGGGTATAATTAAAGAGGAGTAAAGGGTCTGGGCAAATTTGCGTCATTTACAATTGGAGGTACCCGGACCTAGCTGCCCCTTTATGCCCAATCAGCAATATTACCTATCCTTTACAACGAAGAGCCAGATGCGTTTTCTTTTAACAATATTACGCCATAGCACTCTGCACTTTTTGGTGGCGTTCCCAAAACAATCTGGGTGGATGGACAACCTTATTTCTTGCCCATGTGATAATAGAACTCCCCAGAGCACCTTGCACTTTACTCTTTTTTGTTCACTTTATAAAGAACCAAGGAGTAGATTTTTGGTACCCTTACTAATGAATATGCGCCCATGCACACATATTGAGGGGTACAGATATCTGCAATCATTGATTAATCCTGTTATTTGCACTGCTGTCTTAAATTTTATTAAAACTGCAATGGGCATTAGGAAACGTTATGAAGTGCACTAATTGGGTGGGGGATGAAACGATCTGTTTTTATTGTCTTTTTGTTAAACTGATTTAAAATTCTATGGCCATTATTACATTAATGTATAAGTATGATTTTAGCTTACAAAGGAACTTTTATCTTTTTAATATCTATTAGAAAAAAATGTTTCTTAAAATTGTATTGCTTGTTTGTAGAAACTTTTATGGCCGTGTGCCGAATAAAGTTAATTTTGATTGATTGATTGAACAAGACCTCTTTTCACACCAAAAAGTCCTCTTGTGAAATTTTGGCCTTATCCCTAGAGGAGTACCAGGTCCTCCCGGAGCTTGTTTGAAGGGTAAAATAGCGCTGGTCGTTATTAGGACTCGTAGTGAAGAAAACCTCTTGCGAAAGTGAAAACTGTCTCTTTATTAGAAAAACAGACAAGGTAGCATTGTTTTTGTGTTGTTACTCGAACCGTTGATTAAATATACTTAGAAATATATTGCCATATTATTTTGTAAAGGAAGGGTCAGTAGAAGGAGTAATACTGACGTCAGAAATAGCCACGCTGGCATTGGTCAGGCAGCGGGCGTGTATTGAGCTGTGATTGGTTGGTTGGTGTGAGCCGCGCTAGTATTTGTTGAGACTTTGCTTACGTAGCAGTGCTCTGATTGGATAGTTGGTGTGTGTCGCGCTGGTATAGGACAAGAGCTGACAAATATAATAAGTAGAATTTCGGAAAGGTCTCTGTGTTTATTTTGTTGAGATATATTAGCGTAAAGAGTCAGGAAAATGAAGTTGCTTAAAAAATAAAGAATTTCTTTATAAAATATAAACCCATTGTGTCTAGAGAGGGAATTCCTATTCCACCTCCAAGAACGCCTGCTTCCTATATGATGTTGGAGCGAGGATACCATACGTGTATGTGGTTAGAAAACTGGGTGGAATATACGAAGGATGATGGTGTTATTGCTTTCCCACAACATGGTTTGTTTAATGTCAGGATTTTGCAAAATTTGAGAAATCGAATGAATTCACTAGAGGCGAATCCCAGATTAACTCAGGGCGAAGCCTTAGGGAATGGGAAGTTGAGGCATTTCAGAGAGAGAAATATAGAGGTAACAGAAGATACAGAAATTTGATGTTTGGATATCCTTTTGAGAGTAGAGAAGAAAAGTTGAAAAGATGGAGGAGAGCTGTGGTAACAGAGGGCTTGTCCCCCGTTCTAGTTGCTGATGATCAGACAGGAGGCAAGTGTAAAGAGAAAAAGAAAAATATAGAGACTTCGAGGGATGGCCCGAACAAATCTGATGATGAGTTATTAGAGGATATTATGACCAAAAGACCTCCGCCGTATGAGGAAAACTCATGAGAGGTGACTCCAAGTGCCCCACAAATGGGAACTCCATTAACTCCACAGGTCACTGAAATAGCTAGGGTAGTACGAGAAAATGAAGTAAATTTGTTGAATAAGGCAAGACTGGAGCAAGTTCAGAAAATTAATCAGCTAAGTCTGAATACGGAAGTATTGACGGTACCCGTGACGATTGGTCCCGTGGTCCCATTGTTTGGCGAAAGGCAAAATCTGACAAAAGTATATACGTTGGCAGTACCGATAAGTAGTGTCAGGGGTGAAATGGTGACGGAAACGAATGAGGAGCAAGACCACTGACTCATTGTCAGTGAAATTGCTCTCCCACCCTCGCAGCTCCGCCATTAAGTGAGGCCTGCCCCTACCCCTGCACTCTCGAGTGTTGGTGATCGAGGCCCTCCTCCACCCGCAGGTTTCCCTGCGCCTCATCCCTGGTGGTCCAGTGGACCTCTGTCTCCTTCCTCTAACTCTGCTCTTTCACTCGTTTTTCTACCCTTTTTTATCTTTCACCTTTCTGCACTTTTCTGCATCTCTGCTCTTTTGTGCCTTATTTCTGCTCATTTTCCCTTCCTCTCGCTCTGCCCTTTCACTTGTTTTCACTCGTTTTTCTACCCTCTTTTATCTTTCACCTTTCTGCACTTTTCTGCATCTCTGCTCTTTTGTGCCTTATTTCTGCTCATTTTCCCTTCCTCTCGCTCTGCCCTTTCACTAGTTTTCACTCGTTTTTCTACCCTCTTTTATCTTTCACCTTTCTGCATCTCTGCTCTTTTGTGCCTTATTTCTGCCTATTTTCCCTTTTTTCTTTATCCCTTATTTCCTCCCTTTACCTTTCCCCGCCGCTGCTGCCCCCGCGGCCCCCCCAGCACGACCGGCCCAATACAGCTCCCCTCCCCGCTCCCGCCTCCCAGCTGTCCAGCCCTCCCCGACCCCTACTTAATGGCGGCCACTGCGGGGACAGGCGAGCAAGACCACTGACTCATTGTCAGTGAAATTGCTCTCCCACCCTCGCAGCTCCGCCAATAAGTGAGGCCTGCCCCTGCCCCTGCACTCTCGAGTGTTGGTGATCGAGGCCCTCCTCCACCCGCAGGTTTCCTGCGCCTCATCCCTGGTGGTCCAGTGGACCTCTGTCTCCTTCCTCTAACTCTGCTCTTTCACTCGTTTTTCTACCCTTTTTATCTTTCACCTTTCTGCACTTTTCTGCATCTCTGCTCTTTTGTGCCTTATTTCTGCTCATTTTCCCTTCCTCTCGCTCTGCCCTTTCACTTGTTTTCACTCGTTTTTCTACCCTCTTTTATCTTTCACCTTTCTGCACTTTTCTGCATCTCTGCTCTTTTGTGCCTTATTTCTGCTCATTTTCCCTTCCTCTCGCTCTGCCCTTTCACTAGTTTTCACTCGTTTTTCTACCCTCTTTTATCTTTCACCTTTCTGCATCTCTGCTCTTTTGTGCCTTATTTCTGCCTATTTTCCCTTTTTTCTTTATCCCTTATTTCCTCCCTTTACCTTTCCCCGCCGCTGCTGCCCCGCGGCCCCTCCCCCCAGCGCGACCGGCCCAATCCAGCTCCCCTCCCGCTCCCGCCTCCCAGCTGTCCAGCCCTCCCCGACCCCTACTTAATGGCGGCCACTGCGGGGACAGGCGAGCAAGACCACTGACTCATTGTCAGTGAAATTGCTCTCCCACCCTCGCAGCTCCGCCATTAAGTGAGGCCTGCCCCTGCCCCTGCACTCTCGAGTGTTGGTGATCGAGGCCCTCCTCCACCAGCAGGTTTCCCTGCACCTCATCCCTGGTGGTCCAGTGGACCTCTGTCTCCTTCCTCTAACTCTGCTCTTTCACTCGTTTTTCTACCCTTTTTTATCTTTTACCTTTCTGCACTTTTCTGCATCTCTGCTCTTTTGTGCCTTATTTCTGCTCATTTTCCCTTCCTCTCGCTCTGCCCTTTCACTTGTTTTCACTCGTTTTTCTGCCCTCTTTTATCTTTCACCTTTCTGCACTTTTCTGCATCTCTGCTCTTTTGTGCCTTATTTCTGCTCATTTTCCCTTCCTCTCACTCTGCCCTTTCACTAGTTTTCACTTGTTTTTCTACCCTCTTTTATCTTTCACCTTTCTGCATCTCTGCTCTTTTGTGCCTTATTTCTGCCTATTTTCCCTTTTTTCTTTATCCCTTATTTCCTACCTTTACCTTTCCCCGCCGCTGCTGCCCCTGCGGCCCCTCCCCCCCAGCGCGACCGGCCCAATCCAGCTCCCCTCCCTGCTCCCGCCTCCCAGCTGTCCAGCCCTCCCCGACCCCTACTTAATGGCGGCCACTTCGGGGACAGGCGAGCAAGACCACTGACTCATTGTCAGTGAAATTGCTCTCCCACCCTCGTAGCTCCGCCATTAAGTGAGGCCTGCCCCTGCCCCTGCACTCTCGAGTGTTGGTGATCGAGGCCCTCCTCCACCCGCAGGTTTCCTGTGCCTCATCCCTGGTGGTCCAGTGGACCTCTGTCTCCTTCCTCTAACTCTGCTCTTTCACTCGTTTTTCTACCCTTTTTTATCTTTCACCTTTCTGCACTTTTCTGCATCTCTGCTCTTTTGTGCCTTATTTCTGCTCATTTTCCCTTCCTCTCGCTCTGCCCTTTCACTAGTTTTCACTCGTTTTTCTACCCTCTTTTATCTTTCACCTTTCTGCATCTCTGCTCTTTTGTGCCTTATTTCTGCCTATTTTCCCTTTTTTCTTTATCCCCTATTTCCTCCCTTTACCTTTCCCGCCGCTGCTGCCCCCGCGGCCCCTCCCCCCAGCGCGACCGGCCCAATACAGCTCCCCTCCCGCTCCCGCCTCCCAGCTGTCCAGCCCTCCCCGACCCCTACTTAATGGCGGCCACTGCGGGGACAGGCGAGCAAGACCACTGACTCATTGTCAGTGAAATTGCTCTCCCAGCCTCGCAGCTCCGCCATTAAGTGAGGCCTGCCCCTGCACTCTCGAGTGTTGGTGATCGAGGCCCTCCTCCACCCGCAGGTTTCCCTGTGCCTCAACCCTGGTGGTCCAGTGGACCTCTGTCTCCTTCCTCTAACTCTGCTCTTTCACTCGTTTTTCTACCCTTTTTTATCTTTCACCTTTCTGCACTTTTCTGCATCTCTGCTCTTTTGTGCCTTATTTCTGCTCATTTTCCCTTCCTCTCGCTCTGCCCTTTCACTTGTTTTCACTCGTTTTTCTACCCTCTTTTATCTTTCACCTTTCTGCATCTCTGCTCTTTTGTGCCTTATTTCTGCCTATTTTCCCTTTTTTCTTTATCCCTTATTTCCTCCCTTTACCTTTCCCCCCCGCTGCTGCCCCAGCGGCCCCTCCCCCCCAGCGCGACTGGCCCAATACAGCTCCCCTCCCCGCTCCCGCCTCCCAGCTGTCCAGCCCTCCCCGACCCCTACTTAATGGCGGCCACTGCGGGGACAGGCGAGCAAGACCACTGACTCATTGTCAGTGAAATTGCTCTCCCTCCCTTGCAGCTCCGCCATTAAGTGAGGCATGCCCCTGCCCCTGCACTCTCGAGTGTTGGTGATCGAGGCCCTCCTCCACCCGCAGGTTTCCCTGCGCCTCATCCCTGGTGGTCCAGTGGACCTCTGTCTCCTTCCTCTAACTCTGCTCTTTCACTCGTTTTTCTACCCTTTTTTATCTTTCACCTTTCTGCACTTTTCTGCATCTCTGCTCTTTTGTGCCTTATTTCTGCTCATTTTCCCTTCCTCTCGCTCTGCCCTTTCACTTGTTTTCACTCTTTTTTCTACCCTCTTTTATCTTTCACCTTTCTGCACTTTTCTGCATCTCTGCTCTTTTGTGCCTTATTTCTGCTCATTTTCCCTTCCTCTCGCTCTGCCCTTTCACTAGTTTTCACTCGTTTTTCTACCCTCTTTTATCTTTCACCTTTCTGCATCTCTGCTCTTTTGTGCCTTATTTCTGCCTATTTTCCCTATTTTCTTTATCTCTTATTTCCTCCCTTTACCTTTCCCCGCCGCTGCTGCCCCCGCGGCCCCTCCCCCCAGCGCGACCGGCCCAATTCAGCTCCCCTCCCCGTTCCCGCCTCCCAGCTGTCCAGCCCTCCCCGACCCCTACTTAATGGCGGCCACTGCGGGGACAGGCGAGCAAGACCACTGACTCATTGTCAGTGAAATTGCTCTCCCACCCTCGCAGCTCCGCCATTAAGTGAGGCCTGCCCCTGCACTCTCGAGTGTTGGTGATCGAGGCCCTCCTCCACCCGCAGGTTTCCCTGCACCTCATCCCTGGTGGTCCAGCGGACCTCTGTCTCCTTCCTCTAACTCTGCTCTTTCACTCGTTTTTCTACCCTTTTTTATCTTTTACCTTTCTGCCCTTTTCTGCATCTCTGCTCTTTTGTGCCTTATTTCTGCTAATTTTCCCTTCCTCTCGCTCTGCCCTTTCACTTGTTTTCACTCGTTTTTCTGCCCTCTTTTATCTTTCACCTTTCTGCACTTTTCTGCATCTCTGCTCTTTTGTGCCTTATTTCTGCTCATTTTCCCTTCCTCTCACTCTGCCCTTTCACTAGTTTTCACTTGTTTTTCTACCCTCTTTTATCTTTCACCTTTCTGCATCTCTGCTCTTTTGTGCCTTATTTCTGCCTATTTTCCCTTTTTTCTTTATCCCTTATTTCCTCCCTTTACCTTTCCCCGCCGCTGCTGCCCTCGCGGCCCCTCCCCCCCAGCGCGACTGGCCCAATACAGCTCCCCTCCCCGCTCCCGCCTCCCAGCTGTCCAGCCCTCCCCGACCCCTACTTAATGGCGGCCACTGCGGGACAGGCGAGCAAGACCACTGACTCATTGTCAGTGAAATTGCTCTCCCACCCTCGCAGCTCCGCCATTAAGTGAGGCCTGCCCCTGCCCCTGCACTCTCGAGTGTTGGTGATCGAGGCCCTCCTCCACCCGCAGGTTTCCCTGCACCTCATCCCTGGTGGTCCAGTGGACCTCTGTCTCCTTCCTGTAACTAAGCTCTTTCACTCGTTTTTCTACCCTTTTTTATCTTTCACCTTTCTGCACTTTTCTGCATCTCTGCTCTTTTGTGCCTTATTTCTGCTCATTTTCCCTTCCTCTCGCTCTGCCCTTTCACTTGTTTTCACTCGTTTTTCTACCCTCTTTTATCTTTCACCTTTCTGCACTTTTCTGCATCTCTGCTCTTTTGTGCCTTATTTCTGCTCATTTTCCCTTCCTCTTGTTCTGCCCTTTCACTAGTTTTCACTCGTTTTTCTACCCTCTTTTATCTTTCACCTTTCTGCATCTCTGCTCTTTTGTGCCTTATTTCTGCCTATTTTCCCTTTTTTTTTTATCCCTTATTTCCTCCCTTTACCTTTCCCCGCCGCTGCTGCCCCCGCGGCCCCTCCCCCCCAGCGCGACCGGCCCAATCCAGCTCCCCTCCCCGCTCCCGCCTCCCAGCTGTCCAGCCCTCCCCGACCCCTACTTAATGGCGGCCACTGCGGGGACAGGCGAGCAAGACCACTGACTCATTGTCAGTGAAATTGCTCTCCCACCCTCGCAGCTCCGCCATTAAGTGAGGCCTGCCCCTGCACTCTCGAGTGTTGGTGATCGAGGCCCTCCTCCACCCGCAGGTTTCCCTGCGCCTCATCCCTGGTGGTCCAGTGGACCTCTGTCCTCTAACTCTGCTCTTTCACTCGTTTTTCTACCCTTTTTTATCTTTCACCTTTCTGCACTTTTCTGCATCTCTGCTCTTTTGTGCCTTATTTCTGCTCATTTTCCCTTCCTCTCGCTCTGCCCTTTCACTTGTTTTCACTCGTTTTTCTACCCTCTTTTATCTTTCACCTTTCTGCACTTTTCTGCATCTCTGCTCTTTTGTGCCTTATTTCTGCTCGTTTTCCCTTCCTTTCACTCTGCCCTTTCACTAGTTTTCACTCGTTTTTCTACCCTCTTTTATCTTTCACCTTTCTGCATCTCTGCTCTTTTGTGCCTTATTTCTGCCTATTTTCCCGTTTTTCTTTATCCCTTATTTCCTCCCTTTACCTTTCCCCGCCGCTGCTGCCCCTGCGGCCCCTCCCCCCCAGCGCAACCGGCCCAATCCAGCTCCCCTCCCCGCTCCCGCCTCCCAGCTGTCCAGCCCTCCCGACCCCTATTTAATGGCGGCCACTGCGGGGACAGGCGAGCAAGACCACTGACTCATTGTCAGTGAAATTGCTCTCCCACACTCGCAGCTCCGCCATTAAGTGAGGCCTTCCCCTGCCCCTGCACTCTCGAGTGTTGGTGATTGTGGCCCTCCTCCACCCGCAGGTTTCCCTGCGCCTCATCCCTGGTGGTCCAGTGGACCTCTGTCTCCTTCCTCTAACTCTGCTCTTTCACTCGTTTTTCTACCCTTTTTTATCTTTCACCTTTCTGCACTTTTCTGCATCTCTGCTCTTTTGTGCCTTATTTCTGCTCATTTTCCCTTCCTCTCGCTCTGCCCTTTCATTTGTTTTCACTCGTTTTTCTACCCTCTTTTTTCTTTCACCTTTCTGCACTTTTCTGCATCTCTGCTCTTTTGTGCCTTATTTCTGCTCATTTTCCCTTCCTCTCGCTCTGCCCTTTCACTAGTTTTCACTCGTTTTTCTACCCTCTTTTATCTTTCACCTTTCTGCATCTCTGCTCTTTTGTGCCTTATTTCTGCCTATTTTCCCTTTTTCTTTATCCCTTATTTCCTCCCTTTACCTTTCCCCACCTCTGCTGCCCCCGCAGCCCCTCCCCCAGCGCGACCGGCCCAATACAGCTCCCCTCCCCGCTCCCGCCTCCCAGCTGTCCAGCCCTCCCCGACCCCTACTTAATGGCGGCCACTGCGAGGACAGGCGAGCAAGACCACTGACTCATTGTCAGTGAAATTGCTCTCCCACCCTCGCAGCTCCGCCATTAAGTGAGGCCTGCCCCTGCACTCTCGAGTGTTGGTGATCGAGGCCCTACTCCACCCGCAGGTTTCCCTGCGCCTCATCCCTGGTGGTCCAGTGGACCTCTGTCTCCTTCCTCTAACTGTGCTCTTTCACTCGTTTTTCTACCCTTTTTTATCTTTCACCTTTCTGCACTTTTCTGCATCTCTGCTCTTTTGTGCCTTATTTCTGCTCATTTTCCCTTCCTCTCGCTCTGCCCTTTCACTTGTTTTCACTCGTTTTTCTACCCTCTTTTATCTTTCACCTTTCTGCACTTTTCTGCATCTCTGCTCTTTTGTGCCTTATTTCTGCTCATTTTCCCTTCCTCTCACTCTGCCCTTTCACTAGTTTTCACTCGTTTTTCTACCCTCTTTTATCTTTCACCTTTCTGCATCTCTGCTCTTTTGTGCCTTATTTCTGCCTATTTTTCCTTTTTTCTTTATCCCTTATTTCCTCCCTTTACCTTTCCCCGCCGCTGCTGCCCCTGCGGCCCCTCCCCCCCAGCGCGACCGGCCCAATCCAGCTCCCCTCCCCGCTCCCGCCTCCCAGCTGTCCAGCCCTCCCAACCCCTATTTAATGGCGGCCACTGCGGGGACAGGCGAACAAGACCACTGACTCATTGTCAGTGAAATTGCTCTCCCACACTAGCAGCTCCGCCATTAAGTGAGGCCTGCCCCTACCCCTGCACTCTCGAGTGTTGGTGATTGTGGCCCTCCTCCACTCGCATGTTTCCCTGCGCCTCATCCCTGGTGGTCCAGTGGACCTCTGTCTCCTTCCTCTAACTCTGCTCTTTCACTCGTTTTTCTACCCTTTTTTATCTTTCACCTTTCTGCACTTTTCTGCATCTCTGCTCTTTTGTGCCTTATTTCTGCTCATTTTCCCTTCCTCTCGCTCTGCCCTTTCACTTGTTTTCACTCGTTTTTCTACCCTCTTTTTTCTTTCACCTTTCTGCACTTTTCTGCATCTCTGCTCTTTTGTGCCTTATTGCTGCTCATTTTCCCTTCATCTCGCTCTGCCCTTTCACTAGTTTTCACTCGTTTTTCTACCCTCTTTTATCTTTCACCTTTCTGCATCTCTGCTCTTTTGTGCCTTATTTCTGCCTATTTTCCCTTTTTTCTTTATCCCTTATTTCCTCCCTTTACCTTTCCCCGCCTCTGCTGCCCCCGCAGCCCCTCCCCCCCAGCGCGACCGGCCCAATACAGCTCCCCTCCCCGCTCCCGCCTCCCAGCTGTCCAGCCCTCCCCGACCCCTACTTAATGGCGGCCACTGCGGGGACAGGCGAGCAAGACCACTAACTCATTGTCAGTGAAATTGCTCTCCCACCCTCGCAGCTCCGCCATTAAGTGAGGCCTGCCCCTGCCCTCTCGAGTGTTGGTGATCGAGGCCCTCCTCCACCCGCAGGTTTCCCTGCACCTCATCCCTGGTGGTCCAGTGGACCTCTGTCTCCTTCCTGTAACTCTGCTCTTTCACTCGTTTTTCTACCCTTTTTTATCTTTCAACTTTCTGCACTTTTCTGCATCTCTGCTCTTTTGTGCCTTATTTCTGCTCATTTTCCCTTCCTCTCGCTCTGCCCTTTCACTTGTTTTCACTCGTTTTTCTACCCTCTTTTATCTTTCACCTTTCTGCACTTTTCTGCATCTCTGCTCTTTTGTGCCTTATTTCTGCTCATTTTCCCTTCCTCTCGCTCTGCCCTTTCACTAGTTTTCACTCTTTTTTCTACCCTCTTTTATCTTTCACCTTTCTGCATCTCTGCTCTTTTGTGCCTTATTTCTGCCTATTTTCCCTTTTTTCTTTATCCCCTATTTCCTCCCTTTACCTTTCCCCGCCGCTGCTGCCCCCGCGGCCCCTCCCCCAGCGCGACCGGCCCAATCCAGCTCCCCTCCCCTCTCCCGCCTCCCAGCTGTCCAGCCCTCCCGACCCCTACTTAATGGCGGCCACTGCGGGGACAGGCGAGCAAGACCACTGACTCATTGTCAGTGAAATTGCTCTCCCACCCTCGCAGCTCCGCCATTAAGTGAGGCCTGCCCCTGCCCCTGCACTCTCGAGTGTTGGTGATCGAGGCCCTCCTCCACCCGCAGGTTTCCTGCGCCTCATCCCTGGTGGTCCAGTGGACCTCTGTCTCCTTCCTCTAACTCTGCTCTTTCACTCGTTTTTCTACCCTTTTTTATCTTTCACCTTTCTGCACTTTTCTGCATCTCTGCTCTTTTGTGCCTTATTTCTGCTCATTTTCCCTTCCTCTCGCTCTGCCCTTTCACTAGTTTTCACTCGTTTTTCTTCCCTCTTTTATCTTTCACCTTTCTGCATCTCTGCTCTTTTGTGCCTTATTTCTGCCTATTTTCCCTTTTTTCTTTATCCCTTATTTCCTCCCTTTACCTTTCCCCGCCGCTGCTGCCCCCGCGGCCCCTCCCCCCCAGCGCAACTGGCCCAATACAGCTCCCCTCCCCGCTCCCGCCTCCCAGCTGTCCAGCCCTCCCCGAACCCTACTTAATGGCGGCCACTGCGGGGACAGGCGAGCAAGACCACTGACTCATTGTCAGTGAAATTGCTCTCCCACCCTCGCAGCTCCGCCATTAAGTGAGGCCTGCTCCTGCCTCTGCACTCTCGAGTGTTGGTGACCGAGGCCCTCCTCCACCCGCAGGTTTCCCTGCACCTCATCCCTGGTGGTCCAGTGGACCTCTGTCTTCTTCCTCTAACTCTGCTCTTTCACTCGTTTTTCTACCCTTTTTTATCTTTCACCTTTCTGCACTTTTCTGCATCTCTGCTCTTTTGTGCCTTATTTCTGCTCATTTTCCCTTCCTCTCGCTCTGCCCTTTCACTTGTTTTCACTCGTTTTTCTACCCTCTTTTATCTTTCACCTTTCTGCACTTTTCTGCATCTCTGCTCTTTTGTGCCTTATTTCTGCTCATTTTCCCTTCCTCTCACTCTGCCCTTTCACTAGTTTTCACTTGTTTTTCTACCCTCTTTTATCTTTCACCTTTCTGCATCTCTGCTCTTTTGTGCCTTATTTCTGCCTATTTTCCCTTTTTTCTTTATCCCTTATTTCCTCCCTTTACCTTTCCCCGCCGCTGCTGCCCTCGCGGCCCCTCCCCCCCAGCGCGACTGGCCCAATACAGCTCCCCTCCCCGCTCCCGCCTCCCAGCTGTCCAGCCCTCCCCGACCCCTACTTAATGGCAGCCACTGCGGGACAGGCGAGCAAGACCACTGACTCATTGTCAGTGAAATTGCTCTCCCACCCTCGCAGCTCCGCCATTAAGTGAGGCCTGCCCCTGCCTCTGCACTCTCGAGTGTTGGTGATCGAGGCCCTCCTCCACCCGCAGGTTTCCCTGCACCTCATCCCTGGTGGTCCAGTGGACCTCTGTCTCCTTCCTCTAACTCTGCTCTTTCACTCGTTTTTCTACCCTTTTTATCTTTCACCTTTCTGCACTTTTCTGCATCTCTGCTCTTTTGTGCCTTATTTTTGCTCATTTTCCCTTCCTCTCGCTGTGCCCTTTCACTTGTTTTCACTCGCTTTTCTACCCTCCTTTATCTTTCACCTTTCTGCACTTTTCTGCATCTCTGCTCTTTTGTGCCTTATTTCTGCTCATTTTCCCTTCCTCTCGCTCTGCCCTTTCACTAGTTTTCACTCGCTTTTCTACCCTCTTTTATCTTTCACCTTTCTGCATCTCTGCTCTTTTGTGCCTTATTTCTGCCTATTTTCCCTTTTTTCTTTATCCCTTATTTCCTCCCTTTACCTTTCCCCGCCGCTGATGCCCCCGCGGCCCCTCCCCCCAGCGCAACTGGCCCAATACAGCTCCCTCCCCGCTCCCGCCTCCCAGCTGTCCAGCCCTCCCTGAACCCTACTTAATGGCGGCCACTGCGGGGACAGGCGAGCAAGACCACTGACTCATTGTCAGTGAAATTGCTCTCCCACCCTCGCAGCTCCGCCATTAAGTGAGGCCTGCTCCTGCCTCTGCACTCTCGAGTGTTGGTGACCGAGGCCCTCCTCCACCCGCAGGTTTCCCTGCACCTCATCCCTGGTGGTCCAGTGGACCTCTGTCTCCTTCCTCTAACTCTGCTCTTTCACTCGTTTTTCTACCCTTTTTTATCTTTCACCTTTCTGCACTTTTCTGCATCTCTGCTCTTTTGTGCCTTATTTCTGCTCATTTTCCCTTCCTCTCGCTCTGCCCTTTCACTAGTTTTCACTCGCTTTTCTACCCTCTTTTATCTTTCACCTTTCTGCATCTCTGCTCTTTTGTGCCTTATTTCTGCCTATTTTCCCTTTTTTTCTTTATCCCTTATTTCCTCCCTTTACCTTTCCCCGCGGCCCCTCCCCCCCAGCGTGACCGGCCCAATACAGCTCCCCTCCCCGCTCCCGCCTCCCAGCTGTCCAGCCCTCCCCGACCCCTACTTAATGGCGGCCACTGCGGGGACAGGCGTGCAAGACCACTGACTCATTGTCAGTGAAATTGCTCTCCCACCCTCGCAGCTCCGCCATTAAGTGAGGCCTGCCCCTGCCTCTGCACTCTCGAGTGTTGGTGATCGAGGCCCTCCTCCACCCGCAGGTTTCCCTGCACCTCATCCCTGGTGGTCCAGTGGACCTCTGTCTCCTTCCTCTAACTCTGCTCTTTCACTCGTTTTTCTACCCTTTTTATCTTTCACCTTTCTGCACTTTTCTGCATCTCTGCTCTTTTGTGCCTTATTTCTGCTCATTTTCCCTTCCTCTCGCTCTGCCCTTTCACTTGTTTTCACTCGTTTTTCTACCCTCTTTTATCTTTCACCTTTCTGCACTTTTCTGCATCTCTGCTCTTTTGTGCCTTATTTCTGCTCATTTTCCCTTCCTCTCGCTCTGCCCTTTCACTAGTTTTCACTCGTTTTTCTACCCTCTTTTATCTTTCACCTTTCTGCATCTCTGCTCTTTTGTGCCTTATTTCTGCCTATTTTCCCTTTTTTTCTTTATCCCTTATTTCCTCCCTTTACCTTTCCCCGCCGCAGCTGCCCCCGCGGCCCCTCCCCCCTCCCCCCCAGCGCGCCCGGCCCACTCCAGCTCCCCTCCCCGCTCCCGCCTCCCAGCTGTCCAGCCCTCCCCGACCCCTACTTAATGGCGGCCACTGCGGCGACTGGCGAGCAAGACCACTGTCTCATTGTCAGTGAAATTGCTCTCCCACCCTCGCAGCTCCGCCATTAAGTGAGGCCTGCCCCTGCACTCTCGAGTGTTGGTGATCGAGGCCCTCCTCCACCCGCAGGTTTCCCTGCGCCTCATCCCTGGTGGTCCAGTGGACCTCTGTCTCCTTCCTCTAACTCTGCTCTTTCACTCGTTTTCTACCCTTTTTTATCTTTCACCTTTCTGCACTTTTCTGCATCTCTGCTCTTTTGTGCCTTATTTCTGCTCATTTTCCCTTCCTCTCGCTCTGCCCTTTCACTTGTTTTCACTCGTTTTTCTACCCTCTTTTATCTTTCACCTTTCTGCACTTTTCTGCATCTCTGCTCTTTTGTGCCTTATTTCTGCTCATTTTCACTTCCTCTCGCTCTGCCCTTTCACTAGTTTTCACTCGTTTTTCTACCCTCTTTTATCTTTTACCTTTCTGCATCTCTGCTCTTTTGTGCCTTATTTCTGCCTATTTTCCCTTTTTTCTTTATCCCTTATTTCCTCCCTTTACCTTTCCCCGCCGCTGCTGCCCCCGCGGCCCCTCCCCCCAGCGCGACCGGCCCAATCCAGCTCCCCTCCCCGCTCCCGCCTCCCAGCTGTCCAGCCCTCCCGACCCCTACTTAATGGCGGCCACTGCGGCGACTGGCGAGCAAGACCACTGTCTCATTGTCAGTGAAATTGCTCTCCCACCCTCGCAGCTCCGCCATTAAGTGAGGCCTGCCCCTGCCCCTGCACTCTCGAGTGTTGGTGATCGAGGCCCTCCTCCACCCGCAGGTTTCCCTGCGCCTCATCCCTGGTGGTCCAGTGGACCTCTGTCTCCTTCCTCTAACTCTGCTCTTTCACTCGTTTTTCTACCCTTTTTTATCTTTCACCTTTCTGCACTTTTCTGCATCTCTGCTCTTTTGTGCCTTATTTCTGCTCATTTTCCCTTCCTCTCGCTCTGCCCTTTCACTTGTTTTCACTCGTTTTTCTACCCTCTTTTATCTTTCACCTTTCTGCACTTTTCTGCATCTCTGCTCTTTTGTGCCTTATTTCTGCTCATTTTCCCTTCCTCTCGCTCTGCCCTTTCACTAGTTTTCACTCGTTTTTCTACCCTCTTTTATCTTTCACCTTTCTGCATCTCTGCTCTTTTGTGCCTTATTTCTGCCTATTTTCCCTTTTTTTCTTGATCCCTTATTTCCTCCCTTTACCTTTCCCCGCCGCTGCTGCCCCCGCGCCCCTCCCCCAGCGCGACCGGCCCAATACAGCTCCCCTCCCCGCTCCCGCCTCCCAGCTGTCCAGCCCTCCCCGACCCCTACTTAATGGCGGCCACTGCGGGGACAGGCGAGCAAGACCACTGACTCATTGTCAGTGAAATTGCTCTCCCTCCCTTGCAGCTCCGCCATTAAGTGAGGCCTGCCCCTGCACTCTCGAGTGTTGGTGATCGAGGCCCTCCTCCACCCGCAGGTTTCCCTGCGGCTCATCCCTGGTGGTCCAGTGGACCTCTGTCTCCTTCCTCTAACTCTGCTCTTTCACTCGCTTTTCTACCCTTTTTATCTTTCACCTTTCTGCACTTTTCTGCATCTCTGCTCTTTTGTGCCTTATTTCTGCTCATTTTCCCTTCCTCTCGCTCTGCCCTTTCACTTGTTTTCACTCGTTTTTCTACCCTCTTTTATCTTTCACCTTTCTGCACTTTTCTGCATCTCTGCTCTTTTGTGCCTTATTTCTGCTCATTTTCCCTTCCTCTCGCTCTCTGCCCTTTCACTAGTTTTCACTCGTTTTTCTACCCTCTTTTATCTTTCACCTTTCTGCATCTCTGCTCTTTTGTGCCTTATTTCTGCCTATTTTCCCTTTTTTTCTTTATCCCTTATTTCCTCCCTTTACCTTTCCCCGCCGCTGCTGCCCCCGCGGCCCCTCCCCCAGCGCGACCGGCCCAATCCAGCTCCTCCCCGCTCCCGCCTCCCAGCTGTCCAGCCCTCCCGACCCCTACTTAATGGCGGCCACTGCGGCTCAGGCGAGCAAGACCACTGACTCATTGTCAGTGAAATTGCTCTCCCACCCTCGCAGGTCCGCCATTAAGTGAGGCCTGCCCCTGCACTCTCGAGTGTTGGTGATCGAGGCCCTCCTCCACCCGCAGGTTTCCCTGCGCCTCATCCGTGGTGGTCCAGTGGACCTCTGTCTCCTTCCTCTAACTCTGCTCTTTCACTCGTTTTTCTACCCTTTTTATCTTTCACCTTTCTGCACTTTTCTGCATCTCTGCTCTTTTGTGCCTTATTTCTGCTCATTTTCCCTTCCTCTAACTCTGCCCTTTCACTAGTTTTCACTCGTTTTTCTACCCTCTTTTATTTTTCACCTTTCTGCATCTCTGCTCTTTTGTGCCTTATTTCTGCCTATTTTCACTTTTTTCTTTATCCCTTATTTCCTCCCTTTACCTTTCCCCGCCGCTGCTGCCCTGTGGCCCCTCCCCCCAGCGCGACCGGCCCAATCCAGCTCCCCTCCCCACTCCCGCCTCCCAGCTGTCTAGCCCTCCCCTACCCCTACTTCATGGCGGCCACTGCGGGGACAGGCGAGCAAGACCACTGACTCATTGTCAGTGAAATTGCTCTCCCACCCTCGCAGCTCCACCATTAAGTGAGGCCTGCCCCTGCCCCTGCACTCTCGAGTGTTGGTGATCGAGGCCCTCCTCCACCCGCAGGTTTCCCTGCGGCTCATCCCTGGTGGTCCAGTGGACCTCTGTCTCCTTCCTCTAACTCTGCTCTTTCACGCGTTTTCTACCCTTTTTTATCTTTCACCTTTCTGCACTTTTCTGCATCTCTGCTCTTTTGTGCCTTATTTCTGCTCATTTTCCCTTCCTCTCGCTCTGCCCTTTCACTTGTTTTCATTCGTTTTCTACCCTCTTTTATGTTTCACCTTTCTGCACTTTTCTGCATCTCTGCTCTTTTGTGCCTTATTTCTGCTCATTTTCCCTTCCTCTCGCTCTGCCCTTTCACTAGTTTTCACTCGTTTTTCTACCCTCTTTTATCTTTCACCTTTCTGCATCTCTGCTCTTTTGTGCCTTATTTCTGCCTATTTTCCCTTTTTTCTTTATCCCTTATTTCCTCCCTTTACCTTTCCCCGCCGCTGCTGCCCTCCGCGGCCCCTCCCCCAGCGCGACCGGCCCAATACAGCTCCCCTCCCCGCTCCCGCCTCCCAGCTGTCCAGCCCTCCCGACCCCTACTTAATGGCGGCCACTGCGGGACAGGCGAGCAAGACCACTGACTCATTGTCAGTGAAATTGCTCTCCCACCCTCGCAGCTCCGCCATTAAGTGAGGCCTGCCCCTGCCCCTGCACTCTCGAGTGTTGGTGATCGAGGCCCTCCTCCAACCGCAGGTTTCCCTGCACCTCATCCCTGGTGGTCCAGTGGACCTCTGTCTCCTTCCTCTAACTCTGCTCTTTCACTCGTTTTTCTACCCTTTTTTATCTTTCACCTTTCTGCACTTTTCTGCATCTCTGCTCTTTTGTGCCTTATTTCTGCTCATTTTCCTTCCTCTCGCTCTGCCCTTTCACTTGTTTTCACTCGTTTTCTACTCTCTTTTATCTTTCACCTTTCTGCACTTTTCTGCATCTCTGCTCTTTTGTGCCTTATTTCTGCTCATTTTCCCTTCCTCTCGCTCTGCCCTTTCACTAGTTTTCACTCGTTTTTCAACCCTCTTTTATCTTTCACCATTCTGCATCTCTGCTCTTTTGTGCCTTATTTCTGCCTATTTTCCCTTTTTCTTTATCCCTTATTTCCTCCTTTACCTTTCCCCGCCGCTGCTGCCCCGCGGCCCCTCCCCCAGCGCGACTGGCCCAATACAGCTCTCCTCCCCGCTCCCGCCTCCCAGCTGTCCAGCCCTCCCCGACCCCTACTTAATGGCGGCCCCTGCGGGACAGGCAAGCAAGACCACTGACTCATTGTCAGTGAAATTGCTCTCCCACCCTCGCAGCTCCGCCATTAAGTGAGGCCTGCCACTGCCCCTGCACTCTCGAGTGTTGGTGATCGAGGCCCTCCTCCACCCGCAGGTTTCCCTGCACCTCATCTCTGGTGGTCCAGTGGACCTCTGTCTCCTTCCTCTAACTCTGCTCTTTCACTCGTTTTCTACCCTTTTTTATCTTTCACCTTTCTGCACTTTTCTGCATCTCTGCTCTTTTGTGCCTTATTTCTGCTCATTTTCCCTTCCTCTCGCTCTGCCCTTTCACTTGTTTTCACTCGTTTTTCTACCATCTTTTATCTTTCACCTTTCTGCACTTTTCTGCATCTCTGCTCTTTTGTGCCTTATTTCTGCTCATTTTCCCTTCCTCTCGCTCTGCCCTTTCACTAGTTTTCCTCGTTTTTCTACCCTCTTTTATCTTTCACCTTTCTGCATCTCTGCTCTTTTGTGCCTTATTTCTGCCTATTTTCCCTTTTTTCTTTATCCCTTATTTCCTCCCTTTACCTTTCCCCGCCGCTGCTGCCCCCGTGACCCCTCCCCCAGCGCGACCGGCCCAATCCAGCTCCCCTCCCCGCTCCCGTCTCCCAGCTGCCAGCCCTCCCCGACCCCTACTTAATGGCGGCCACTGCGGGGACAGGCGAGCAAGACCGCTGACTCATTGTCAGTGAAATTGCTCTCCCACCCTCGCAGCTCCGCCATTAAGTGAGGCCTGCCCCTGCCCCTGCACTCTCGAGTGTTGGTGATTGAGGCCCTCCTCCACCCGCATGTTTCCCTGCGCCTCATCCCTGGTGGTCCAGTGGACCTCTGTCTCCTTCCTCTAACTCTGCTCTTTCATTCGTTTTTCTACCCTTTTTATCTTTCACCTTTCTGCACTTTTCTGCATCTCTGCTCTTTTTGTGCCTTATTTCTGCTCATTTTCCCTTCCTCTCGCTCTGCCCTTTCACATGTTTTCACTCGTTTTCTACCCTCTTTTTACCTTTCACCTTTCTGCACTTTTCTGCATCTCTGCTCTTTTGTGCCTTATTTCTGCTCATTTTCCCTTCCTCTCGCTCTGCCCTTTCACTAGTTTTCACTCGTTTTTCTACCCTCTTTTATCTTTTACCTTTCTGCATCTCTGCTCTTTTGTGCCTTATTTCTGCCTATTTTCCCTTTTTCTTTATCCCTTATTTCCTCCCTTTACCTTTCCCCGCCGCTGCTGCCCCTGCAGCCCCTCCCCCAGCGCGACCGGCCCAATCCAGCTCTCCTCCCCGCTCCCGCCTCCCAGCTGTCCAGCCCTCCCGACCCCTACTTAATGGCGGCCACTGCGAGGACAGGCGAGCAAGACCACTGACTCATTGTCAGTGAAATTGCTCTCCCACCCTCGCAGCTCCGCCATTAAGTGAGGCCTGCCCCTGCCCCTGCACTCTCGAGTGTTCGTGATCGTGGCCCTCCTCCACCCGCAGGTTTCCCTGCGCCTCATCCCTGGTGGTCCAGTGGACCTCTGTCTCCTTCCTCTAACTCTGCTCTTTCACTCGTTTTTCTACCCTTTTTTATCTTTCACCTTTCTGCACTTTTCTGCATCTCTGCTCTTTTGTGCCTTATTTCTGCTCATTTTCCCTTCCTCTCGCTCTGCCCTTTCACTTGTTTTCACTCGTTTTTCTACCCTCTTTTATCTTTCACCTTTCTGCACTTTTCTGCATCTCTGCTCTTTTGTGCCTTATTTCTGCTCATTTTCCCTTCCTCTCGCTCTGCCCTTTCACTAGTTTTCACTCGTTTTTCTACCCTCTTTTATCTTTCACCTTTCTGCATCTCTGCTCTTTTGTGCCTTATTTCTGCCTATTTTCCCTTTTTTCTTTATCCCTTATTTCCTCCCTTTACCTTTCCCCGCCGCTGCTGCCCCCGCGGCCCCTCCCCCAGTGCGACCGGCCCAATCCAGCTCCCTCCCCGCTCCCGCCTCCCAGCTGTCCAGCCCTCCCCGACCCCTACTTAATGGCGGCCACTGCGGGGACAGGCGAGCAAGACCACTGACTCATTGTCAGTGAAATTGCTCTCCCACCCTCGCAGCTCTGCCATTAAGTGAGGCCTGCCCCTGCACTCTCGAGTGTTGGTGATCGTGGCCCTCCTCCACCCGCAGGTTTCCCTGCGCCTCATCCCTGGTGGTCCAGTGGACCTCTGTCTCCTTCCTCTAACTCTGCTCCTTCACTCGTTTTTCTACCCTTTTTTATCTTTCACCTTTCTGCACTCTTCTGCATCTCTGCTCTTTTGTGCCTTATTTCTGCTCATTTTCCCTTCCTCTCGCTCTGCCCTTTCACTTGTTTTCACTCGTTTTTCTACCCTCTTTTATCTTTCACCTTTCTGCACTTTTCTGCATCTCTGCTCTTTTGTGCCTTATTTCTGCTCATTTTCCCTTCCTCTCACTCTGCCCATTCACTAGTTTTCACTCGTTTTTCTACCCTCTTTTATCTTTCACCTTTCTGCATCTCTGCTCTTTTGTGCCTTATTTCTGCCTATTTTCCCTTTTTTCTTTATCCCTTATTTCCTCCCTTTACCTTTCCCCGCCGCTGCTGCCCCGCGGCCCCTCCCCCGACGCGACCGGCCCAATCCAGCGCCCCTCCCCGCTCCCGCCTCCCAGCTGTCCAGCCCTCCCCGACCCCTACTTAATGGCGGCCACTGCGGGGACAGGCGAGCAAGACCACTGACTCATTGTCAGTGAAATTGCTCTCATACCCTCGCAGCTCCGCCATTAAGTGACGACTGCCCCTGCACTCTCGAGTGTTGGTGATCGAGGCCCTCCTCCACCCGCAGGTTTCCCTGCGCCTCATCCCTGGTGGTCTAGTGGACCTCTGTCTCCTTCCTCTAACTCTGCTCTTTCACTCGTTTTTCTACCCTTTTTTATCTTTCACCTTTCTGCACTTTTCTGCATCTCTGCTCTTTTGTGCCTTATTTCTGCTCATTTTCCCTTCCTCTCGCTCTGCCCTTTCACTTGTTTTCACTCGTTTTTTACCCTCTTTTATCTTTCACCTTTCTGCACTTTTCTGCATCTCTGCTCTTTTGTGCCTTATTTCTGCTCATTTTCCCTTCCTCTCGCTCTGCCCTTTCACTAGTTTTCACTCGTTTTTCTACCCTCTTTTATCTTTCACCTTTCTGCATCTCTGCTCTTTTGTGCCTTATTTCTGCCTATTTTCCCTTTTTTCTTTATCCCTCATTTCCTCCCTTTACCTTTCCACGCCGCTGCTGCCCCCGCGGCCCCTCCCCCCCAGCGCGACCGACCCAATCCAGCTCCCCTCCCCGCCTCCCAGCTGTCCAGCCCTCCCCACCCCTACTTAATGGCGGCCACTGCGGGGACAGGCGAGCAAGACCACTGACTCATTGTCAGTGAAATTGCTCTCCCACCCTCGCAGCTCCGCCATTAAGTGAGGCCTGCCCCTGCCCCTGCACTCTCGAGTGTTGGTGATCGAGGCCCTCCTCCACCCACTGGTTTCCCTGCGCCTCATCCCTGGTGGTCCAGTGGACCTCTGTCTCCTTCCTCTAACTCTGCTCTTTCACTCGTTTTTCTACCCTTTTTTATCTTTCACCTTTCTGCACTTTCCTGCATCTCTGCTCTTTTGTGCCTTATTTCTGCTCATTTTCCCTTCCTCTCGCTCTGCCCTTTCACTTGTTTTCACTCGTTTTTCTACCCTCTTTTATCTTTCACCTTTCTGCACTTTTCTGCATCTCTGCTCTTTTGTGCCTTATTTCTGCTCATTTTCCCTTCCTCTTGCTCTGCCCTTTCACTAGTTTTCACTCGTTTTCTACCCTCTTTTATCTTTCACCTTTCTGCATCTCTGCTCTTTTGTGCCTTATTTCTGCCTATTTTCCCTTTTTTCTTTATCCCTTATTTCCTCCCTTTACCTTTCCCCGATGCTGCTGCCCCCGTGGCCCCTCCCCCAGCGCGACCGGCCCAATCCAGCTCCCCTCCCCGCTCCCGCCTCCCAGCTGTCCAGCCCTCCCGACCCCTACTTTATGGCGGCCACTGCGAGGACAGGCGAGCAAGACCACTGACTCATTGTCAGTGAAATTGCTCTCCCACCCTCGCAGCTCCGCCATTAAGTGAGGACTGCCCCTGCACTCTCGAGTGTTGGTGATCGAGGCCCTCCTCCACCCGCAGGTTTCCTGCGCCTCATCCCTGGTGGTCTAGTGGACCTCTGCCTCCTTCCTCTAACTCTGCTCTTTCACTCGTTTTTCTACCCTTTTTATCTTTCACCTTTCTGCACTTTTCTGCATCTCTGCTCTTTTGTGCCTTATTTCTGCTCATTTTCCCTTCCTCTCGCTCTGCCCTTTCACTTGTTTTCACTCGTTTTTACCCTCTTTTATCTTTCACCTTTCTGCACTTTTCTGCATCTCTGCTCTTTTGTGCCTTATTTCTGCTCATTTTCCCTTCCTCTCACTCTGCCCTTTCACTAGTTTTCACTCGTTTTTCTACCCTCTTTTATCTTTCACCTTTCTGCATCTCTGCTCTTTTGTGCCTTATTTCTGCCTATTTTCCCTTTTTTCTTTATCCCTCATTTCATCTCTTTACCTTTCCCCGCCGCTGCTGCCCCTGCGGCCCCTCCCCCCCAGCGCGACCGGCCCAATACAGCTCCCCTCCCCGCCTCCCAGCTGTCCAGCCCTCCCCTACCCCTACTTAATGGCGGCCACTGCGTGGACAGGCGAGCAAGACCACTGACTCATTGTCAGTGAAATTGCTCTCCCACCCTCGCAGCTCCGCCATTAAGTGAGGCCTGCCCCTGCACTCTCGAGTGTTGGTGATCGTGGCCCTCCTCCACCCGCAGGTTTCCCTGCGCCTCATCCCTGGTGGTCCAGTGGACCTCTGTCTCCTTCCTGTAACTCTGCTCTTTCACTCGTTTTTCTACCCTTTTTATCTTTCAACTTTCTGCACTTTTCTGCATCTCTGCTCTTTTGTGCCTTATTTCTGCTCATTTTCCCTTCCTCTCGCTCTGCCCTTTCACTTGTTTTCACTCGTTTTCTACCCTCTTTTATCTTTCACCTTTCTGCACTTTTCTGCATCTCTGCTCTTTTGTGCCTTATTTCTGCTCATTTTCCCTTCCTCTCGCTCTGCCCTTTCACTAGTTTTCACTCGTTTTTCTACCCTCTTTTATTTTTCACCTTTCTGCATCTCTGCTCTTTTGTGCCTCATTTCTGCCTATTTTCCCTTTTTTCTTTATCTTTTATATCCTCCCTTTACCTTTCCCCGCCGCTGCTGCCCCCGCGGCCCCTCCCCCAGCGCGACCGGCCCAATCCAGCTCCCCTCCCCGCTCCCGCCTCCCAGCTGTCCAGCCCTCCCCGACCCCTACTTAATGGCGGCCACTGCGGGGACAGGCGAGCAAGACCACTGACTCATTGTCAGTGAAATTGCTCTCCCACCCTCGCAGCTCCGCCATTAAGTGAGGCCTGCCCCTGCACTCTCGAGTGTTGGTGATCGAGGCCCTCCTCCACCCGCAGGTTTCCCTGCGCCTCATCACTGGTGGTCCAGTGGACCTCTGTCTCCTTCCTCTAACTCTGCTCTTTCACTCGTTTTTCTACCCTTTTTTATCTTTCACCTTTCTGCACTTTTCTGCATCTCTGCTCTTTTGTGCCTTATTTCTGCTCATTTTCCCTTCCTCTCGCTCTGCCCTTTCACTAGTTTTCACTCGTTTTTCTTCCCTCTTTTATCTTTCACCTTTCTGCATCTCTGCTCTTTTGTACCTTATTTCTGCCTATTTTCCCTTTTTTCTTTATCCCTTATTTCCTCCCTTTACCTTTCCCCGCCGCTGCTGCCCCGCGGCCACTCCCCCAGCGCAACTGGCCCAATACAGCTCCCTCCCCGCTCCCGCCTCCCAGCTGTCCAGCCCTCCCCGAACCCTACTTAATGGCGGCCACTGCGGGACAGGCGAGCAAGACCACTGACTCATTGTCAGTGAAATTGCTCTCCCACCCTCGCAGCTCCGCCATTAAGTGAGGCCTGCTCCTGCCTCTGCACTCTCGAGTGTTGGTGACCGAGGCCCTCCTCCACCCGCAGGTTTCCCTGCACCTCATCCCTGGTGGTCCAGTGGACCTCTGTCTCCTTCCTCTATCTCTGCTCTTTCACTCGTTTTTCTACCCGTTTTATCTTTCACCTTTCTGCACTTTTCTGCATCTCTGCTCTTTTGTGCCTTATTTCTGCTCATTTTCCCTTCCTCTCGCTCTGCCCTTTCACTTGTTTTCACTCGTTTTTCTACCCTCTTTTATCTTTCACCTTTCTGCACTTTTCTGCATCTCTGCTCTTTTGTGCCTTATTTCTGCTCATTTTCCTTCCTCTCACTCTGCCCTTTCACTAGTTTTTCACTTGTTTTTCTACCCTCTTTTATCTTTCACCTTTCTGCATCTCTGCTCTTTTGTGCCTTATTTCTGCCTATTTTCCCTTTTTCTTTATCCCTTATTTCCTCCCTTTACCTTTCCCCGCCGCTGCTGCCTCGCGGCCCCTCCCCCAGCGCGACTGGCCCAATACAGCTCCCTCCCCGCTCCCGCCTCCCAGCTGTCCAGCCCTCCCGACCCCTACTTAATGGCGGCCACTGCGGGACAGGCGAGCAAGACCACTGACTCATTGTCAGTGAAATTGCTCTCCCACCCTCGCAGCTCCGCCATTAAGTGAGGCCTGCCCCTGCCTCTGCACTCTCGAGTGTTGGTGATCGAGGCCCTCCTCCAACCGCAGGTTTCCTGCACCTCATCCCTGGTGGTCCAGTGGACCTCTGTCTCCTTCCTCTAACTCTGCTCTTTCACTCATTTTTCTACCCTTTTTTATCTTTCACCTTTCTGCACTTTTCTGCATCTCTGCTCTTTTGTGCCTTATTTCTGCTCATTTTCCCTTCCTCTCGCTCTGCCCTTTCACTTGTTTTCACTCGTTTTTCTACTCTCTTTTATCGTTCACCTTTCTGCACTTTTCTGCATCTCTGCTCTTTTGTGCCTTATTTCTGCTCATTTTCCCTTCCTCTCGCTCTGCCCTTTCACTAGTTTTCCCTCGCTTTTCTACCCTCTTTTATCTTTCACCTTTCTGCATCTCTGCTCTTTTGTGCCTTATTTCTGCCTATTTTCCCTTTTTTCTTTATCCCTTATTTCCTCCCTTTACCTTTCCCCGCCGCTGCTGCCCCCGCGGCCCCTCCCCCCAGCGCGACCGGCCCAATCCAGCTCCCCTCCCCGCTCCCGTCTCCCAGCTGTCCAGCCCTCCCCGACCCCTACTTAATAGCGGCCACTGCGGGACAGGCGAGCAAGACCACTGACTCATTGTCAGTGAAATTGCTCTCCCACCCTCGCAGCTCCGCCATTAAGTGAGGCCTGCCCCTGCCCCTGCACTCTCGAGTGTTGGTGATCGAGGCCCTCCTCCACCCGCATGTTTCCCTGCGCCTCATCCCTGGTGGTCCAGTGGACCTCTGTCTCCTTCCTCTAACTCTGCTCTTTCATTCGTTTTTCTACCCTTTTTTATCTTTCACCTTTCTGCACTTTTCTGCATCTCTGCTCTTTTGTGCCTTATTTCTGCTCATTTTCCCTTCCTCTCGCTCTGCCCTTTCACATGTTTTCACTCGTTTTTCTACCCTCTTTTACCTTTCACCTTTCTGCACTTTTCTGCATCTCTGCTCTTTTGTGCCTTATTTCTGCTCATTTTCCCTTCCTCTCGCTCTGCCCTTTCACTAGTTTTCACTCGTTTTTCTACCCTCTTTTATCTTTCACCTTTCTGCATCTCTGCTCTTTTGTGCCTTATTTCTGCCTATTTTCCCTTTTTTCTTTATCCCTTATTTCCTCCCTTTACCTTTCCCCGCCGCTGCTGCCCCGCGGCCCCTCCCCCCAGCGCGACCGGCCCAATCCAGCTCTCCTCCCCGCTCCCGCCTCCCAGCTGTCCAGCCCTCCCCGACCCCTACTTAATGGCGGCCACTGCGGGGACAGGCGAGCAAGACCACTGACTCATTGTCAGTGAAATTGCTCTCCCACCCTCGCAGCTCCGCCATTAAGTGAGGCCTGACCCTGCCCCTGCACTCTCGAGTGTTCGTGATCGTGGCCCTCCTCCACCCGCAGGTTTCCCTGCGCCTCATCCCTGGTGGTCCATTGGACCTCTGTCTCCTTCCTCTAACTCTGCTCTTTCACTCGTTTTTCTACCCTTTTTTATCTTTCACCTTTTTGCACATTTCTGCATCTCTGCTCTTTTGTGCCTTATTTCTGCTCATTTTCCCTTCCTCTCGCTCTGCCCTTTCACTTGTTTTCACTCGTTTTTCTACCCTCTTTTATCTTTCACCTTTCTGCACTTTTCTGCATCTCTGCTCTTTTGTGCCTTATTTCTGCTCATTTTCCCTTCCTCTCGCTCTGCCCTTTCACTAGTTTTCACTCGCTTTTCTACCCTCTTTTATCTTTCACCTTTCTGCATCTCTGCTCTTTTGTGCCTTATTTTTGCCTATTTTCCCTTTTTTCTTTATCCCTTATTTCCTCCCTTTACCTTTCCCCGCCGCTGCTGCCCCGCAGCCCCTCCCCCAGTGCGACCGGCCCAATCCAGCTCCCTCCCCGCTCCCGCCTCCCAGCTGTCCAGCCCTCCCCGACCCCTACTTAATGGCGGCCACTGCGGGGACAGGCGAGCAAGACCACTGACTCATTGTCAGTGAAATTGCTCTCCCACCCTCGCAGCTCCGCCATTAAGTGAGGCCTGCCCCTGCACTCTCGAGTGTTGGTGATCGTGGCCCTCCTCCACCCGCAGGTTTCCTGCGCCTCATCCCTGGTGGTCCAGTGGACCTCTGTCTCCTTCCTCTAACTCTGCTCTTTCACTCGTTTTTCTACCCTTTTTTATCTTTCACCTTTCTGCACTTTTCTGCATCTCTGCTCTTTTGTGCCTTATTTCTGATCATTTTCCCTTCCTCTCGCTCTGCCCTTTCACTTGTTTTCACTCGTTTTCTACCCTCTTTTATCTTTCACCTTTCTGCACTTTTCTGCATCTCTGCTCTTTTGTGCCTTATTTCTGCTCATTTTCCCTTCCTCTCACTCTGCCCATTCACTAGTTTTCACTCGTTTTTCTACCCTCTTTTATCTTTCACCTTTCTGCATCTCTGCTCTTTTGTGCCTTATTTCTGCCTATTTTCCCTTTTTTCTTTATCCCTTATTTCCTACCTTTACCTTTCCCCGCCGCTGCTGCCACCGCGGCCCCTCCCCCAGCGCGACCGGCCCAATCCAGCGCCCTCCCCGCTCCCGCCTCCCAGCTGTCCAGCCCTCCCGACCCCTACGTAATGGCGGCCACTGCGGGGACAGGCGAGCAAGACCACTGACTCATTGTCAGTGAAATTGCTCTCATACCCTCGCAGCTCCGCCATTAAGTGACGACTGCCCTTGCACTCTCGAGTGTTGGTGATCGAGGCCCTCCTCCACCCGCAGGTTTCCCTGCGCCTCATCCCTGGTGGTCTAGTGGACCTCTGTCTCCTTCCTCTAACTCTGCTCTTTCACTCGTTTTCTACCCTTTTTTATCTTTCACCTTTCTGCACTTTTCTGCATCTCTGCTCTTTGTGCCTTATTTCTGCTCATTTTCCTTTCCTCTCGCTCTGCCCTTTCACTTGTTTTCACTCGTTTTTTACCCTCTTTTATCTTTCACCTTTCTGCACTTTTCTGCATCTCTGCTCTTTTGTGCCTTATTTCTGCTCATTTTCCCTTCCTCTCGCTCTGCCCTTTCACTAGTTTTCACTCGTTTTTCTACCCTCTTTTATCTTTCACCTTTCTGCATCTCTGCTCTTTTGTGCCTTATTTCTGCCTATTTTCCCTTTTTTCTTTATCCCTCATTTCCTCCTTTACCTTTCCCCGCCGCTGCTGCCCCGCGGCCCCTCCCCCAGCGCGACCGAGCCCAATCCAGCTCCCTCCCCGCCTCCCAGCTTTCCAGCCCTCCCCTACCCCTACTTAATGGCGGCCACTGCGAGGACAGGCGAGCAAGACCACTGACTCATTGTCAGTGAAATTGCTCTCCCACCCTCGCAGCTCCGCCATTAAGTGAGGCCTGCCCCTGCCCCTGCACTCTCGAGTGTTGGTGATCGAGGCCCTCCTCCACCCGCAGGTTTCCCTGCGCCTCATCCCTGGTGGTCCAGTGGACCTCTGTCTCCTTCCTCTAACTCTGCTCTTTCACTCGTTTTTCTACCCTTTTTTATCTTTATCCTTTCTGCACTTTCCTGCATCTCTGCTCTTTTGTGCCTTATTTCTGCTCATTTTCCCTTCCTCTCGCTCTGCCCTTTCACTTGTTTTCACTCGTTTTTCTACCCTCTTTTATCTTTCACCTTTCTGCACTTTTCTGCATCTCTGCTCTTTTGTGCCTTATTTCTGCTCATTTTCCCTTCCTCTCGCTCTGCCCTTTCACTAGTTTTCACTCGTTTTTCTACCCTCTTTTATCTTTCACCTTTCTGCATCTCTGCTCTTTTGTGCCTTATTTCTGCCTATTTTCCCTTTTTTCTTTATCCCCTATTTCCTCCCTTTACCTTTCCCCGATGCTGCTGCCCCGTGGCCCCTCCCCCAAGCGCGACCGGCCCAATCCAGCTCCCTCCCCGCTCCCGCCTCCCAGCTGTCCAGCCCTCCCGACCCCTACTTTATGGCGGCCACTGCGGGGACAGGCGAGCAAGACCACTGACTCATTGTCAGTGAAATTGCTCTCCCACCCTCGCAGCTCCGCCATTAAGTGAGGACTGCCCCTGCACTCTCGAGTGTTGGTGATCGAGGCCCTCCTCCACCCGCAGGTTTTCCTGCGCCTCATCCCCTGGTGGTCTAGTGGACCTCTGTCTCCTTCCTCTAACTCTGCTCTTTCACTCGTTTTTCTACCCTTTTTTATCTTTCACCTTTCTGCACTTTTCTGCATCTCTGCTCTTTTGTGATTATTTCTGCTCATTTTCCCTTCCTCTCGCTCTGCCCTTTCACTTGTTATCACTCGTTTTTCAACCCTCTTTTATCTTTCACCATTCTGCATCTCTGCTCTTTTGTGCCTTATTTCTGCCTATTTTCCCTTTTTCTTTATCCCTTATTTCCTCCCTTTACCTTTCCCCGCCGCTGCTGACCCCGCGGCCCTCCCTCACGCGACTGGCCCAATACAGCTCCCCTCCCCGCTCCCGCCTCCCAGCTGTCCAGCCCTCCCGACCCCTACTTAATGGCGGCCCCTGCGGGACAGGCAAGCAAGACCACTGACTCATTGTCAGTGAAATTGCTCTCCCACCCTCGCAGCTCCGCCATTAAGTGAGGCCTGCCACTGCCCCTGCACTCTCGAGTGTTGGTGATTGAGGCCCTCCTCCACCCGCAGGTTTCCCTGCACCTCATCCCTGGTGGTCCAGTGGACCTCTGTCTCCTTCCTCTAACTCTGCTCTTTCACTCGTTTTTCTACCCTTTTTATCTTTCACCTTTCTGCACTTTTCTGCATCTCTGCTCTTTTGTGCCTTATTTCTGCTCATTTTCCCTTCCTCTCGCTCTGCCCTTTCACTTGTTTTCACTCGTTTTTCTACCATCTTTTATCTTTCACCTTTCTGCACTTTTCTGCATCTCTGCTCTTTTGTGCCTTATTTCTGCTCATTTTCCCTTCCTCTCGCTCTGCCCTTTCACTAGTTTTCCCTCGTTTTTCTACCCTCTTTTATCTTTCACCTTTCTGCATCTCTGCTCTTTTGTGCCTTATTTCTGCCTATTTTCCCTTTTTTCTTTATCCCTTATTTCCTCCCTTTACCTTTCCCCGCCGCTGCTGCCCTCGCGGCCCCTCCCCCCAGCGCGACCGGCCCAATCCAGCTCCCTCCCCGCTCCCGTCTCCCAGCTGTCCAGCCCTCCCGACCCCTACTTAATGGCGGCCACTGCGAGGACAGGCGAGCAAGACCACTGACTCATTGTCAGTGAAATTGCTCTCCCACCCTCGCAGCTCCGCCATTAAGTGAGGCCTGCCCCTGCCCCTGCACTCTCGAGTGTTGGTGATCGAGGCCCTCCTCCACCCGCATGTTTCCCTGCGCCTCATCCCTGGTGGTCCAGTGGACCTCTGTCTCCTTCCTCTAACTCTGCTCTTTCATTCGTTTTCTACTCTTTTTATCTTTCACCTTTCTGCACTTTTCTGCATCTCTGCTCTTTTGTGCCTTATTTCTGCTCATTTTCCCTTCTTCTCGCTCTGCCCTTTCACATGTTTTCACTCGCTTTTCTACCCTCTTTTTTACCTTTCACCTTTCTGCACTTTTCTGCATCTCTGCTCTTTTGTGCCTTATTTCTGCTCATTTTCCTTCCTCTCGCTCCTGCCCTTTCACTAGTTTTCACTCGTTTTTCTACCCTCTTTTATCTTTCACCTTTCTGCATCTCTGCTCTTTTGTGCCTTATTTCTGCCTATTTTCCCTTTTTTCTTTATCCCTTATTTCCTCCCTTTACCTTTCCTCGCCGCTGCTGCCCCCGCGGCCCCTCCCCCAGCGCGACACGGCCCAATCCAGCTCTCCTCCCCGCTCCCGCCTCCCAGCTGTCCAGCCCTCCCGACCCCTACTTAATGGCGGCCACTGCGAGGACAGGCGAGCAAGACCACTGACTCATTGTCAGTGAAATTGCTCTCCCACCCTCGCAGCTCCGCCATTAAGTGAGGCCTGACCCTGCCCCTGCACTCTCGAGTGTTCGTGATCGTGGCCCTCCTCCACCCGCAGGTTTCCTGCGCCTCATCCCTGGTGGTCCATTGGACCTCTGTCTCCTTCCTCTAACTCTGCTCTTTCACTCGTTTTTCTACCCTTTTTATCTTTCACCTTTTTGCACATTTCTGCATCTCTGCTCTTTTGTGCCTTATTTCTGCTCATTTTCCCTTCCTCTCGCTCTGCCCTTTCACTTGTTTTCACTCGTTTTTCTACCCTCTTTTATCTTTCACCTTTCTGCACTTTTCTGCATCTCTGCTCTTTTGTGCCTTATTTCTGCTCATTTTCCCTTCCTCTCGCTCTGCCCTTTCACTAGTTTTCACTCGTTTTTCTACCCTCTTTTATCTTTCACCTTTCTGCATCTCTGCTCTTTTGTGCCTTATTTTTGCCTATTTTCCCTTTTTTCTTTATCCCTTATTTCCTCCCTTTACCTTTCCCCGCCGCTGCTGCCCCCGCAGCCCCTCCCCCCAGTGCGACCGGCCCAATCCAGCTCCCTCCCCGCTCCCGCCTCCCAGCTGTCCAGCCCTCCCCGACCCCTACTTAATGGCGGCCACTGCGGGACAGGCGAGCAAGACCACTGACTCATTGTCAGTGAAATTGCTCTCCCACCCTCGCAGCTCCGCCATTAAGTGAGGCCTGCCCCTGCACTCTCGAGTGTTGGTGATCGTGGCCCTCCTCCGCCCGCAGGTTTCCCTGCGCCTCATCCCTGGTGGTCCAGTGGACCTCTGTCTCCTTCCTCTAACTCTGCTCTTTCACTCGTTTTTCTACCCTTTTTTATCTTTCACCTTTCTGCACTTTTCTGCATCTCTGCTCTTTTGTGCCTTATTTCTGATCATTTTCCCTTCCTCTCGCTCTGCCCTTTCACTTGTTTTCACTCGTTTTTCTACCCTCTTTTATCTTTCACCTTTCTGCACTTTTCTGCATCTCTGCTCTTTTGTGCCTTATTTCTGATCATTTTCCCTTCCTCTCGCTCTGCCCTTTCACTTGTTTTCACTCGTTTTCTACCCTCTTTTATCTTTCACCTTTCTGCATCTCTGCTCTTTTGTGCCTTATTTTTGCCTATTTTCCCTTTTTTCTTTATCCCTTATTTCCTCCCTTTACCTTTCCCCGCCGCTGCTGCCCCGCAGCCCCTCCCCCAGTGCGACCGGCCCAATCCAGCTCCCTCCCCGCTCCCCGCCTCCCAGCTGTCCAGCCCTCCCGACCCCTACTTAATGGCGGCCACTGCGGAGACAGGCGAGCAAGACCACTGACTCATTGTCAGTGAAATTGCTCTCCCACCCTCGCAGCTCCGCCATTAAGTGAGGCCTGCCCCTGCACTCTCGAGTGTTGGTGATCGTGGCCCTCCTCCGCCCGCAGGTTTCCTGCGCCTCATCCCTGGTGGTCCAGTGGACCTCTGTCTCCTTCCTCTAACTCTGCTCTTTCACTCGTTTTCTACCCTTTTTATCTTTCACCTTTCTGCACTTTTCTGCATCTCTGCTCTTTTGTGCCTTATTTCTGCTCATTTTCCCTTCCTCTCACTCTGCCCATTCACTAGTTTTCACTCGTTTTTCTACCCTCTTTTATCTTTCACCTTTCTGCATCTCTGCTCTTTTGTGCCTTATTTCTGCCTATTTTCCCTTTTTCTTTATCCCTTATTTCCTCCCTTTACCTTTCCCGCCGCTGCTGCCCGTCGCGGCCCCTCCCCCCAGCGCGACCGGCCCAATCCAGCGCCCCTCCCCGCTCCTGCCTCCCAGCTGTCCAGCCCTCCCGACCCCTACTTAATGGCGGCCACTGCGGAGACAGGCGAGCAAGACCACTGACTCATTGTCAGTGAAATTGCTCTCATACCCTCGCAGCTCCGCCATTAAGTGACGACTGCCCCTGCACTCTCGAGTGTTGGTGATCGAGGCCCTCCTCCACCCGCAGGTTTCCCTGCGCCTCATCCCTGGTGGTCTAGTGGACCTCTGTCTCCTTCCTCTAACTCTGCTCTTTCACTCGTTTTCTACCCTTTTTATCTTTCACCTTTCTGCACTTTTCTGCATCTCTGCTCTTTTGTGCCTTATTTCTGCTCATTTTCCCTTCCTCTCGCTCTGCCCTTTCACTTGTTTTCACTTGTTTTTTACCCTCTTTTATCTTTCACCTTTCTGCACTTTTCTGCATCTCTGCTCTTTTGTGCCTTATTTCTGCTCATTTTCCCTTCCTCTCGCTCTGCCCTTTCACTAGTTTTCACTCGTTTTTCTACCCTCTTTTATCTTTCACCTTTCTGCATCTCTGCTCTTTTGTGCCTTATTTCTGCCTATTTTCCTTTTTTCTTTATCCCTCATTTCCTCCCTTTACCTTTCCCCGCCGCTGCTGCCCTCATGACCCCTCCCCCAGCGCGACCGACCCAATCCAGCTCCCTCCCCGCCTCCCAGCTTTCCAGCCCTCCCCTACCCCTACTTAATGGCGGCCACTGCGGGACAGGCGAGCAAGACCACTGACTCATTGTCAGTGAAATTGCTCTCCCCACCTCGCAGCTCCGCCATTAAGTGAGGCCTGCCCCTGCCCCTGCACTCTCGAGTGTTGGTGATCGAGGCCCTCCTCCACCCGCAGGTTTCCTGCGCCTCATCCCTGGTGGTCCAGTGGACCTCTGTCTCCTTCCTCTAACTCTGCTCTTTCACTCGTTTTCTACCCTTTTTATCTTTCACCTTTCTGCACTTTCCTGCATCTCTGCTCTTTTGTGCCTTATTTCTGCTCATTTTCCTTCCTCTCGCTCTGCCCTTTCACTTGTTTTCACTCGTTTTCTACCCTCTTTTATCTTTCACCTTTCTGCACTTTTCTGCATCTCTGCTCTTCTGCTCATTTTCCCTTCCTCTCGCTCTGCCCTTTCACTAGTTTTCACTCGTTTTTCTACCCTCTTTTATCTTTCACCTTTCTGCATCTCTGCTCTTTTGTGCCTTATTTCTGCCTATTTTCCCTTTTTTCTTTATCCCCTATTTCCTCCCTTTACCTTTCCCCGATGCTGCTGCCCCGTGGCCCCTCCCCCAGTGCGACCGGCCCAATCCAGCTCCCCTCCCGCTCCCGCCTCCCAGCTGTCCAGCCCTCCCCGACCCCTACTTTATAGCGGCCACTGCGGGGACAGGCGAGCAAGACCACTGACTCATTGTCAGTGAAATTGCTCTCCCACCCTCGCAGCTCCGCCATTAAGTGAGGACTGCCCCTGCACTCTCGAGTGTTGGTGATCGAGGCCCTCCTCCACCCGCAGGTTTTCCTGCGCCTCATCCCCTGGTGGTCTAGTGGACCTCTGTCTCCTTCCTCTAACTCTGCTCTTTCACTCGTTTTTCTACCCTTTTTATCTTTCACCTTTCTGCACTTTTCTGCATCTCTGCTCTTTTGTGCCTTATTTCTGCTCATTTTCCCTTCCTCTCGCTCTGCCCTTTCACTTGTTTTCACTCGTTTTTACCCTCTTTTATCTTTCACCTTTCTGCACTTTTCTGCATCTCTGCTCTTTTGTGCCTTATTTCTGCTCATTTTCCCTTCCTCTCACTCTGCCCTTTCACTAGTTTTCACTCGTTTTTCTACCCTCTTTTATCTTTCACCTTTCTGCATCTCTGCTCTTTTGTGCCTTATTTCTGCCTATTTTCCCTTTTTTCTTTATCCCTCATTTCCTCTCTTTACCTTTCCCCGCCGCTGCTGCCCTCGGCCCCTCCCCCCAGCGCGACCGGCCCAATCCAGCTCCCTCCCCGCCTCCCAGCTGTCCAGCCCTCCCCTACCCCTACTTAATGGCGGCCACTGCGTGGACAGGCGAGCAAGACCACTGACTCATTGTCAGTGAAATTGCTCTCCCACCTCGCAGCTCCGCCATTAAGTGAGACCTACCCCTGCATCTCGAGTGTTGGTGATCGTGGCCCTCCTCCACCCGCCAGGTTTCCTGCGCCTCATCCCTGGTGGTCCAGTGGACCCTCTGTCTCCTTCCTGTAACTCTGCTCTTTCACTCGCTTTTCTACCCTTTTTTATCTTTCAACTTTCTGCACTTTTCTGCATCTCTGCTCTTTTGTGCCTTATTTCTGCTCATTTTCCCTTCCTCTCGCTCTGCCCTTTCACTTGTTTTCACTCGTTTTCTACCCTCTTTTATCTTTCACCTTTCTGCACTTTTCTGCATCTCTGCTCTTTTGTGCCTTATTTCTGCTCATTTTCCCTTCCTCTCGCTCTGCCCATTTCACTAGTTTTCACTCGTTTTTCTACCCTCTTTTATTTTTCACCTTTCTGCATCTCTGCTCTTTTGTGCCTTATTTCTGCCTATTTTCCCTTTTTTCTTTATCCCTCATTTCCTCCCTTTACCTTTCCCCGCCGCTGCTGCCCCCTTGTGGCCCCTCCCCCACCAGCGACCGACCCAATCCAGCTCCCCTCCCCGCCTCCCAGCTTTCCAGCCCTCCCCTACCCCTACTTAATGGCGGCCACTGCGGGGACAGCCGAGCAAGACCACTGACTCATTGTCAGTGAAATTGCTCTCCCACCCTCGCAGCTCCGCCATTAAGTGAGGCCTGCCCCTGCCCCTGCACTCTCGAGTGTTGGTGATCGAGGCCCTCCTCCACCCGCAGGTTTCCTGCGCCTCATCCCTGGTGGTCCAGTGGACCTCTGTCTCCTTCCTCTAACTCTGCTCTTTCACTCGTTTTTCTACCCTTTTTTATCTTTCACCTTTCTGCACTTTCCTGCATCTCTGCTCTTTTGTGCCTTATTTCTGCTCATTTTCCTTCCTCTCGCTCTGCCCTTTCACTTGTTTTCACTCGTTTTCTACCCTCTTTATCTTTCACCTTTCTGCACTTTTCTGCATCTCTGCTCTTTTGTGCCTTATTTCTGCTCATTTTCCCTTCCTCTCGCTCTGCCCTTTCACTAGTTTTCACTCGTTTTCTACCCTCTTTTATCTTTCACCTTTCTGCATCTCTGCTCTTTTGTTGCCTTATTTCTGCCTATTTTCCCTTTTTTCTTTATCCCTTATTTCCTCCCTTTACCTTTCCCCCGATGCTGCTGCCCCGTGGCCCCTCCCCCAGCGCGACCGGCCCAATCCAGCTCCTTCCCCGCTCTCCCGCCTCCCAGCTGTCCAGCCCTCCCCGACCCCTACTTTATGGCGGCCACTGCGGGGACAGGCGAGCAAGACCACTGACTCATTGTCAGTGAAATTGCTCTCCCACCCTCGCAGCTCCGCCATTAAGTGAGGACTGCCCCTGCACTCTCGAGTGTTGGTGATCGAGGCCCTCCTCCACCCGCAGGTTTTCCTGCGCCTCATCCCTGGTGGTCTAGTGGACCTCTGTCTCCTTCCTCTAACTCTGCTCTTTCACTCGTTTTCTACCCTTTTTTATCTTTCACCTTTCTGCACTTTTCTGCATCTCTGCTCTTTTGTGCCTTATTTCTGCTCATTTTCCCTTCCTCTCGCTCTGCCCTTTCACTTGTTTTCACTCGTTTTTACCCTCTTTTATCTTTCACCTTTCTGCACTTTTCTGCATCTCTGCTCTTTTGTGCCTTATTTCTGCTCATTTTCCCTTCCTCTCACTCTGCCCTTTCACTAGTTTTCACTCGCTTTTCTACCCTCTTTTATCTTTCACCTTTCTGCATCTCTGCTCTTTTGTGCCTTATTTCTGCCTATTTTCCCTTTTTTCTTTATCCCTCATTTCCTCTCTTTACCTTTCCCCGCCGCTGCTGCCCCGCGGTCCCTCCCCCAGCGCGACCGGCCCAATCCAGCTCCTCCCCGCCTCCCAGCTGTCCAGCCCTCCCTACCCCTACTTAATGGCGGCCACTGCGTGGACAGGCGAGCAAGACCACTGACTCATTGTCAGTGAAATTGCTCTCCCACCCTCGCAGCTCCGCCTATTAAGTGAGGCCTGCCCCTGCACTCTGAGTGTTGGTGATCGTGGCCCTCCTCCACCCGCAGGTTTCCTGCGCCTCATCCCCTGGTGGTCCAGTGGACCTCTGTCTCCTTCCTGTAACTCTGCTCTTTCACTCGCTTTTCTACCCTTTTTTATCTTTCAACTTTCTGCACTTTTCTGCATCTCTGCTCTTTTGTGCCTTATTTCTGCTCATTTTCCTTCCTCTCGCTCTGCCCTTTCACTTGTTTTCACTCGTTTTTCTACCCTCTTTATCTTTCACCTTTCTGCACTTTTCTGCATCTCTGCTCTTTTGTGCCTTATTTCTGCTCATTTTCCCTTCCTCTCGCTCTGCCCTTTCACTAGTTTTCACTCGTTTTTCTACCCTCTTTTTATTTTTCACCTTTCTGCATCTCTGCTCTTTTGTGCCTTATTTCTGCCTATTTTCCCTTTTTTCTTTATCTTTTATATCCTCCCTTTACCTTTCCCAGCCGCTGCTGCCCTCGTGACCCCTCCCTCCAGCGCGACCGGCCCAATCCAGCTCCCCTCCCCGCTCCCGCCTCCCAGCTGTCCAGCCTCCCGACCCCTACTTAATGGCGGCCACTGCGGGGACAGGCGAGCAAGACCACTGACTCATTGTCAGTGAAATTGCTCTCCCACCCTCGCAGCTCCGCCATTAAGTGAGGCCTGCCCCTGCACTCTCGAGTGCTGGTGATCGAGGCCCTCCTCCACCCGCAGGTTTCCCTGCGCCTCATCCCCTGGTGGTCCAGTGGACCTCTGTCTCCTTCCTCTAACTCTGCTCTTTCACTCGTTTTTCTACCCTTTTATCTTTCACCTTTCTGCACTTTTCTGCATCTCTGCTCTTTTGTGCCTTATTTCTGCTCATTTTCCTTCCTCTCGCTCTGCCCTTTCACTAGTTTTCACTCGTTTTTCTTCCCTCTTTTATCTTTCACCTTTCTGCATCTCTGCTCTTTTGTGCCTTATTTCTGCCTATTTTCCCTTTTTTCTTTATCCCTTATTTCCTCCCTTTACCTTTCCCCGCCGCTGCTGCCCCCGCGACCACTCTCCCCAGCGCAACTGGCCCAATGCAGCTCCCCTCCCCGCTCCCGCCTCCCAGCTGTCCAGCCTCCCGAACCCTACTTAATGGCGGCCACTGCGAGACAGGCGAGCAAGACCACTGACTCATTGTCAGTGAAATTGCTCTCCCACCCTCGCAGCTCCGCCATTAAGTGAGGCTCTGCTCCTGCCTCTGCACTCCCGAGTGTTGGTGACCGAGGCCCTCCTCCACCCGCAGGTTTCCCTGCACCTCATCCCTGGTGGTCCAGTGGACCTCTGTCTCCTTCCCTCTAACTCTGCTCTTTCACTCGTTTTTCTACCCGTTTTATCTTTCACCTTTCTGCACTTTTCTGCATCTCTGCTCTTTTGTGCCTTATTTCTGCTCATTTTCCCTTCTTCTCGCTCTGCCCTTTCACTTGTTTTCACTGCGTTTTCTACCCTCTTTTATCTTTCACCTTTCTGCACTTTTCTGCATCTCTGCTCTTTTGTGCCTTATTTCTGCTCATTTTCCCTTCCTCTCACTCTGCCCTTTCACTAGTTTTCACTTGTTTTTCTACCCTCTTTTATCTTTCACCTTTCTGCATCTCTGCTCTTTTGTGCCTTATTTCTGCCTATTTTCCCTTTTTTTCTTTATCCCTTATTTCCTCCCTTTACCTTTCCCCGCTCGCTGCTGCCCTCGCGACCCCTCCCCCAGCGCGACTGGCCCAATACAAGCTCCCCTCCCCGCTCCCGCCTCCCAGCTGTCCAGCCCTTCCCGACCCCTACTTAATGGCGGCCACTGCGGGACAGGCGAGCAAGACCACTGACTCATTGTCAGTGAAATTGCTCTCCCACCCTCGCAGCTCCGCCATTAAGTGAGGCCTGCCCCTGCCTCTGCACTCTCGAGTGTTGGTGATCGAGGCCTCCTCCACCCGCAGGTTTCCCTGCACCTCATCCCTGGTGGTCCAGTGGACCTCTGTCTCCTTCCTCTAACTCTTCTGCTCTTTCACTCTTTTTTCTACCCTTTTTTATCTTTCACCTTTCTGCACTTTTCTGCATCTCTGCTCTTTTGTGCCTTATTTCTGCTCATTTTCCCTTCCTCTCGCTCTGCCCTTTCACTTGTTTTCACTCGTTTTTCTACTCTCCTTTATCTTTCACCTTTCTGCACTTTTCTGCATCTCTGCTCTTTTGTGCCTTATTTCTGCTCATTTTCCCTTCCTCTCACTCTGCCCTTTCACTAGTTTTCAATCGTTTTCTACCCTCTTTTATCTTTCACCTTTCTGCATCTCTGCTCTTTTGTGCCTTATTTCTGCCTATTTTCCTTTTTTTCTTTATCCCTTATTTCCTCCCTTTAACTTTCCCGCTGCTGCTGCCCCCGCGGCCCCTCCCCCCAGCGCGACGGGGCCCAATCCAGCTCCCCTCCCATCTCCCGCCCCCAGCTGTCCACCCCTCCCGACCCTTACTTTATGGCGGCCACTGCGGGGACAGGCGAGCAAGACCACTGACTCATTGTCAGTGAAATTGCTCTCCCACCCTCGCAGCTCCGCCATTAAGTGAGGCCTGCCCCTGCACTCTCGAGTGTTGGTGATCGAGGCCCTCCTCCACCCGCAGGTTTCCCTGCGCCTCATCCCTGGTGGTCCAGTGGACCTCTGTCTCCTTCCTCTAACTCTGCTCTTTCACTCGTTTTTCTACCCTTTTTTATCTTTCACCTTTCTGCACTTTTCTGCATCTCTGCTCTTTTGTGCCTTATTTCTGCTCATTTTCCCTTCCTCTCGCTCTGCCCTTTCACTTGTTTTCACTCGTTTTCTACCCTCTTTTATCTTTCACCTTTCTGCACTTTTCTGCATCTCTGCTCTTTTGTGCCTTATTTCTGCTCATTTTCCCTTCCTCTCGCTCTGCCCTTTCACTAGTTTTCACTCGTTTTTCTACCCTCTTTTATCTTTCACCTTTCTGCATCTCTGCTCTTTTGTGCCTTATTTCTGCCTATTTTCCCTTTTTTCTTTATTCCTTATTTCCTCCCTTTACCTTTCCCCGCCGCTGCTGCCCCCGAGGCCCCTCCCCCCAGCGTGACCGCCCAATACAGCTCCCTCCCCGCTCCCGCCTCCCAGCTGTCCAGCCCTCCCCGACCCCTACTTAATGGCGGCCACTGCGGGACAGGCGAGCAAGACCACTGACTCATTGTCAGTGAAATTGCACTCCCACCCTCGCAGCTCCGCCATTAAGTGAGGCCTGCCCCTGCCTCTGCACTCTCGAGTGTTGGTGATCGAGGCCCTCCTCCACCCGCAGGTTTCCCTGCACCTCATCCCTGGTGGTCCAGTGGACCTCTGTCTCCTTCCTCTAACTCTGCTCTTTCACTCGTTTTTCTACCCTTTTTTATCTTTCACCTTTCTGCACTTTTCTGCATCTCTGCTCTTTTGTGCCTTATTTCTGCTCATTTTCCCTTCCTTTCGCTCTGCCCTTTCACTTGTTTTCACTCGTTTTTCTACCCTCTTTTATCTTTCACCTTTCTGCACTTTTCTGCATCTCTGCTCTTTTGTGCCTTATTTCTGCTCATTTTCCCTTCCTCTCGCTCTGCCCTTTCACTAGTTTTTCACTGCGTTTTCTACCCTCTTTTATCTTTCACCTTTCTGCATCTCTGCTCTTTTGTGCCTTATTTCTGCCTATTTTCCCTTTTTTCTTTATCCCTTATTTCCTCCATTTACCTTTCCCGCCGCTGCTGCCCCCGCAGCCCCTCCCCCAGCGCGACCGGCCCAATCCAGCTCCCTCCCCGCTCCCGCCTCCCAGCTGTCCAGCCCTCCCCGACCCCTAGCTTAATGGCGGCCACTGCGGGACTGGCGAGCAAGACCACTGTCTCATTGTCAGTGAAATTGCTCTCCCACCTCGCAGCTCCACCATTAAGTGAGGCCTGCCCCTGCCCCTGCACTCTTGAGTGTTGGTGATCGAGGCCCTCCTCCACCCGCAGGTTTTCCTGCGCCTCATCCCTGGTGGTCTAGTGGACCTCTGTCTCCTTCCTCTAACTCTGCTCTTTCACTCGTTTTTCTACCCTTTTTTATCTTTCACCTTTCTGCACTTTTCTGCATCTCTGCTCTTTTGTGCCTTATTTCTGCTCATTTTCCCTTCCTCTCGCTCTGCCCTTTCACTTGTTTTCACTCGTTTTTTACCCTCTTTTATCTTTCACCTTTCTGCACTTTTCTGCATCTCTGCTCTTTTGTGCCTTATTTCTGCTCATTTTCCCTTCCTCTCACTCTGCCCTTTCACTAGTTTTCACTCGTTTTTCTACCCTCTTTTATCTTTCACCTTTCTGCATCTCTGCTCTTTTGTGCCTTATTTCTGCCTATTTTCCCTTTTTTCTTTATCCCTCATTTCCTCTCTTTACCTTTCCCCGCCGCTGCTGCCCCCGCGGTCCCTCCCCCCCAGCGCGACCGGCCCAATCCAGCTCCCCTCCCCGCCTCCCAGCTGTCCAGCCCTCCCCTACCCCTACTTAATGGCGGCCACTGCGTGGACAGGCGAGCAAGACCACTGACTCATTGTCAGTGAAATTGCTCTCCCACCCTCGCAGCTCCGCCATTAAGTGAGGCCTGCCCCTGCACTCTCGAGTGTTGGTGATCGTGGCCCTCCTCCACCCGCAGGTTTCCCTGCGCCTCATCCCTGGTGGTCCAGTGGACCTCTGTCTCCTTCCTGTAACTCTGCTCTTTCACTCGTTTTTCTACCCTTTTTTATCTTTCAACTTTTGCACTTTTCTGCATCTCTGCTCTTTTGTGCCTTATTTCTGCTCATTTTCCCTTCCTCTCGCTCTGCCCTTTCACTTGTTTTCACTCGTTTTTCTACCCTCTTTTATCTTTCACCTTTCTGCACTTTTCTGCATCTCTGCTCTTTTGTGCCTTATTTCTGCTCATTTTCCCTTCCTCTCGCTCTGCCCTTTCACTAGTTTTCACTCGCTTTTCTACCCTCTTTTATTTTTCACCTTTCTGCATCTCTGCTCTTTTGTGCCTTATTTCTGCCTATTTTCCCTTTTTTCTTTATCTTTTATATCCTCCCTTTACCTTTCCCAGCCGCTGCTGCCCCCCGTGCCCCTCCCCCAGCGTGACCGGCCCAATCCAGCTCCTCCCCGCTCCCGCCTCCCAGCTGTCCAGCCCTCCCGACTCCCTACTTAATGGCGGCCACTGCGGGACAGGCGAGCAAGACCACTGACTCATTGTCAGTGAAATTGCTCTCCCACCCTCGCAGCTCCGCCATTAAGTGAGGCCTGCCCCTGCACTCTCGAGTGTTGGTGATCGAGGCCCTCCTCCACCCGCAGGTTTCCCTGCGCCTCATCCCTGGTGGTCCAGTGGACCTCTGTCTCCTTCCTCTAACTCTGCTCTTTCACTCGTTTTTCTACCCTTTTTTATCTTTCACCTTTCTGCACTTTTCTGCATCTCTGCTCTTTTGTGCCTTATTTCTGCTCATTTTCCCTTCCTCTCGCTCTGCCCTTTCACTAGTTTTCACTCGTTTTTCTTCCCTCTTTTATCTTTCACCTTTCTGCATCTCTGCTCTTTTGTGCCTTATTTCTGCCTATTTTCCCTTTTTTCTTTATCCCTTATTTCCTCCCTTTACCTTTCCCTGCCGCTGCTGCCCTCGTGGCCACTCCCCCCAGCGCAACTGGCCCAATACAGCTCCCCTCCCCGCTCCCGCCTCCCAGCTGTCCAGCCCTCCTCGAACCCTACTTAATGGCGGCCACTGCGGGGACAGGCGAGCAAGACCACTGACTCATTGTCAGTGAAATTGCTCTCCCACCCTCGCAGCTCCGCCTATTAAGTGAGGCCTGCTCCTGCCTCTGCACTCTCGAGTGTTGGTGACCGAGGCCCTCCTCCACCCGCAGGTTTCCCTGCACCTCATCCCTGGTGGTCCAGTGGACCTCTGTCTCCTTCCTCTAACTCTGCTCTTTCACTCGTTTTTCTACCCGTTTTATCTTTCACCTTTCTGCACTTTTCTGCATCTCTGCTCTTTTGTGCCTTATTTCTGCTCATTTTCCCTTCCTCTCGCTCTGCCCTTTCACTTGTTTTCACTCGTTTTTCTACCCTCTTTTATCTTTCACCTTTCTGCACTTTTCTGCATCTCTGCTCTTTTGTGCCTTATTTCTGCTCATTTTCCCTTCCTCTCACTCTGCCCTTTCACTAGTTTTCACTTGTTTTTCTACCCTCTTTTATCTTTCACCTTTCTGCATCTCTGCTCTTTTGTGCCTTATTTCTGCCTATTTTCCCTTTTTTCTTTATCCCTTATTTCCTCCCTTTACCTTTCCCCGCCGCTGCTGCCCTCGCGGCCCCTCCCCCCCAGCGCGACTGGCCCAATACAGCTCCCCTCCCCGCTCCCGCCTCCCAGCTGTCCAGCCCTCCCCGACCCCTACTTAATGGTGGCCACTGCGGGACAGGCGAGCAAGACCACTGACTCATTGTCAGTGAAATTGCTCTCCCACCCTCGCAGCTCCGCCATTAAGTGAGGCCTGCCCCTGCCTCTGCACTCTCGAGTGTTGGTGATCGAGGCCCTCCTCCACCCGCAGGTTTCCCTGCACCTCATCCCTGGTGGTCCAGTGGACCTCTGTCTCCTTCCTCTAACTCTGCTCTTTCACTCTTTTTTCTACCCTTTTTTATCTTTCACCTTTCTGCACTTTTCTGCATCTCTGCTCTTTTGTGCCTTATTTCTGCTCATTTTCCCTTCCTCTCCTCTGCCCTTTCACTTGTTTTCACTCGTTTTTCTACCCTCCTTTATCTTTCACCTTTCTGCACTTTTCTGCATCTCTGCTCTTTTGTGCCTTATTTCTGCTCATTTTCCCTTCCTCTCGCTCTGCCCTTTCACTAGTTTTCAATCGTTTTTCTACCCTCTTTTATCTTTCACCTTTCTGCATCTCTGCTCTTTTGTGCCTTATTTCTGCCTATTTTCCCTTTTTTCTTTATCCCTTATTTCCTCCTTTAACTTTCCCGCCGCTGCTGCCCCCGCGGCCCCTCCCCCCAGCGCGACCGGCCCAATCCAGCTCCTCCCATCTCCCGCCCCCAGCTGTCCACCCCTCCCCGACCCCTACTTTATGGCGGCCACTGCGAGACAGGCGAGCAAGACCACTGACTCATTGTCAGTGAAATTGCTCTCCCACCCTCGCAGCTCCGCCATTAAGTGAGGCCTGCCCCTGCACTCTCGAGTGTTGGTGATCGAGGCCCTCCTCCACCCGCAGGTTTCCCTGCGCCTCATCCCTGGTGGTCCAGTGGACCTCTGTCTCCTTCCTCTAACTCTGCTCTTTCACTCGTTTTTCTACCCTTTTTTATCTTTCACCTTTCTGCACTTTTCTGCATCTCTGCTCTTTTGTGCCTTATTTCTGCTCATTTTCCCTTCCTCTCGCTCTGCCCTTTCACTTGTTTTCACTCGTTTTTCTACCCTCTTTTATCTTTCACCTTTCTGCACTTTTCTGCATCTCTGCTCTTTTGTGCCTTATTTCTGCTCATTTTTCCCTTCCTCTCGCTCTGCCCTTTCACTAGTTTTCACTCGTTTTTCTACCCTCTTTTATCTTTCACCTTTCTGCATCTCTGCTCTTTTGTGCCTTATTTCTGCCTATTTTCCCTTTTTTCTTTATTCCTTATTTCCTCCCTTTACCTTTCCCCGCCGCTGCTGCCCCGGGCCCCTCCCCCAGCGTGACCGGCCCAATCCAGCTCCCTCCCCGCTCCCGCCTCCCAGCTGTCCAGCCCTCCCGACCCCTACTTAATGGCGGCCACTGCGGGGACAGGCGAGCAAGACCACTGACTCATTGTCAGTGAAATTGCTCTCCCACCCTCGCAGCTCCGCCATTAAGTGAGGCCTGCCCCTGCACTCTCGAGTGTTGGTGATCGAGGCCCTCCTCCACCCGCAGGTTTCCCTGCGCCTCATCCCTGGTGGTCCAGTGGACCTCTGTCTCCTTCCTCTAACTCTGCTCTTTCACTCGTTTTTCTACCCTTTTTATCTTTCACCTTTCTGCACTTTTCTGCATCTCTGCTCTTTTGTGCCTTATTTCTGCTCATTTTCCCTTCCTCTCGCTCTGCCCTTTCACTTGTTTTCACTCGTTTTTCTACCCTCTTTTATCTTTCACCTTTCTGCACTTTTCTGCATCTCTGCTCTTTTGTGCCTTATTTCTGCTCATTTTCCCTTCCTCTCGCTCTGCCCTTTCACTAGTTTTCACTCGTTTTCTATCCTCTTTTATCTTTCACCTTTCTGCATCTCTGCTCTTTTGTGCCTTATTTCTGCCTATTTTCCCTTTTTTCTTTATTCCTTATTTCCTCCCTTTACCTTTCCCCGCCGCTGCTGCCCCGCGGCCCCTCCCCCAGCGTGACCGGCCCAATCCAGCTCCCCTCCCCGCTCCCGCCTCCCAGCTGTCCAGCCCTCCCCGACCCCTACTTAATGGCGGCCACTGCGGGACAGGCGAGCAAGACCACTGACTCATTGTCAGTGAAATTGCTCTCCCACCCTCGCAGCTCCGCCATTAAGTGAGGCCTGCCCCTGCCTCTGCACTCTCGAGTGTTGGTGATCGAGGCCCTCCTCCACCCGCAGGTTTCCCTGCACCTCATCCCTGGTGGTCCAGTGGACCTCTGTCTCCTTCCTCTAACTCTGCTCTTTCACTGCGTTTTTCTACCCTTTTTTATCTTTCACCTTTCTGCACTTTTCTGCATCTCTGCTCTTTTGTGCCTTATTTCTGCTCATTTTCCCTTCCTTCTCGCTCTGCCCTTTCACTTGTTTTCACTCGTTTTTCTACCCTCTTTTATCTTTCACCTTTCTGCACTTTTCTGCATCTCTGCTCTTTTGTGCCTTATTTCTGCTCATTTTCCCTTCCTCTCGCTCTGCCCTTTCACTAGTTTTCACTCGTTTTTCTACCCTCTTTTATCTTTCACCTTTCTGCATCTCTGCTCTTTTGTGCCTTATTTCTGCCTATTTTCCCTTTTTTCTTTATCCCTTATTTCCTCCATTTACCTTTCCCTGCCGCTGCTGCCCCTGCGGCCCCTCCCCCAGCGCGACCGGCCCAATCCAGCTCCCTCCCCGCTCCCGCCTCCCAGCTGTCCAGCCCTCCCCGACCCCTACTTAATGAGCGGCCACTGCGGGGACTGGCGAGCAAGACCACTGTCTCATTGTCAGTGAAATTGCTCTCCCACCCTCGCAGCTCCACCATTAAGTGAGGCCTGCCCCTGCCCCTGCACTCTTGAGTGTTGGTGATCGAGGCCCTCCTCCACCCGCAGGTTTCCCTGCGCCTCATCCCTGGTGGTCCAGTGGACCTCTGTCTCCTTCCTCTAACTCTGCTCTTTCACTCGTTTTCTACCCTTTTTATCTTTCACCTTTCTGCACTTTTCTGCATCTCTGCTCTTTTGTGCCTTATTTCTGCTCATTTTCCCTTCCTCTCGCTCTGCCCTTTCACTTGTTTTCACTCGTTTTTCTACCCTCTTTTATCTTTCACCTTTCTGCACTTTTCTGCATCTCTGCTCTTTTGTGCCTTATTTCTGCTCATTTTCCCTTCCTCTCGCTCTGCCCTTTCACTAGTTTTCACTCGTTTTTCTACCCTCTTTTATCTTTAACCTTTCTGCATCTCTGCTCTTTTGTGCCTTATTTCTGCCTATTTTCCCTTTTTTCTTTATCCCTTATTTCCTCCCTTTACCTTTCCCTCGCCGCTGCTGCCCCTGCGGCTCCCTCCCCCAGCGCGACCGGCCCAATCCAGCTCCCCTCCCCGCTCCCGCCTCCCAGCTGTCCAGCCCTCCCGACCCCTACTTAATGGCGGCCACTGCGGGGACAGGCGAGCAAGACCACTGACTCATTGTCAGTGAAATTGCTCTCCCTCCCTTGCAGCTCCGCCATTAAGTGAGGCCTGCCCCTGCCCCTGCACTCTTGAGTGTTGGTGATCGAGGCCCTCCTCCACCCGCAGGTTTCCTGCACCTCATCCCTGGTGGTCCAGTGGACCTCTGTCTCCTTCCTCTAACTCTGCTCTTTCACTCGTTTTTCTACCCTTTTTATCTTTCACCTTTCTGCACTTTTCTGCATCTCTGCTCTTTTGTGCCTTATTTCTGCTCATTTTCCCTTCCTCTCGCTCTGCCCTTTCACTTGTTTTCACTCGTTTTTCTACCCTCTTTTATGTTTCACCTTTCTGCACTTTTCTGCATCTCTGCTCTTTTGTGCCTTATTTCTGCTCATTTTCCCTTCCTCTCGCTCTGCCCTTTCACTAGTTTTCACTCGTTTTCTACCCTCTTTTATCTTTCACCTTTCTGCATCTCTGCTCTTTTGTGCCTTATTTCTGCCTATTTTCCCTTTTTTCTTTATCCCTTATTTCCTCCCTTTACCTTTCCCCGCCGCTGCTGCCCCCGCGGCCCTCCCCCCAGCGCGACCGGCCCAATCCAGCTCCCCTCCCCGCTCCCCGCCTCCCAGCTGTCCAGCCCTCCCCGACCCCTACTTAATGGCGGCCACTGCGGGGACAGGCGAGCAAGACCACTGACTCATTGTCAGTGAAATTGCTCTCCCTCCCTTGCAGCTCCGCCATTAAGTGAGGCCTTCCCCTGCCCCTGCACTCTCGAGTGTTGGTGATCGAGGCCCTCCTCCACCCGCAGGTTTCCCTGCGCCTCATCCCTGGTGGTCCAGTGGACCTCTGTCTCCTTCCTCTAACTCTGCTCTTTCACTCGTTTTTCTACCCTTTTTATCTTTCACCTTTCTGCACTTTTCTGCATCTCTGCTCTTTTGTGCCTTATTTCTGCTCATTTTCCCTTCCTCTCGCTCTGCCCTTTCACTTGTTTTCACTTGTTTTTCTACCCTCTTTTATCTTTCACCTTTCTGCACTTTTCTGCATCTCTGCTCTTTTGTGCCTTATTTCTGCTCATTTTCCCTTCCTCTCGCTCTGCCCTTTCACTAGTTTTCACTCGTTTTTCAACCCTCTTTTATCTTTCACCTTTCTGCATCTCTGCTCTTTTGTGCCTTATTTCTGCCTATTTTCCCTTTTTTCTTTATCCCTTATTTCCTCCCTTTACCTTTCCCTGCCGCTGCTGCCCCTGCGGCCCCTCCCCCAGCGCGACCGGCCCAATCCAGCTCCTCCCCGCTCCCGCCTCCCAGCTGTCCAGCCCTCCCGACCCCTACTTAATGGCGGCCACTGCGGGACAGGCAAGCAAGACCACTGACTCATTGTCAGTGAAATTGCTCTCCCACCCTCGCAGCTCCGCCATTAAGTGAGGCCTGCCGCCTGCACTCTCGAGTGTTGGTGATCGAGGCCCTCCTCCACCCGCAGGTTTCCCTGCGCCTCATCCCTGGTGGTCCAGTGGACCTCTGTCTCCTTCCTCTAACTCTGCTCTTTCACTCGTTTTTCTACCCTTTTTATGTTTCACCTTTCTGCCCTTTTCTGCATCTCTGCTCTTTTGTGCCTTATTTCTGCTCATTTTCCCTTCCTCTCGCTCTGCCCTTTCACTTGTTTTCACTCATTTTTCTACCCTCTTTTATCTTTCACCTTTCTGCACTTTTCTGCATCTCTGCTCTTTTGTGCCTTATTTCTACTCATTTTCCCTTCCTCTCGCTCTGCCCTTTCACAAGTTTTCACTCGTTTTTCTACCCTCTTTTATCTTTCACCATTCTGCATCTCTGCTCTTTTGTGCCTTATTTCTGCCTATTTTCCCTTTTTTCTTTATCCCTTATTTCCTCCCTTTACCTTTCCCCGCCGCTGCTGCCCCGCGGCCCCTCCCCCCAGCGCGACTGGCCCAATCCAGCTCCTCCCCGCTCCCGCCTCCCAGCTGTCCAGCCCTCCCGACCCCTACTTAATGGCGGCCACTGCGGGGACAGGCTAGCAAGACCACTGACTCATTGTCAGTGAAATTGCTCTCCCACCCTCGCAGCTCCGCCATTAAGTGAGGCCTGCCCCTGCACTCTCGAGTGTTGGTGATCGAGGCCCTCCTCCACCCGCATGTTTCCCTGCGCCTCATCCCTGGTGGTCCAGTGGACCTCTGTCTCCTTCCTCTAACTCTGCTCTTTCATTCGTTTTTCTACCCTTTTTTATCTTTCACCTTGCTGCACTTTTCTGCATCTCTGCTCTTTTGTGCCTTATTTCTGCTCATTTTCGCTTCCTCTCGCTCTGCCCTTTCACATGTTTTCACTCGTTTTTCTACCCTCTTTTTTACCTTTCACCTTTCTGCACTTTTCTGCATCTCTGCTCTTTTGTGCCTTATTTCTGCTCATTTTCCCTTCCTCTCGCTCTGCCCTTTCACTAGTTTTCACTCGTTTTTCTACCCTCTTTTATCTTTCACCTTTCTGCATCTCTGCTCTTTTGTGCCTTATTTCTGCCTATTTTCCCTTTTTTCTTTATCCCTTATTTCCTCCCTTTACCTTTCCCCGCCGCTGCTGCCCCCGCGGCCCCTCCCCCCAGCGCGACCGGCCCAATCCAGCTCTCCTCCCCGCTCCCGCCTCCCAGCTGTCCAGCCCTCCCGACCCCTACTTAATGGCGGCCACTGCGGGACAGGCGAGCAAGACCACTGACTCATTGTCAGTGAAATTGCTCTCCCACCCTCGCAGCTCCGCCATTAAGTGAGGCCTGCCCCTGCCCCTGCACTCTCGAGTGTTCGTGATCGTGGCCCTCCTCCACCCGCAGGTTTCCCTGCGCCTCATCCCTGGTGGTCCAGTGGACCTCTGTCTCCTTCCTCTAACTCTGCTCTTTCACTCGCTTTTCTACCCTTTTTTATCTTTCACCTTTCTGCACTTTTCTGCATCTCTGCTCTTTTGTGCCTTATTTCTGCTCATTTTCCCTTCCTCTCGCTCTGCCCTTTCACTTGTTTTCACTCGTTTTTCTACCCTCTTTTATCTTTCACCTTTCTGCACTTTTCTGCATCTCTGCTCTTTTGTGCCTTATTTCTGCTCATTTTCCTTCCTCTCGCTCTGCCCTTTCACTAGTTTTCACTCGTTTTTCTACCCTCTTTTATCTTTCACCTTTCTACATCTCTGCTCTTTTGTGCCTTATTTCTGCCTATTTTCCCTTTTTTCTTTATCCCTTATTTCCTCCCTTTACCTTTCCCCGCCGCTGCTGCCCCCGCAGCCCCTCCCCCCCAGCTCGACCGGCCCAATCCAGCTCCCCTCCCCGCTCCCGCCTCCCAGCTGTCCAGCCCTCCCGACCCCTACTTAATGGCGGCCACTGCGGGGACAGGCGAGCAAGACCACTGACTCATTGTCAGTGAAATTGCTCTCCCACCCTCGCAGCTCCGCCATTAAGTGAGGCCTGCCCCTGCACTCTCGAGTGTTGGTGATCGTGGCCCTCCTCCACCCGCAGGTTTCCCTGCGCCTCATCCCTGGTGGTCCAGTGGACCTCTGTCTCCTTCCTCTAACTCTGCTCTTTCACTCGTTTTTCTACCCTTTTTATCTTTCACCTTTCTGCACTTTTCTGCATCTCTGCTCTTTTGTGCCTTATTTCTGCTCATTTTCCCTTCCTCTCGCTTTCCTGCCCTTTCACTTGTTTTCACTCGTTTTTCTACCCTCTTTTATCTTTCACCTTTCTGCACTTTTCTGCATCTCTGCTCTTTTGTGCCTTATTTCTGCTCATTTTCCCTTCCTCTCGCTCTGCCCTTTCACTAGTTTTCACTCGTTTTCTACCCTCTTTTATCTTTCACCTTTCAGCATCTCTGCTCTTTTGTGCCTTATTTCTGCCTATTTTCCCTTTTTTCTTTATCCCTTATTTCCTCCCTTTACCTTTCCCCGCCGCTGCTGCCCCCGCGGCCCCTCCCCCCCCAGCGCGACCGGCCCAATCCAGCGCCCCTCCCCGCTCCCGCCTCCCAGCTGTCCAGCCCTCCCCGACCCCTACTTAATGGCGGCCACTGCGGGGACAGGCGAGCAAGACCACTGACTCATTGTCAGTGAAATTGCTCTCCCACCCTCGCAGCTCCGCCATTAAGTGAGGCGACTGCCCCTGCACTCTCGAGTGTTGGTGATCGAGGCCCTCCTCCACCCGCAGGTTTCCCTGCGCCTCATCCCTGGTGGTCTAGTGGACCTCTGTCTCCTTCCTCTAACTCTGCTCTTTCACTCGTTTTTCTACCCTTTTTTATCTTTCACCTTTCTGCACTTTTCTGCATCTCTGCTCTTTTGTGCCTTATTTCTGCTCATTTTCCCTTCCTCTCGCTCTGCCCTTTCACTTGTTTTCACTCGTTTTTCTACCCTCTTTTATCTTTCACCTTTCTGCACTTTTCTGCATCTCTGCTCTTTTGTGCCTTATTTCTGCTCATTTTCCCTTCCTCTCACTCTGCCCTTTCACTAGTTTTCACTCGTTTTTCTACCCTCTTTTATCTTTCACCTTTCTGCATCTCTGCTCTTTTGTGCCTTATTTCTGCCTATTTTCCCTTTTTTCTTTATCCCTTATTTCCTCCCTTTACCTTTCCCCGCCGCTGCTGCCCCCGCGGCCCCTCCCCCCCAGCGCGACCGGCCCAATCCAGCTCCCCTCCCCGCTCCCGCCTCCCAGCTGTCCAGCCCTCCCCGACCCCTACTTAATGGCGGCCACTGCGGGGACAGGCGAGCAAGACCACTGACTCATTGTCAGTGAAATTGCTCTCCCACCCTCGCAGCTCCGCCATTAAGTGAGGACTGCCCCTGCACTCTCGAGTGTTGGTGATCGAGGCCCTCCTCCACCCGCAGGTTTTCCTGCGCCTCATCCCTGGTGGTCTAGTGGACCTCTGTCTCCTTCCTCTAACTCTGCTCTTTCACTCGTTTTTCTACCCTTTTTTATCTTTCACCTTTCTGCACTTTTCTGCATCTCTGCTCTTTTGTGCCTTATTTCTGCTCATTTTCCCTTCCTCTCGCTCTGCCCTTTCACTTGTTTTCACTTGTTTTTTACCCTCTTTTATCTTTCACCTTTCTGCACTTTTCTGCATCTCTGCTCTTTTGTGCCTTATTTCTGCTCATTTTCCCTTCCTCTCGCTCTGCCCTTTCACTAGTTTTCACTCGTTTTTCTACCCTCTTTTATCTTTCACCTTTCTGCATCTCTGCTCTTTTGTGCCTTATTTCTGCCTATTTTCCCTTTTTCTTTATCCCTTATTTCCTCCTTTTACCTTTCCCCGCCGCTGCTGCCCCCGCGGCCCCTCCCCCCCAGCGCGACCGGCCCAATCCAGCTCTCCTCCCCGCTCCCGCCTCCCAGCTGTCCAGCCCTCCCCGACCCCTACTTAATGGCGGCCACTGCTTGGACAGGCGAGCAAGACCACTGACTCATTGTCAGTGAAATTGCTCTCCCACCCTCGCAGCTCCGCCATTAAGTGAGGCCTGCCCCTGCCCCTGCACTCTCGAGTGTTCGTGATCGTGGCCCTCCTCCACCCGCAGGTTTCCCTGCGCCTCATCCCTGGTGGTCCAGTGGACCTCTGTCTCCTTCCTCTAACTCTGCTCTTTCACTCGTTTTTCTACCCTTTTTTATCTTTCACCTTTCTGCACTTTTCTGCATCTCTGCTCTTTTGTGCCTTATTTCTGCTCATTTTCCCTTCCTCTCGCTCTGCCCTTTCACTTGTTTTCACTCGTTTTTCTACCCTCTTTTATCTTTCACCTTTCTGCACTTTTCTGCATCTCTGCTCTTTTGTGCCTTATTTCTGCTCATTTTCCCTTCCTCTCGCTCTGCCCTTTCACTAGTTTTCACTCGTTTTTCTACCCTCTTTTATCTTTCACCTTTCTGCATCGCTGCTCTTTTGTGCCTTATTTCTGCCTATTTTCCCTTTTTTCTTTATCCCTTATTTCCTCCCTTTACCTTTCCCCGACGCTGCTGCCCCCGCGGCCCCTCCCCCCAGCGCGACCGGCCCAATCCAGCTCCCCTCCCCGCTCCCGCCTCCCAGCTGTCCAGCCCTCCCCGACCCCTACTTAATGGCGGCCACTGCGGGGACAGGCGAGCAAGACCACTGACTCATTGTCAGTGAAATTGCTCTCCCACCCTCGCAGCTCCGCCATTAAGTGAGGCCTGCCCCTGCACTCTCGAGTGTTGGTGATCGTGGCCCTCCTCCACCCGCAGGTTTCCTGCGCCTCATCCCTGGTGGTCCAGTGGACCTCTGTCTCCTTCCTCTAACTCTGCTCTTTCACTCGTTTTTCTACCCTTTTTTATCTTTCACCTTTCTGCACTTTTCTGCATCTCTGCTCTTTTGTGCCTTATAGCTGCTCATTTTCCCTTCCTCTCGCTCTGCCCTTTCACTTGTTTTCACTCGTTTTTCTACCCTCTTTTATCTTTCACCTTTCTGCACTTTTCTGCATCTCTGCTCTTTTGTGCCTTATTTCTGCTCATTTTCCCTTCCTCTCACTCTGCCCTTTCACTAGTTTTCACTCGTTTTTCTACCCTCTTTTATCTTTCACCTTTCAGCATCTCTGCTCTTTTGTGCCTTATTTCTGCCTATTTTCCCTTTTTTCTTTATCCCTTATTTCCTCCCTTTACCTTTCCCCGCCGCTGCTGCCCCCGCGGCCCCTCCCCCCCCAGCGCGACCGGCCCAATCCAGCGCCCCTCCCCGCTCCCGCCTCCCAGCTGTCCAGCCCTCCCCGACCCCTACTTAATGGCGGCCACTGCGGGGACAGGCGAGCAAGACCACTGACTCATTGTCAGTGAAATTGCTCTCATACCCCCGCAGCTCCGCCATTAAGTGACGACTGCCCCTGCACTCTCGAGTGTTGGTGATCGAGGCCCTCCTCCACCCACAGGTTTCCCTGCGCCTCATCCCTGGTGGTCTAGTGGACCTCTGTCTCCTTCCTCTAACTCTGCTCTTTCACTCGTTTTTCTACCCTTTTTTATCTTTCACCTTTCTGCACTTTTCTGCATCTCTGCTCTTTTGTGCCTTATTTCTGCTCATTTTCCCTTCCTCTCGCTCTGCCCTTTCACTTGTTTTCACTTGTTTTTTTACCCTCTTTTATCTTTCACCTTTCTGCACTTTTCTGCATCTCTGCTCTTTTGTGCCTTATTTCTGCTCATTTTCCCTTCCTCTCGCTCTGCCCTTTCACTAGTTTTCACTCGTTTTTCTACCCTCTTTTATCTTTCACCTTTCTGCATCTCTGCTCTTTTGTGCCTTATTTCTGCCTATTTTCCCTTTTTTCTTTATCCCTCATTTCCTCCCTTTACCTTTCCCCGCCGCTGCTGCCCCCGCAGCCCCTCCCCCCTAGCGCGACCGGCCCAATCCAGCTCCCCTCCCCGCCTCCCAGCTGTCCAGCCCTCCCCTACCCCTACTTAATGGCGGCCACTGCGGGGACAGGCGAGCAAGACCACTGACTCATTGTCAGTGAAATTGCTCTCCCACCCTCGCAGCTCCGCCATTAAGTGAGGCCTGCCCCTGCCCCTGCACTCTCGAGTGTTGGTGATCGAGGCCCTCCTCCACCCGCAGGTTTCCCTGCGCCTCATCCCTGGTGGTCCAGTGGACCTCTGTCTCCTTCCTCTAACTCTGCTCTTTCACTCATTTTTCTACCCTTTTTTATCTTTCACCTTTCTGCACTTTCCTGCATCTCTGCTCTTTTGTGCCTTATTTCTGCTCATTTTCCCTTCCTCTCGCTCTGCCCTTTCACTTGTTTTCACTCGTTTTTCTACCCTCTTTTATCTTTCACCTTTCTGCACTTTTCTGCATCTCTGCTCTTTTGTGCCTTATTTCTGCTCATTTTCCCTTCCTCTCGCTCTGCCCTTTCACTAGTTTTCACTCATTTTTCTACCCTCTTTTATCTTTCACCTTTCTGCATCTCTGCTCTTTTGTGCCTTATTTCTGCCTATTTTCCCTTTTTTCTTTATCCCTTATTTCCTCCCTTTACCTTTCCCCGACGCTGCTGCCCCCGTGGCCCCTCCCCCCCAGCGCGACCGGCCCAATCCAGCTCCCCTCCCAGCTCCCGCCTCCCAGCTGTCCAGCCTTCCCCGACCCCTACTTTATGGCGGTCACTGCGGGGACAGGCGAGCAAGACCACTGACCCATTGTCAGTGAAATTGCTCTCCCACCCTCGCAGCTCCGCCATTAAGTGAGGCCTGCCCCTGCACTCTCAAGTGTTGGTGATCGTGGCCCTCCTCCACCCGCAGGTTTCCCTGCGCCTCATCCCTGGTGGTCCAGTGGACCTCTGTCTCCTTCCTCTAACTCTGCTCTTTCACTCGTTTTTCTACCCTTTTTTATCTTTCACCTTTCTGCACTTTTCTGCATCTCTGCTCTTTTGTGCCTTATTTCTGCTCATTTTCCCTTCCTCTCGCTCTGCCCTTTCACTTGTTTTCACTCGTTTTTCTACCCTCTTTTATCTTTCACCTTTCTGCACTTTTCTGCATCTCTGCTCTTTTGTGCCTTATTTCTGCTCATTTTCCCTTCCTCTCACTCTGCCCTTTCACTAGTTTTCACTCGTTTTTCTACCCTCTTTTATCTTTCACCTTTCTGCATCTCTGCTCTTTTGTGCCTTATTTCTGCCTATTTTCCCTTTTTTCTTTATCCCTTATTTCCTCCCTTTACCTTTCCCCGCCGCTGCTGCCCCCGCGGCCCTCCCCCCAGCGCGACCGGCCCAATCCAGCTCCCCTCCCCGCTCCCGCCTCCCAGCTGTCCAGCCCTCCCCGACCCCTACTTAATGGCGGCCACTGCGGGGACAGGCGAGCAAGACCACTGACTCATTGTCAGTGAAATTGCTCTCCCACCCACGCAGCTCCGCCATTAACTGAGGACTGCCCCTGCACTCTCGAGTGTTGGTGATCGAGGCCCTCCTCCACCCGCATGTATTCCTGCGCCTCATCCCTGGTGGTCTAGTGGACCTCTGTCTCCTTCCTCTAACTCTGCTCTTTCACTCGTTTTTCTACCCTTTTTTATCTTTCACCTTTCTGCACTTTTCTGCATCTCTGCTCTTTTGTGCCTTATTTCTGCTCATTTTCCCTTCCTCTCGCTCTGCCCTTTCACTTGTTTTCACTCGTTTTTTACCCTCTTTTATCTTTCACCTTTCTGCACTTTTCTGCATCTCTGCTCTTTTGTGCCTTATTTCTGCTCATTTTCCCTTCCTCTCGCTCTGCCCTTTCACTAGTTTTCACTCGTTTTTCTACCCTCTTTTATCTTTCACCTTTCTGCATCTCTGCTCTTTTGTGCCTTATTTCTGCCTATTTTCCCTTTTTTTCTTTATCCCTTATTTCCTCCTTTTACCTTTCCCCGCCGCTGCTGCCCCCGCGGCCCCTCCCCCAGCGCGACCGGCCCAATCCAGCTCTCCTCCCCGCTCCCGCCTCCCAGCTGTCCAGCCCTCCCGACCCCTACTTAATGGCGGCCACTGCTGGGACAGGCGAGCAAGACCACTGACTCATTGTCAGTGAAATTGCTCTCCCACCCTCGCAGCTCCGCCATTAAGTGAGGCCTGCCCCTGCCCCTGCACTCTCGAGTGTTCGTGATCGTGGCCCTCCTCCACCCGCAGGTTTCCTGCGCCTCATCCCTGGTGGTCCAGTGGACCTCTGTCTCCTTCCCTCTAACTCTGCTCTTTCACTCGTTTTTCTACCCTTTTTTATCTTTCACCTTTCTGCACTTTTCTGCATCTCTGCTCTTTTGTGCCTTATTTCTGCTCATTTTCCCTTCCTCTCGCTCTGCCCTTTCACTTGTTTTCACTCGTTTTCTACCCTCTTTTATCTTTCACCTTTCTGCACTTTTCTGCATCTCTGCTCTTTTGTGCCTTATTTCTGCTCATTTTCCCTTCCTCTCGCTCTGCCCTTTCACTAGTTTTCACTCGCTTTTCTACCCTCTTTTATCTTTCACCTTTCTGCATCGCTGCTCTTTTGTGCCTTATTTCTGCCTATTTTCCCTTTTTTCTTTATCCCTTATTTCCTCCCTTTACCTTTCCCCGACGCTGCTGCCCCCGCGGCCCCTCCCCCCAGCGCCACCGGCCCAATCCAGCTCCCCTCCCGCTCCCGCCTCCCAGCTGTCCAGCCCTCCCCGACCCCTACTTAATGGCGGCCACTGCGGGGACAGGCGAGCAAGACCACTGACTCATTGTCAGTGAAATTGCTCTCCCACCCTCGCAGCTCCGCCATTAAGTGAGGCCTGCCCCTGCACTCTCGAGTGTTGGTGATCGTGGCCCTCCTCCACCCGCAGGTTTCCCTGCGCCTCATCCCTGGTGGTCCAGTGGACCTCTGTCTCCTTCCTCTAACTCTGCTCTTTCACTCGTTTTTCTACCCTTTTTTATCTTTCACCTTTCTGCACTTTTCTGCATCTCTGCTCTTTTGTGCCTTATAGCTGCTCATTTTCCCTTCCTCTCGCTCTGCCCTTTCACTTGTTTTCACTCGTTTTTCTACCCTCTTTTATCTTTCACCTTTCTGCACTTTTCTGCATCTCTGCTCTTTTGTGCCTTATTTCTGCTCATTTTCCCTTCCTCTCACTCTGCCCTTTCACTAGTTTTCACTCGTTTTTCTACCCTCTTTTATCTTTCACCTTTCAGCATCTCTGCTCTTTTGTGCCTTTTTTGTCTGCCTATTTTCCCTTTTTTCTTTATCCCTTATTTCCTCCCTTTACCTTTCCCCGCCGCTGCTGCCCCCGCGGCCCCTCCCCCAGCGCGACCGGCCCAATCCAGCGCCCCTCCCCGCTCCCGCCTCCCAGCTGTCCAGCCCTCCCTGACCCCTACTTAATGGCGGCCACTGCGGGGACAGGCGAGCAAGACCACTGACTCATTGTCAGTGAAATTGCTCTCATACCCCCGCAGCTCCGCCATTAAGTGACGACTGCCCCTGCACTCTCGAGTGTCGGTGATCGAGGCCCTCCTCCACCCGCAGGTTTCCCTGCGCCTCATCCCTGGTGGTCTAGTGGACCTCTGTCTCCTTCCTCTAACTCTGCTCTTTCACTCGTTTTTCTACCCTTTTTTATCTTTCACCTTTCTGCACTTTTCTGCATCTCTGCTCTTTTGTGCCTTATTTCTGCTCATTTTCCCTTCCTCTCGCTCTGCCCTTTCACTTGTTTTCACTTGTTTTTCTACCCTCTTTTATCTTTCACCTTTCTGCACTTTTCTGCATCTCTGCTCTTTTGTGCCTTATTTCTGCTCATTTTCCCTTCCTCTCGCTCTGCCCTTTCACTAGTTTTCACTCGTTTTTCTACCCTCTTTTATCTTTCACCTTTCTGCATCTCTGCTCTTTTGTGCCTTATTTCTGCCTATTTTCCCTTTTTCTTTATCCCTCATTTCCTCCCTTTACCTTTCCCCGCCGCTGCTGCCCCCGCAGCCCCTCCCCCTAGCGCGACCGGCCCAATCCAGCCTCCCTCTCCCGCCTCCCAGCTGTCCAGCCCTCCCCTACCCCTACTTAATGGCGGCCACTGCGGGGACAGGCGAGCAAGACCACTGACTCATTGTCAGTGAAATTGCTCTCCCACCCTCGCAGCTCCGCCATTAAGTGAGGCCTGCCCCTGCCCCTGCACTCTCGAGTGTTGGTGATCGAGGCCCTCCTCCACCCGCAGGTTTCCCTGCGCCTCATCCCTGGTGGTCCAGTGGACCTCTGTCTCCTTCCTCTAACTCTGCTCTTTCACTCATTTTTCTACCCTTTTTTATCTTTCACCTTTCTGCACTTTCCTGCATCTCTGCTCTTTTGTGCCTTATTTCTGCTCATTTTCCCTTCCTCTCGCTCTGCCCTTTCACTTGTTTTCACTCGTTTTTCTACCCTCTTTTATCTTTCACCTTTCTGCACTTTTCTGCATCTCTGCTCTTTTGTGCCTTATTTCTGCTCATTTTCCCTTCCTCTCGCTCTGCCCTTTCACTAGTTTTCACTCATTTTTCTACCCTCTTTTATCTTTCACCTTTCTGCATCTCTGCTCTTTTGTGCCTTATTTCTGCCTATTTTCCCTTTTTTCTTTATCCCTTATTTCCTCCCTTTACCTTTCCCCGCCGCTGCTGCCCCCGTGGCCCCTCCCCCAGCGCGACCGGCCCAATCCAGCTCCCCTCCCAGCTCCCGCCTCCCAGCTGTCCAGCCTTCCCCGACCCCTACTTTATGGCGGTCACTGCGGGGACAGGCGAGCAAGACCACTGACCCATTGTCAGTGAAATTGCTCTCCCACCCTCGCAGCTCCGCCATTAAGTGAGGCCTGCCCCTGCGCACTCTCAAGTGTTGGTGATCGTGGCCCTCCTCCACCCGCAGGTTTCCCTGCGCCTCATCCCTGGTGGTCCAGTGGACCTCTGTCTCCTTCCTCTAACTCTGCTCTTTCACTCGTTTTTCTTCACCCTTTTTTATCTTTCACCTTTCTGCACTTTTCTGCATCTCTGCTCTTTTGTGCCTTATTTCTGCTCATTTTCCCTTCCTCTCGCTCTGCCCTTTCACTTGTTTTCACTCGTTTTTCTACCCTCTTTTATCTTTCACCTTTCTGCACTTTTCTGCATCTCTGCTCTTTTGTGCCTTATTTCTGCTCATTTTCCCTTCCTCTCGCTCTGCCCTTTCACTAGTTTTCACTCGTTTTTCTACCCTCTTTTATCTTTCACCTTTCTGCATCTCTGCTCTTTTGTGCCTTATTTCTGCCTATTTTCCCTTTTTTTCTTTATCCCTTATTTCCTCCCTTTACCTTTCCCCGCCGCTGCTGCCCCCGCGGCCCCTCCCCCAGCGCGACCGGCCCAATCCAGCTCCCCTCCCCGCTCCCGCCTCCCAGCTGTCCAGCCCTCCCCGACCCCTACTTAATGGCGGCCACTGCGGGACAGGCGAGCAAGACCACTGACTCATTGTCAGTGAAATTGCTCTCCCACCCTCGCAGCTCCGCCATTAAGTGAGGACTGCCCCTGCACTCTCGAGTGTTGGTGATCGAGGCCCTCCTCCACCCGCAGGTTTTCCTGCGCCTCATCCCTGGTGGTCTAGTGGACCTCTGTCTCCTTCCTCTAACTCTGCTCTTTCACTCGTTTTTCTACCCTTTTTTATCTTTCACCTTTCTGCACTTTTCTGCATCTCTGCTCTTTTGTGCCTTATTTCTGCTCATTTTCCCTTCCTCTCGCTCTGCCCTTTCACTCTGTTTTC